>JALIGW010000001.1:164915046-165515046 GCA_023053685.1 Diadophis punctatus similis | reverse complement strand
CCCTACCGGAGCTGCGCACCGGACAGCTCCGGCAGGAACCCACCTCTGATCCATGGTAAAAATCAAATCAAGCTGAATTGATCCTGAACTTTCTAGAACTTACTATAAATTGAGGGTCTTCTGGTCTCTGAAAGGGTCTTGTAGGTACCCTGGCACCAATAGAAACCATGTTGCCTACCTGTGACATGGGTGCTTGTGGGCTAGAGTCCATTTACTGTGGTCCACAAAATGCCATCACTCTTTTGATAATCTTTAAAGAACTACAACTTTCTTAATTGTTGTGTGCTGTAACAGACTAACATTACTGCTTATTTGGATTTCTAGCTAAATATCTACATGTAGTGCTCATGTTTAAATAGTAATAGAAATTTTGGCTACTTTGAAATGTTTATTTTTGCTTGTTAACTTTTAAATGTCCCAATAATTGCATTATCTCAAAGGAATCATAAATGCAGCACATAAGATCACATTATTCTGCCAGCAGCAGAATAAACAATATGAAGTTTTAAAAGCATTAAAGTTATTTTAAAATGCCTTGGAAGATATAAAAGGACTTTTTATGGCCCTGACAAACTATAGCATACGGGGCTCTGGGGAAGGTATTATCCAGGGACTACCATATTTAAACTCACTGGCCAGCAATTCAGCACCAGTATCAGTATATAAAACCAGCAGGATCTGAAATCAGAGCATAGCCCTGAAAATATTCTTTTGACACTCACTTGCAGATGGGAGGTACCCAGTTACTTTCCGCCCTGTGGAGGTCGAGATAACTTTGCCCAGCACCAAACCTATGATCGCCCAGTTCCTGAACTCCACGAGGGAGATCCAGGACCCCAGCATGTATACCCAACTGGTGGCCACCTTGGCCTATACCGCCGAAAAAGCCAAGTTTGCCACTGGAGATGAACGGCAGGAGTGGATGGACTTGTTCATTGATACTTTTAAAATGGTGCACAGAGAAATTGTGGGGGATCCAGAGACTGTAATAGGACTTTGCTGAAATGATAATTTTGCCTCTAAGATAAAAATAAATTTATGGTTTGGCCTACAGAATTTAAAGATATTTAAAAGGACAGCCCTTTTAGCTGAAGGATTTCTCCTTTACTTTTTTATTAATCCCAAATTATAACAAAGAAGCTTCTAGAATAGCAATGTTCTCAAATGTCTGCTCTGGTGTGGCTAAGGCTTACATGCAGCTTTACTTAATAACCAACTCCCTGGCCCTGGATAAGAAATGTTTCCAGCCACTGCATCTCCAAACAAAGACACACAGAAGGCAGGAGAGTGTAATCCTTTAATTCCTTACCTTAAAACCTGTCTGGGCTGAAGGATTGGCATATTTGCTAAATCAGAGATTCTAAGATCATGGTATACACACACACAAATACAAACACACACACACACACACACACACACACACACACACACACACACACACTCCTGCAAGAATCTTGTTGTCAGTTCCAAGAGATTGTTACCAATTGGTAAGAAGCAGGGAAAGCATTAAAGAAATGGCCAGAGAATAAGGAGGTTAATTTTTAGAGGTTGTCCACACTGAATGACCACAAAGGGGATTTACAACAGATTCTTGTAGTTGCGACCATTACAGTGTTCCCCACAGCCACATGATTGTGATTCAGGTACTTGGCAACTGGTTCACAATTATGATGTCACAACATCCCATAGTCATGAGTTCTCCATTTGTGACCTTCATTGTCAGTTTCCAAAAAGCAAAGTCAATGGGAAAGCTGACAGGAGATCGCAAATGGCAATCAAGTGACAACGGGATGCTGCAACTATGCAGCATTTGCCTAACAACAGCAATTGGGACAGTTGCAACTGCCATCGTAAGTTGGCACAGTCATGTGACGTCATGCTTAACAACCACATTGCTTAGCAATGGAATTACCAGTCCCAATTACCATCGCTAAATGATGTGGTTGTAAATGTAAAACAGTCCCAATTACCAAAGGTAAGCAAGGGCCATCTATATTTTAATTAATATGGTATATGGAATGTTTGCTATATTTGGAATGCAGACCAATGGTGGCTCCCCTCCAGAAAACATTTAACATCCTTACTCTGAAAAATCCAAATTAAGAAGAATGACAACATTCTGCTCTTTGACTTCCCAAATAGTATTTAGAACACAATGTTTACAATTAAGTTGCTATATGGAATGTTTCTAAGTGTTCAACGTGTGTCTCTTTCTCTACTGAAACAATGGCATGACCATCATGTGTCTAACCCTAACTGCTTTTTAAGAACTGATGAATAACTTGTGTCCCTTCTTCTGCAAACTAATTATGTGTAAATGCCTGTCTGTCTGACTCTTTCTTTCACTTCCAAGAGCTTTGGTAGATAATTTGGTAGGTAATCCCATACAGTGGTTTCCATTACTTGTTGGACTTCCTTTTACCCAGATGGTCCTCACATGCCCTGGGATTGCCTCCTGCCCAGGGGTGAAACTCAACCGCCTCAGCCCGGCTCAGGAGAGGCAGTAGGGAAGATTTGAATCGGTTTGCAGAGCCGATAAAAATCGCTCCTGGTTGGCCCCGCCCGCTCGCCGCTCATCTCTTCCAGCCGACTCGACCATAAATCTGACTGAATCTAACTTCAGTGCCCAGATGGTTAGAAACGGATAATAGGACTGCAGAGCACATGATTCCCAGGCCGCAGTTCCACCGGGAATGCTCTCAAGCATCCACGTCAATTTCCCTATGTATATAATATGTATATGTATATACATATTATATACATATACATATTAATCACAGATAAGAGTGTTATCAAACAGGAAAACAAACTCTATCCAGCTATCAGCTCTTGTCTACTTTGTTAGACACACAGAAACTCCCATTAACCCTGAGATTACAAGGATGCTGGGACATGTAGTTTAAAAACAAATGGGAAAGCATCAAGTTGGGGAAAGCAAGTAGATAGATCAGGGGTGAAATTCAAAAAGAAGATATACCAATTATTATACACAAAACAATAAAAGAGGTACACAAATACTTACATAAGAGCAATAAGACTCTCATTGCTCTTATGTAAGTATCTGTGTACCTCTTATTGTTTTGTGTATAATAATTGGTATATCTTCTTTTTGTAGGTCATTGGGGCAAAGAAGTGACGTCGACTTGGCCACGCCCACCCACCCAGTCACATGACTGCCAAGCCGCGCCTGCCAAGCCACATCCACAGAGCCGGCAGGGAAAAAATTTGAATTTCACCCCTGCTCCTGCCCCACTGGGTCCCACACCCTTGGGCCTCCTCCATCCTACTGCCTTGCTTCACTTACCTTTTCCAAAGATTTGAGAAAAAGAAACGGCTAGTCCACTGTGCAGCCTTTCTATACAGAGGCTATCTCAGAAGCAGGTATCATTCTGGGGGCATCCACAAATGACCCAATTGCAGTCACTACCCAAATGGCACCTGCTTCTGGACAGCACCATGCAAGTCTATATAGTAAGGCTATGAAGCAGATCAGGTGCTTCCCTTTCCCAAAGGTAACTTGGAAAAAATGGAGTGAGGCATGATGTAGGGCAGTGATGGCGAACCTATGGCACGGATGCCACAGGTGGCACGCAGAGCCATATCTGCCAGCACGTGAGCCGTTGCCCTAGCTCAGCTCCAGTGCGCATGTGCATGCTCGCCAGCTGATTTTTGGCTCACGCGGAGGCTTTGGGAGGGCGATTTCAGCCTCCAGAGGGCCTCCAGGGTGGCGGGGGGAGTGTTTTCGCCCTCCCCAAGCTCCAGGAAAGCCTCTGGAGCCTGGGGAGGGTGAAAAATGGGCCCACCATGCCCACTGGCAGTCGGGAAACGGGAGAGTGGGGAGGTCACACATGCATGTGCAGGGGGGTGGGGCAAGTGAGGGGCTTTGAATTATGGGTGTGGGCACGCACGCGCGTGCAATAACGTGCACGCGCACTATTTCGGCACCCTAGGAAAAAAAGGTTCGCCATCACTGATGTAGGGGAAGAGGCCCAGCAGGAATGGAAACTATGCAAGGCAGAGGTGGGTTCCTCCCGGTTTGGACTGGTTTGCCCGAACCAGTAGCAAAACGCTGGTGACATCACAATGACGTCACAGAACAGTTCAGTTGGTGCCGGTCCGTGGGCACCACCATCTTTTTTGGGGAATTTTTTTGGGATTATTTTATTTTTATTTTTATTCTAAAAATGGAATTTTTTCCCAGGGTTTTTTTCTTTTGCGCATGCGCAGAAGCCGAGTTTCAGGCACTGTGCATGTGTTGCCATCTTGTTTTCAGCTTTTTTGTCCAGTACTGTGCATGTGCACGCGCTTTGCGCGCGCGCATCCACAAGACACAGCCACGAGACGGGGAGGAAGCAAACCAGTAGCGAGGTAAGTTAAAACCCACCCCTGATGCAAGGGCTCCCTTGGGGTGGGAGAATTCCTGGAAGGACTGCGGCAGGCTATGTGTGAGCTGGGAGGTGCTGCAGTGCACCCCATGCTCCACCTAGATCACCAGCCTCACTTAACAACCGCCATGACTTATGACCATAATTCTGGGCTCAATCCTGGTCATAAGTCAACGACTATCTGCAGTTTTTCTAAGCATGTTTAAAAAATTGTGCTAAGAATACATAAGGCTAGGGACCCAAAATTAAAACATTTTATATTAGATACCAAACAATTTCACACCAAACCTGATGCTACTGAAGATTCGCTGCCTTTCTGAGAAATTCCAGAAATATAGGGCCCCCAATAGCATGTTGGAGGCAGTCTATATGGCTGCTGACACCTGCCATATATTGTAGATTATCTCAGAGACTCAGAGATATTAAGTTAAACCTCTGGCTCTGGAGTTTTCTTACTCACTTCAAAAGACCGTTCCCATATGGCATGAAAAGCTGTTACTATACTCATAAAACTCTCACAGCTCTCAACAATTGTGTAAGGTACCTAGAATCATGGGGCTGGAAAGGACCTTGAAGGTCTTCTAGTCCAACACTCTGCTCAAGGCAGGAGCCTTACACAAAAGCAGTCAAATAGTTGTCCAGTCTATTCTTGAAAACCTCCAGTGATGGAGGCTATTTTATTAATTAATTGTACACTCTGGCTCGTAATTTAGTGGTGGTCCACCAGAACATCTACTGATATAATGACCTCATTTATAGACTGGATTTGTCAAACTTCATAGCGAAGATAATTGGAATTGATTGGATGAACTGTAGGATGGTGAAGCTAAAAAGAAATCTATTATCAATGCAATCTTTCTCTTTTTTATTTGCTCAGTTTCTTATTGTCTCCCAGTTATCCTTCCTCTTTTAACATTTTATGTTATGCTAATAGCATTTCTCATTGCTTGCTAGTCTTACAAACACAGGTGGAAACTTTTAAGAAACCTGTGTGAATGGACCAAAACATACAAGGAAAAGAATATGAATTAACACTTATTTTGTGGGAAAGCCTAGAGATAGATGTGTTATAGGCTTTCCCATTTACCTCTGAACCTGCATTTTTCAAATAACACTTGACTCAGTCAGCAGGTCAAAACAAAAAAGGCTACAAATCAACATGTGCAATAATGCCAGGGGGTAATGGGTAAGGAGGCCAAAAGTGACTTTAAAGAAAGACTTGGCACAGTATCATCCAGGCAGTTGAACAACAAAATACACTACAACAATAGAACCCCTCTTTTGGCATAAATTTGCTGGTACAGAATATGCCTACTAATGTTTCCTGGCATCCATAGAAATAGTAATAATTGGAAAAATATATAGGGAGAAGTATATAATCTAATTAATTTGTAAATGTTTGTCCACCGTTTACATCAATTGGTTAAATGTTGATACACTCCTTATAAACTGGCTCAATCTGAAGAAAATTCTACTCAGAAACTAGTGTTCATGCTCAAGAACTTGCCTGGCCAGTCTGTCATATTGTGTGTATAGTTATGCACTGGTTTTATTCTGTTTACTTCCCTAACATAGGCTTCAATCACACCCTTACATAACCTTAGAAATAATTTGAAACAGAGTTAATAGAAATTGTTTCTTGTTATTTCATTTTTGGCAATTCATGGCCAGTGGTAAGGAACCTCAGCAAAGCTCCCTATCCCCTGTGTAAATCTGTTTTAGTTGTGATGTAACAGAAAACAAATGAAATATTTAGAGACTTTTTACAGTGCTCTTCCCAAGGAGACATTGGTGTACAAAAATGCTGTTATTTTAGGTAAAAGTTTGCAATTAATTTATTTAACCAGTAAAAGTTTTATTCTCCATAAAATGGTTTATGAATACGTTTTCTGTTTTTGTTATTGTCATTTTTGCTAATCCTGTCAATAGCAATATGTGCAATGTGCTTTCATATGTGAAAGCAAAAGAGATGAAATCTCAATAAAAAGTGCAAACCTTGGCTAATAGAGTATTATTTATTGTAACTTTAATATATGTTTTCAAACAAAAATCTAGCTAGGCTTAGGTAAGGTGACCAGATGTCCCGCTTTTGGCGGGACAGACACGCTTTTCAAGCGTGTGTCCCGCGTCCCGCATTCTTTTCAAAAAGTCCCGCTTTTTTGAAAAGAATGCGGAAACAGCGGGACGTCTGGTCACCTTAGAGGGGAAGCAAAAGAGAGGTACCGGAAGCAAGTCGGGTGGAATTTCAGCGAGGCGGCTGCCTGCTGGGGGGAGGGGGAAGGGGGGCTGCTCCTCCTCTCCTTCCCCCGCCCCATCCCTAGCCCCGCCCTCGGAGGCGCCGCTGCTGTTGAGATGCGGGTGGAGGGGTGAGGGACGAGGAGCCGTCGCCGCTGCCGTCGTGGGTTTGAGCTCACGAGCGGCCCCTCCGGCGGCGCAAACAGCCCTTTCTCGTCCCCCTCCCCTTCCTTCCCCCCGTCGCCTCGCTGCCGCCATTGCCCTGGGGCCGGGCGGGCGACCGGGAGACCGCGGCGCTTGGATGCCTGCAGCTCGTGACAGGTAAGCTGCCGGCTGCCTCCTTTCCCCGTCTCCCGCCTCCCGTTCGTTGCTTGCCAGCCTGGCCCCAGGGCAGCTCCCGAAGGGGAGGCGGGAGGCGAGGAAAGGCCTCCCGCCACCCCCCCCACCTGGACGCCGACATTGCTGTGTTTTGCCCTCTGCGCGTTCTGCGCATGCGCAGAGGGCAAAACAAATGGCGGCCCCCAGGCGGGCCCGCCCCCCCCCCCCGTCCCGCTTAAAAAAAAAAATCTGGTCACTTTAGGCTTAGGCCTTATTCCAAGTAAAGATAATCCTTGTTTAGCAACCACAATTGGGACCAGCAACACAGCCATTAACTGAAGTAGTCACTAAGTGAAACTGTGACTATACTTATGATCTTCCTTCAGATTTCTTCTGCTTTACGGACACGTGAAGATCATAAATGTGAGAATTGGTCTCAAGGTTACTTTTTCATTACCATTGTAATGGCAAACAGTCAGCAAACAAGGACTATCTGTAGTGCTCTCCCAATACATCCCTTTCTTATTTGAGAAACTTGCAAAGTTTCTCAAAATTCTTTGCACTAAAGAAACATTTGGAAAATATAGTCACCATCCTCTTAAACAATGCCCCTTTCCCATGTTTTACTCCTTAAACCAAGGGGAGTTCAGAGTTTTTGGTGAAGAAGTTAATGGCTGAGTGGTATTTATGTCTGTCTTCCTGCCTCCTCTTTTTTAAATGCTTTTTAAGATAAATGCCGCACACCACAAAATTAACCAAATTTTTTACCATTTGAATTGTTTTATATATTCCATGCCATAATAATACCAACTTTTACCACAAATATACTGGTCAAAATGTTCTTCAGTTAAAACCCTGATTACTAAGGGGCTAGGGGCACATGGCCAGCCCAAAGAAATTCAATTTTTAACTATACAACTTCTTTTTTCTATTTGTACTTTTCTTTTTGGTTGCATGTATTTCTACTCCACACGGCACTTGATTTTTAAACTTTGCCATTCTCAGAGTTTAAAGTCTCAGTGTCCCTATGGAGTTACAGAAATGGGTTTATGTTATAGGGGGAAGAAAATGAGAAAAGAGTAAACATTCCCCCACCTGATCTCCAGTCTTAGAATCTCAGAATGGAATGAAATCCTTTCCCCAGCTTTTTGAGATATGTATTCTAGAGTCCTGATTGTTGTTTTTTCTTTCCCTACTCATAGAGCTCTCTGTCGCCCAGTGCACACAGCGTCCAGTTGACACTGTCTTCCTCCTGGATGGTTCTGAAAGAATTGGCAGCCAGAACTTTCGCAGGGCCCGTAGTTTTATACAAGCAGTGGCTGAGCATCTTACCCTGGCCAGAAGTGACAGTGACGAAATGAATGCACGCATTGCCCTGCTACAATATGGAAATGAGGACGAACATGACATAGTTTTCCCATTGACATACAATATTACTGACATCACAGATCGTTTAGCTGAGAGCAAATATTTGGACTCCTCTTCCAACATTGGGTCTGCCATCATATATGCTGTCAACAACCTTGTCATCAACACACAAGACAGGCAGAAGGCAGCTCGGCGTAATGCGGAGCTGTCCTTTGTCTTCATTACAGATGGTATTACAAGCAACAAAAACCTGGAAGAGGCTATTGATTCCATGAAGAAGCAGAATGTTATGCCCACAGCCGTGGCCATAGGTAGTGATGTGGACATGGATGTCCTGCTGAAAATCAGTCTAGGAGACCGGTCAGCCATTTTCCGGGAGAAGGACTACCTAAGTCTCACCCAGCCTGACTTCTTTGATAGATTTGTTAAGTGGATCTGTTAGTTGTGAGGTAGACACCAAAGCTTTTAAGCTACGATATTGTTACATGGGGTTTTTTTTAAGCAAAAATATGCTGCCAGAAGGTAGCAGGCACAAATTTTTCAAGGGAATTTATTTTTATATTGCAAATTGGTAGGCTCGTTTCAAATAATGTTTATGGTGCTAATTAAAAACAAAATAATAGGAGGCTAAAGAATACCACAGTATCATTTGTCACGCTTTAAAACATTGTTTAAGATCTTTATATTGTAATACTTTTGGTGCTAAATAGAGGAACCGTGCATTCAACATAAAGCATAAAGAACTATCATCTCCAGATGCCCCAAGGATCCGTCTTAACCCTCCTCTCTCATTATTTCCCACTCATCCATTTACTGGTAGACAGGTAATTCCATTGTGCTTTGATTGTGATGCTAACATTTCCTCTATTTTCAAGGAGATACTTCACAGTTGAAACAATAACAGGAAATATTTTTATCAGTACTGAGTCTTGCACTTGGCCTATTCCATTAGTGAACACCTAGTCTTCCTTGCTTGCTTTCCATGTACTTGCTTCAGGGTTGCAGCATTGGATGGTCCCCCCTGTATCATGATGCATGTAATAAATGGACTTCACAAAGATATCTGTAGCTATTTCATCTTAGAAATGTCTAGGAAAAGAAGCTTTGTTCCTATACAGATAGTCATCAACTTATGACTGTAATTGAGCCTGGCAATTACAGTCGTCATCATCATCATCATCATCATCATAACAACAGAGTTGGAAGGGACCTTGGAGGTCTTCTAGTCCAACCCCCTGCCTAGGCAGGAAACCCTACACTACTTCAGACAAATGGTTATCCAACATCTTCTTAAAAACTTCCAGTGTTGGAGCATTCACAACTTCTGGAGGCAGGCTGTTCCATGGATTAATTGTTCTAACTGTCAGGAAATTTCTCCTTAGTTCTAAGTTACTTCTCTCCTTGTTTTACAACTTTACAACATAAGTCATGATGGTTGTAAAGCAACTCACTACGTGACCCACCCATTTTTACTATCAGTCATAAAGTGAGTGCCATGGTCTTTAAGCAAACTCTTTGTTTTCTATGAGGCAGTTTTTGTTGGAAACTGGAAGTAAAGCCCATTTCTGGCAAAAATGTAAATTGCAGAGTATTACAAATAGTCATAAATGCGCACTAGTTGTCGAGCACCAGGGAAGGGGGTGAGATTGAACTTTGAAACTGGGTCGTAAGTCACTTTTGGGCGGTCTGTTGTAACTGATTGTAAGTGGAGGATTACTTGTACTGATAAGATATGGCATCCAGTCTTCCTGTGCCAGTACTGTTCTGCTCCTAACGAAGGAGTCTTTCACTGAAAATGGATGTCAGTATAATGTAAAGAGATTCTACTGGATTCTCTTCTGGATTTCCTGCTACATTTAATTGAAGCCAAGTGCCATCAGCTTTCAATGTTCCATGTATAAATCTGGAATTTCCATGACTTGTCTTGGCAGACTATTTTTATTTTTTTCACAATAATAATGATAAACACTATTGAACTGAATCCCAATTTAAAGTGTACTACTGTGTACATAAAGGAGTCTATTGGAACTGTATCTGAGCATTCTGCTTTTATTAGGTCTTCATTAGAATAAACAGTTCCATCAAATTGCATAACAACCAATTTTTTTAAAGCCTGCAAATTTACATGAAAATTTGAAAGAAAGCATGACTACATTTTTAAAGAGATGGGGGAAGGGTAATTGAAGTGTAACATAACAAAGATGATGAATATAAACATTCCATACATTATGAACGTATGAAACCAAAAATATGGTTTTACAAACATGGTTGTAGTTCAGAATTCTGCCCTATTAACATGGAGTACATTTTATTGGTTTGCACACTTCTACTCCAAATAATTTGTGGTTTGTTTGGGGGTTTTGTTTTCTTTTTGTTCCACACCACAGAGCCTTTCTACTTTCAATCTTCTAGTGAAAATATATCTTTGATTTTATTTCTAATTGCTAATAATCTCATTCTTTCATAAATCATAGATTATACTTTCTCTGAAATATAGTGTGAGCTATCCAAAGGGCCACTGTGCAAAGCCATACTAATTGATAAGCAATGAATACCCAATGTCAATATATTCCTGATATATTGTTTCTGGAATAACATCCTTACTTGAGCCAAAATTGCACTCCTGATAAATAAAAACTTTTTTCACAATATCTTAATATTAATGTCATTCATTTTGTAACGATTTAGAGTTGGAAGAACCAATATAGCTCTTTTACCATATATGCTTGTTTTATTATTTTCTTAATTATTAGAATTAAGAATCAAACAAGAATATAAAGCAAATGTTTATGCAATATAAGTTCTAATTCATAATTTCCTATTAAATTCAAAGCTTTTTTTAAATTGACACAAAATGCTATACTACAGTCTTTGCTCTTGCATAATGCTTCCCTCAAGTGCAGCTCAGTTCTTGGTTACTATATGAACGTGTTCCATTGATATTATGAGAAAAATATGGAAATACTTTGCTACTGCCACTTTATTTAGTTGTCTAAATTTTTAGACTTGGACATCTAGTCTACACCTATGGACTTAATGATAATTTCTTAATAATTCTACTATCTATAAATGATAAACCAAATAGCTGATACCAAAAATATTTTCATTAGTATTTTTTCCAGGAATTGTTATGAATTTAACAATGTATCATATCAGGCTTCTTCACTGTAGTGAATATAGATGTTGCCTTTAATTCAAAAGCTCTGCTGGATGGAAGCTCAGCACATTTAGAGCTCACCAAGTTAACTTACATGTTTTATGATTCATGGACATAAGAATGTACAGTAAAAAGGTTGGAAGAATTTTAAAATATTTTTGATTGATGGGAGCTCCTGAAGAGCTGTACTCATGCTGGAGTGAGAGTTCTTTAATCTGAATTTGAGCTGCTGCTGGAACTGCCACTATGCTGAAAGAAAGAAAATGATTAAAGCTTATTACAATTGTTGATATTTCACATCTATTTTCCTTATTTATTTAACTTCTGTATTAACTGTTTCATTTCTATTTGTTACTTTCTATGGTTTCCATTATAATGCTTATAATGCTTATTCTTTTTGTGATGTCCGGGATGACTTGCAGGAGTATGATAGCTTGGAGGTGGTGCAGGAGGGTAACATCCAGGCCTTCCAGGGAGCATTCCAGGTAAACCAGATGATGGATGCTATCCATGATGATGTGGACTCTGGAGAGGATCCCCCACTGGCCCAGGAAATCCATATGGAGGAACAGGCTGACCAGGGTAACCAGGACCTCAGCATGGTTGCATTCCTGGTCCAGGGTATGGTCCAGTTTGTGGTCCAGGAGCAGGAGGAATGTGCTGTGATCATGACTTCCCACCTGGCATTCCTGCCAGCAATATAAACATGTAGATACTGAGCCCTTTTTAGTTGCTGATCTTCTTTAAAAGGGATTTCATTCAGTTTAAATATATTAGTTGGAACAGTGGATTATTTTTTCACTCAGGAAAATGACCTACCCTTCAGCAAGGCATTTGACAAAGTAGACCACAGTCTACTTCTTGGTAAGCTAGAAAAATGTGAGATAGATCACATCACCACCAGATGGATTTGTAACTTACTCAACGAGTAGTCCTCACTGGTACTACATCTACATGGAAGGAAGGAAACAATGAGGTACTACAAAGTTCCATCTTAGGCCCAGTACTCTTCAATATCTTCATAAATGACAGATGAGGGAATAGAAGGGGAACTCATCACATTTGCACATAACACTAAGCTGGCAGGAATAGCCAATACCCTAGAAGACAAGCTCAGGATCCAAAAAGATCTTGACAGACTTGAACACTGGACCCTATCCAACAACATAAAATTTAATGTGGAGAAAAGTAAGGTTTTATACCTGGGCAGGAAAAGCCAAAGATACAAGTATAGATTAGGCAAAACCTGGCTCAAAAACAGTAACTGTGAGAGGGACCTTGGAGTGCTCGGGGATGATCACTTAAACATGAGTCAACAGTGTGCAGCAGCAGCCAAAAACGTTAATACAATCCTGGGTTATATAAACAGAGGCATATAATCAAAATCACGTGAAGTATTAGTACTGCTTTACAAAGCCTTAGTAAGGTCACACCTGGAATACTGCATCCAATTTAGGTCACCACACAAAAAAAATGTTGAGACTTTGGAAAAAGTGCAAAGAAGAGCAACTAAGATGATTAAAAGCCTGGAGACTAAAACATATGAAGAACTGTTGCAGGATTTGTGTTTTAAATTTAAATTTGCATTTAAAAGTTAAAATAAGCAAAACAAAAATAGTAAGAGAACACCTGTCTGATCTTGATTAATACAAATCACTGGGATCTGATGGATTATATCCAAGTTCTAAAGGAGCTGGCAGATGTCATCTCAGAACCACTGTATCACATCTTTCAAAAATCCTGGAGCATGGGGGAACTACCAGAGGACTGGAAAAGATCTGATGTGGTTCCCATCTTCAAAAAAGCGAAAAAAACAGACTCCGGAAACTACAGACCAATCAGCCTAACATCAATACCCAGGAAGATATTGGAAAAAATAATAAGAAACAGATCTGCCAACATCTAGAAACGAATAAAATAATAACTAGAAGTCAACATGGGTTTGTTAAAAACAGATAATACCAAACCAATCTTATTTCATTCTTCAACATAAATTAATAGACCAGCGAAATACTTTGACATAATATACTTATATATTAACAAACCCATGCTGCAAGGCATTCAACAAAGTAGACCACAACCATTTCTTGGTAAGCTAGAAAAAAGTGGGATATATAGCATCACCATCAGATGGGTTTGTAACCTCTCTTTTCTTCCCCTAATTCCCCATTTCTACTTCTCTTCATATTTTATATATAAACAATAAAAGTATAAATGCAAAAAAAAGAAGTGTTACCGTATATACAGTAGGTAGTACAGCATGCCAATTTATTTATTCAGGTTAAAAAAAAATTTGAGCCTAGTGAAAAGGCCCACTCATTGACAAAATTTGAGTAATGAAAAAAAATGTTTGATTACAAGCGCTTGATCAACACAGTTGATTTCCATATCAAGATGGAAAACAAGTACAGTGGTTGCTATGGAAGGTTATGAGAGACAGCTGAAGCTGCCTCTCCAGAGGAGCCCCAAAATATTTTGCAGCCTGAGACACACAAAAAAGAACCAGACAAGCCCACTTCCATTCCATGATGGGAGAGTAGACGCTGCCAATGTCCTCAGAAGCAGCCCCTGCCCTCCTCCATCTCTCCCACTGGAGATGGAAGTCTCATACCGGCTCGCGAAGGTTTCCTGCAGGTTCTCCATGGAAGAGCATGGGGCTTGTTTTGTCTATGTACAAAGGCTTAGACTGTCCATTCCAACTTTTGGAAAACAAAGGCCTCCAAATAATGTCAGGTAACATTAGTCAGCTGAAATATTACTATATTATTATTATTATTATATATATAAGCATTGATGCATGTATTAGGACACAAAAAACCCTCCTCATAGCTAGTGTTTATTGAGGACAACATGATTTATTTCCACTTTACAAAATTCCACTCAAGATACACTTGTCATTCAAATAATGAACCGAAGGATTGTGCTGGAGGGCTCAGTATTTTCCTATCAGTAACTTTGCTTAATTTAACAATCTTGGCATAATGGCTGAAACAATATACTACATAGCTTATATTTTGTAGATTTAAAGCTTTCAACAGAAGACTTTTGAACATTGATGGGTCACTGAAAACTTGCTTCATATTGCTATCATGATTATTAAGATGGGATAACAGGCAGCAAAAAGAGATCCCTTTTAGTCACACCAGAAAATCTCTGGTTTTGTAACAAAATTCATGCATGTATAGGGTAGAAAGTAAGTTATATATTTTTTCTTCTTCTCAAAAGTGTCAAATCTGTCTGAATGTAGCTGAACAGTACTATAGATAAGAATTTTATGTTTAACAATTGGTTTTAGATACAATATTTCATGTTGCCCGCTTGTCCAGATGATCTAGGATAACACTTGTATTCTTTTGGGCTTCCTCCAAGAAGTAGGAAATATTCCTCTGGATCTGCAAAAGAGAAAGACAGACACAGACACAGACACAGACACAGACACAGACACACACACACAGAGAGAGAGAGAGAGAGAGAGAGAGAGAGAGAGAGAGAGAGAGAGAGAGAGAGAGAGAGAGAGAGAGAGAGAGAGAGAGAGAGAGAGAGAGAGAGAGAGAATAAGTTTTTTTTAATTAGTGGAATATTTGTGGTATTCTTTCTGTTCAATATTAACTTTTTAGTTACCTGCTTCTCCTAAATAGGCAAAAATTAAGAGATGCTACATTCCTTGGTATGCAACTGCTTTAGTTTCCCAAATCTATTTTTTTTCTTTAGAAAGAATTAGAAAAAAAAGAGAGTTACTTTAGTCCTGAATGTCTCATGAAGGAGTGGTATTTTGCATAGTGAGCCTCAAATTATCCTATTTGGATGCATTATGTGAGATGCTGCAACTCAGTTGCCAGATACAGTAAGGAAGGAATTTTTTCTGGATTGATTTTAAACTGTGTAATAATATATGATAAGATTTTGCAAAAACTATAGCATAAATATATTAATACATAATTATAGCAAAATAAACAAAGGACGATCAGATTCTCAGAATGGAATGTAGGTCAGCTACTATGGTGATTACTGTGCATAAAACGTGGCTTAAGCACAGCATGTATATCTCAAGAGTAGCCAAGTAGCGTGAAGCAATAAAGCAAAATAACAGGCAGGAAAAAACAGGGGGAGGGGGAGGAAGGAGACATGAGACAATAACAGGGTGAGGTTGGAGCTTTTCCTTTTAAAACTATTTTGACTCAAAAGACCAGCTAAAATTGGCAAATCCCTGACAAGTAGCTCTAGTCTAAGACACTATTTCTCAACTTTGGCAACTTTAAGATATGTGGACTTCAACTCCCAGAATGCCTCAACCAGGAATGCTGGTTGAAGAATTATGGAAGTTGGAGTCAACACATCTTAAAATTGCCAAGTAGAGAAACAGTGCTCTAAGGGAAGTGAGGTCTTCGTCATGAGGGGAATGTTTAGTGAATTTCTTGAGTCATTTTGCTGAAGCATTCATTCCCTACCATACTTGAACTAAGTAAGGCACAGTTAAAGATTAGTTCTAAGGCATGAACTCAAACTAAGATTGAGAGAGGGGACAATGTCTGTTATTACCTGGAGACATTTGTCTAAAAACTGTATCATGTGTTTTCTCTTAGACTTTCTTTAATTGTGAAACTGTGGTTGAAACCGTGGTTGAAACCCTTGACTTAAAGAATGCCATCATCTAATTTAGGGCTGTCAAACTTGCGGGCTGCGGGCTGGATGCGTCACACACCGGCCACGCCCATACCTGGTTTAGTGAAGGGGAAAAAAGTCATGATATGTCACATGATGCCGCCATGACGATGTGAGTTTGACACCCCTGATCTAAGTTATCTGGGAAACACCTTCTGTCAAGTGTCTCTTATCTTAGAGAAAATGTAAAAAAAAAAAACAGAATTTAGTAAGGGAGTCGCCAGCCCTCCAGTCCAACTCACACCACACAGAATCATTCAAATAATCTCAATCAATCTTAACATAGCTGCAGAGCTGTTTCAGCCTTTTTTAAGGATACAAACTAATGCTAAATTGTCCAGAGTTCTAAGCAAATGTGAACAATTCCTACCTGTTGTGTGAAATCTTCATCTGTTATATCTTTCAAGTTGGTGATGACATTGAAATAGGCCCCAAACACACCTGCTTCTAAAGCTTTAGCTGCCACCTAAAAACAGTAACAGGAGAAGAGATGCCAGTGACCAGGGGGAATGGAACCTACCAACTTCATGCAGTCAACTATGGCCTCAACCAATTTGTGGCAAGAGTTCAGCTCAATGAAATTATTAGTTGCACAACTGAAGATCAGTTCTGTCCTCAGACTGGGCAGCACAAATACCTGGATATCTGATTTGCAGGCTATATTTCCATGCTGTGCCATTTCTTTCAAAAAAGGCCATAAAGAGTTAACTTTTTCTGCCAAGGAGAAAGGGACATCAACAGCATTCTTCAGGCCTAGCTGCATGGCTGCTGTACGCCTGCAGACAGGGAATAAGAAAACAATGAAATAAATTGAGTCCCCCGGGAGTTGGGCGGCATACAAATCTATTTAAATAAATAAATAAATAAATAAATAAATAAATAAATAAATAAATAAATAAATAAATAAATAAATAAATAAATAAATAAATAAATAAATCTGGGAGGACAATCCCAACCCAGGGAAACCCAAAAGAAGCAGCTGTAAGAGCATCTATCTTGCAATAAAAACAGATTAAGAACTACCAGACAACTTTTACCATGTTCTTTTACTCTTTTTAAAATGTAAATGTATTCAATACAAAGAGAAAAAAATAGATTGCCCATCCTCTAAGGAAAGCCAGTGTAGTGTAATAATAAACCCAGGTTCACTATACCTGCCAAAGATGTTCAGTCAGCCAACGTCTCTTTCCCTCCCCCACCCCAATTTAACAGGGCAGATCCATAATTTTTGCTTGGCTACCGTCAGGGCAGGCCACCCACCACTTTGTCGGTGCAGAAATGGATGATTTCATCCTCTTTCCCCTCCCGCCCCATTGAAATGCATCCACAACTGTTTCTCCAGCTTCACTTCAAAAATGCTATTTTTCAATCAAAGCTCTTAAGTCCTTCAGAGCGGATGGTCTCCAGCACTCCATTCCATTCTAATAACAGCCCCAGTTTTGATTGGCTAGAGGATCTCACCTGTCTTCCTCGGCTCCGGCTCCAGGTCATTGTCCTATGCAGCTGTCTCCTCCTGGGCTGAAGGTCTGCTATATTTTCTACTTGGTTTCTTTTCTTTTATAATTGTGCAATTAATGCAACAGTAGCCTGAGCCATCCTTGTGTCAAGAAACTCATAATCCATTCAGCCATTACATCTTTCAGTGACTATTTCTCCCCTCTGTGAAGCAAGAGCTCCTCACTTGCTCACCCCATAAGGTTTTCCTTCTTTTCTCTTCATTGTTTAAAAACATTTTTATCTGGCAAAGTAGGAATATTACTATTTTCTTTACAACATATGAAGCTAAACTATCAGTTCTTCTTTGCTAAGAAAATTTACATGGCCCTACATGGGACATAAGAGCCAGTTTGGTGTAATGGTTGAGACACCAGACTAGCTAGAACACAGGAGACCACAACATTAGACCCAAATATAGCATAAAATATACTAGATCAACAGATGAACTAACATTGTCACCCACTGATAATTTCTTTATAGAATTTAATAAAGGGCAGTCTGACACTTAGAGTAGGATAGAAAAAGTTTTGTCTTCAAAGATTACATTGGTTACAATATTCAATAGTGGACACTGCATGGAGCTTTTTCCACTCCAAGATAATCATTTGCACCATTTCCTAAAGCAGCCTGAACTTGGGCAGGAAGGAGGAAGCCTAAGGCTTTTTGCTTCTTCTCATCAGCCCCAGGGAACAAAGCCCATTTCTACTTCCATCCACACAGGAAAGTCAGCAATCTTGAATACGGAGAGAGAAGGAAACGAAGGAGTACCTTGCATTTCTCTGCTGGTCAGCTGATCTGCAGGCAGCTGGCCAAATGTTGCACTCCCTGCTGCACCTTAAACAGGTTTTTTAAACAACCTTAGACTAGATTTATGAGGTGAACTAAGATTCAGTCACCCACAAATCACTTAGGATTTATGAGATGTACTAAGAGCCTTTAAGAAGTAACCATAGAATTTCATCAAAATGTACATCTTGGAACTCTTTGAGCAAGGTCTGAACTGCTATGAAAGCGAGCACTGTAATGCGAGCAATGTGAACAAAAGGCCCAGTAATACCTCTCTTTCTCCTCAGGGGTCTGCTTAGGAAGTTTCATAGCATCCTGTAGAGAACACAAACACATATTTAGGCTATTATTCTAGGGAATAGGCTTGGAGGGTGAGGCCGTAAGAAAGATTCCCAGAACTTATTTTCACCTCACCTTTCATATGCACTCCACCTTTTGCCCAAAAATACAGCTTTCATCAAGCAAAAAGCAAAAAACTCCCCAACTCCATCTCACATTCTTCCTATCCAAAGATACAAGATGCACAAAATACAGAGTTGCTGAAAGCATGAACACTTCACTCACCATGTAGCTGCTGAATGCCAAGGAGTCCCTGTCTATTATAGCAATTAGCTGATTCATGGCCTGATGAAACGGAGGTATGAGTTGCCTCATAACTGGGTCCAGGTCCTCAAATTGACGCTTTCCATATGTCATTAATCCCACCATGCAACCAAGTGCTGCTCCCTAGAAGGAGAGCAATATTACACTGCTAACCAGAGCATACAAAACATTTGCCAGACCAATCCTCAAATACAGCTCACCTGTCTGGAACCCGCACTGCATATCGGACATTAATACAATGGAGAGAGTCCAGAAAGAAGAGTCCTCCACTCCTCTGCTCGCAACAGAATACCTTATTCCACCAGACTTGAAATTTTGGGCTTAGACAACTTAGAGCTTCGTTGCCTTCGATCTGATCTAAATGTAGTTCATAAAATCATCTGCCACAATGTCCTTCAGCTTCAACCGCAACAATACACGAGCACACAATAGATTCAAAATCAATGTAAACTGCTCAAAACTTGACTGCAGAAAATACGACTTCAGCAACAGAGTAATCAATGCCTGGAATGCACTACGTGACTTTGGTTTCTTCCCCAAACCCCAAAAACTTTAACCTTAGACTGTCTACAGTTGACCTCACCCCATTCCTAAGAGGTCTGTAAGGGGCGTGCATAAGTGCACCATTGTGCCTACTGTCCCTGTCCTACTGTCTTCTTGTCCACATTTACCTATACCTACTTTGCTTTTGTTTATGTTTATGTTTATACCATACCTGTTACCTTGTACACGTTTTGACAAATAAATAAATAAAATAAATAAATAAATAAAAATGCCTTTGTCATACAGGAGGGGGAAAAAGCAAGATGTCTACACTTTCCTAATTTCACCAATCACCAGGCGGCAGGGACTTTTTATGTTACATCAAAATACTGGGGAGAAAAACTGCTTGCAGGGGAGAGGAAAAGGAGAGGGGGAGGGGGAAAGAGAGGGAGGGAAGGAGGGAGGGAGGGAGGGAAGGAGGGAGGGAGGGAGGGAGGGAGGGAGAGAGAGAGAGAGAGAGAGAGAGAGAGAGAGAGAGAGAGAGAGAGAGAGAGAGAGAGAGAGAGAGAGAGAGAGAGAGAGAGAGAGAGAGATCCTTATCTAACACTTATTCACTCTGAGCACCTTCCTCAAACCTTGAACCCTCTTGCACCCAGGTGCACCCTCCCCAATCCACCCCTGATCCTGACATTCTCTGAATGGTGTTGTGTCTTTCCAAAGCTTTGCATGTCCACCACATATGGCAGAATGTTTCTTTTGTCTTGTGGCATTTCCAGGCCTGATTACCATATAATTTGATTGCTTTGGCCATTATTGACGGAGTTGTATACCATCTGTAAAAATGTTTACACCAGTTTTCTCTCAAATCAAAGCTTCTTCAACAAGTCTTCCCATTGTTGTATTGAGACAATGTCTTTGAAGTTTTGCATCCAATTTAACATAAATGCTTTCATTTGTTCTGTCCCCGTATCAGAACTAATTAGAAGGTTATATATAGGTGATCTTGATTTTCACTAAGGATTTCAAATTCTATCATTTTCTTAATGTCCCTCATTTCTGAGGAATGAGCAAGGCCACATTTCTTTTTTGAAACTTGTATAATGTTTTATTCTACTCCAAATAAAATTTTCTTGACATTGTTGTAAATTGGAATTAAATTCTCCCCATTTGACACATTTCAATAGATTTTAAATTTACAGCTTAGTCAACCAATATGTCTGTCTATCTGCCTGCCTGCCTGCCTGCCTGCCTGCCTGCCTGCCTGCCTGCCTGCCTGCCTATCTATCTATCTATCTATCTATCTATCTATCTATCTATCTATCTATCTATCTATCTATCTATCTATCTATCTATATCTATATCTATATCTATATCTATATCTAATATCTCTATCATCTCTATCTCTATCTCAATCTATCTCTCTATCTGTCTCTCTCTCTCTCTCTCTGATATATATATATATATATATATATATATATATATATATATGTGTGTGTGTGTGTGTGTGTGTGTGTGTGTGTGTGTGTGTGTGTGTGTGTGAGTGTGTGTGTGTGTGTGTGTGTGTGTGTGTGTGTGTGTGTGTGTGTGTGTGTGTGTGTGTGTGTGTTTTCTGAAGTTTTCGCGGGTGTTTGTATGTAGGTCTTTGGGTATTCGGGTTTTCTCCCGCATGAAATTGGAAGTGTCTTTGCGACGTTTCGATGAAGTCTCATTCATCATCTTCAGGCTGGTGTCTTCTGCTTCCTGCTTCTAGAAGCAATGTGAGATTGCTGCTGTTTCTTCCTTTTAACTGCCAGTGGAGGTTTGAACTGATAGGATGGGAGCTTGGCTGTGTTCTGATTGGTTGGAGGTGTGTTCTGATTGGTTGGGGGCTTGGCTGTGCTCTGATTGGCTGGGGGGTTAGCTGTGCTCTGATTGGCTGGGGGTGTTCTTAGGTTAGTCTGACTTGCAGGGGCATTTGAGCTGGTGAGCTGCATTGCTGCTGTTTGGCTTCTGGTTCTTGGTTGTACCACATCTTCATGGAGGGTGTCAATTTGCTTCATGTATGGATTGGAGGGGTTTAAAGTGGCTAATGATGCAGCTGTAGTATGGCTTCTGGTTTGTGGTCATGCCTCATTGGTGTGGGTTTGGGTTTGCTTATTGTGTGGATGTGTGGTGGTGACATCCTGTGTGGTTTTCATGAGTGTGGGTCTGGTGTCATTCTTTGTGTTAGGGACTCGTTTGTCAATAAGGGTGGGTTTCTTTTTTTTTTTTATTGAAAAGTTTTATAGGTACAAAGTACAAACATTTTTCCCCCATTTTTCTCCCCTCCTCCCCCCTCCCCCCTCCCTCTTTCCCCTCTTCCCCCCTCCCGGACTTCCCAGGAGAAGCACAAGGTATAAATCTAAAAAAAAAACTAACATAGAACTTACTATAAAAAAAAAAGTTATTAGTTCAAAAATACCCATTCATCCTTAACTCTTTAACAGTCCAAAAGCTTGAAAATATAGTATATCATTTCACAAATTTCTAATATTAGTAAACTATTTAAATTATTTTGATCTGATACTTTTTTTGAATATATTCAGTCCACCTACTCCATTCCAATATATATCTTTCATTTGAGTGGTCCTTTAAATATGACGAAATCTTGGCCATTTCGGCCAAATGTATCATTTTCAACGTCCATTCTTCAATTGTAGGTATATCTTCTTTCTTCCAGTATTGTGCTACCAGCAATCTGGCAGCGGATATACAATTCAAAACCAGCTTGGTCTCTATAACCGAACAAACCGTTATTATCCCCAACAAAAAGAATTGTGGTGTAAATTTGATCTTTTTCTTTAAAATGTTTTGTATGATCCACCATATTTTTATCCAAAATGCCTTGATCTTTTTACAAGTCCACCATATATGAAAATATGTAGCATCCCCATATTCACATCTCCAACATTTAGAATCTAAATTTGGATACATACAAGCTAACTTTTTTGGGTCTAAATGCCATCTATAAAACATTTTATAAAAATTTTCTCTCAAATTTTGTGCCTGCGTAAATTTAACATTTCTGACCCATATCTTTTCCCATGTATCCATCATAATCGGTTCACCAATATTCTGAGCCCATTTTATCATACAATCCTTAACTAATTCTGTTTCTGAATCTAATTCCAATAAAATATTATATAATCTCTTTATATGCATTGGGCCCTTATCTTTCATTTGTACAATCAAATTGTCCTCTTTTTTCAAAATACCAGTTTTTTTATCGTCTCTCCATCTAACTTGTAATTGCATGTATTGAAACCATGTTCTGATTATACCTTCTTCTCTTAATTTCTCAAACGATTTTAATTGAAATAAATTTCCCTCTTCAGAAAGAAGTTCTTTATATGTAATTTTATCAACTTTTTGCTCCATGTTTATATTTTCTATCGCGTGTCTGGGTACTGTCCATAAGGGTAACTTATCATTTAATTTAGATTGGTGTTTTTTCCAGACACGCAATAAAGCATTTCTTAATATATGACTCTTAAAAGCTTTATCTACTTTTTTATCATATATTAAATAAGCATGCCATCCAAATACCAAACCATATCCCTCAATGTTTAATACACTCTCTTCCGTTAAGTTAATCCAATCTGTAACTGCTGAGAGGGCCGCTGCTTCATAATACAATTTCAAGTTAGGCACTTTTAAACCACCTCTTTCACGTATATCCTGCATAATCTTCTGATTTACCCTTGGCTTCTTCCCAGCCCAGATAAATTTATTTATACCCTTCTGCCATTCCTTTATTACTTCATCTTTTTTAAGTATTGGTATCATTTGAAAGAGGAATAAAAACCTTGGTAAAATATTCATTTTAACAGCAGCTATCCTACCCAACAATGACAATTGTAATTTCTCCCAGCTTTCCATATCCCTCTGTATTTTTGACCACAATAGTTCATAATTATGTTGATATAATTTTGTATTTGTGGACATAATATTAATCCCTAAATATTTAATCTTTTGAGCTATCTCAAAGCCAGTTACCTTTTCTACTTCTTCTTTTTGGTCTTTTGTCATATTTTTAACTATTATCTTTGTTTTCGCTGTATTTATTTTAAAACCCGACACTTGTCCATATAAATTAATTGTGTCCATCAGAATCCTAATAGATTGTAATGGTTGAGTTACAGTAACAACCAGATCATCCGCAAACGCTCGAAGCTTATATTCTTCCTGTCTAATTTTTATTCCTTTTATTATATCATGCTCTCTTATTTTATTAAGTAATATTTCTAAGCTCAAAATAAACAACAAGGGAGATAGGGGACATCCTTGTCTTGTTCCCTTTTCTATGTTAAAAACATCTGTTAATCCACCATTGATTATTATTTGCGCCGTTTGTTTGCGATATATTGCCCCAATAGATTGTACAAAATAGTCTCCCAATTGTAATTTCTCTATTAATCTTAATAAGAACCGCCAATTCAATCTATCAAAAGCTTTCTCAGCATCTAAAAAAACTAATGCTGCGGGGATCTGGTTATTGCTTCTCAGATACTCCAATAAGTTAACAATTTGTCTAACATTAGTTTTCATTTGCCTACCAGTTAAAAACCCTGTTTGATCATAATGTATCATTTGTTGCATGACTGTCATTAACCTATTCGCTAAAATTTTTGTAAAGATTTTATAATCTATATTTAAAAGTGAAATCGGTCTATAATTTTTTGGATCTGTACCGTCTAAGCCCTCTTTTGGGATCAGAGAAATAAAAGATGTCTTCCATGTTGGGGGAACATTACCTCCTTTTTGAATATTATTAAATAATTCTTTAAGGGGCTCCCCCATTTCTTCCTGTAATTTTTTATAATAAACAGCAGTTAACCCATCTGTCCCCGGGGCCTTACCCACTTTTAACTGTTTAATTGCCATTGTTATTTCTTCTAAAGTTATTAATTGATTTAACATATCCCTCTGCTCTTTTGTGGTTATATAAATATTCTGTTTCCGTAAATAATTATCTATATCTTCTTCTTTAATTTTGTCCTCCATATATAAATCTGAATAATATTCTAAGAAAGATTTTTTAATAAGACCATGTTCATAAACTTCTTTACCCTTATATCTTATTTTTTCAATAGTTCTTGATTTTTGCTTCTTTCTTAAAATGTAAGCTAACCATCTTCCTGGTTTATTAGCATTGCTGAAAGTATTAAATTTAACATATTGTAAATTTGTTGCTACTTGATCAGCCATTAACATATTAAATTGGCCCTTCAATAAATTAATCGTCTCTTTAATTTTTTTATCTCTTGGATTAGAAATTAAAGCTATTTCTTGTCTCTTAATCTTCTCCTCTAGTTCTTTCCTTTTCTCCCCCTTTTTCCTTCTATTTCTCTCTGGGAATCATCCAGATGCCCCAAGCTCTATGGTCTCCCCAAGATACACAAAGAAGGAACCCCACTTAGACCCATAGTCAGCTCCATAGGCTCACCTCTACAAAACCTAGCCAAATTTCTCGCAAAACAACTACAACCTTATGCAGAATCCATCACCTCATATGTAAAAAACTCATTCCAGTTCATAGAGATCATAAAGAAACAAAACTTACAGCCCAGCGACCTACTCGTGAGCTTCGATGTCATATCCCTCTTCACCCAAGTGCCAATCAAAGAAGCCTTGACAGCTATCCAAAACAAATACAACCCCCCAAGCACATCCTAGATCTGACCAACCACTGCCTATCCAACACATACTTCATCTATAATGGACAAAAATACAAACAAATGGAAGGAGCACCCATGGGATCACCCCTCTCACCTGTCATTGCTAACCTCTATATGGAACACTTTGAAACCCAAGCTCTAGAAAAATCTGATCACAAACCCAAACTCTGGCTCAGATATGTAGATGACACCTTCATAATCTGGCCACACGGGAAAGAAAAACTGGACAACTTCCTCATACATCTCAACAGCCTACACCCCAAAATACAGTTCACCATGGAAACAGAAGCTAACAACCAACTTCCCTTCCTGGATGTCTTAGTCTACAAGAAATCCAATGGCTCCCTAGGACACACCATCTACCAGAAGAAAACCCACACTAACCGCTATCTACACGCACTCTCACACCACCACCCAGCACAGATCAACTCCGTAGCCAAGACACTCATCTCCAGAACAAAACGCCTAGCTGACGAACAACACCTAAAAACCGAACTAAATACTCTCACTAACGTACTAGTATCCAATGGATTCCAAAGAAATAAGATCACCAACCTAATCCAAAAAGAAACCCCCACTAAAATCCAAGACAGAGAACAAGAAAACGGCAAAGCCCTCCTCCCATACATAAAAGGCACCACAGACAGAATCAGCAAGATCCTCCACAAACACAACATCAAGACAGCATTCTGCACTAACTGAAAAATATCCACCATCCTAAGAAACCCCAAAGACAAAATTGAGTTAGAAAATCAAGGAGTATATGAAATTCCATGCACCGCCTGCCCCACCACATACATTGGACAAACCAACAGAAGAATAAGTGCACGCATTGAAGAACACAAGAACACAGTCAAAAAAGAGGAACCAACTTCTTCCCTGGTCCAACATCTTAAAGCCACAGGACATGAAATCGACTTTAAAAAGACCAGAACTATCGCCAAAACTGAACACTTTAACAACAGAATAATCAGAGACGCCATTGAGATAGAAAAACACCCACACAGCATGAATAAACGAGATGACACCTCCCGCCTACCAGCCATTTGGAAACCCGCCCTTATTGACAAACGAGTCCCTAACACAAAGAATGACACCAGACCCACACTCACAAAAACCACACAGGATGTCACCACCACACATCCACGCAATAAGCAAACCCAAACCCACACCAATGAGGCACGACCACAAACCAGAAGCTATACTACAGCTGCATCATTAGCCACTTTAAACCCCTCCAATCCATACATGAAGCAAACTGACACCCTCCATGAAGATGTGGTACAACCAAGAACCAGAAGCCAAACAGCAGCAATGCAGCTCACCAGCTCAAATGCCCCTGCAAATCAGACTAACCTAAGAACACCCCCAGCCAATCAGAGCACAGCTAACCCCCCAGCCAATCAGAGCACAGCCAAGCCCCCAACCAATCAGAACACACCTCCAACCAATCAGAACACAGCCAAGCTCCCATCCTATCAGTTCAAACCTCTACTGGCAGTTAAAAGGAAGAAACAGCAGCAATCTCACATTGCTCCTAGAAGCAGGAAGCAGAAGACACCAGCCTGAAGATGATGAATGAGACTTCATCGAAACGTCGCAAAGACACTTCCAATTTCATGCGGGAGAAAACCCGAATACCCAAAGACATATATATATATATATATATATATATATATATATATATATATATATATATATATATATATATGTATATGTATATGTATATGTATATGTATATGTATATGTATATGTATATGTATATGTATATGTATATGTATATGTATATGTATATGTATATGATGTATATGTATATGTATATGTATATGTATATGTATATGTATATGTATATATATATATATGATATATAATGAGCCGAGGTGGCACAGCAGTTAGAGTGCAGTACTGCAGGCTACTTTAGCTGACTGTGATCAGCAGTTCAGCTGTTCAAATCTCACCGGCTCAAGGTTAACTCAGCCTTCCATCCTTCCGAGGTAGGTAAAATGAGGACCCAGATTGTTGGGGGCAATATAAATATGCATTGCTTAATGGTGTAAACCGCTTAGAGAGTGCTTGCACTATGAGGCGGTATATAAGTCTCACTAATAAATAAAATAAATAAATATATCTATATCTATATCTATATCTATATCTATATCTATATCTATATCTATATCTATATCTATATCTATATCTATATCTATATCTATATCTATATCTATCGATCGATCGATCGATCGATCGATCGATCAATCGATAGATAGATAGATAGATAGATAGATAGATAGATAGATATAGATATAGATATAGATATAGATATAGATATAGATATAGATATAGATATAGATATAGATATATAGAAATATGACTTACTGAACCTCATAGCTTTGTATGGAAAAAGAATGAATGTACAGTTGGAAAATAACAATTAAAACATCTTGTTCTAAAACTGTGATGTAGTGATGTTCTGGGAAGAAATAATTGCACGTAACAATCTGATTTTGAGATATTAGTTAATATTTTTGGATATCCATATTATTTTGAATTACATCTAGTTCTCATTTAGCGACTGCAGCATTTATTTTTATTTAGTTAGTTTGTCAAACATATATGAGATAAGTATAAACATGGACATGAACACAGGAAATGAGTATGAATAAATGGGGACAGTAGGACAGGGACGGTAGGCACGCTGGTACGCTTATGCATGCCCCCTTTAACAACAATTCACAGTTAAAATGATAATGAACAAGTAACTTTATTATAATAAAGTAACTTTATTATTACCTTCACAGATCTGTAAAGTAAAGAAAAGCTGAAGGAAGAGCATAAGCATAATTACAGTATAATCGATTGAATTAATTTCTGAAATGTGTGTATCTATGGCTCATACTCTTCCTGAGGAAAAAAATTTCTCAGGCGGTGATTTCAATGTCATTTGGCTGGCAGATCAAGAAGGAACCTTTTAGCTACATTCAACTAAAAATACAGAATAAGTATTTCCAGGGATTTGAAAAACAGGAAAAGTTTGCGCTCAGCATTAGTGCAGCATGAGAGCAGTTTATTTTCAAATTTCAAATCTTGTTGGCAGAGCTTAACATTATTGTATATCAGCATTACAGGAGAAGTCCTGTGTGGAATCACTATCTAGGATAGTAGTTTTAAAATGGGGTATCGAAGTAGCTACATACCAGAGATGATATTGCTGCTGATACTGATCCTCCTCCAGGAGCAGCTGATCTTGCACCAACTTTCTGCACAAAGGTGTGAAGGGACAAAGACACTAGACAGCCTTTTTCTCTGTCATCCTCCACCATGTCCCTTCCGAAGGTAAAAAGCATTTGGGAAAAGAAATCACTTTCACAAACTATAAAATGCTGTCCTTGGTGATCTCTGAGTTTGGGGGTTTTCTTGCCGATATTGCAAGGGGGTTCTCTGAGTTTGGGGGTTTTCTTGCAGATATTTCATTACCAGACTAGGTAACACCTAGGTGCACCTAGTCTGACAAAGAAAACCACCAAGTTAGAGAACACCAAGGATCCCACAATTCAACCCTGATGTACAAATATTCTCTTCTGTTGGTACTATAAAAACAAAGTGAAGTCAAGAAAGGAGTGTACTCAGACATCTCTTTGCCGGATATAGGAATACAGATTTTTGGATGAGAAAATGATCCAAAGTAACAAGACGTTATTTGAGCCAGGAAAACGTAAAAAATTTGCTCACCTGGAATATGGTTTTGAGTTTCCCAAGCAAAAGCAGATCTCTTGGGATCATAGTGTTATGTGAATTAAATAGTACTTAATTAAATTAAGTACCAGTAATTATTTAATTAAATCTTAAACAGGTGCAACACATTTGCATAATTATAAACTGGAAATGGAATGATTTGCATCTTTTAATTTGTGCTTAAGATACACAACATGCTTTTTGGAAACTTGACCATGCTTCTGAAAAAGTTAAGAAATAGAGACAATGTTTGTTTCTCCAAATTGCACTTTTATCTCTGGCTCCATAGGTTAAGACCTATCTATATACAATATAAATGGATAAAAAGCATGCTAAGGACATTATATGACACATAATATGACTTCAATATATTAGAAATCCATATATCACCCATGCAGCCAAAGTCTTCAAACATACACTATCACCATACAACCAACTCTGAGAAAATGAAAATATCCATACTCAATTATACGCTCCTTAGGACTGAATGGAGACAAAGAATCCAAGCCCAATCGATTAATTACCTGAGATTCAAAAATAAAAAATTGTATTATTAAATAGAAATTGGCATTTGAAACAGATGTGGGTCTTCTGTTCCTTATTTTTCAGTTTACATTACACTGAGCAAACCACCATCGGGACAGATACTGGAACAGTAGCCTGGATGTTGCAGATCAGTAACTGATTTTATTCTTCTGAATCAGTCCAGTGCAACCTGTTCCACTTCTTCATGAAATCCATGTGACAAGCAAGTAATCCATACTTGTAAAGTCATAATGTATTCACCCTGATAACTATTGCCCACTTGAGCATAGATAGCAACCTTTATTCTCAGGATATAGAATGGAAACTCAGAATGGATAGGTAGGAAAGGAAGGTCTTAAGAGCTCAGAAATACAAGTTTCAGAGCTGATCTCTCTACCACAGATCATATTTTAGTTCTTCCTCATCATTTGACTAAGAAATAAATCAACAAATCTAGCATTAGACTGTGAGAAATATTCAGAGAAAATGAGATTGCTGGTTATTTTCTTAGCTCATTCAAAAAATATATTAGAATTAGAATAGGATGCAAATTTCTATCCTTCAAAAATAGCTGCTTTGAATGTTCCACTTTTGCTCTTATTATCGCTAAGATCTCCAGTTGTTTTCAGATGGTCTGATGAAGTTTTTCAGGGAAAACATCTAGTAATCAATTTTTCAGAAAATAAAAATAATCTCTTTTCCAAAAAAACAAAGAAATTGAGGTGAATTATACATAGGCAAGAGGTTGAGAAGTTTCAGCAGTATCTGGTGATAGCGATCTATGAACAGGGTCATGGAAAGCACACATGGATTTTGTAAACATACTACAAAAAGTACTTTAACAGATTTAAATTCTTCTGCATCAAATATCAAAATGTGACATTCTAGAATAATGATATAGTTCATTAGAAGCCTAAGCCATAACTCATAATAATGATTTACTAGATCAGGGGTCTGCAACCTTAAACACTCAAAGAGCCATTTGGACCCATTTTCCCACAGAAAAGAAAACACCGCCAGAAAACCTGGGTGGGCATGGCCAACAACATCACTCCCACCCAGTCACATGACACACACCCCAGCCACGCCTACCCAGGTTTTGTGGCTCCCGGTGTTTTCTGTGAGAAATGGATCTCGATCTCTCTCTCTCTCTCTCTCTCTCTCTCCCTCCCTCCCTCCCTCCCTCCCTCCCTCCCTCCCTCTCTCTCTCTCTCTCTCCCTCTCTCTCTCTCCCTTCTCTCTCATTTGTTTCTCTCTCTTTTTCCTCTCTCTCATTCTCTCCCTCCATAATTTTCTCATTTCTCTCTCTCTCTTTCTCTCTTTTCCTCCCCTTTTCTCTCTCTCATTTTTCTCTCTCATTTCCCTCTCTCATCTCTCTCAGCATTGATTGAAAAGCATCCTTCAGATGGCTTTAAATCTCGCATGGAGGACTTTTGCCACCCGGAGGATGCTTTTCAATCAACGCCACTGATGGCACCGCTCAGATGGAGGAGTAAAGAAGCTCAGGGCAGAGGGAAAAGGGGGCTGACCCTGCCAAACCTCACATGCCCACCCCAGGGATCAGGCTCAGAGAAAGCCGGAGCACCCACGCCAAACTGTTCTGTTATATAAAACCAAGTTATAAATGGATATCAAAAGTTACCAGTCTAATTTTATGTTCCTCCTCAAGGATGAAGACATTTTCTTTCTTGATATAAAATTCTGCCGCATCTAACATGGCCTTTTTAGGAATCAGTCCCACTAACTGAGATCCTACCACTGGCAGATTGAGATCCTAGAAATAAAACCAGATACTTTATAAATCATTACCACAACATTGTTACATATTATTGCCATAGTGGCATACATTTGAATGCCATTTTTCAAGTATTATCTAAAAATTTCCATTGATGATTTATAGATTTTGCAGCTAAAACTAAAAATATAATAACTTATTTATTAATGAGTCCATTTTCTACACATACATACATACATACATACATTCCTTTGGAAAACAGAATATTTGACTCATGCATATACTGTATCTTGTACTGTATATCTTCAATATGAATTCATTGTTTTGCTCTATACTTTTATGTCCTAAATGTCCTAAACTTGATTATATAATTTTAAAGATGGTGTCCTCCATCTTCTCTTTTCCAAGGACCTACACACTAATATTGACTCACGTGGGCAAGCACCATTTTGTATTTGCTACACTCCCAATGACACTGCATGATTGACACAGTATGCTTGCATTAGGAACATATCAGACAAAAGGTATCAGAACTCTGGTGTTATGATTTTACTATTCAGGAAATGCTGCATGAGTTCTACATTCAACTAATACCAGTAACTTAGTTTATATCACCTCTTTCTTATTATAATTGTGGGAAGCCCCCACCCCAAGAAGAATGAAATATTTGGGAAATGTTTAAAAAGGCAGAATGGTATATTTCCCCTAAAGAAGAAATGAAAAAAATATTAACGTCAATTCTGGAAGCCATTATTTCTGTTTGCTTCAACTGCCACATATTTTAGCCTGGGAAATTGGGAGGGGTTTTTTTGTTGGAACGGTAGAAACTTAGTCATAACAAAATTCTTTACTCAAGGACAAATGTGCCTGCACCTGAAGAGACAGTATCCAGATGAGCGTGAAAATTTGATTGGACCATGTGATGAGCTTGTGGGTGTGGGCAGGGTTGTGAACTTTCAGCTGGGTGGGGAAACCCTGGAAGCTTTCAGATTCGGGTTTCCCCAGATGTGCCAACATGACATCTCTAATAAATTTGAACTTTGAGGAACTTCTAGCCTTGGAGTTTTATTTCATTGGGGGTGTTTACTGGAACGCTGATATTAACCCGAATCCCTAGATAACTAAGCAGCACCCCAAAAGGGGACTGTCCTGGGTGCTGATCCCCAGCACTGACCTGAAACCCGGGCAGTGTGAAGAATCAGCGAAGATGGAGGAGAGGGAGGAGATAGCAGAAGGAGCTGCGGGACCGGATACCGGAGAACTTATCGAGACCTGGTATTCTCCTTCTGAAAATGTGGTGCAAGCCCTTGAGGTTGCAGAGACAGCCTGAAGGCTAAGCGCTCGGCCCAAAGAGATGGATTCCTGGAAGAGTTGCCAGTTTGATCCAACTTCAGAGATGGGACCGGGAGAACGATTGCCTGAGTGTCATTCCCTCGCCAGCCCCCTGAAGTTACCCCACGAGCAAGAATGGAGAGAGGTGGGGATGACGGGGTCTCAAACTCCCCAAGGCTGGAACCTGTTGCCTCCGTCTCGAAGCCAATCGTTGTCCAGTCTCCCAGAGCAGTTTGAACGGCTTGAAGTGGGAAGTTATGCACTACTGTCGCAGCCCCCACAAGTAAAATGGAGCTTAACTCAACCCACCTTCACTTTTCCTGATCCAGGACCTGGCAATGGAACTAGCGTGGCGTCAGCACCTTTCTACTTGGCCAAGGGGGATCGGGGGATCGGATCGCCGCAGCAGGGTCAAACAACAGGAGGGGGACAGCAGACATAGTTGGCATGGGGTAAGCTACAATCGCCAGTCGCCCCCCCTCGCCAATCGGCCCCTCTGCTGCCCCCTGTGGAATGCATTCCCCCAGGCTGGGGATTTTATCCCAGCCACGGGTGGGTACAATGTCAGTGAATGCCAGCACCTCCTGCTCCACTTTTTTTGGGATCACAATGGGCCCAATATGTCCCAATGATCCTGGCACAGCAGTGGGGTCTGAGCCAGCAGCCAGCTGGAACACCACCCCCCATGGCAGCTCAACAGCCAGCCCCGGTCCTAACGCCAGCCACATTCCAGCAGCCAGCAGCGCCGCCTGCTGCAGTGCCCCAGCAGGCCCCTGCCCCGCCACCCATTGCAGTGCCTCAGCAGGCCCCTGCCCAACAGCCAGTTGCCGTGGTGATTCCACTGTCGAGGCCACTGCCGCCTAGGTTCAGGGCAACCTTTGATGACAAGCCTGCCAAGCTAGCGTACTTTCTCAGCCGAGTCTGGGCTCATATAGATTAGTATAGAGAACAGTATGAAACAGAGTGTGACTTGGTATCTGCTATTGCAGATGAGATGAATGAAGGAGACACTGCAGACTGGGTGGCCCAGCTACACAATAAGGGGGCTGCTGAGCTAAATGATGCTGATGGCTTTGTTGAGCTGCTCCGGGCCAAATTTGACGACCTGACCAAATCAATGAAAATGAGGCCACAATAAAGGTGATGAAGCAAGGTAGTCGACCAATAAAGGACTTTGTATGGGATTTTAGACAGGTCGCAGGAAACCTAATGCATTGGCCAGACAGAATACTTCTGCACTATTTTAAAGAAGCCATTGATCCATAGATCAGAACAGCTTGTGGCATCAGAGGGGTGCCAGAGCAGCTACAAGACTGATATACCATATCAATAGCTCTGGACAGAGAAATCCACCCACGCCGCAGACCCTCTGCTGAGAGACCCCTGAGGAAGACCTTAGCCAGGCATCCTCTGACTAAACCTGTGGAGGCTCCCCCTGCTCAACCTACAGGGAACATCAAATGCTACTGTTGTGGACAAGGGGGTCATCGGGCCTCCAAATGCCTAGCACCTGAGCCGGTTCCACAGCAATGTCCCACCATGGCTACCCGGGGCCGAAGGGCTCCACGAAAGCCTCCAGATGCTTGTCGATTCACCCAGCAGGCAGTGGAGGTCCCCCCTATCCCCGGAGAGAGTGAAGAGACCTCTGCTAAAGACCTTCCATCTGGGACGGCCAGCAGTAGCAGTGGTGAAGATGACCCGATGGTAAGTGGAACCATCTGCCCATTTGTGGTCAAGGTCAAACTGATAGTGCCAGAGACAGTTGTGCAAGGGGAGGTAGCAGCAGTAATAAACACCAGCTGCACCCGATGCCTGATTAGCTCCTCCATTGTTGAGCAGCTAGGCACAAGGACACACCTTTTAAACCGCCCCATATACGCTTTGAGCAGGTAGATGGGACTTTAATAGGTGGCACCCCTGCTACACGAGTCACTGAAATGGATCTCGGGAAAGTGCGAGCTGTACTTCACTGGCAACCCCCTCGCACCCAGAAACAGCTGCAGAGCTTCCTGGGGTTCGCTAACTTCTATCGGCAATTCATCCCAGCCTTTGCAGAAGCGGCTCTGCTGCTTATAGAACTGCTAAAGACAGGGTCCTCCCCTGCGAAGCCGTGGCCAACGCAGCCCCTGGCCTGGACGCTAAATTGTCAAAAAGTGTTTGAAAGCTTGAAACGGCTGTTTGCAGAAGAGCCCATTCTTCAGCACCCGGACCCAGACAGGCAGTTCATCGTCCAGGCCGACGCCAGTGATGTGGCGGTGGCAGCCGTGCTCTTCCAGAAAGACCCCCAGGGATGGCTGCTGCCTTGTGCATATGTGTTCAAAAAGCTCACAGACACCGAGCGTAGGTGGCCATTATGGGAGGAGGAGGCCTTTGCTGTTTGTTGGGCTCTTCTAGCACTTTCTGGAAGTAGCCAAGATCCCCCTCGAGGTCTGGTCTGACCACAACAACCTCAAGGCCTTAAAGACCCCACGAAAGCTCTCCCCCAAACAAATCCACAGTACTTCAAGCAGTTTGATTTAAAGCTGAAATATATCCCGGGGGGGGGAGAACCTGCTTGCAGATGCCCTATCAAGGAAACCCCAATATGACAGCCAGCGGGAGGAAGTCTTCCATGCCATCATCCCAGACACACAGAGTGTGGCACAAGTCACTATCAGGAGCCAGGCCAGCAGGCAGACTGATCCCATCGATGGAAAGCTAACTGAGGATTTGAAGGCAGCACTGTCTACCAACCCATGGCTAGCCAACAATCGAGATACGTTGACGATCTGGGACGGACTAGCCTGGAAAGGTTCAAAGATTTACGTCCCCAACAGCATGAGACTTCTGGTGCTCAAGTGTAGCCATGATTCTCGATTGGCTAGTCACTTCAGATTTCTAAAGACTCTTCATCTGACTAGATGGCAGTTTTGGTGGCCAAAAATGAAAGCTGGTGTGGAGGACTATGTAAAAAGTTGTGCCACGTGTGCTACAAATAAGACAAGACCGGAGAAGCCTCCTAGTTTGCTTCAATATGTAGCTGAGCAAGTCGGCCGTGGGAAGAAATAGCTATGGACTTTATAGTAATATTTCAAATGGTTCAACTTTGATCTTAAATACATCCCAGGGGAGAAAAACCTGCTCACTGACTCTCTGTCCAGAAAGCCGCAATTCAACAGTCGCCAAGAAGAGGTCATCTACACTGTCATCCCCACCTCCCAGCCAGCAGCCCAAGTCACTACCCGAGGCCAAGCCTGGCGACAACCACCCACCGAAGGCGATCAGATGACAGCGGTGCTGAAGACAGCCCTCTCCACAGACCCTTGGTTCAACAACAACAAGGAAGTTTTGACCTTTAAAGATGGACTGGCCTGGAAAGGGACCAAGCTGTATGTCCAGGGGTGGGCTGCTGGGGGTTTGCAGGGGTTCAGGAGCACCTCTAGCTAAGATTCTGTGTAGTTTGGAGAACCCCCAAATCCCACTCCTGGCTGTCCCCTTATTCTCAAAGCAAGCCCATTTCATCGCCTGCAAGGGGCTACCCTCTGCCAAGAAGTTGGCCAGGATGTCTATAAAGCAAATTTATCAGCTGCATGGGGTCCCCCGTAGGATTATCTCCGATAGGGGGGTCCAATTTACAGCAAAATTTTGGAGGGAGTTCCTGAGAGCCATAAGGTCCACCCAGGTCCTCAGCTCAGCTTTTCATCCGAGCACAAATAGAGTGGTAGAACGAGCGAACACCATGGTGGAGCAGTACTTGAGGTGCTATGTGGACCATCAGCAGTCTAACTGGGCAGACTTGCTGCCTTTCTCAGGGGTGGCTTACAATAATGTGGTGCATAGCAGCACCAGCCTGACCCATTCCAGATCATCAGTGGCATGGAGTTCATCCCCATGCTGGAGCTACCCACGGAGCCACCATCATCCATGTCCCTAAACGACTGGATGGAGTCCCTGAAACAAGGGTGGGAAAATGCCAAGCAAGCCCTGGTGGAGGCGGTGAGAACCTATAAAACGCAAGCTGACAAGCGCCGTTCCCCCCAACCTCCTTTCTGAGTTGGCGACAAAGTGTATATGTCAACGAAGTACTTGAGGTTGAAATTGCCAAATAGGAAGCTAGGACCTAAGTTTTTGGGACCTGGGAACCAAGGACACTCTCAGCAGCACCTGGAGGGGCGTGGATGAGAGGCATTCGGGATGGGGAGAGAGACCTGATTGGGGCATGTGATGGTTGTGAGGGATGGGGGGGGGGGGAGAACTCTGGATTTGAAATGGGTGGGGGAAACCCAGGGAATTTCAGAGTTGGGTTTTCACCAGCTGTGCCGATATGACACGCCTAATAAATCTATACTTTGAGGAACCCTGCCTTGGAGTTTTTATTTCATATGGGCCGTTACTTGGAACCCTGACAACAGTCTGTCTGGTGATCGCCATTTTGTCCCACAAGAAGGTAGGAAAAAATGGCGGTCACGTCCACCCAGCCCAGGGACGCATGTCCTGCCCTCCTTCCCCAACATCAGGTCCAGCAGAGAACTTCAAAATGTAAGTGCTATGGGTGATGGGCATGTGGGGAGGAGGCATAAGCACTGCGAAGTCACGGTGGGGTGGGATGGGGGGGAGAGAGGTGGGAAACATTGTAACATCTCTGTGGTCAGTTGTAAGGGCAAATAATCATGGGGACATTGCAACGGTCCTAACTTTGAACCAGTGTTGTATGCAATTTTGGATATCTGTTGTAATTTTGAATGTTCCTTAAATAAACTTAATTGGGGTGGAGGGATAAGTGCTTTCAAACTAGCCAAATTTTGTTGTGGTAACCTCACAATAAAAGTATTATTGCTATCCATGATTTTACTGCTCTGGATGACATTGAAAGGTTGACAGTTATGTAGAAATGAATAAAAGGGCTTCAGGGGGAATTTCAGACAGGACTTCTCCAAGCCCAGTGCATTTTGCTCCACTTCAGCCCAATCTCAGGTTCATTTAATTGATCATCTTTGTGCCACTTACCTTGGCATCCTTGCAAACTTCTTCATAAACCACATGAAGAGGGGTGGTTTCAAAATCCAACAGATTTGTAGAGACTTGAGCAATGTTTTCCTCATCCAAATACCATCCCATGCCTTGCACCTGTTTCAACCGCCCAGGCTGTAAGTGAGAAACAGAGAAGACTCTGAAAAGCAAACAAGTTCAGCCTTTTGTACTAGATTCCAATTTGTTGATCTAATTTTATTTTAAAGCAGACCCACAAGTCTGATGTCTGCCTTGCCTTGTTTTGAAACTTCATTGGAGTGCAGAATAGAAAGATCTACAAGTCAACCTTCCCTCGAGTACCTGGTTCTTACTACGGCCCTGCTCCCGAATGTTAAGTGCTATCCGATGTGCCAGTTCCTTTGTGCACAGCAAGTTGATGTTGTATGCAATGAGGAATTTTCGTGCTCCTGTTACACTGGCTCCCCATCTTGGAACAAAAGTTGCAGGACCAAAATCAGGAGTCCATTCTGCCTTTTTTAGCTTGAGAGAAAGAGAGAAAGTAAAGAGTCCTTTTACTTTAATACTATGAACATGCTCTTTGTCAAATTTTATAATTTGCTGGGCAATAACATTCTGTGGAAATGATTTGACACTGAAGTGATTTCAAAATCACAAAAGACTATTGTTCTATGGATGACAACAATATATTGTATCAAGTCTTGGATGTTAGTATTCTAGACTGAATGTGTTCTATGGTTGCTATGCTTCGATTCTCCATAAGAAATATACTAAGAAGATTTTAATATATTTTCTACAGTCTGTTGAACTTGGCATAGACAATGAAGAGGAAATCAATGTCAGAGATGAAGACACACAACTGATATTTCCAATAATTCTTTAAAAACTGGAATTAGTTTATAGGCTGAAGTATTCAAAAATTACAAAAGTGTCTGGAGATATTGATATATTTCTATTTTTAAAAAAACTTCAAGCTTTTATACAGGATCAGCATTGGTGTGCTGACATCAAACTAAAGCAAATTTTCTACTTACTCTGTAATGACGTGTTGTACAATATTCAACTGATGGCATGCATTTATTTATTTATTTATTTATTTATTTATTTATTTATTTATTTATTTATTTATTTATTTATTTATTTATTTATTTATTTATTTATTTATTTAGCGATTCTTATATGCTGCCCTACTTCCTGGGGACTCAGGGTGGCGTACAATATGTACAACAACAGCTATAATACAATAGAAAAAACAACAACAATAAAATAGCAATTAAAAGAATAAAAACAACACCAGCAATACATACATGGGGGAGACCAAGATATTCGATGGTCTCAATCACCCCGCCTGCAGGAAGATCCATGTCTTAATGGTTTTCTGGAAGGCAAGCAAGGTGGGAATAGTCCGGATCTCCGGGGGTAGTTGGTTCCAGAGAGCCGGAGCCCCCACAGAGAAGGCTCTCCCCCTAGGACCCGCCAACCGACATTGTTTGGTTGAAGGGACCTGGAGGAGACGACTCTGTGGGACCTAACTGGTCGTAGGGATGTATGAGGTAGGATGCGGTCCCGGAGATAGCCTGGTCCTAAGCCATGTAGGGCTTTAAAGATGATAATCAACACCTTGAATTGCACCCGGAGACCAATGGGCAACCAATGCAGCTGGCGGAATATGGGTGTTATGTGGATGTATCTAGAGACACCCACCACAGCTCGCGCAGCCACATTTTGCACCAATTGCAGTCTCCAAATACTTTTCAAGGGTAGCCCCATGTAGAGCGCATTACAGTAGTCCAATCGAGAGGTGACAAGGGCATGAGTGACCGTGAGTAAAGCCTCCTTCTCCAAATAAGGTCGCAACTGGTGCACCAGGCGAACCTGTGCAAAGGCACCCCTAGCCACAGCCGTAAGATGTTGGTCTAATTTTAGCTGTGGATCTAGGAGCACCCCCAAATTGCGAACCCATTCCGAGGGAGTTAATTTGTCTCCCCCAAAGACCAAGGAGGGACAGTCGGTATAATCCTTAGGAGGCAGCATCCAAAGCCACTCAGTCTTGTCAGGGTTGAGCCTGAGCCTGTTCCTTCCCATCCAGATCCTAACATCATCCAGGCAGCGGCACATCACATCCATTGCCTCCCTGAATTGCGACGGGGTGGAGATGTACAGCTGGGTGTCATCAGCGTACTGTTGAAATCTCACCCCATGTCAACGAATTATCTTCCCCAATGGTTTCATGTCAATGTTAAACAGGATGGGCGAGAGGACCGAACCCTGAAGGACCCCACAAGTCAGGGGTCTAGGAGACGACCTCTGCCCTCCTGTCAACACTGACTGTGACCTATCGGCAAGGTAGGAGGAGAACCACCGCAAAACGGTGCCTCCCACTCCCAGCCCGCCGAGTCGGTGCAGAAGGATACCATGGTCGATGGTATCGAAAGCCGCTGAGAGGTCAAGTAGCACCAGGATGGAAGAAAAACCACCATCCCAGGCTTGCCAGAGATCATCCATCAGGGCAACCAAGGCAGTTTCCGTGCTGTAGCTGCGCCTGAAACCCGATTGAAAGGAATCCAGATAATCAGTTTCCTCCAATAGCCAGAGAAGCTGAAGAGCCACCACCTTCTCAACAACTTTACCCAAAAAAGGCAAGTTGGAGACCGGACGAAAGTTCTTCAAGTCCGCTGGGTCCAGGGAGGGCTTCTTAAGGAAGGGTCTCACCACCGCAGCCTTTAAGGGCTATTTGTTATCTATGAATCTCCTATACTATTTAAAAGAAGTTGGATGTGGAACATACATTAATTTTGCCAACAAAATATAAAATAAATATCTTATGGCAGTGCAAAGCAATGACTAATATGGATTAGCAAAGGAAAATACAAGAAGAAGTTTGGTTATAGGAGTAATTTACTTAATTCAATTTATTTTATTAGACCACAAGAGAACTACAACAACATAAAAGTAAGTTATAATCTAAAAATGTACATTCATAATTTTGCATGATTTTATCTATTTTCAGTAGATTCAATTTTGTGTTGAACAACCAACCCCACTGCCCGCTTGGGAAACCCACAGCCGCCGGCAGCATGGCCACACCAGCCTTGCTGCCAATCTCTCCCCCTCCCCTTGTCCTTTCCTGAGCATGGAGGAAGGAAGGAGATGGGAATGAGAAGCAGGGGAGGGAGGGAGGGAGGAAGAAAGGAGATGGAAATGCAGGGAAGGAGGGAGGGAGGGAAAAAGGAAGGAAGGAGAGGCAACTTGGTTGGAGATGCCCCAGTTCAGAGAGATCTGCATCAATCCTGGATCCATTTGGGCTCAAAGGAGAAAGCAATTTTTGTCACAGACAGGACTTTGTTGGCAATACAAGTTAACATTGGTATTCTTGAATTGTGAGCTCTTAGGAAAGTATCTCCTGCTTGTGTGTTGCAAACAGCCATTTCCAGTGGGAAAAACAGGACAAAGCAGAGTGTGGAAAACATTTTTTCCTTTGTTATATTTCCAGTCTGAAGTAGACCATGCAGGGTCCCAACAGGAGAGCCCTTTTAAGGATTATGTATTAATAGAAAAGCAACTGACTTACCTCTGTTCCTAAAGCTGTTGCACATAAAAAACAGAGGACTTCTGATCAACTATCACAGCCACCATTTTGACAATTTTGCTGTACTGTTGTCTGTGGATGCCCCCATTAAAGGCAAGCATGGGATAAACTGAGCCTGTTTTGTTCTCAGTCTTTTAAGTGGCCACAAACTACTAGCAAAAGTGGCATTTGATCACAAGACAATGAGGCATCACGAAATGTTTCCCGTTTTGCATTTGAGCATTCAAGAAGGGACAGGAAAGGAGAAAGGGAAAGAGGAAAGACAAAGAAAAAGAAAAAGAAGGGAAGAGGGGAAGAAACCAAGGAAGAAAAAAGAAGGAAAGAGAAGAAGGAAGAAGGAAGAAGGAGAAGGAAGAAGGAAGGAAAAAGAAGAAAAGGGGAAAAGGAAGGGAGGAAGGGAGGAAAGAAGAAAGGAAGGAAGGAAGGGTGTGAGATAGGGAGGGAGGGAAAAGGGTAGGGATAGGAGGAGTAAGGGTGGGGGAAGAGGAGGAGAAGGAAGAAGGAGGAGGGAAGAGAGGAAGGAGGAAAGGGGAAGAAGGAGAAGGAAGATGGGAATGAGAAGGAAGGAAGATGGGAATGGGCAGGAAGGGAGGAAGGGAGGGAGGAGATTATGAGAGGGAGGGAGGGTCTGAGGGAAGTCCTTTCTTAGCACTTTGCCACCAGCAGCCCTGGGTGCCTTTCACCATCCCCTTGCCCCCTCCTTTCTTGGTGGTCTCCCATCCTATAGATGAAGATGGTTTGGTTACAAAGCTGGTTCTCCTCGCAAGGAGAGGCAGTGGGCCTCCCTCTGACCCACACACTTTTCCCTCCTGCACACACCATGACCAACCTGGCCAAGAAGAGCAAGCACAGCAGCAGCCTTGAGGAGGAGGTAATTGTAGCCAGGTGCCCCCTTGGGGAAGCGGGGCTGGGCTGGGCTGGGCTGGGAGGTCCCAGAGCCCTGGGAGTTCCAGGGCCAGGCTGGGCACTTGCCCTCCAATTCCCAGGGCTCGGGACAGCCTGCGCAGCCATCCGTGGGTCCTCCATATGGCCTGAGCAGGATGGCAAGTCTCCTCTGGTGGACAAGGGTTTAGCATAAGGTGACCAGACGTCCCGCTTTTGGCGGGACAGACACGCTTTTCAAGCATGTGTCCCGCATCCCGCATTGTTTCCAAAAAGTCACGCTTTTTGGAAAGAATGCCTGACAACAAACAAATTTTGAAAAGAAACAGCGGGACGTCTGGTCACCTTACTCTTGGCTCTCCTGCTCCCCCTCCGCCAGCGCTGGGCTGCTGGAGTGACAGGGGGAGAAAGGAGATCAGGAGGCAGCGGCGGATCACAACAACCCCAGCGGCAGCTCCAGGCAGAGAGAGAGAGAGAGAAGCGAGCGAGCAAGTCACTCCGCCGCGCGCGCTCACGAACACACACACAAACACTGCGTGGGGGGGGGGAACCAGAGGCGAGACGCCGCAGGGAAAGCGCTGCACACGGGCGCAGCCCCCGCACGCCCTTCGGCTCCTGAACGGGAGGCGGGAGGCGGGGAAAGGAGGCAGCCGGCAGCGGCAGCAGAGCCAAAAAGCGAACGTGGGTAGCCGGCACGAGGGAGGCAAGGGAAATCCAGGCAAACTTTTTCTTTTGCACGCTTCCAGGCCGAGGTGCGCGCAGGACTTCCAAGTCCTCCCACGCGGCGGGGCGGGGAGGAGGAGGAGGAGAAGTTGGGGGCGGCGGGTGGAAGCCAGGACCTGGGCGAGTTGGAGTCTCCGGCGCTCTCCAGCCTGTTGGACTGGTTCTGGGAAGGGCAAGAGGGAGAAAGAAAGAAAGAAAGAAAGAAAGAAAGAAAGAAAGAAAGAAAGAAAGAAAGAAAGAAAGAAAGAAAGAAAGAAAGAAAGAAAGAAAGAGCAGTCTCGGGAAGGGCAGGAAGTGGACGATCTTGGCATCCGAAGGGCACCGGGGCACCCTCCCCACCTCTGCGAGCCTTTTAACTGTAGCATCAAGCAAGCCAAACAAACACCTCGGGGAAGGGCGAGGAAAAAGGGGGTGCCGGAGGGTTTGGAAATCCTAGCCGGGCTGCTTCCGTTGAAGGATCCGTAAGAAATTTCCCTCCCTCGCGCCGGCTACCCACGTTCGCTTTTCGGCTCTTTCTTTCTTTCTCCCTCTTGCCCTTCCCAGAACCAGTCCAACAGGCTGGAGAGCGCCGGAGACTCCAACTCGCCCAGGTCCTGGCTTCCACCCGCCGCCCCCAACTTCTCCTCCTCCTCCTCCCCGCCCCGCCGCGTGGGAGGACTTGGAAGTCCTGCGCGCACCTCGGCCTGGAAGTGAGCAAAAGAAAAAGTTTGCCTAGATTTCCCTTGCCTCCCTCGCGCTGGCTACCCACGTTCACTTTTCGGCTCTGCCGCCGCTGCCGGCTGCCTCCTTTCCCCGCCTCCCGCCTCCCGTTCGTCACTTGCCAGCCAGCCAGCCCAAGCCACTGCCGGCTCCCGAAGGGGAGGCGGGAGGCGAGGAAAGGCCTCCCGCCTCCCCCCACCCACCTGGACGCCGACATTTGCGTTCTTTTGCCCTCTGTGCATGCGCAGTGTTCTGCGCATGCGCAGAGGGCAAAACTCAAATGGCGGCATCCAGGCGGGCCCGCCCCCCGTCAATGGTGTCCCGCTTAAAAAAAAAAATCTGGTCACCTTAGTTTAGCACTCGCCCTGGTCTTGTCTTCCTCCATTAGAGACAATGAATTCCCCCCCCAGCCCAGAGGTGGGTTCCTCCTGGTTCGCACCAGTTCTATAGAACCGGTATCAAACCGGTGGTGATGTCACGGAGCCGGTTCTGTCAGTGCCGGTCCGTGGATGCCGCCATCTTTTTTTTGGCGTTTTGTTTTTGCCGGTTTTTGCTTCTGCGCATGTACAGAAGCCGAGTTTTGGCACTGCGCATGCGCTGCCATTTTGTTTTTGGCCTTTCCCCCCCCCCTATTTTTTTGCTGGTTTTTGCTTCTGCGCATGTGCAAAAGCCGAGTTTTCGGCACTGCACATGTGCCACCATTTTGTTTTTGGCCTCTTTTTTTGCTATTTTTTGCTGGTTTTTGCTTCTGCGCATACACAGAAGCCTAGTTTTCGGCACTGCGCATGCACCACATTTTGTTTTTGGCATCTCTTTTTTTGCTATTTTTTGCTGGTTTTGCTTCTGCACATGCGCAGATGCTGAGTTTTTGGCACTCTGCATGCGTGGACGTGCAAAGTGTGTGCATGGCTGCATGGCGTGGCCATGCGGCATACAATGTGCGTGTGGCCACACAGCGCAGGAGGAAGTGAACCGGTGGCGAGGTAAGTTAGGACCCACCCCTGCCCCAGCCCCACCTGGGCCTCCACAGGCACCCCCCAACTTGAATGATGTCGAGCTGACCAGCCCACCCCAGCCATGCCCACCCAGTCCCCCAAGGTCAACCACAACCCTCAATGAAATAGTTTGACACCCCTGGTATAGCTAATGTTAAAAATACTATTGTTATCTTACTTTCTCAGGCAGGGTTTCATATTCCCCTGCTCGGATAGCAGGCAAAGATCTTCTGCTCTCATTCAGAGCTGCTTCACCATATAGGTACACTGCAAATAAAGGCTAAATTCACTGAGAGTTGTCATCTTAAAATCTAAAGAGCCCGGTTTGCAAGAAATTAATGGTACATCAAAAGGATAGATAGGAGGCCTAGTAGCTGTACAAACCTGTGCTGCATAATTAGTGTTAGCTTTAGGCTTTGATAGTCCAGTTGAGATATTGAGGGCCTTCCTTTCTCTCAGGAGTCCATTCCTTTTTTTAAAATCATTTTTATATCTGCCATTTGCTGTCCCTGGGCTTCTATCCACAACCCCATATCATAATTTACAAGGTAGAGCAAAGCTTAAAAAAAATCAGGGATTCCATCTGCTAGGCCTTGCCTGGAGAAGATTTAGAGATTGAAAATTAAAATAATTTTACCTATGGGAAAACAGGATTGCTTCACTGAAACGGAATTGGTGGACTGAAATGGGGTTGGGGGGGGCATGAATTGGAATGTCCTTCTTTGGCTGATTGCTGAGTGCTTGCCTATTATGGATGTAGAAGTAGAATTCTAGCGCCATCTTCTGGCTTCACACTTAGTGCCAGTATTGGAATACTGACAGCTTCAAAATAAAACTGAGCACTAATTATTGCTCATATAGGAAAAGGAAATAAGATTTAATAGTCTGTTCAGAACTTCATCACAGCAGAGTAAGAGACTTCCTCAACAGGTCTGCATAGAGTGTATCAAGACCTTTACTCAAATTTGATAGGCATGTTGTCACTGAGCAAGAAGATCACAGATCTTCTTTGGGACTAGAACAAAGGCTCCTTTCTGTGAATGATCAAACAGAATTTTAAACTGAAATTGATTAGTTATTGCAGTCTTTCAGACCCAGCTTATTTTTCCATGACAGGCTCACCAGGCACATGAAGTTCATCTGCTAAGCATTTCCCAAAGAGATTAGCAGAACAAATACACTCTTCCATGGTAACGTTCCTCACAGGAATGAATGGACAAACATCCAGGGCTCCCATTCGGGGGTGCTCACCTGTATACAAAAGCAAAGCATTAAAATGTGTAACAAAATCAGAAAGGATATCAGGAAGGATATCAGTCATAAAACAGGTAAAATATAGAGTATGTTTTGTTTTCATTTGTTGGGAAATATTGAATAAACTACCATATACTAGTGGTCCCCAACCTTTCTGGAACCAGGGACCGGTTTCATGGAAGACAATTTTTCCAAGGACCAGGGTATTGGTGGTTTTGCACCCAATTTAGATCCCGCATATGTGCAGATGAAGCTTCACTCGCTTGCTCACCACTTGCACGACCCAGTTCCTAACAGGCCACAGACCAGGGGTTGAGGACCCCTGAACTCTACTAAAGGACAAAGTTAACATTGAGGATCACTGTTAGGTCTGGGGAAAGTAACTGATTAATCTTTGTGTTTTGCTTTCAGAAACATTAGTTCCAGGCAACATGTAGCTTGTCACAAATTCAGGGCCGCACCGTCTTACTGAAAGAAGCAAAGCATGGATATATTTCTTCTGAAATTTGACAGAGCCCTTTTGAGGCAAGATTTGGCCACATTGGAGATGATATAAATTTCTATATTTCTGCATTGGTGTCTATCACATTCATATATGCCAAGTAGAGGTGGTCAGTCTCATTGTCTAACCACACAAATCCATCTGCCTTTTAGGCCTGTCAATCCATCTTTTGGTCAATATTTGTAAGTGAGGCACTTTCCAATATTCCCAAAAATATAAAGACACATTGTATAAAAGAGGATGGAAGTGTTTGATTGGGTAATCTTATATTTATCTTATTACAAAGCCTCCAAGCAGCAATCTGTATAATGCTGCATTTTAGTTTTACAATATGTTCATGAGAATCATCAAGACTATTCAAGATTCCTGTCTGAGCAGTGATTTGAGGTTGGGCTCCAAAAGTTTGATCACTGGTCCCTCATATGGCATTATCTAAAAGGTCAGGACCCAGAGAACTTTCATACTGAACCATCTAGAGATATGATCAGAGCTGTTGCAACACTAAACACAGGCTGCAGTCCTATATCCTAAACCTTTTTGCTCCTACGTTGACTCTCATAATTCGTCTCCTCTTCTCTGATTACCTTTATGTTTTGCCATGTCAATAAGCTGAAAAGCAATTTTAGCTGCATTCAGTGCACCCACAACAACATCCTCTGGACTTCCGACAAAGGTGTAAACAGTCCGATTAGTGGAAGGGCCTGCATCCACATCCAAGAGGAGGCAACCCTTTGTTTGAGAGATGGCCTTGCCAATCTCATCTATCACCTGTAGCAGAGAAGAGACAGAGAGCTTGGAAAGGAAGCTCATGTTGATATACCTCAGTAAACTCTAATCACTTGCCTGAATTGGGAACTAGATTTCCATGCTCTTACAGTTAGTCTAATTCATTTTATCCTGAAGAACTTAGGAATGAACTTTCCCCTATCACTTCAAACAATTACAGTAGAATCCACTGATTAGGACTCAATTCAAGAGTAAATTAATCAAGTTGAGGAACTCTTACAAAAGACAACAGTTCCTAATTTAGTGAATGAAACTTCTTCTTGTGTGCAGCAGTGATCACCTAGTTTGGTATCTCTCCCATGGATAGTTTTAAAGCGAAGGCTGGTTTCTGTTTTTGTGTTCTGTTTAAGTGAAAAATATATAAATAAATATTTATGCCACATAAAAATCAAAAGATTAATCTCACCTCATGGTCTTTTTCATAGTTACTTTGTAGGAAGATGATGCTTCACACCTCCCAAAATCTGTTTTCTTGGCAGTTTACCCAGCAGTTAGCCCTCACTCACTACCAGCAGTTAGCCTTCACTCACTTGCTAGTTTACCAGCAGTTAGCCCTCATGGTATATGCAATTTATTAACACATGCTAATTTAAAACCTTGTTGCACAGATATCTGTGTCCATAAATGTAGGCGGCCTATTTTAGGTGACTTGTGAAACATTTCCAAGTGTATTTGATCGTATAGAGATGATAGGTATGCTTCTGTCAGCTCCACTAGATGAACCAGACCAGGAAATCAACTCCACAGGAAAACCAGAACTACATTTTATTGTGATTGATTGTAATAATAAAATCTTGCAAGTGTGATTGTGTTGTGTTGCCACCTCCTTCTTAGAGTTCATTGAATTAGGAAGGTGTCTGCTGAGTCACTTTCAAATGTTATCTGGTTATTTTGGATCTTAAAAATGTTTCACTGTCTTTTGTCTTCATTCCTGTATAACTCTGTCAAGATCATTTTTCTTACACTTTATAGTTTATTCAAACAGCTCAGGACTATAAACATCTCCTATAAAAATGGATTTCATAATTGTTTAGTCCTTTACACAGCAACACAACAGGTTTCCTTATAAAGAAAATTATGTCGAACTTACCTTTTTATTGTTTCCTTCAGAAAAATTGGGAACACATTCCACTAATTTTGACATTATTCTAGTTGGAAGCTTATCCTTGTTTTAGACTTATGAGAATCCTGGATGTATTTTTCCTTCTGCTTTTTTGCTTTAAAGTGAAAGTAAAGTAGAATCTGAGTCTTTATAGCCTGTATCTAACGGGATTTCTCAATCCTCATTGTTTCTCATTAACCAAGGCACACCAGCTACAAAGAATTTTGCTGGCACTTTGGACTGACCTTTATTTTTTTAAAATTTAGCCCTAGCCCTGTTCATCAATGTTGGGATTCAGCAGCTGCAGCTGCATTTAAAAGCAGAGTATTGCTGAAAATATACATTCATGCTGCTCTGTAAAAAATTGAATGGAGATAAATAGAATTCTTAATTTTTCTGATTGACAAAAGGATCTTTATCCCCATCAAAGTTATGAATAGAACATATTTTTCTCCCATGCACTGATTAACAGGAAAGTTGTGCTAATTTTAGAGGCAATGCACGACTACAGTATTATTCAATTAGGCCTTGTTTAAATCAGCCTATCTTAGTACATCTATGACAACACACTTTTTAAAATGTTGTCTTCCATCCATTTAGAATCTTCCTGTATTTTTATTGGAAATGTGACTATAGTTGCACTGACTCTTTAGCACCTCACAATTTTCTGACCACAAGGTTTGAAATGTGAATAAAGAAGCAGGAATTTCCTCTGTAAGCCCTATTTATTTATTTACATTTATTTATTTAATCAACTTCTAAGTTGCCTCTGTTACCTTAGCAATTCTAGACAGTGCACATAATATCACATAAATAAAAAACAGTAACACAAGAGAAAAAAATACAAGTCAAAAAAGTAGCAAACAAGTACAGTAGAATTGTTAGCAACCTGCTTTAGAAATATATGCATCAGATGAAATGGGGTCACATATCTTGATCTTTACCCTTCTCTCTGCCTATTCTTTGTGAGATTGCTAATGACAGGATATTTCCTGCCTCCTTTTCACAGGCCTTGGTTCATCAACACGATGATGCTAAAATGTCAAACTATGAATTGTGATATCAGTAGAGGAAAAAAGCTCTACCTTTTGTATGATATTACACGAAAAGAAGCAAGGGGAAGAATTTACATATCGCAGCATACACTTTCTCACTTGATCCCTGCAAATCCCTGTGTCTTCTGAGTCACTTGTTCTCTGCCTGGATGGAAGGATATGTACCTTCTCAGAGCTAAGCTTTGCCTAGTCCCTTGACCCCTCACACTTTTGCCAAGGTAAGTTTTTGCTCTCTAGAATACACTTAACTCACTTTCTTATTAATTCTCAATGTGGTGATCATAGCACTCCCTCCACAACAACCCTATGAAGTAAACTGGGCTGAGAGAGAATGAGTGGGCAAAAGTAACCCAACCGGTTACTGAAGCTAAGGATAGTCTTAAACCTGAGTCTCCCTTGAAAAGATGTAATAGCATTCTAATGTCATTTGACTGAAATAGTTTATTAAATTCAACAATAATTCATCCTTTCCAACATTGGACAGAATTCATGCTTCACTAAATAGATAAATGGCACATAAATAATATGTAAAGGGAGGGAAGAACTCTTTGAAGAAAGAAGAAAAACAAGACAGATGATTCTAGGAACTGCCTAGCATTTCTGAAGATAAAATTTGATGAAAGGTCTAGGGAGTCCCTGGCTTTTTCAGGAGTTGTTGTATTCCACCATTGCCTATCATTGGCCATGCTGGCTGAGGTGATGGGGCAATCTAGTTTAACAGCAAGTGGGGAGCCATATATTCCCCCCTCGTTTAGTGGGTTTAGTGGCCTACAGCCTCAACAGGGGCCTAATCATCAATTACAGGCATAAACAGAATGTTGATAACCATCAACCACTCCACTAAATGAAGCTTTGCAATAGCATTTGAAATTGCAGTTATGTTCATTGTGAAAAAATGCACAGACTTCTTATGGGAATTAAGCCTCCCTTTGTCATCCTAAAACTAATTAGGAAAGTCTATTATACTTTCAAACATTTGAATACATTGACAAACATTTGAATGCACATTCGTCATACTAGGTGACAGGATTCCAGAATCCAAGATTTTGGAAGTGCTGGAAATGTTTTGTGCCACCAATGCAGGTAAATGGTGATATACAGTGCTATTATCAACCCAAAGGAAGCTATATACATTTTATTCCCACTGAAGCAAAATGTCCCAGGTTTTTTATAGGCATGACAAAGAGATGTGTTTCTTGAAGAGCATTCACATTTTACAGTTAAGTCATGTCATACCTACAGCTGTACCTTTGTGGAACAAGCAAAATAAAATTATAGTCTGACAGGCGCTTCCTTTCTCACACAGGAATAATGCAGGATTTAATTGGGAATTTGTGAACTGTTGCAACAAACAACCACTTCTATTTTATTTTATTGATATTCCCATCAAAATATACCTGACATAGCAGTTACCAATGAAACATTATCAATACAGCACCAGTTTTTCAAAAATATCATGAAATATAAACTTTGCCAAAACCAAATTACATACAACATGAAGCAGTGATTTGGACAGCCACGGCTTAATTAAAAAATCATACACGTGTTATCCCACACCCTCTTTTAGCAGCATTCTTTATTACATATATGGTGTGCTTAGGTGCTCTTTCTATTAAAAATGGGGACTTTGCAGGAGGCACTACCAGGCAAAAAGGGCCTTGTTGTCTTCTTTGGAAAGTTCACACAAACAGTTCAAGAGCAATAAGGTATCGCCAAGGAATTTAGCTGGGACAATGTCTATCACCATCTTTCTGAGATCATTAGGATTGTCATTCATGGGGTTAGAGCTGAGGTCAGGCCTTTGTTTCAAGATGCCATAGGTGTTGATAAGAAATTCACTAAACACTGGGTGGACATCGGTGCGGTAGCCCATTTTCTCCAAGCGGGTAATCAGGTTATGATAACGCTGGGTTATAGCTCGATATTTTTTCTCGTCTAGAGAACCATCTAAAGATCTCGTGGAGACCTAAGAATTATCAGATATAAACCTATGGTTAATATTTTATGGAAGTGTAAATCAGCCTGAATTTTGTATAACATTAATAGAAGCAGAAAAGAAAAAATTGACAATTGTACAGGTTTTTTTTTTTAATTTGTGAACCGGATCTTATAGTACTATTACTGTAATATTTTCTATTTAAGTTGGCTAATCTCCTGATACAACTCTGAAGCTTTGCAATTCTGTGGATGTTTGTACTATTGCTGTAAGTTTCCCCGTGCGTGCATGATCCAAACCTTCAGTTTTGATAGTCCTAGAAAAGTTCTTATTAATGCAAAAAAGATTGTTCTGTCTAAATCCATGCACACACACACACACATACACACACAACCGCTGCACACACACACACACACACACACACACATAAACTCAGAGTCCTCTACTGCAACATCACTACAATATCATTACAGTTACTTATAGCATGACTATGAATGAATGTTTATTCATAATAATACAATGCATCTTGGGGAAAAGCCAAGACTCAGAAGATTCAGGTTTGTAGCTGTACCTAAAAATTTAATGTAGCAGCAATGAATTCTGACTCTTCTGGGTTTTTATTACATATTCATCTGGTATATTTGTAAAAAAAATGCATAAAGAAAACCTTTCTAGTTCTCTACTGAAATTTGAAACAAAACCTGTTCGTGCACTCCTTTCATATACAGTACATGTTTTATGCTGATCAGTGACCAAAATAAAAATGAAGAACTGAATATCACACTTTTAACTATTAGTTTAGAAACATACGCATAGAAATTGAGTTGGCAATGGTGGCTTTAATGGAAATAGAAAAAAGTTTTGATATGAGACAAGTTATGTTTTTAGAACATATTTTAATAAAAATTAGAATCCCTTCCTTTTTTAACAGGTGGTTTAAAATATGGTATCTAAATATCTCAGCTAGAGTTAACAAATGCAATTATTTCTTCATTTATTAAGATGTCCTCTGGACCTGATTAAGAATAGTTTTTATTTCTGCTCATAGTTAACTTTGTTTTGAGATTGTTGGCCTGTTTTATTAGACAATCAAAGGATATTTTGCAAGTGAAAGTAGATAAAACACTAGTTATCACAATGCAAACATGCTATTTTAGCTCTTATTGGTAATTAGTGTCTTTTGCCTAAATCTATATTCATACAACAGTTTAGAAAGTTATTTGGTTGAGAAGAGAAATGAGGTTTGATTAAAATTAGAATAGAGCTGGAAGGGACCTTGGAGGTCTTCTAGTCCAGCCCCCTGCTCAAGCAAGAGAACTATACAATCTCAGACAAGTGACTGTCCAGTCTCTTCTTAAAAACCTTCAGTGATGGAGTGCCCACAATTTCTGAAGGCAAACTGTTCCACTGGTTAATTGTCCTTACTGATAGGAAGTTTCTCCTTAATTCCAGGTTGCTTCTCTCTTTGATCAGTTTCCAACCATTATTTCTTGTCCTGCCCTCTGGTGCTTTGGAGAATAATTTCACCCCCTCTTCTTTGTGGTAGCAGTATTTTATTATGACCAGAGTTCTCTTCTCTGACACCTTAAGAGGCTGCCTTCTTCTGCTCAATAATGCTGCCAGGTGGCACAAAAGCTAGACCTCTAAATTTTATTCAGGTCTACAATCTTGACAAAATCTTCATTTATCTCTAAGTGTTCGGATATAATTACTTACTTGCTTTATTTTCTCAGGGATATTGGATACCGTGAATCCATAGAGCCGTGTGATTCCAGGGAACACATGTGCAAGGATACGCCTGTCTAACTGGAAAGCAATCTCTCCCACAATGCGCCCATTTTTCTTGTTGTTTTGAGCAATTTCTATATCTAGAAACAGAGATAGACATGATCTTAGCTAGGAGCGGCCAAAAACACTTCTATGAAATAGCCTATCTGTAATGAACTTTTCCCTTATTAGATTAAAAAAATACTCATCATCACATTAATATTGAAGGAGAGTGAGAGTGAAAATCACTTAAATCACTAATCCTGAGCACATCAATAGTCTTACTAGAGCCCAATGGCATCAAAATTAATTTATATTTGTTTTTATAGCAGAATAAAAATCAAATTTCTATTAAATAAAAACTGTAGTAATAATTTCTGATCTGTTATCTGCTTGAAAAACTAGTTTATATTTAATTTCACTGAAATGTAATAAATACTTCTTATTTAGTCATTTATTTGATTTATCCTGTCTTTATTTTTTGTAAACTCAAGATAGCATATGTGACTAATGCTCCCGCCACCTATTTTCTTCTCAACAACCCTGTGAGGTGAGTTAGGCTGAGAGACAGTGACTAGCACAAAGTCACCCAGCTGCCTTTCATGCCTAAAGTAGGACTAGAACTTATGATCTACAGTTTCTATACCAGCAGCTTAACCACTACACAAATTTGGCTCTCATTAATAATATGTTATTAATGGTACAAGGAAGCAACTCTGAAATCATATTTAAAAAGTAAGGAGATACATTTTTGGCATTCATTTCAATGTAAGAAAGAATATATATTGTTTATAATAAATTATGACTGATATATGAATAAATATATAAATACATTATTACATTAATATATAAAGAACAGTTGCTGGAATTTGGTATGTCTAGTTTAATGAAAAGGACTGGGAAGACATGACAGCAGTGTTCCAATATCTTAGGGGTTGCCACCGGGGTGGGTTCTAATTTACCTCACTGCCGGCTCGCTTCCTCCCGCGCCGCATGGCCATGCCTCATGCACAGTGCTGAAAAATAAAATAAAAAATCCCCCCCCAAAAAAGCCGAAAACAAGATGGCGACGCATGTGCAGTGCCGGAAACTCAGCTTCTGCGCATGCGCAGAAGAAAAAATAAATTTAAAAAAATTAAAAAACTTTTTTAAAAAAGATGGCGGTGCCCACGGACCAGCACCGACAGAACTGGTTCGGTGACATCATCGTGATGTCACCAGCGGCTTGCTACCGGTTCGGGCGAACTGGTCTGAACCGGGAGGAACCCACCTCTGGGTTGCCACAAAGAAGAGGGAGTCAAGCTACTCTCCAAAGCACCTGAACGCAGGACAAGAAACAATGGATGGAAACTAATCTAGGAGAGACGCAACCTAGAACTAAGAAGAAATTTCCTGACAGTTAGAACAATTAATCAATAGAACAACTTGCCTTCAGAAGTGTGGATGCTCCAACACTGGAAGTTTTTAAGAAGAGATTGGACAACCATTTGTCTGAAATGGTATAGGGCAGTGATGGCGAACCTTTTTTGGTTCGCGTGCCAAAAGGGTGTATGTGCACGCGCTAGTGCGCACGCACGTGCCCATACCCATACCCATACCCATTCCCTCCCCCCATGCATGTGCACCCCCCATGCTGCCCTCTGCGCATGCTCCCCCCTCCCCACCCCCGCACATGTGCACAGGCCTCACTGAAGCCTGGGACGGTGAAAAAACAGGCAAACGGGCAAACCAGAAGTCCATTTTTCCGAACTTCCGGTTTGCCCGTTGGGCCATTTTTCACACTCCGGGACTTCAGTGAGGCCTGTGCGCATGTGTGGGGGCGGGGAGGGGGTTTGTGCGCATGCGCAAACGGCCTTCCCCAAGCCCAAAAATCAGCTGGCATGTGTGTGCTGGAGCTGACATAGGGCAACACCTTGCGTGCCCTCCGATATGGCTCCGCATGCCACCTATGGTACGCGTGCCATCGGTTCACCATCACTGGTGTAGGGTTTCCTACCTGAGCAGGGGATTGGGCTAGAAAACCTCCAAGGTCCCTTCCAACTCTGTTATTCTAACTAATTGTGAATAAATATAAAACATATATTCAATTTTTTGCAAAATGCAAAAAAAGCCATATTTGATCAAAATACTTAATAATCCTGTCAACCAATTTATCATAAGCTTTCACAATATCCAGAGAAATAACTATGGTTAGATATTGCTTGTTTGGGTATAAAATATAACTGATAGCAGAAAGAAAGCCACTTCTTTTCCATCATAGCATTGCCGCAGAAGGGAAAACTCCTGATGTGACCCAAATAAAAGTCAGACTATCAGGAGTTTACAAGAAATTCAGCATTTCTTAAAGGTGCAGGAAAAAAGTGGTATGTTTGCCATCAGTTTACATTTACTTAACTATTTATTTGACTTTTAATTGTAAATGCTAGAATGGGAAGAGGGGGGAGAGAGAGAAATTAACTAGCAGATCTGCCTACAATGGAATATTTTAGGGACCATTCAGAAATTTAAACTGTTGAATCACATATTAAAATTCCTGCATTTATTTGTAATGTTGAAGAATGATTCCCAATAAAAGATACAATTAATGTCTGCAAACATAATCCAATTAAATACAAAAAGCAAATTCAGTTACTAAATTCAATTAGGAAGTCTCTAATCATCAGAATGAAAACATTTTTCAAACTGCTGTATCATAACTTTAAACTGATGGTCACTGCATATCCCACCAATACAATAATTATAATATAACAAATTCAGGCACACTCAGGTCACCATCTACAGTGAGTAAGGGAGATGACAAAAATATGCAATGATTGTTACATAAACAAAGCAAACTGAAACCTTGAGTCCTGGGGAGGAAAAGAAGTAAGTTTTTAAAAATTGCTAGTCCATGTATGATATACTATACTCTAAATAAATAATGCCAAATACAGGATAGTCTGAGAGACTGTGTGTTAGAGTGGCTCTGCATGATAACCCATAAAAAGACCAGGGAGAAAAGCATTGCACAACAGCTCTACAGAGTAGTCTAATATTGTTACTAGTCATCCTTTTTTTTTTTTACATTTTGTTTGTGTTTTAGGGAAATGAAATGTCCTTGAGGGCTCTGTAATAACAATGCAATATATTAAAAATACCTAGGAGGGATCATTTTTATACCGAACTAAGGACAATATGATTTCCTATTTATTTCTGGAAGCAGCATTTTATGTATACCTAAATTATATATAATACATTTAAAAAAGCAACAAAAATAATTATATATCTGACATGGACGGTTGGTGAATGGACGCGAGTTTTTACTGGTGCCTCACTGTAGTTTATCATTTTAAATGGTTGCTTTTTCTATATTGTGTTCTTATTTTGTTCACCACCAAGAGTTCATTTTGGGTAGCTCGGTAGTTTTCCTGTATAGATTTATTTATTTAATAAATAAACATTTCTAATGAGTAATAAAAATATTAATATATTTAAATTCTCAAATTACCACACCGAGATGTGAAAACTCTAAAAATGTTTTGGCGGGAGGAGTGAGGGTTTCGCTTCACAACATCTGCAACATGAAACAACCACAAAAGTCTCAGTATTACCATTCAGGTAGAACGTATGGAACTTCCTTAACTTGTCTGTAGCAGGTGAATCAGAGAACCAGACTCTCTTCTTCCGAGGCATCTCTTGCGAGTCAAGCTGGTTTTTGTCTATGCTGGTGTCCACAGCATTACCTCCTAAGCAATAGGGCTGCCTCTCAGGACTCCTTCCTTTTGGGATGTTTACATCATTAGAAAATGTGACATGTGCCTGGGCATCCTCTTTGTACGTCCTTGAAGAAGGTGATTCTTCTGGCCACAATGTTGAGGAATTGAGCTTCTCTTTCGCATTCAGGAGTCCTCCTGTTTTGTAATGAGCTGCAGTTAAGCAGATTTAGCACCAGGTTACGCCAAGAGTAATAAAACAGCAAATGGTTTATAGAAATTCCTTTTACTGGGCACATCAGCCCCAAATAAATATTTTCCTCTCATTGAATAGCTAGGCCATAAATAACTGGGGCTTGATAAAGGCTGTGTCCTGCTCTCCCCTTTGAATTACAATGCAAAGACAGAGAGAGGGGGGGGAGGGAGGGAGGGAGGGAGGGAGGGAGAGGGGGGGTGGCGCACCTTGTTGAAATTGTTGTTAGTGCAGTGTGCAGTTCATAGAACATAAAGCTCACATTTCTCTATTAAAGACCGCCCAATGTAATGGAAGTGATATCATGGAGAAAAACCTAATGAAGAAAATCTATGGGGTTGCTAGGAGTTGAAAATGACTTGATGGCACATGCTGTGATTTCTTCTTCATTTGATAGGTTTCTTTACAATATATCTTAAATGAAATAGATCTCTGTGTTTTTTCATTTAGCAATAAAGAACAGGTTTTTTTCATTTTCATTAGGACTCTTTTAAAAAACATTTGGAGTATTGACTGCTTAAATCTTGTGAAGTTATGACAAAAGGTTTGAGTGGTGAGGCATTCTAATTTCTTGTGCAATCTTAACATGATTTTTTTTTAAAGTTCAGAGTATGAATGAATGGATAATTTTCACAATAAAGGGTGCAAATAGTGAAGTTCCTAAAACACCATAGCTTTTAACATATTTGTTTACTAAAACTGATAACTTATTAATAAGCAATTAAATGCCCAACATTACTTAAAAATGACGAAGACCTTTAAAAACTTATTTCCAAATGGAAGGAAAGAATATTGTAGATGTAGCTTTATATAAGCTGCTTAAGCAAGTTTATTTATGGAGGAAAGCTCATAATTAAATGTATACTAAATGTGACTGACAGAATGTTGATGTTTTATAGATATCTTGATCAAAACAGCAATTGTATGTGTTAATCTGCTGTGAGCGCCAGTTCTACTTCTAGGAGCTTTAGATAAGGAACTGAAAATCACAGCTAGTATTTTAAATCTCTTACACAGCTCTATCATGCAACCATAATTGGAATATGTTAACATTTCAGGTTACTTCATCTCTAAATTGGATCATGAAGATCTAAAAAATAGCAACTAAAATAAGGAGTTGTGTAGTTGACACTTAGATTTTTCCACAGATAGAACTTAGTCACTCATGATAATTACTTTGACACTATACTTTTGTTCTCATGGACTGAAAGTGGAAAACATTCAGATGCTTCTAGAACAAACTCTATCCCATTAACTCTGCAAACATGTACCTAAAAATATAGACATAACATTTGATTGACATCAAATATAATTTCTCACCAACGCTAAATGGAAATGTTTGAACCTTATCACCACCAGGGAAAGGACCATCTGTAGCCCAGGATTTCCTTAACATTGATATGTCTGTGGGTTCTTCACGCTGTTTTCCAGGCATGGTAGAATATGGTATATTTGAGATGTGTGCAGATTTCCTATCTTCATTTCTAGATTGAACAGTAACAGGATCAGTGTGGAACAATTTAATTGGTGACTGGGTGCTAGGATATGACATGTTGGCCTCTTTGGAAAGGATGTGGGGAGAATAATTATAATCTTTTCTGACAGACTGAGCTGAAAAGAAAAACAAATAGAAATAGTTACATTTATGTCATGTATGTCATGTACATATCTAGACACTGACATGATTTAGCAAAATATTTTTGACATCATCAGAGCATATGCTATTTCTAGAAAACATTATCAGTGAACACATCTAGTATGGTGAATATTGATAGACCTGTCCTTGGAAAATTGACTGAGATAACAGGTCTATTTGTACTGATTGAAATGCTTCAAAATATCTACCCAGAAAATATGCAGAAATCATCTAATCTTCACAGTCCAAACATGCTTTCTTGAACATCAATAAGTTGTATTGAATTCTTTTTGATACTGAATGTGACTTTTGTAACCCAACTGAACAGCGGATTAAAGCAAGGACATTACTACAAGCAATTGTTATCATCATTTTATCTGGGACTTTTAACATTTTTGTATAGAATGGGGAGAAATGTGTGTGTGTGTGTGTGTGTGTGTGTGTGAGAGAGAGAGAGAGAGAGAGAGAGAGAGAGAGAGAGAGAGAGAGAGAGAGAGAGAGAGAGAGAGAGAGAGAGAGAGAGAGAGAGAGAGAGAGAGAGAGAGAGAGATATGAATAAATAAAAGTTGGCCTAAGCCCTCTGAGCAAACCAACAGGAAGAGCAAATAGCAGTTTGGCAAGAGCACTCAAGTGGGAGGCCTGGAAAGAATTAAGGAGATAATTGGTCTACTGAAATGCATCAGGGAAGTCCTGATCAGAAGTATTGAAATTCTCCAGAACAGACAGAAATGTGGAAAAAAATATCAAAGAGCAGGAAAAGCTACTTTTCACAGAGGTACTGAAGAAACAAGCTAATCTAAGTAACCTTTAAGAATTCCTCCTCGTGAGCAAATGTATTCTCATCTTCAAGAAAAGAAAGGAGGCGGATCTGAGAAACTGTAGGCCTGTCAGGATGAAGTCTATACACAGCAAGGTCTAGCAACATGCATGTTGAACACATAGATAAGAAGCTACAATTAATGAAAGCCAGCATGGGTTTGATAAAGCAAATTATGCTAATAATTATTACTAGCAGAACAATGCCATTGATGCAGTGTACTTGGTCCATAGCAAAGCTTGTGGCAAGAGTGCCTTATGATATTCCTTAATAAAATAAAATAGCAACAAGTGGGTTGGATCAGATTACTGCAAGACCTTGATGGACTTCTGTCAGAACTAAGGGCGAAATAAATTTACCAAGTTTGTAGATGATACAAAATTGGGAAGGATGGCTAGTACTTTGGAAGAAAGAGAGAACATTCAAATAGAACTAAATTGACTTGAACAGTGTGCTGGAATCAGTAATACAGATAGTCCTTGACTTATGACCACAATTAAGCCCAAAATTTATGTTGATAAGTGAGACATTTATTAGATGAATTTTGTCCTATGTTATGACCTTTTTTCCAACAGTTGGTAAGTGAATCACTGTTGTGTAGTTAGTAACATGGTTGTTAAGTGAAGCAGGCTTTCCCATAGATCTTGCTTGTCAAAAGGTCACAGGAGACTGCAACTATCATAAATATAACCTATCAAGCATCTAAATTTTAATCATGCGACCATGGGTATGCTGCAATGGTCATAAGTGTGAAAAATGGTTATAAGCCACTTTTTTTCAGTACCGTTATAACATTGAACAGTCACTAAATAAACTGTTCTAAATTGGGGACTACCTTATAGAGTTTAACAGAAAGAAATGCAAAACTGGGGAAATAAAGGAAAGGTACCAGTATAGAATTTTAGGTGAACTAGTTTGACAGTATTATGTGTAAAGGGGGATCCAGGTGTTCTTATTGACCAATTCGATTTCTGGACTATACAAGCTCTCACTGCAGCAACAGACTGTCCCACAAAGTGGTGAGTTCTCCCTCACTGGAAACCTTCAGAGAGAGACTGGATGGCCAACTGCCAGATATGTTGTACTGCAGTATATCCTATGATGGAAAGGGGATTGGACAAGATTACTGTAAGGTACATTTCAACTTTATGAGTATGAAAGAAAACGTTATTATTCACAGAAAATGCTTCATGTAGCATGGATAGCACTAAAGCTGTTCTACTACACCTTTTCAATTTTATCAAAACGTTTTATGTTAAAGTATCAGTTGACCTAAAGACAACTGGGTGGCATCATGGACCATAGGAATGAAAGGATGCTGAATGAATGTTGATTGAATACCAAAGTGAGAGACCAATATTAAACAGGTATACTGAATTATTTTGGCCATTTTGATGGGGTCTGACTCGCAAAATATGAAGGAAGAGCAAAAGAAAGGAAGAGAAAACCAAAAAAGTTGTGGTTGGATGTACAGTAGTTGATAGTCCTCAAAAAGAAAGAGACGAAAAGCCTAAAGAAAGGCAATATATGAACCAATCTACAGGTATGGGGGAAGGAAGTTATGCGTTAGAAAAGTATAGAAAGACATGGGAAGTATAAATGCAATTTCTCTGTATAGATCTTCCTTGTCCTTATTTTGTGTCCTTAATTTCTTTGGCTTACAATGTTTTCTTTAATTTTTGTGCCTTCCATAATGGTGTTAACCCTGAAAATGAATACTATGATAAGGATGCAGGGATGCAAGTAAAAGCTCATAGAAATTAAAATTGTGAAACTCCTGAAGATGTGAGTGTACATGTGCATGTATGCACATTCATAAATGAGCAAATCAGGATAATTTGTCCTAATCATGTTTACCTTTCCTAGTTGGCCCAATATACTTCCGATTATACAGATTTGACCAAAGTGTCTTGTTCCGATAGATGAATTCACAAAGGTCCTACTGAATTGTATGTATTAACTTGGATACACAATTAAACATATTTACAACATTTATATAACAATTGCTTTTAACAAGCTAACTTGGCATGTTTCTTACCTGTTTTTGCTGATGAACCAGTTTCAGGATATGAAGGAGAAATCTGAGTTGCTATGAACTGGGCCTGACTGTTGTTCTCAGACTGCTGACTCAACAATGTGCGTAATTCATAATTTTCTCTGAGCAGTTTAATTTGATTTTTGAGATGTGCATTTTCTTCCTGAATTCTTTTTATCCACTCTCTTTCCTCTGTCATCCTCCTCTTCCTCACTGGTGAGGAAGGATTAATTTATTAGGGACAGCCTTGACTAGACAGGTCACCTCAGTGTTTCAAGAGGTTCAGAGGAAATTATGAAGCTTAGAATGTTTCTACACAATTATGATGTCATGTGTTCTTAAGAGAACACTTGGATACTCTACTGGAGCATTTTCTTTCAGACTGGCCTTTCTGCTGTGAAATAAGGTACGATTTGTATATAGAATGGAACAGTATGTCTAAGAGGCCTGATCACATGGCACTGTTGAGAATAATGTCTCAAAATAGCACTGACTAAATCTGAAAATGGCTTTTCAAAAAATCTGAAACACTTTTTACTATAGACTTTCTTCACAGACAACCTTTTAGCAGTGATTTTGTTTTTCTTGTTTTGTTTTTTTGTTTTGGTTGGTGGTTCAGAAATGTAGGGCATGTGATAATGAAAACTTGGTACTATCATAGTAAGACCCATATTTTACTTTATTTTATTTTATTTTTATGTTTTCTCAATTTATTCAGAGATGCTTCTCATTAACAGAAATAATAAGCCTGATTAATGAATCTATTTCCATTCATTTCTGATCCCAAATCAGTATATCATCTGCTGCTGAATTTCCATGGCATGTCTTTCAGTGACTCCAGGAGCTACAGGCAGCCTGCAAAGAATGAATTGTCCATCTCTGGATACCTAGTCCCAGGCAGACTATTCCTGTGGAATAAGGTTATATGAGATCACATCAGCCATCTTAAAGAAGTTTCCTATCAGGACGTCTTGAACACTAGATTGCCATCATGGAAACTGGAGAGGTTGGTTTAGACAATATCCAAAGGAGAGGATTGAGTGGTATTGACAAAACTTAATTGATAGTAGTATATGTAATATATGTGGAAAATGATGTAGAGTCTTAGTAGACCTTAAGTGTTTTACATGTATCAGCAATATGATGTAGTGTTTAAAAAGCAACTACAACTCTTGACTGCATCAGCCGACATAGAACATCCAGTTCAATGGTGCCTGTCTGTCCTGTCCTAGTCAAAATAAGGCGGGGGGAGGGGAGAGAGAGAGAGAGAGAGAGAGAGAGAGAGAGAGAGAGAGAGAGAGAGAGAGAGAGAGAGAGAGAGAGAGAGAGAGAGAGAGAGAGAGAGAGAGAGAGAGACTGGGCCTCTATTCCTATTTTGTTCATTAGGACCAATGCTAAAGCAAATCGCTTATTTTTGTTATGGAATACAGAAGAAGTGTCAAGGCTGACTTGTAACACACCTCTACTCGCAGCTTGATAACAGAAACAAAGGGAGGGGGGAGGAGAATGCTTGGAATGTATTGGGAGCGTGAGGAATTTATGTGAGTTATTTGCAGCCTGAGAAGATCCTGATACTTCAAGACCATGTGACAGGAGCCTTCCGAAGGCGCAGACTGTTTTCCCAAAATAAAAAGAAAGTTTTGGATTGGTAGAAAATGGGCAATATAATGGGCTATCTGCTAAAACAAAGCAAGGTTGTCTAGAGTTTAACTGGGAGTATGATTTTCTAATACAAATCATAAATACAAAATGTATACACTTACAGCTAGGCCAGATTCTACAGTATGTATAAGCAACTCGAAGTCTGCTTATACACACATTGGAAATGAGAAAATAATAATCTGAACAATATAGTCTGGGAACAAACACAAGAGTACATTTTATTTGGTTTTCCTGCACATTGCGGAGGGTTAGGCTAAATCAGGGGTGTCAAACTCAAGGCCCGGGGCCTGGATCCGGCCTGCAGGGTGCTTAGATCTGGCCTGCGGGGCCGCCCTGGAAACAGCAAAGGCCTGGCCCGTGGTGCCTTTGCCAGTGAAAATGGAGCTCGCGAGGGCTGCGTGCGGCCCTCCTGAGCTCCGTTTTTAATGGCAGAGGGTTGCAGGAGGCTGTCGCAGCCAAAAATGGAGCTCGCTAGGGCCATGGGCTGCCCTCCCAAGTTCCATTTTCACTGGCAGAGGATTGCAGGATGCTGTTACAGCCAAAAACAGAACTCGGGAGCCCGTTTTCACTAGCAGAATGCTTGGGCTGCCACAGGTGCCCCCGACACAAGTGATGTCAAGCTGACCATGCCCCCTGGCCACGCCCCCCGAGGTCAAACACAACCCTGATGCAGCCCTCAGTGAAATCGAGTTTGACATCCCTGGACTAGATGATCCTTGCAAGATATTCAAACTCCAAAAATATGTGTTTGTATAAGACTATAGATATAATGTTCTTTCAGAATACAAAGAAGGAATTTTATTGTTATTACTTTATTCAAGTTGTATAAATTATCTGCTTCTGAAGAACTATGCCAAAGAGCCGAGGTGGCGCAGCGGTTAGAGTACAGTACTGGAGGCCACTTTAGCTGACTATGATCCGCAGGTCAGCGGTTCAAATCTCACCAGCTCAAGGTTGACTCAGCCTTCCATCCTTCCGAGGTAGGTAAAATGAGGACCCAGATTGTTGGGGGCAATATACATTGCTTACTGGTGTAAACCGCTTAGAGAGTGCTTGCACTGCAGGTGGCATATAAATCTAACAAATAATAAATAAATAAATAAATAAATAAATAAATAAATAAATAAATAAATAAATAAATAAATAAATAAATAAATGCTACAGCTGTGCTTAATCATAATGCTGTTTATTTTCTATTTTCAACCAGGTTCCCCCTCCCCAATTCTGTAATATTCAGAACCTGAATTGCCTAGTGTAAGTTAAAAGTCTACTTTTCTGTCTGTGACTTCAGATTCCATTCTGTGGTATGTATGTATGTATGTATGTATGTATGTATGTATGTATGTATGTATGTATGTATGTATGTATATATGTTGATCTATTGGAGAACCCCATCTGACTTGGGAAAAATAAGCATTCCCTTTAAAAAATGAAGGGAAAGAAAAGAAATCCATATTTAAGAAAAGAAGAAAAAAATCATATCACTGTCATCTTTTAATTTTTCTAAAACTTTTCTATACTTTTTATTAATATATATAAAAACTATGGATGAACCAGATCATATTTCCCAAATGTTATTTATATTCCCTAATATAAAATAGCCTATACTAGTATAGGAATGTTTGGTTTTTAGCCTAGGTAAATTACACAACTATTTGCACTAGGTCAGGCTGGGGATTAGTCTGAAAACTAATGTTATTTGGATAATTTATGTTTATGCAAAGAAAGTGTTAATACATTATATTTTGCATGCTGTATGCAAATATGATCTTTTTGATAATGAGCTCAGAGAACCGAGGAAAGCTTGAAAACTAAAACTAAGGACATCAAAGATTACAAACGTTTTTAAAATTATTGTTTATTAAAGCAAACCTATGATGAATGAAAAGTCAAAAAACTTGGATCATACATACAAAAGACAAGTATTTAAAAAGCAGAGATCCAGAGGAATTTAAAACTATTTAATAAGGATCTTAATAAAACAAATGTTTCAAGGGGGAGAGAAATAGTGGACAGGGATGAAATATACAGAGATAAAGAAAAATAGCAAAAGGAAGTAGGAATATCTTAAGAAATATTAAAAGGAAGAAAGAAGGAGGGGAAAAAATCTTAGGGTTAGGGTTTTGCCCAAGTAGGGCATAAAAATGACTGGACAGAATAAAGGTGGCTAATGTTTTTCCTCTTATTTCTACTTAAGAGAGGGGAGCTTCAACCAGTCAGAAGAGCAAAGTTCCACAAGCCTTCAAGACTTCATATTTGCATTCTTCCTCAGATGTGTTTGTCTTTGCCAGATTAGGGCTTTTTTCTTCTAAATGTAGCAGAATTTAGACACACCTTATAAGGAGCAACAACCAACAGGGCAGCAGCAGGGTTTCACTGACTTCTCTCTTCACTGGTTCCTTGGAAGAGTCCCTTGACTGGCCTCAAGTTACTGCCTCAAAAAGAACCTCAGACAGACAGGTAGGTTGTTCCTTCAAGATTGGTTACAAGCCCCACATTTACAAAGCAGCAAATCCTAAACTATGTCCATTGGTCATTTCTGCAGCCAGTTCTTTCCTCCCATTTCTTATTGCCTTTGTTGAGCATTTGCCTGAAAGGGGGCTGGCAGGATATAGGGACGAAAAGCGCCCCAGGGTCCAGATGGGGAAGACATTTCGATAGGAGCTGTAGCTGATAGCACAAGTCTTGTTGAATACACCTGCAATATTCTCCTGTAAGCAAACAAGAAATACAATGTAAAGCTTCCCTCTCATCTTTCCTGTGCATTTCATAGCACAAAAAGATCCTGCAGGAAAGGAAAATAAAACATGTGAGTCACCTGCCATCTAATATACATGACCACATATATTAGGAAGCTTCTAACAAGTTGACTTGCCTTGTACTGTATATCAAAAGAATAAAAAGTCTGCACATTTTAAGGATAATGTAGGAATTCAAAAAGGAGGGACTTGCTGCTGTTGAAATAGATTTAACCAAGAAGGGCATCAGAATAAATCAAAACTGAACCCCTGATACTATTGCAAAGTAAAAGGCAGTAGTGGCAGATGCTTTTTGTTCTCCATCCATATTTAAGCATGATGTCAGCAACTTCATGATAGTTTGGGGACAACCCATTTTAATGTATTTTAATTCATATATTAATTATTATTTAGCATATAGCAATAGCTTTGGGGACGGTATGGTTATCCACTGACTGAGCTGCTTTGTTAGGCAGGGATAATAGCAATAGATGGAAGCCAGACTATCTGCCTTCCTGCTCAAGAATGGCTGTCCATTAAGGTGATGGACAAGATGCTTTTAGTGTAGGAATATTATTGATAAGATAAAAGTCTTAGCAAACCTTGTAAGCTTTGGTTGAACTATGTTACTACTGAAATGTATGCATGATGTTACTTTTAATGATTGGTTTACAGTGATGTGTGTTTCTGTGACTGGTTCATGGCAATGTATGCTTTTCAAACTTTCATAAAAGGGAATCCACTGTAATCAGGGATGTGCCCATTTTGGAACTTGCTTCTGGGCAATCTTTTATTTGCAAATAAAAGTCTTGTTGCTTTCCACCTATCTGATGTGGTTTATTGGATCTGCATGCCAGGTAAAAGGACCTAAGCTTTCTGGGAGAAGAGGACTTTGAGAACTAAGCCTTTTAAGCATTAATAATTGTTGGCATGGCAGTTCCTCAAGAGTAGCCTAAGAGTGGGAAAGACTATACCACCTAGCTGGTGGTATATTCAGAAGATAACTGAAACTTATCAGTAGATCATACAGAGCAACAGCAAAGGAACTTTTTTGATGCTGAAAAATTTGCATGTAACCCAGGGAGAAAGATGGGCTAAGTAATTGAGGCATAATGCTTTTAAGCAAAGACAGGTAAACTGAAAAAAGAGACATTTTACCTGAGGCCAGTCCCCATTAGGCAGCTGTTTCTCAATCAATAGTTTAATTCCCTTTTCCAGAACTCGGACATCTGGGTACCTGCAAAGCAAAATGAACCAATCTGATGTAGTGGTTAAGAGGCTGGACAGAAACTGGGAGCCAGTAAGTTCTAGTGCTCCGTTAATCATGAAAGCTGGCTAGATGACTCTGGGCCAGTCACTCTTTCCCAATCTAATTCATTCCACAGAGGGCAAGAGGAGGAGGTCAGAGCATAATGTGTATTGTCTTGAGTGCACATCACAAAGGCAGGATAGAAATCACCATCCTCCCCTTCTCCTCCACTTGCTCACTAGAAAACTGCTACAGGCAGATTCAGGGAACTTAACTTGCAGTTAAATTTAGATAAAGAAAAGGTAACACAGGAAACATCTATGTTCAGAAAAGCTCTATTTCCATGTGCTGCAATACCCCAAGCACAAAAATCCAGTCCAATCTCTCGTTAGAATTCCCATCAGAGACCTGTGATTAGTTACCCCAGTTCACGGCAAACAACTAGAAAGGTGGCTGAGGGCATTGCTGAAGGGTCTTGTGGTGTATAATAGGTCTTCAGATAGACTCTATTCCCAGCTCAGCACACTTTATTTGAAATTATAGAAAATTGAATGTGGATGTGAGACTATGGAGAAAATGCTGTTTCAGGAGACATCCCAAGGATACTGTTTTGCACAATCAGTTACAACACCTATATTGGAAGTTGTTGTGTGGACCTAGGTGGAAATACTGTCCCTCCCCAGCTGCCAGATAATCAGAATATCAAAATAATCAGTACTACCTGACTCATGATTAGAACAGAGGCCACTGTTATAGGAAACCAAAGGCAATGGATCCTGCAAGCTCTTACCTAGCAGCCATGAGTCCCAAGAGAGCCCAACAGGTGTTGTGGATCTGCGATGCAATGCTCTGGACATATCTGCGTTGTTCACAAGACTCAAAGTCCTCTCCCCAACCACCATCCTCCATCTGCTTGGAGACTAAGAACTCACAAGCCCGGGACACTGCCTGACAGGCCACTCTAGGAGGAGAAAGGCAGAAGGATGGAAATCCAGAGCTACCCTTGCCAAAAGAGTGATTGGAAGAGCAAGGAAAAAGATTTTATCGTACTCATGAGAAGTTTCTTCCACTGCCAATCTTTCTTTCTAGCCAGCAGAAATGAAAGGAGAAAGGAGGTGACTCACCCACCACAGTAGGTCTGCTGCATACAAGCATGTGCTTCCAATCCAAACCATGTGCCGTAAGTGAAGCACACACCCCAGCTTCTAAAAAGGAGAAGAAATCAGTCAGCCAATGCAGACTGCTCGGGGCAGAAGGAAAGGGAGGGTAAAATACTGGGCTGTCTGTTGTTCATTCTCTGCAGCAGTGAGAGAGATGGGGGGGGGAGAGAGAGAGAAAGAGAGACAGATGGAGATGTGCCTGTCAGAAGCAGGCGGGATCTTTCAAGTCTGCGGTGGATATCCTGCTACAATGACAAAGGGCCACTGAGTGTAACCCAACAAGTGAGAAAGCAGGATTTGTGAAACAAATCAAGGGATCTCACTATTTGCGATGACACATTTTCCTATCCAAAGAAATGTCTGGAATAGACAGCCCTAAAACTGCCAAGCTGCATTTATTTAGAAAATACTCACCCTTCCCAGGACCCATCAGCTCTCTGCTTTTTCTGACAATACCTCAAGCCCTTTTGCAGTATCTCTCTAAGTAAAAAAGGAGAACACAATGGGAAACCATTTCAACATACCCACTCTCCTAAGCAATCAACATTTTCTCTCCCTTTAAGGAATAAATGATCTGTTTCCTCCCCTGCCCTGATTCTGCAGAAAGAAGGTCCAGTAAAATAAAATAAAGTAAACTCTGAAAGAGTCTTTCCTTCTACCCTCACTCCCCTTTGTTTACCTGATTTCCAGGGTTCTGTGTTCTGGGAAGCACTTGTGGAAATGTTTCAGGGCCTGCATCACAGCTGAGGTACATTCCACATATGTATAGTCAATCATGATATCACCTAAACACCACACAGCAACAAGTAGGTCAGCATGATCTGGATGTTGGATGCAGAATATACTTTTCTTTCTTCCAGTGAAATTCTGGCACATGTTTTACATGGTGAAGCCATCAAAAGGCCAAGAAAACTGCTTGGCAGCGGGAAAGTGGGGGAGGGGAGATAGATTCAATCCATCTTTATTCTACAGAGGCAACCATCCCTTGAACAGAATAAACAGTAGCAGAGACTGACATCAATTATCCAGAAGGAGAGCTGAAGACCCTCTAGAGAAAGTAAAGAAGCCATAGAAGTCTTCATTCTTACCAAATACCTCTGAAGGATTCAATAGCTCCAGCAACCAGCCCCCACGCATGGTTTCATAAGTTGAAAAGCCACCATCAGCATTCTGCATGTTTAGCAGCTAAAGAGAGAGGACAAAGAACAATCTGACTTGGCCAAAGAGGAGTCTTCAGGAAGCTGCAAAAAGTTTCAGACATTATCTGCCTTGAAAATCTTCTCTAATGGAGCCATCACTTCATCTGGATGTACATTCAGCCCCCTACTTCCCTGTAAATCACAAGGTATGAATTCAGTCTAAGCTTATTGTTTGTGGGCACACCTTGTACTGCTGCTTTTATTTGGCTATTATTGTTTCTGTTTTGTTTTGTTATTTACCACCTAAAGTCATAGTTGATCAGGGCAGTCTAAAAATACAATTAAGAGAGAGCATATACTGTACATAGCCCTACTTCTTGTCTGGAAATCTCTACATGTAGTCCTCGGATTATGACCCTAATTGGAAATGGAATTTATGTCATTAAGCAAAGCAGTCATTAAGCAAAACATTGCAGTCCCATGCCATTTAGCAATGGTCATTGGACAAGGACTTCCCACTTCTCTGCCCTGCATGAATTGCCTCTGCTTTAAATCCCCACCCCCACCCCCAAACTATCTCCTCAGTATCTCTGCCCTTTTGGTCGCTCTGCACCAGGGGTGGGTTCCTGCCGGTATGCTCTTACCTGTTGGTCGCCGCAAAACCGAAGAAGCCGGTGGCGTTCGCGGCACGGGGCTTCCCCCGCCCGCTTTCCCCCGCCCGCCTAGACGCCGCCATTTGCGTTCTTTTGCCCTCTGCGCATGCACAAAGCGTTCTGCTTGCGCAGAGGGCAAAAGAACGCAAATGGCGGCGTCCAGGCGGGCGGGGGAAGCCCCGCGCCGCGAACGCCACCGGCTTCTTCGGTTCTGCGGCGACCAACAGGTAAGAGCGTACCGGCAGGAACCCACCCCTGCTCTGCACAGCATGGCCAAGATGAAGATAAGTGGGGGGGAGATGGATTCTCAGGAAGAAATTTACTTTTCTGTGCTCACCACATTTACAGCATCAAAGAGACGACTGGGGGGGATGTGTTCCTTGATGAATGGGCACTTTTCCTGTAACAGTATCACAGATTTCAGACCTTCTGCAGTACAATCAGCAACCATCCAGCCACAGTCACGAGTACTGAAGGGAAATCCACCCTAGTGGTTATTAGACAATAATGGTTTAGTTTGGTTTGGAGCACAGACCACCCAAAAAGAACACAAAAGAAAACAAATTTGCAAGCTAAAATGGCAACATTCATCGAGAAGAAATACTGTATTTTTCAGAGTATAAGACGCACCTTAGTTTTGGGGAAGGAAAACGGGGGGGTGGGGATCTGCCTCTGTCTCCCAGTGCAATGTTTTCTATGCAAAGCCCATTAAAAGTCTTCTACTTACAGTGGCTAGAAGTAAAACAAGCCCAAAAGTGATAAGCAAAAGGAATTTCAGCAGGTATATCCTGCTTATCATCTGGTCATCCCACATAAAAGTCATTCAAACAAGCAAACTATTTATTTAGGATATCTTTTTCCATAAATTATGCCCAGAGATAACAAGTATGACAAGGACCTTGACAGTCAAGGAAAGGAGAACTTTCCTATAGTACTTTTTTTTCACTAAAAGGAACTTCATTCTGATTAAAACTGCCATAAACATGCTGATATTTAGATATTTAATTGTCTAGTTCTTAAAATTATCAGACACTGCAGGGGCTGCTAAAAGAAAATACTGTAAGTAGATTTGCAAATGTTTGAAAGAAGAGTTATAAACATCCATACTATGTAATTTATAAACTTAGGGTACAAATTCAGTCACAATACTAGTGCTGTATATTCTTAATAGATAGGTGATTTAATAACAGTTTCCACTTGTATCTCTTCTGCATTTATTAGGAATAATAAGAATCAATAAATAAGATTGAGAAGTAGTACTCTGCTATTTAAAAGAAGATACAAAAGCACTGGGCCTCTTCAGAGCAAGCATTTATTTTAAAAAGCTCCTTCATTTTGTTAAATTGTATAGAACAATAATAAAGCAGTCTTTAAAAAATAAGTCTAATAATTTGAATATTCTACAGACATTTATAGTTATTGACTTACCTCCTTTCAGCAGTCTGAATAGCACAAGAAAATAAAATTCTGCCTCTGTCTCTGCCTATCCCTCCCCCTCCCAGCAATTTGCCTGCTAACAGTTAGTTTCATTTTCATTTTCATACGTGGCTGGGCCTGCTGCCTCACTCAGCTGATGGTCCGGAAGCTGATAATTAGTTTCTTGGCTTAACAGGCTGTTCTGTTTGCTGCAAGGAGGAGGTAAATTTCTGGGAGGCAGAGACCAAAGGGTGGGGGTGGCTGCGTGGGGCTACATTTGGTGTATAAGACGCACCCAAGTTTTCAGCCTCTTTTTGGGGGTAAAAAGGTGCGTCTTATACTCCGAAAAATACCGTAAATGAATTACATATCCTGGTTAACTAAAGTTTATGAAATATGTTGAAAATCAAAGACAGATAAATACTTGTAAAAAGCTAGTGATTCTAATTCTAATGCCACTCTCACCCTATTTTGCCCACTGGGAAAAAGAGAACAATTCTGCCATATCTAGAAGAAAGGGAAATGCTAAAAGATGGCCCAATGGCTACAGCCTTTCACTGAACAATCTCATCCACAATCCTACAGTGTGACTGTCCCTGAGGTTTTACACTGTTAGATCATTCAGCGTACAAGCAGGAATGCAGAAAGCTCCTTCAAACAAACCACAAAATCCACTCAACAATTACAAACCTATTTTGCTTCTTTTACCCTTTTTATTCACCCTAGCTGTTCTGTTCTAGGGCACAGAGAAGCTTCCACAGCTAATTTAAGATCTTGTTTCCACTTTTGGTCACCTCGTACAATCATACCTTGTTCATCTGACGGTAGTACTTTTCATAATTAGGTGGATTATCTGGAATCTGGAGGAGATAGAATATTATAATGAAACACATCTTGCAGGAGTAAAGCACAACAAAGCTACTTAGTTCTAGCTATGGGCTCGAGGAAAGAGAACTAGTGCTTAAGGTGGTAGACTAGGAACCTGGAGACTCAGATTTCTAGTCCCACCATAAGCGTGAATAATAAAGTGAGAATGGATAGGAGGTATAATTTCCTTTCTCCATAGTTCTTTCAAGGTTTTCATTTTTAAGAAGAGCTAGGGACTTAGAATTTTTTATCCACCTATCAAGTACTTTCTAAGGATCTGGGATAGGCAGATGATGCTGTTGGAACTATCAGAAATGGTTAGTTTGTTCTCTGATGTGATTAGTTCTTTTTAATCAAATGTGTAACTAGACACAATGTCTGTAGTATGTAGCTCAGTGGTCGCTGGGAAAGAATCCTTCAAGTATAATCAGGGACTAGAATGCGACATTTTTACCTGCGCTATTCTGAAGTGCTGATGTGCAAGTATCAGACAGCTGTCAAATTCAGGCTTCTCCTGGGCACCAGCCTTTTAAATAAAAGAGTTTAACTTCAAGTAAAGCAAAGACATCATTTTAGATTCCAATCAAACTCTGTAATTTTTTATTTAATATTTTATTACCATTAATTTCCATTTAGGGTTTATGGCTAGGATACTATGTATACTCACTGCAAATCATAGCCAATATATTAATTATATCCAGTTTAGAAATGTAAATAAAATAAGGAAGGAAAAGAAGCCAGAATAAGGCTATTAGCGTCCTGAATGGATAGAGTGGAAGGTGATGTAATTTCATTTGTTTTGTTTTTCTCTCACAATTGCAATTTGAAACTGAAAGAGCTGCTTTGGGGCAGGGTTCTTGTTTAAATTATGATATAGGAAAGTGCAGCTAGTTAACTTTTCCACAAAGTTCATTAAAATTAATAAGAAAAACTTGTGAAAAAAGCCGTTACCTCCAGAAAAGCTTGAACAGCAAATGCTGTATCCCAAATCTGTGATCCATTGGTGCCCTAAAAGAGAAGATAGTTTGAAATGATGCTTTTTGATTGCATTTTGAAATATACAACATGCATACTGTTTCAGCCAGCAGACTACATAAAATCAATTCCAGCTGGTCTCCCTTCCAAGAGTACAGAATGCTAAGGGATACTCTTCCAGGAACCGTTCCTCTAGCACAGGGGTGTCAAACTCGCGGCATCATGTGATATATCAGGACTTTTCCCCCCCTTCGCTAAACCGGGCGGGAACGGGGCCAACATGTGATGGATCCGGGCTGCGGGCCGCGAGTTTGACACCCCTGCTCTAGCACAAACAGCTTCTACCTGGAACCTTACTGTACTCTTCAAGACAATTTCTCTCTCCTGCAATAAAAACTTCGATAGTCCTTTGCTATTTAGGAATTACTTTCTAAATGTACCCCTTTCCACAGATGGAGCAAAAAAAATGTTTGTCATTCCTTATCTCATAACTTACTTTATCACTGTTACTTTCTCACACTTAATGGCTGGGTTGGGTAGGGATTTATCAGAAGAAAATCAATCAGAAGAAGAGAAACAGTTCTCCACCTCCCTGATCCCAACTTCCTCTTTGGAAATGAATTTTACACAGTCACTCATGTCCAGTCACATCTTGCCTTGACTACTCAATGCACTCCAAATGGGGCTCCATTTGAAGACTACCTCGAAGCTTCAATTAGTCTAGAATGTAGCAACAGTACAGACAGCGATGGGCATCAGCATGCCCATCTAAAGCTTCTGTTTCGCAAGCTGCACTTGTCGTTTGTTTCCAGGTGTGATTTAAGCTGCTGTTACATATAAAGCACTATGTGGCATAGGGCTTGCTGTCTTCAGGGACTGCCTGTCTCTCCTCGCATTTGCCTGGCAGATTTGTTCCTGCAGGGTTGGCATGCTGTGGGTTCCTTGGATTAAACAATGACATCTATCGGGACTCTAGAAGTAGATCTTCCCAGTGGCAGCACCTGCCCTCTGGGAAAAGATCCCCCCAAGATCCAAATGGCCCCCACTCTGCTATTGTTTGGAAGAGCTAGGAAGACTTGGCTTTTCACTCAGGTCTTTGACATGGAGGACTCTTCACTTCATCATGCTTACCATTTTTCAGCTTTTTATTTTTTTATTGATTTTATTGCAAATTTTTATTGTTATGAGCCACTCAAAGTTGATAGGAGTCAGATGACAAAAAAGTTTAATAAATTACTATTGTTACTGTTAATTTTAAACAGAGCTCTTGGCAGAGTCTGCAGTGGTCATTACCCAGTGAGACGGGTTCAGATCCCAGCAAAAGAAAAACATGCCAGGAATTATTACCTGCATCTTCATGCCATCCAGACCCAGCCTGCAAGAAAAGCAAAAGCAAGCATGAGAGGCATGGCAAAGCAGAAACAGGTAAGAGGCCTGTAAGTTTCACTACCATAAACAGTGAGTCCAATGCCATGAGTAGCATCAAAATTGGGCTTCTAGCCATTCCTGGAAAGGCCTTTTGAATAAGAGACAATGGCTAAATTAGGACTGGATGTTAAGAAGGAGGCAGGTGGGCTGGATCACCCACCCTTATACCTATTGGCCTACTGCTAAAACTCTGCAGTTATGTCTTAGAGGGTTGGGCCACAACAGAAATGGAAGGGGGAAAAAACCACCTTGTAAGATTTTCTACCTGGAACTTTAATGCGTACTTCTCATCTCAGGATATCTCTCTCCTACAATACAGATAGTCCTTGACTTACAACTGTTTCAAGTAGTTTAATAAAATGTAGTTAAAAACGTTATACAAGCCATCATTAAGAAATTATACACATACACACGCGCACACACATATATATGTATACACACACACACACACACACACATATACAACACATATTATAAGAGCCGAAGTGGCGCAGCGGTTAGAGAGCAGTACTGCAGGCTAGTTTAGCTGACTGTGATCATTTGAGTTCAGCTGTTCAAATCTCACCGGCTCAGGGTTGACTCAGCCTTCCATCCTTCCGAAGTAGGTAAAATGAGGACCCAGATTGTTGGGGGCAATATAAATATACATTGCTTAATGGTGTAAACCGCTTAGAGAGTGCTTGCACTGTGAGGCGGTATATAAATCTCACAAATAAATACAACAGGAACAGGAAGTGTCTAACAAGAGCAGATAGAGGTAAATCGTAGAGGCAGGAAATGCATCACAAAACAATGGGAATGCTAGAGAGGAATAAAGGAATAAAGCTGCGTACAAGGCTGACATAACACCTGTAACATCTCCTTTTCATATTAACAACACACAACATTGTAAAAGTTCAGATGAGAACCAGTACCATCACTTTCTACAGATTAAGTCTATCAGGTGGTTGCAAACATCTGCCTCTACGATGAAGACTGGCCCTCTTGTACAGACTGGCTCTCTTTGCACTAAGAGCTTCTCCAACCTCACTGAGGCCGCTGGGCTCTTCTCGCCACTTACTGGGGCGTCCAGCATTTGACTGCTGTCGGGTATACCAGCTCGCTCAGAACTCTCATTAACATTGGTCTCAGGCATCATCACTGTGCATTCCTTATTGTCAGTGGGTAAGTGTGGTGTGGTAATACCAGGTGCATCTGTCCTGTCCACTGGATATGGAAAATCTGGCTGTTCAGCTACACACAAATCCAACTGGAACCACAATTTCCATTGCTAAGCAAGGTGGTGGTTAGGTGAGTCATGCCAGATTTTACGATCTTTTTTGCCATGGATGTTAAGCAAATCACTATAGTTGTTAAGTGAATCAAGAGATCCTTACGTGAATCAGCTTTCTCCGTTGACTTTGCTTGTTGGAAGCTGGCTGGGAAGGTCACAAATAGCAACCACGTGACCCTGGGATGATGTAACCATCATAAATACATGCTAGTTGCCAAGTGCCCAAATTTTAATCATGTGACTATTTATTTATTTATTTATTTATTTAGTGAGATTTATATACCGCCTCACAGTGCAAGCACTCTCTAAGCGGTTTACACCAGTAAGCAATGTATATTTACATTGCCCCCAACAATCTGGGTCCTCATTTTACCTACCTCGGAAGGATGGAAGACTGAGTCAACCTTGAGCCGGTGAGATTTGAGCCGCTGACCTATGGGGATGTTATGATGGTTATAAGTGTGAGGACTGGTTGTAGGTCATTTTTTTCAGTGCTGTTGTAACTTCATACGGTCACTAAACAAATGGTTGTAAATCGAGGACTATCTGTATAACCTTAGATAATCCATCTATATTCTGGAATTACTTTCTAAATGTATTTTGGAGTACATATGGTATCTTCTAAAGCAGGGGACCCCAGGGACCACCAAATTCATAATTTTAAATCCCGTGGACCACTTGGGGGGGGGAGGCTCAGCTGCTTTTTTGGGCCAATTTGCTTCTGCGAGGCCTCCAGGTAGGAGGCCCGAGAGAAAGTGCCTGGTCCAGGCACAAAGCCTGGAAACCTCTTTTGTGTTCCTTTTCTCAGAAGCTTGGTCAATCTGAGTGAAGGAAAAGGAAGACAGGACAGGAAAGGAAAGGAAAGGGAGGGAAAGGAAGGGGGAGGGAGGGAGGGAAGGAAAGGGGGGAAGGGAAAGGGAAAGGGAAGGGAAGGGGGGAGGGAGGGAGAGGGGAGGGAAAGGAAAGAAAAGGGAGTGCTCCTCGAGAGATGAGAGTTTTCAGGGGGCCAATCTAGCGTCCGCAACGGACAGCAAAGCTAAGGTTGATCCCGGGCACTTCTCTCCATTAACAAGATTCCAGGTTAACAAAGTTTGCTGGAGAAGTCTGGCGCTTCTCTCCATTAACTGCCTGAAGGACCCCAGTCTGTCCCTGGGAGTCAAAGCGCTGAAGCGCGAGCAGCACAGGAAACTTCGGCTGGGCTCCTCGAGAGAAATGCAAAGATTTCTCTGAGGACCACCAGTAGTCCGCGGACCACAGGTTGGTGACCGTTGTTTAAAGAATAGTAGGCAGGATTTAAAAGAGTCATGTTGCACTTTCAAACTACGTAACAACCTTCATAACATGGTATCTTTTAGCTGTGTTGCACTAGACTAGAATTCACAGTTGCACTAGTTGACTTTGCACTAGTTGCAAAGTCAACTCCCAAGATACCTAACCAGAATGGCTAATTCTATAGTCCAACAAATCAGGAAGATTCCAGGTTAACAAAGTTTGCTGGAGAACTCTGGATTTCAACAAAGCCTTACCAGAGATAGTCAGAGATTCTAGAAACGTGTCCCTGGAATGCGGGAGACTTCTCTCCTTCGATATGCCAGCGCACTAGCATGTTAATTGTTTTAGATATCTACAAAGGCAAAGAAAGAATTATTATTTTCCTCCTAAAGTCTAAAGTCATCTGAGAGTAATAGCTGTGCTTCTTCACAAATGTAGCTCTTCATCATTTCAAAAAATCCTGAGAAAACCAGTATCTTCTGTTTAAGTGTAGACACAGATGATAAATATTTAGTACAACCATTTTCATAAAATCAAAGGGATGTCTTATTTATTTATTTATTTATTTATTTATTTATTTATTTATTTATTTATTTATTTATTTATTTATTTATTTATTTATTTATTTATTTATTGAATTTATATGCCACCCAACTCCCAAAGGACTCTGGGCAGCTTACAACAAATAAACATTTAAAAACATTTAAAATATTAAAACAATTTAAAACACATGCATATCATGTCAAGGCCGGATCTCGTCTATTACAACCGCGAGATCAATGGCCCCAAACCTGCTGGAAAAGCCAGGTCTTTACAACTTTTCGGAAGGCCAATAGGGTGGGGGCAGTCCGGATCTCCGGAGTAACTGGTTCCAGAGAGCCGGGGCAGCAACAGAGAAGGCCCTCCCCCGCGGGCCCGCCAGCCGGCACTGTTTAGTTGACGGGACCCAGAGGAGACCAACTCTGTAGGATGTAACCGGTCGCTGGGAGCTGTGTGGCAGAAGGCGGTCTCGAAGATAACCTGGCCCTGAGCCATGTAGGGCTTTAAAGGTAATAACCAATACCTTGAATTGTGTCCGGAGACCAATAGGGAGCCAGTGCAGCTCACTGAGGATTGGTGTAATGTGGGTGCACCCACAACAGCTCGCGCAGCTGCGTTCTGGACCAATTGTAGTCTCCGAGTATTCTTCAAGGGTAGCCCCATGTAGAGCGTGTTGCAATAATCTAATCGTGAGGTGACAAGGGCATGATTGACTATGAAGAGAGCCTCTCGATCCAAGTAGGGTCGCAATTGGTGCACCAGATGAATTTGTGCAAAGGTCCCCCTAGTTACAGCTGTCAAATGTTGATCTAATTTCAGCTGTGAGTCTAGGAGGACACCCAAATTTTGAACCCGTTCTGAGGGGGACAATTTCTCCCTTCCAAGAACCAAGGATGGACAGTTGATATAGTCTTTAGAAGGCAATATCCACAGCCATTCGGTCTTGTCTGGGTTAAGTCTGACCTGTTGACTCCCATCCAGACCCTCACAGCCTCAAGCCACCGGCACATCACATCTACTGCTTCACTGAATTGACGCGGGGTGGAGATATATAACTGGGTATCATCAGCATATTGCTGATACCTCACCCCGAATCATTGGATGACCTCACCCAGTGGTTTCATGTAGATATTAAATAGGAGGGGAGAGAGGACCGAGCCTTGAGGCACCCCACAAACAAGGGGTCTAGGGATCGATCTCTGTCCTCCTACTAACACCAACTGTGATCAATCAGAGAGATAGGAGGAGAACCACCGTAACACGGTGCCTCCTAACCCCAACTCTCTTAGTTGTCCCAGAAGGATACCATGGTCGATGGTATCAAAAGCTGCTGAGAGGTCAAGTAGCACCAAGAAAGAGGAATGACCACCATCTCGGGCTCACCAGAGATCATCCATCAGCGTGACCAAAGCAGTTTCTATGCTGTAGCCAGGCCTGAAGCCAGATTGAAAAGGGTCCAGATAATCTGTTTCATCCAATAACTGTAGGAGCTGAAGTGTCACCACTTTCTCAACAACCTTTCCTACAAAGGGTAGGTTGGAGACTGGATGAAAGTTCTTTTATCCAGCTGGATCCAGGGAAGGCTTCTTGAGAAGGGGTCGCACAACCGCTTCCTTTAACAGTTGCAGGAAGGACCCCTCACTCAAGGATGCGTTAACTAAAGCCTGGAGCCAGCCTCGTGTCACCCCCTGCTGGCCGAAACCAGACAGGAGGGGCACGGGTCCAACAAACAAGTGGAGGAACTCATCGTTCCTACTGCCTTGTCCACTTCCTCAGGAGTCACAGATTCAAATTCATCCCACACAATAGGCCTAAGACCTGCACCTGTCATCTCGGTCAGAATTGCCCAATCAGAGTCCAGGTCCATCCGAATCTGAGCGACTTTATCTGACAGAAACTGCACAAATTCCTCAGCTCTACCCTGCAAGGGCTCCTCCGTTTCCTCTACACTGAGGAGGGAACGAGTCACCCTAAAAAGGGCAGCTGGGCGTGAATCAGCGGATGCAATAAGTGCGGAAAAATGCGAACATTTTGCCATCCATATCGCCACTAAATAAGTCCTAATAAAGGCTCTTAAAAGTGCTCGGTCAGATTCGGAGTTACTGGTTCTCCAGCGTCGCTCTAGACGTCTCTTCTGGCGCTTCATCTCCCGGAACTCCTCGGTAAACCAGGGAGCTTTCCTGGATCCACCGCCATGTCATCAAACAGCATTGAGTTTAACTCTGACAGACAAAAATATTAGAGGAAAGTACCTTGTAACATGGAATCTCAACAAATGCATTCTAGTTTTTTATTTACAAAAAAAATTAAAAGTGATGTTCATTTTATTTAGAAATGGATGAAATTTTTAAAGATGGAATATTCCCATTTGATGAAAAATGCATGATGCCTACTGATGCATTTCCTTTCTTCAAGGCTATAAAAAACCAGAAATACAGTTGACATCTTCAAGCCATAAAAGAGCCCATTCAGGCTGGTGTCCACACCTCCACCAGGTCTTTCTGGTGTGAAGAATATTCAATTCAATTGAATGCCTCATTTCCCTTAAAGCATCCTATGCATCCTTCCCATGTCAACTCCTTCCACAGCATCAGCACACACTGAGTAGCAACCAGCAATACCATCCCTTATCCCACTGCAGACTGGCCATTACTACAGTGTTTCCCACCAGTCATCATAGAGAAGTTTCCTCCGCAAAATTCTCTTAATTATTGCTATGCCTAGAAGGCAGACCGAGGTTGCTGCAGAAAATATTAGAGATAGAAAGAGAGGAAAGTGGATTAGATGAAGTTGTTGGGTAGCTAGAATGTTCAGAAATGATGTGTTCATTGTTTGCAGTCTACGCTGCTCCTCCACATTTGCAGGAGAAAGAAAACATTCCCCTTAAGGAACACTCATAGCATCCAGACTGTGGCTAGGGCTGCAGATGGCTGCTGTTTCTGTGGGAGGTGAGCACAACAATTGACTGTCAAGAGCAATGAGTCCTTGCCCCCAAAGGATCGGAGAACTGGAGGTAAGTGCAACCTGATCCCACCAGCAGGTATTACATCAATTTCTCTTTCACTTTATTACAGTCTATACAAACAAGCAGAGTGCTCTGTAACTAGATATCTAGATATAGATACATATAGAGATACAAATAATGATTAAGGCAAAGATAAAATACATTTATAAAAACAACCTAACCAACATTTATGAGTTTACTGCTTAAAACCGGGGAACTTTTTTCTTCCACAATAGTCAGTTGGATAATTGAATCCAGATCTAGGTAAGGGTTAATATTTAGGTTTATTGGCTAGGCATAGAGTCATAGACTATAATATTATACTTCATGATGTGGAGGAGACAAACAGGTTATCTTCTCCCTCCACCTCTTTCTAATAGGATATGTACTATCAGCCTGATTGTAAAACATAGTACACTAGGAAAAATGTTTTCAAGAAAAGTTGATGAGAATTCCAGATATTTTTTAAAAACTCTTCTACTCTGGACAGGGCTAGTGCTTGTGCAAGATAGCAGCACGTATTTGCTCCTGTTCATTCTTATCAAAAGAAAACAATATCCTAATCAAGGAACAACCAAGGAGAAAACCACACCCCCACCAATACTGGCAGAGCAAGCTGCTGAATATAAACAGGGAGCAAACAAACCTCACCCTCACCAGCACTAATGATGGCATTAGTTGAGTAATGAAACTTGGTTGCAAACAAACAAACAAAAAAACCACACCCCAAGCTCAGAGAGCACCAAGGATACCACAAACTATGGTGCCACTGATTTCTGCAGAGCAATTTATGATATAATACAGAGCTATTGAGTTAAATGATGCTTAAAAATTACTTACAGGGCCAATGCTGAGGAACTTGGTAAATTGGTCATCAGCCTTGATATGATCGTATAATTCCTCCACGGCTCGCTGTCTCAATTTTTTGATGTGGAATTTCTCATAGATATTGGCTATTGCTGGAATAGAAGCAGAGAGAGACCTATGGAAGTTTAACCTTCTGAAAAATTGGAAGCAAATACAACAGAAACTGTTGTTCAATCAATTTGCAAACCCAACATATGTTTCCATCGTAATTCAAGCTGCAACTGGGAAACACATCTAATTTCCATTTAACATATTGCTCTAGGCAAATAATGTCTAGTTTTTACACCTTTCTTAATCTTCATCCCCCCCCCCCCCCCCACACACACACATACACAAAGGCTTTGGTTTATAGCTTTGCCAGTCCCTGTTAAATGTATAGGTAACCTTCAGGTAATGATGGCAATTGGGATGGAAATTTATATCACTAAGCAATGTGATCATAAAACCTAAGTCACATGACTGCATCACTTAGCAATCCCTGCAGTGCAGTCCCTATTGCGGTTGTTAAAACAAGGATCATGGATTTTTAAGCGAGTACTTCCTTGCAACTTCCTGCCAATTTTCATTAATCAAGATCAGTGGGGAAACCAGCAGAAAGTTGCAAGTCCCAGGTGCTCACAAGGCAGACAGCAGGTAGATAAGTGGCTGCTAACAGGGTAGAAGAGAGAGAGGGAGTGTGTAGTTGAGTAAGGGAGTGCACAGGTGGTCAGGAAGGACACAAATGCAGTGTGGCTTGGGGTGGCTGCTGCCTCATGGGAGAGGATGTGCAAGGGTATGCGAGTGAGTAGGGAGGGTGCTGTCAGATAGGAGAATAATATATCTGTTACTATCACTGTTATTTTGGGGAATCATTAGATACAATGAAATGTTAGGAAAAACACCTGTTAGGCTTATCTTCCTTATATTCTGAGGACCTTTTGGAATTACAAAGATGTTTCCTTGACAGTGTTTTTTATTCTGCAGTAAAATGGAATCTGGCAAGAACAAGAGGCAGGTTCACATACCATGGATCACTTTCAGTAGCCAGCTATGTGGTGTGTATAAATCCCCAGAAGCAATATTATTTTTTTGTGCTGGCCAGTCAATACTGTCGTAATCTTGTATATAGAGTTCCTACAAAAGAAGCCCAGAAGAATAAAGAATTAGCATTTGAAGATCCACAAGAAATCTCAGTAGGTTTTGAACAGGCAAAATTTTTTCTTAAGGAACATGCCAGAAACACTGATCTCCAGAAGGCCTTTAGAGAGATTCCACCTTATTTTATCATCATGAAATCAGAAAAAAACAATTGTGCCTGCCCATTATTTATTTAACATTGTATCCTAAGAGAGATTGGACAACCATTTGTCTGAAATGTTATAGGGCCGTGATGGTGAACCTGTGGAACGCAGAGCCATCTCGCCGGGCACGCGAGCTGTCAGCCGTTGCTCTTCCGGGTTCCGGCGCATCGGCCAGCTGGTCTTCACACACGCGGGAGTACAGGAAACCGGAAGAGCAGCAACCAGAAGAGCAGCATGCGCATGCCGGGAAGATGATCTTCCAGTTTCTGGCACGTGCATGTGCATGCACATGCGCACTGGCCAGCTGGTCTTCGCGCATGCATGCATGCCAGAAACCGGAAGACCAGGTAGCCGCTGCACATACGCGTGCTGGAAATTGGAAGATCATCTTCCCAGCACGCGCATGCTGCTCTTCCAGTTGCTGTTCTTTCAATTTGTGGCACGTACATGCGCACTGGCCAGCTGGTTTTCGCATGCGCATCGGAAACCAGAAGATCATCTTCCCGGTGCGCATGCTCTTCCGGTTTCCGGCACACACACATGTGCGCTCCCGTTTCAGCACTCGGCACTGAAAAGGTTCGCCAACACTGTTATAGGGTTTCCTGCTTGAGTAGGGGGTTGGACTAGAAGACCTCTAAGGTCCCTTCCAACTCTGTTATTCTGTATTGGCTAGTCCCACTCACTCCAAGAAAAGAGCCTTTCTTCAGATCCCATATGCCAAATAATTTCTTTGGCAGGATCTAGGAGAAGAGCCTCTCTGCTGTGGCTCCCAACTTTTGGCAGATACTTCCATTGAAGGTGATGTTGGCCCCACATTCCTGGCCTCCCAGAAGAGCCTTAAAACCTGGCTCTGCTGGCTGGCCTAGGGCTCCAATAGGGGTGCTTAATGCTGAGGCTCTGTGCAAAGAGAATATCCCCACCATGTCATATGTCCTCTTGGTTTTTTAGTCTTTCTTATTTTTTAAATTGTTTTGTATTATCTTTTTATTATAATGTAAGTCATCCAGAGTCACTTTTACAGTGAGATGAGTGTCACATACATTTCATAAGTACATTTAATAAATAAGTTAGATTAGCCCACTGTAATGCCCTTCCACCTGCTCTTTTCAACAGCCCTACTGAGCAGCACCCCTAAAAAATAAGTGAGGGAGACACAGAAGCTGTAGGCCAGATCCTGCTGTGCTGCCTCTTGGTAGAGATATCTGGACTACAGGTAGTCCTCAACCATTTGTTTAGTGACCATTCAAAGTTACAATGGCACTGAAAAAAAGTGACTTATAACTGGTTTTCACACTTACGACTGTAGCAGCATCCCCATGGTCAAATGATCAAAATTCAACTGCTTGGCAACTGGCATCTATTTATGACAGTTGCACTGTCCAGAGGTCATGTGATCAACATTTGTTACTTTCCCAGCTGGCTTCTGAGAAATAGCCATTGGGGGAAGCGAGGTTCACTTAACAACCGCATGACTCCAAAGTGTGGAAGGGTTAGCTGGCATCCACAAAGGAAAACTTTCTAAGGAATGATTCACAGTTCTGCTGTGCACTAGCTTAACCGGAGAGAAGCTAAAACCTTTGGTGATTGGTAAATCGGCAAAGCCACCTTCATTCAAGAACCTGCAACCCAAAGACCTTCCCATCACCTGGAAATCTAACAAATCTGCATGGATGACTGATGCCCTATTTGAGGAGTGGATAAGAGGTATTGACAGAGAAATGAAGAAGAAGAAACGGCCCATTCTCCTTGTAGTGGACAATTGTCCTAGCCATCTCCAAATGAATCATCTTACAAATGTGAAACTGAAATTTTTGCCTCCAAACACTACATTAAAAATTCAACCTCTTGACCAAGGCATAATCAATACATTCAAAATGCACTACTGAACCCAGCTTCTGCAGTGGGTCAATGCTAAAATTCAAACCTATGGTTCGTCTGCAAAAGCAAAACCCTGACCCTGACTTAGAAGCAATTTTCCAATCAGTACTGACCGAGGTACAACCCAGTGGAAAAGTGCTGGAAGCAACTGATGAAGCAGAAGAATTAAACGAGGACACAGAAATTGCAGATATTCCAAAAGAAGAGGATGTCAGTCATTTGATAACGCAATTAAAGTCATTTGCCATGGAAAACTGCCCAGGTATGCTGAGTGGTATGGCCAGCATTCAGAGTGCTTTTTCCACTTACCTTCATAACAAGAAGAAACAGACTAAAATTGACTTTTTTCCAGAATGATTAAAACATGAGAAAACAATACGTAAATGTATTGCTTTTGTATGATTCATGCAGTATTGTATGAATGATTTTCCTGTTTTCATTTTGTGTTTCTGTACAGTAAAATGAGGTACATGTACATATCAGTACAGATATGCTGACCACTTTCATTCAGTCCCTTGGGTGGTCAACTTTCAGAGGTTTTACTGTATTTTATGAACAGAGAATTACAAGCTTAAATAGTAAGGCTGTGCATTCTTTAAAAACTATTTGGAAAAGATGCTTTGGAATATGAAAGAGCACAAGCACAGCACCTCTTTAAAGCAGCACTAAATAAAGGGGTGCTTTCATGAGCTGAATATGTGGAAGCCTGAAAAATGCAGCTGCTTTAAAACAATGCCTTAATCCCATACAGTTCATAATACCTCTTCAAAATAATTTTTGAAGCATATACACCCCTTCTAAATTGGTCTAATACAACTCTGGAATATATTTTTAGAGCAAAAAGAAAAAAATCAAAAGGGCATTTTCCTATCAAATTTCGATTTTGGAATTCTTTGGGGACTGGGAAACTGAAAATTGGCCCAACCCTGCCTCTTAAACAAGATCAGAGATTCCATTAATTGAAAGTCATTGGCTGAATAGGAAAGCTATGCTTTGGCAACTACCTGTCGAAGGCTCAAGATAAGTTCATCTTCTTCTGCAGTGAGGCGGACAGCATAGCAGTAGGCCATTGGCAGGTAAACCTGGCGACAATGACACCAAAGTGTGGAAGGGTGAGCTGGCATCCACGAAGGAAACAACCTATTGTGAAGTAGAACGAAAGGAAAAGCTTGTAACAGTGGATTGATGCCTGCAAAGGCAATGTAACAACTTGACTGAAGGAAATCTGCAAAAAGATCATGACAACAAAACATGGAGTGGCTGCCTATACACACTTCATCCAGCAGTGTGCTGTCACGGTAGACAGATAGTAAGCTTAATTTAGGACATGTTTCTTTAAGACATTGCATTAGGGGAATTGTAGTTACATTGCATTCTGGGTATTGTAGTTCACATGTAACTATTTCTGTGGGTTCCTAGGTCCCTTCCAACTCTGTTATTATTATTATAATAACTGACTTGCATACAGTATGTGCAAATTCTAAGAAACCTTTGTATTTTGGGAGGGGGGATAGTAAACTTTTTTTTGGGGGGGGGGGTAAAGTGCATCCATCCATATAATGAAGACAGATAGAAGCTGGGTATAATTTTCTTGATGATGATTTACACACCACATCTCAGGAAGCAACGTATTCATTCCTTCCCAACTGTAGACATTCAAGACAGACAGCCAAAATTTACCCCAGGAAGCGACTCCTACAGCACCACCTGAAAAATTCCAAAATAGAATAATATCAAAACAGCTGCCAACTTTATAAAACAAACAGTTCATAGTTATTACAGAGGAGAAGAAAGGGGAGAAATTATCTAAGAGCTAGGGTTCTCCTTTTTCCCTCTGCCTGTGTGGTGTGTCTTGTCCTCTCAGTCCCGAAAAGGCTCTGCTACCAAATAGTCTGTCCTCATCCTTCCTCTTCTTCCATTAGTCCTGATCATAACAGCAGTTTTTCTATGGGTCATTCTCTACAGATAGACTTTCCATATCTCCTGGAGTTTTTGGCCAGGAAAATGTAGAACATAGAAAACAAAGTAAAATACCTCCTTGAACAGTGTAAGTAACATTTAATTCACAAGTGGTCACATAATGACTCTCCAAAACATTTCCTGCAAATAGCAAATTATTAATCAATGAACAGTATTAGCCATGTTAATTACTGAGCAGCTTCAATCAAGCTGCGAATACTATCAAACCGACAACCAGAGGAACCTGTTAGTTAGTTAGATATTCAGAAAAGGAGGCAGGTTGGCATCAAGTTGATCTTTTTTTCTTCTCCTAGATTTTCATAATAACAAACATGATCAAGGAGAACCAAGAATATATTGAAAAATCTAAAGTAAAAATGTAATCTCCCTCCTCAAGTTCTGCTGAACATGGGAAAGCTCAAAACAATGAAACAGGAAATGTATTTGCTACGTGTTTAAGTCTTTGGCATCAGCAAATTGAAATGAATACCAACTGGATACTTTTAGCCAGTTGACCATACTGTTTACTACTCAGGACACAAAAACAAAGAAATGGCATTTTTTTCATAATCAGGAAGGATAAAGCAAAAGTAGTATTTGGGCATAATGTAGCAATGATCAAATATTAGCCATTACACTTCCCGTACAACCTTTTAATATGAAGGTTATCCAAGTATATTCTCCAATCACTGATGCAGAAAAAGAGGAAATTGACAAGTTTTATGGTCCAGTTTAATGTGAAAACAATAGAATATGCAAACAAAACGTGCTATTTGGAGATTGGAATGTCAATGGTGGAAATGATGAGGAAAATATAGTTGGACTATATGGCTTAGAAAACTGAACTGGAACTGTCAAGCATGAAAGACAGGACCACACATGAAGTTCCAATTAAACTGATTTATTACAATTCATGCTTACGCACAGGAATTTGCTCAACTAAAGGTTAGCACTATTTTAGAAGTAGATAAAGTCAACGGAATTCAAGACAAGTTGGACTTAGTCGTTTGTGGTTATGTAAAAACTCTAGGCTGATTCCTCTTTTGACTTGCCCCCAGGTTCTGCCACTCCTTCTCCTACAAGAACAGAACAATGTATCAGTTTCTGCCAATCTAATTACTTCACTGCTATCAAAATCTTCAAACAACCAAAGTGTTGGACATCATAGAAGGTGAATACACAAATGAAAATGACTATGGTATTGGCAGAAGGATGTGGAAGACTCAGCTACAAGAGCAAAAATGTGGCCAGACACTGACTATGGAACAGATCATGAACTGTTCATGAACAAGTTCCAAACAAAGCTAAAGCAGAAGAACAAAGCCAACTTGTTTCTATGATACAATCTTGAGCATATATCCACCATTTTCAAGGAGAGTGTCAGGAATTGCTTGGAAGCCCTGAACCTAATTTGTCAGAGAATCAGAAGAAATGAGGAATAATATCAGAGAAATTGTTAAGAATGAATGTGAAAAAGACTGCCAAAAATAGAATAAAGAAAACTAGATGTCAGAATAAGAAGTGGAAATTGCCAAAAAGAAAACAAACTAAAGTAAATACAGGCAAAGATTTCAGGAAGCAACTTAACAAAGAGTTTCAGAAAGCTGTTACGAATGACAAGAAATGGTATTGACACTAATAAAGACATTGAAGATGGAAAAAGATATGGAAAAACAAGAACAGTCTTCCAAATATCCCAAACTCAGAAAGTTTCTAACCCCAAATTGATATGACAAATAACATCAATGTCAGATAGTAACTGGCTCCAAAAAACCCAAACAAAGATGGAAGGAGATATTGAAGCTCTCTACAGCAGAGATGTCAATTTCCCTTTAGAAGATGAACCCTGTTTATGAGAACATCTAGAATTAGAAACCAAAGATAGATCAGCACACCAGTCATTATCCAGTTGGAAGACTACAGAAATTGATAGAATATCTATAGAAACATGGCAATCAACAGAAGAAAAGTCTTTATAGGTTATAACCAAATTATACCAAAATTGCAACTTTGGAGAATGACATATTGTCCAGCAGATTGGAAGAAGCCAATCTACATATCAAAGAAAAGAGACTTAACATAATATGCAAACTATTATACTATACCTTTAATTTCACATGCTAGCAAAATAATGTTTAGGATCAGCCAATGTAGATTAGGGCCTGATATGGAAAGGGAGATGCCAGATGTTCAAGCTGGCTTTAGAAAAGCAGAAGAATAAGAGACAGTTTTGCTGATGCAAACTGTAGAATAGAATAGAATAGAATTCTTTATTGGCCAAGTGTGATTGGACACACAAGGAATTTGTCTTTGGTGTGTATGCTCTCAGTGTACATAAAAGAAAAGATACATTTGTCAAGAATGGTTGTCATAGGGTTCAAGTAAGCAATCAGGAAACAATCAATATGAATATAAATCGTAAGGATATAAGCAACAAGTTACAGTCATACAGTCATAAGTGGGAGGAGATGGGTGATAGGAACGATGAGAAAAACTAATAGTAGTAGTAATGCAGCCTAGTGAATAGTTTGACAGTGGTGAGGGAATTATTTGTTTAGCAGAGTGATGGCGTTCGGGAAAAAACTGTTCTTGTATATAATCAAGACAGCCCAAAAGAAGACAGTAAGTTATCCATGGTCGGGCTTGATTACAGTGGCAATTGACACATCACTGGAAGACCTGAAGGGCCAGAATGGGGATAAATATTCCTGAAGACAGTGTACCAACATGGTCACCAAGAGCTGACATCAACTTAATCCATAAATCACATAATTTGTGATTATTCTATAAGCAGAGAGTCCTTTTTTCCAAAGGCAGCAAATGATGGTAAAATGAAAAATAAAAGCCACATTTATTTCCAGGCTCCAGCTGGTTATTCACCTTTACTGTGGAGGTTATTTCGAGCCTTCACTAAGTCTGGATCATCAGCGCTGACTCCAAGAATACGCATGGCCGTGTAGTTCAGAGCAGTAGAAAATACCTTAGACAAGTCCTCAATGTGTCTAACAGACAACAAACAAGAAAAGTGTTAGGTAGATGTGTTCACACAAGAAAACCCAACTGTTCTTCAAGTTCTGTGATTTTTTAAGAACTGGTTAAACCAAAGAAGGCAAAATAAAAGAGCATGGAGTAATTTTATTACAACTTGACTAACAATGACTATATTTTAGAGTTTTATTTTAAATGCAAAAAAAGAGAAATACAATGCTGCAGATTGAGATTAGGAAGAATTACAGTTTGCTTGCAGAATCGATTCACCAGAAATAGGAAAAATACTGTAATCCCTAAGCATTCAGATGATAAATCAGAGAAGCAAAGCTTAATGAGCACTAGCAATAACAACTCTATGGATTCATCCAGGATGCCATATAAACATTAGGAATATGGTGTTATCTGGGCTGTTTTGTGTTTCTTTCTATCTTCTATTAATTAAAAATTCCACCTTCTAGACCAGTGTTTCCCAACCTTGGCAACTTGAAGATGTCTGGACTTCAACTCCCAGAACTCCCTAGCCAGCATTCGCTGGCTGGGGAATTCTGGGAGTTGAAGTCCAGACATCTTCAAGTTGCCAAGGTTGGGAAACACTGTTCTAGACAATGTGGAACACAAAAGACAATGTCTTTTAGATAGAAAGTAATTCCTCAGCCTCGTTTGTGGAAGGAAGCTATTAGCCCATTTTAACAACGCAGTAAATCTAAAATTTCTTTCCAAGAAATATGACTAGAGGAAGGACAGCTTTCAAAAGAAAACAAAGAAGTCTGGACATTTCACTATCTGTAGCTAAGATTAATGTATCTGTTAAGAGAAGCATTGGGAATGACTGCAGGAACCAGCCAGAAGAGGAGTTCCCAGCCCATAGGTGGGTAGGAAGCATTTCAAAGTAACTCCACCTTAATTGATCTGCTACGAATTTGTCTGGAACTTATGTTTATAGTTTTCAAGACTACACATTAAACTAGCATTAAGAAGTCTTCCTGAAATTTGAATCATTCTCATTTGTTTTCAAATTTTGTGGAGCTTGAGAAACATAAATTTAATAGGTCTAAGCAACAGACTTTCCACCTATTCCAAACAAAGCCACTGTCTGTTCTAAGCCCCACATTCTTACACTTTTTTTTCTACCGAAGTCATTCCCTCTGCCTTTATTTTATATTATTTTGGTAATAGAACATAGAACCATAGTGATGGAAGGAACCTCAGAGGTCTTCTAGTCCAACTCCCTGCTCAAGGCAGAAGCCTTATGCCATCCCAGTCAAATGATTGTCCAGTCTAGCCCCTCTTGGCTTCATAAAGAATCTGTCAATCTTGAAACTAGAGTTACTGGATGGTTATTAAGAAAGTGTTTTATGTAAAGGGAAACCTATGCTTATGCTTGAATTAGTGTAGATTATGACAGGACAAATGTTATTAAAAATAATAAACACAGGTGTGAACTATGTTGGACCCCAAAATTAATAAACATTAGCCGACAAAGACATATATAAGATACAAAACAGAATAAGCTAGAAGCCATTGCAATAGCAAATAAATTGGATAAAACAAAGTACTGGCAGGGAAGGAAATAAGGGATAAAGAGCACAGATTATGCACAAGGATTAGAAAACAGCTTTTTTGGTTCAAGTTGATGTCTTGTATAGTTCCTAGAGATAGAAAAATGTTAGAAATAACTACACAGGTAATTCTCAACTAACAACCATTTGTTTACTAACCGTTCGAAGTTACAGCAGAACTGAAAAAAGTGACTTATAACCATTTTTCACACTTATGACTGTTGCAGCTTCCCTGGGTCACATGAACAAAATTCAGATGCTTAGCAACTGACTTATATTTATGATGGTTGCAGTATGCCGGGGTCACCTTTTGTGACCTTCTGACAAGCGAAGCTAATGGGGAAGCCAGATTCACTTAACAACCATGTTACTAACTTAACAATTGCAGTGATTCACTTAACAACTATGGCAAGAGAGGTCATAAAATGGGGAAAAATTCACTTAACAAATGTCTTACATAAGACTGAGAAAGATTCTCCAAGGCTTTATAAAATCTTTCACTGCAATAGTAGATTTTTGCAAGATAACAAATTTCTACTACCCTTTCAAAATGCAAAGTAATTGTAGATTTCTTAAGGCACTAAACACTCTTGGCCAATTCCTGAAAGAGGTACCATCTTCTCCTTAGGAAGTCCCAACCATTTCCTCCCAAAGTCATTGGCTAGGCATTGATGCCCATCAGCAAGAAGAGTCTTTGCTTTTTTATGCCTTTGGTTCAAACATGTATGATATGCCACTGTGTTTATAATGCTTATAAATTCGCACTGCTCACACCAAGAGTGGCATATCAGTCCCTTCTGAGCCAGGATAGCATTTGCCAGCTGGAAAAAGGAGTGACTGTCAGATATTTACAAGGGGGGGAAAAAGATTCTGGGGCATCTCTATTTAGACTGAGGAGAACTGAAATGGTGGTGCTGCTGCTGCTGCTGATAATGAAATAGCAGAAAGTTGCAAAAGTCCTTCTGAAGCAGCGGCTTTTGAGCTTTACTCACAGGCCCCATCCTCCATCTGGGAGTTGCACTGAACGTAAGTAACGCACCATCTCCTTCCTACTTTCTTCTGGGAGTGGAATCTTAGCAACATGGCACACAATCAGAAGTCCTGTTGGCAGAAGACCAGAAGGTAAAAAAAAAATGCAGTTAAGACTAGAAAACCTTTTCAGGCAGCAACAACAACAATCTGTTGAAATAATGGATGGTCTCTGCTCTCACTTCTGCTGAAATCCAATGAACTGGAATGCTTAGACTTAAAAGTTTCCAAGAGGCCTGGAGACAGACCTGTCCTTTAAACTCACCACTGTCATGAGCCAATTTGTTCTAGCTGTACTCTACATTAATGTAATAAATCCCTCTATTCCTTTTAAACCATTAATCAGTAATGGGTAGCATGTAGAGAAACATTTAATTAATTCTGAAGTAGCTTCAGCCAATATTAGTTTAGCAGATTTTTTGCCTTTGATACAAAACACTGATCATCTGACCGATGCATGACCACATGTGAGAAGAAGCTGTTGGGACATTTCTTGTAATAATACCTGGCAACAGAAAGAGAGGTCCTCCATAATCCTCAGCCCAATGACCATCCTCTGCTTGTAGGCCTGAGAAAAATTTCATCCCATTTAGCGCTGCCTCCTCTGCAGTATAGGCTGTAGGCAAGATTGGGAAGACTTTAGTCTGCAAAATAGAAGAAATTGGAACCAGAAAGTAATATAAATGACCAGACTGTAGGTCCATAAAAGTCTAACGAGAACTGGCATAGGTATAAAGATGTTCACTGAAGTCTTTTGCTTTATTCAAGCAGTACAACTAGTGGAGGGGCACTTAGCTGCTCTCTCTCCTTGTTTCTGGTACAACAGAAAGGATAGTAAACTGGCCTTGGATTTGCTCCCTAGGCAAACCAAAGACAGTCTCAGATACCAGCCAGAAAAGATTCATACTGAATTTGTTTACTTGTATCCTGCCTTTATTATTTTTACAAATCATTGAACATATCTAGCACACCTTCCTCCTCCTGTTTTTCTCACAACAACCTGGTGAGGTGAGGTGAGATGAGCTGGACTGAGAGAGAATGCTTGGCTCAAGGCAGGGGCGGGTTGCTCGCTTACCGATGCCGGTGTGCTGCGTGTGCATCTCCACATTTTGGGCGTGTGCGTGCGCTATGCGCGCGCGCCCCCTAACACAATTTTGCTTCCACGCATGCACAGAAGCAAAATCGCCCAAAAATTCTCACACAAAGATGGCGACGCACACGACGGACCGGCGAAGACGGCTCCGGAGCAGTCGTGCGCAAATTGCGCAATCGGCCGCTCCCTACCGGAGCTACGCACCGGACAGCTCCGGTAGGAACCCACCACTGGCTCAAGGTCAGTAGGCTTTAATGACTAAGGCAGAACTAGAACTCAGTTTCACACTTTCTAGTCTGGTGCCTTAAGCACTAGACCAGCGGTTCTTAACCTTTTTAGTGGTCCGCACCCCCTTGAATCTGAAAATAAGCTCTTGCACCCCCTTAAAAAATGTGTGTATATTTTTTATTTTAGAAAAAACATTTATTGCATAAATAAATGCCGTGTTTATTTACAATATATATTACTATATAACATTATTATATTATAAATAATAATATAATATAATATAATATAATATAATATAATATAATATAATATAATATAATATAATATAATATAATATAATATAATATAATAATATAATATAATATAATATAATATAATATAATATAATATAATATAATATAATATAATATAATATAATATAATATAATAATATAAGATAAGATAAGATAAGATAAGATAAGATAAGATATAAGATAAGATAAGATAAGATAAGAGATAAGATAAGATAAGATAAGATAAGATAAGATAAGATAAGATAAGATAAGATATATTATATTATATTTATTATATTATATTATATATATATTATATTATATTACTATATAACATAAAAACACGGTCGCCTCATTCAGATTTTTACAATTTTTGAAATTTCTCTCGCACTCCTGGAAATGCTCTCTCGCACCCACCATTACCATTTTCCCTTCTGCAAAGACAATGTGTGTCATGACACAATTCCTGGATACTCAGGTTAACAGTAGAGCTCCACAGATCTTCACAGTGCCTCACATGACCCAAAGATGCCCTGTGAATTTGCTCTCTTCCATATCTGCTAGAGCACAGAAATATTTTGCAACAGACGCTGGCCTGCTCCCTAAAGACTGAACTTGAAAGAAATTGCTGTGAGTTGTGCAAGCTGTCCATCCCCCTCCTATCTTATATTCACAACAGCATCAGTCACTTACTGTGTCCAGCCCTAGAGAATGAGCCTCCAGTGCTGTCTGCTCCCGCTCCACACTCTCGCCATCTGTTAGATATCGCCACTGCTGCCGACCTTCTTCATTACTCAAACGCCAGCAGGTTAAGTCTGTGGCTGGTTCTGTCTTATATGGGCCTCCTCTTTTCCGTAAATATCTAACAGGAGTGAAAAGCAAAAGAGAGAAATGTCCAAGCATTAGGATCCAAGCAGTGTCTGAAGCTTATTGTTAGGATTCCCGCTTAAAACTAAACTATGGATTAATTGTGGATAAACTAAAACTAGCTACAGCCACATGAAATAGAAAAGTAAAGAAACCAAGGGTGGGTTCCAAAAAAATTACTGTCATTCTGTGGGCGTGGCTCATTTTGTGGGCATGGCTTGATGATCATGTGACTGGGTGGGGGTTTGCTGGGTGGTCATGACTGGGTGGGCGTGGCCAACTTGACATCACTCATGTAAAGATTTAGGGTTAGGTTGCCTGGCCTCTCCTCGCCTCAAAGTCCTCAACGAGATACAATTTCCCTGTCTATTTACTACTACTGAACATCCAAAATATACTATTTAATCCTATGTATATATGCCATATGTGTACATACATATTACACACAGGCACCCAAAAATATACATTATCTACTATATATACTGTATGTGTATGTACACACACACACACACACACACACACACACACACACACACACACACACACCTCTTCTAAAACTATACACATTCAACCTCACTTACTGCATTGGGCAAAGCACACCCAGAGTCCACTTTCTGCCACACATTTAACCAAAACCTCTGTACATTAGAACATTACTCTCTCTCTCTCTCTCTCTCTCTCTCTCTCTCTCTCTCTCTCTCTCTCTCTCTCTCTCTCTCTCTCTCTCTCTCTCTCTCTCTCTCTCTCTCTCTCTCTATCTCTATCTCTATCTCTATCATCTCCAGTCATAGTCATCAGAAATCATAGGAACCTAACTTTGTTAAACCTTCGCTTCCACACCATTTCATGGTGCTTTAATTTCAGGGGGTGGGGAATAAGATACTGGGAAAAGTGAAATAACCAGATCCTACAAGTTCTGATTCTAAACCAGGAAGGAAGTCTCTGCCCTCTTGAATGGGAAGAGCTGGCTATATCCATGTCAGGATTTTAGGGAGAATTCTCTCTCTCTCCCTCCCACGCTCCCGCCCTCTCTCTCTCTCATTCCCCCTCTTTCATTTCCCCCCTCTCTCATTCTCTCTCTCTCATTCTCTTTCATTTCCCCTCACTCTTTCCCTCCCCTTCTCATTCTCCCTCTCCCTCTCCCTCTCTCTCCTCTTTCCCTTTGCTTCTCTCTTCCTTAGGGGTCCTTTATTAATTGGGGGGGGAGCTTTTCCTTTGGGGACGTTGTGTCTTTTCTTACACAGTCAAGTAGAATTATTCCATTCTGTGCCAGCTCCACCCTCATGCTTTGCAATTGTCTTTTTGGTGACAGAGAAATCACTCTTCAAACTTTTCATTTCCATCTTTTTTTTTCTTCAAAAAAAGGGGGCGGGAGGCGAGGGAAACCATCAGCTCCCAAAACCCTGGAGTGGCATTTCCATCTCCGGGATTGAAGGCAGCCAGGTTGGAAGGGAGGTGGAATCCCAACGTCCAATGACAGATTATGCGAATCCTGCAGGAATGGCTAATCAATCTCCCGGGCGGGGTGTGAGCGGAATCTAGTTGTTCCCTGAATTCGCTTCTGTCACGTAGATCTCCACTCCGTAGAGTGGTCCTGGTCCTTGGAAATCTGGAGGGGGATTAGCTGAAGGAACGGGCTGCTTCTGCCCATCCTCCTCTTCCTCTATAATTCCTATGTAGGCATGAGGCGGAGGGGGGAGGGATAGAGGCAGAGAAAAAAATGGCTAGGCAAGGCAAAAGAAAGCAGCTGCAGCAGCAACAAAAGCTGTCTGACGGGGAAGATGGCACCAGAGCGGTCGTGCGCAAATAGCGCCATCTGCTGGCCGCTACTGGAATGACACAGTGGACCACACAGGTAGAAACCCACCACTGAAAGAAACCCATTGGATAAGTAAAACAGAACAATTAATCAGTAGAACAGCTTGCCTCCAGAAGTTGTGAATGCTCCAACACTCGTAGTTTTTAAGAAAAGACTGGACAACCATTTGTCTGAAATGGTACAGGGTTTCCTGCCTGAGCAGGGGATTGGATTAGAAGACCTCCAAGGTCCCTTCCAATTCTGTTAGTCTATGTCTGTTTAAATGTGTAATCTCAAAATCCAATAAAAATTAAATCAGGAAATAAAACCTCTACTGCTTCTCCCTGCATGCTTCCAATGTGCAGCTTGGCTTGTGGATGGGTTCAGCCCCATTCCTGCTCCTCAGCATTTGCTTAATCATACCATGAGATGCAAACAGCCAATTATGGGTTATTCATCCAATGGAAATTCAATGTGGCTTGACTTAGTTCAATGTTTATATAAGTAGTCCTCGACTTACAACAGTTCATTTAGTGACCATTCAAAGTTACAATGGCACTTATGACCATTTTTCAAAGTTACAACCTTTGCAGCATCCCCATGATCATGTGATCAGAATTCAAATGACTGGCAACTGATTCCTATTTATGATTGTTGCTGTGTCCCAAGGTCATATAATCATCTTTTTCAACCTTCTGACAAGCAAAGTCAATGGGGAAGCCACATCCACTTAACAACCAGGTTATTGACATCATCTGCAGTGATTCACTTAACAACTGGTCATAAAATGGGGCAAAATTCACTTAACAAATGTCTCACTTAACAACATAAATTTTGGGCTCAATTCTGGTTGTAAATTGAGGACTACCTGTACTCAGCCAATATTCTTAAACTGTTAAGAGTAAAAATGCACCAGTAATTACTTGCACACCTTCTGATCTGATGGTGTGATACTGTGGATTGTATCAATTTCAACAGATGTTGAAAAGATACAATGCTTTAATTTAATTTAAAAGGGCTTCTATTTTTGGACAAAGTTCTAGATACCAAAAGTAGATGAACCAAAGAAAATCTCTGTGACATCAAACTCCCCTTTAACCAGGGGTGAAATGGTACAGGTTCAGCCCGGTTTGCCAGAACTGGTAGTAACAAATGCTTCCGGTTTGCAGAACCGATATTAAAAAATGCTTTTAAAAAGTAAAAAAAAGGTTCCAAGGATTGCGCGGCACAGCTGATTGTCACAGCTGATTAACTTTTTTTTACTTTTTTTAAAGCATTTTTTACTACCTATTCACCCAACTGGTAGTAAAAAAAATGCTTTTAAAAGTCCCAACTATCAGCTGTTTGACAATCAGCTGAGGGGGTATGTCCGAACCTTTTTAAAAAACTTTTTTAAAACATTTTTTTAAAACTACCTATTCGCCCGAACTGTGATTCTGTGAGTTTCCTGCTTGTTGCAGGGGCCATTTTGTGTGAAGTCCAGCTGCTTCTGCATTGTGTGTCATTCAGTTGTGTAGGAGTCAGTTGTGTAGCTTTTGTGTTATTTTTGTGCAAAGTGTGAAAGTTGGTTTTTGAGCTCTTTGTGGTTCTGTGAGGTTCCTGCTTGTTGTTGCAGGGGCCATTTTGTGTGCTTTTGCATTGTGTGTGAGTCAGTTGTGTGGCTTTTGTGTTGTTTGTGTATGAAGTATGAAAGTTGGTTTTTGAACTCACCCGTCACATGACCATGACCACCAAGCCACACCTACCAAGCCACAGAACCGGTAGGGAAATTTTTTAGATTTCACCACTGCCTCAAACGGCTGTTCTCTGGGACTGCCACTTAAAGAGCTACATTGGTGACCTTTTTACATGTTTGGGAATGATTTGCTTTCCAATAGCTGAGAATATATGTAGCTCAAGGTTAAAATGTTGGGTTCTTGATGTTCTACAGAGGAATCATTGAGTCTGTCATCTGCACCTCTATAACTGTCTGGTTTGGTTCTGCAACCCAACAAGACAGACACAGACTTCAGAGGATAATCAGAACTGCAGAAAAAACAATTACTGCCAACTTGCCTTCCATTGAGGACCTGTATCCTGCACGAGTCAAAAAGAGGGCCGTGAAAATATTTACTGACCGCTCGCATCCTCGACATAAATTGCTTCAACTCCTACCCTCAAAACGTCGCTATAGAGCACTGCACACCAAGACAACTAGACACAAGAACAGTTTTTTCCCGAACGCCATCACTCTGCTAAACAAATAATTCCCTCACCACTGTCAAACTATTCACTAGGCTGCATTACTATTACTATTAGTTTTTCTCATCGTTCCTATCACCCATCTCCTCCCACTTATGACTGTATGACTGTAACTTGTTGCTTGTATCCTTACGATTTATATTCATATTGATTGTTTCCTGATTGCTTACTTGAACCCTATAACAACCATTCTTGACAAATGTATCTTTTCTTTTACAGCATATGCACCAAAGACAAATTCCTTGTGTGTCCAATCACACTTGGCCAATAAAGAATTCTATCTTCTATCTTTCTGAGCTCAGAGTACCAAGAATCCAACAACAGCCTTCTTCTACAGGGTACCAGGCTCCAAGCAGATGTGCTGCAGGCATTCTTACCAAACCAGCCTTTTTACACCAGCCTTCTTTGGTCACTAACTCCCTCAGCAATCAGCACTTCTATTTTAATGGATTATTTTTACCATGTATCTTTTTATTCTGCCATTTATATGGGATTTGTCAATTTTACTATGTTTAATCTAGAAAAAGTTTATGACTATTGCAAACCAATTCAAGATTTTCTATGATGTAGTAGAGAAATATAATACAGGAGAAGAAAAAAAGATATATAAAAATACAAGAATGAATTTGATGACTAGATAATATGAAACATCAAAATTAACTTTTTTTTTAAACGAAAGAACAACCAAACCACAAACAGCCTCTGTGTGATTTAAATTGTTTTAACACGAGAAAAAGCACAGGACAACAATTTCTGTATCACATCATATATGCATAGTACAAATATATGTTTTTAATTATTCCCATTTTGTCAAAAAATTAACGGGTAGATGATCACAGAAGATTCAAATCCCTTCTCAGACCAAGGGAAAATGTGTCATTTTTTATCACCAATTATGTACTGGACTTTTCACTTTTTTTTTTTTTTTGCGTCGCCACAAGTAAAGCATCCTAGTATTTTTTTCAAACAAAGCTAAAGCTAAAACGACCAGATGCCAAAATACTCACGTCCCATCCATCCTGCCACTCTGAGCTAAGGTTGAAGCCTGCAGGCAGTAGCACAAGGACCGGCATAAAATAAAATACAGTCAAGGCTGGACTTATCACACACCTCACATCTCGAGTGTTTAAGCGGCACGCTGGGATATGAAGTCTTTTGTGTGAATCGTGGCCCAAAGCAGTTCCTTCTTAAGGACTACAATTCCCAAGAAGCTATTCGAAACATCCGATCTGAACTGATATAAGCCCATGAAAGTGCGAGCCAATCACGAGAGTTTAGGTACAATTGTAGGCGGAGTCAGTTTCCAAGTATCGATACTGTTGGTATCGATACTCTGCGGGAAAGGAGAAACTTTTGTAGAGTCTTGACTCGCGAAGCAATAACGAAAATTGGCTGTGGAACAGTAACGAAGGCGCTGGTAGCTTTATCGGAGCAAGCGAGAGGATCCAAAGAAATACTGGGGCTCAGCAAGTCAAAGCGCGGCGCTGTCACCATTGCAAATTTAAGGCCGAGGCCACCGAGGAGCGCCAGCCCTTCCGCGCTTTTCCCGGTTTTCCTCCTTGGAGCTTAAATGTGGTCTGCTGCAGAGCTTCCATGCGAAGGAAGCGAGTCTGGCTCAGATCAGTGACAAGAAAATGGGGATGGGAAGAAAGCCGCGAAGAGCACAGAAGGGACGCTTCTAAATTAAGAAGTACAAAAATCATGTTTTGGGGCTACAGCCCTTTGCAGGATAGGAGGCAAAACTGCCCAGAAAAATTGCTTTCAAGCCAGCCAAACCAATGTAATTCCCCAGATACAGATACCGTAGTTTGTAGGGCATTGACACCAGATGGAAAGCTTCCAGTGAAAAATCGCATTATGCTGGATGTCTCTTTGTAGAATTTAAAGTGGTGATTTACACCTTCACAACTTTCGTGATCAAACCAAACGTGTTTCTGGATTATGCCTAACTCTGACAGATTGGGGGGGGGGGGGAGTTAACGATTGAAACTGTTTTGTTATTGAAATTTGCCCGTAGTGTCATCTAACAAACTTACCATCTGCTATTGCTAAATAAAGAGGTTTGGCTGGTTTACCTCTAACAAAGTTGGTGATTATTGCTATGAGGTCCAATTAGCAGCAGTAGGCCAAGGACCATGGGTTAGCTGCTGCAGTGTTTGTGCAAACATACTTATGAAACCCTTAAATAGAATATGAATCCTGAACTGTAATGTCAGATGGATCTTAAATTCTGCATTCTGAATGTTGTTTCCTATTTATGAAACTGACAGCCTTTTCCATTTAAAGAAAGCCATTGTAGACATCCAATGAGAATTCTGTATGTTGATGGTAATGAGGCAGATGTTCACCATATCACATAGATTTGTCAAATTATATGCCAACATTTGTTGAATAAGAGTATCCCTATCTTTTCATAAAGTTGAACTGAAAAGACTTAATATCAGTATATATGTGGTCCTTGACTTATGACCACAATTGGGACCAGAATTTCCATTGTTAAGCAAAGTGGTTGTTAAATGAGTTGTGTAAGTTTAAGACCTTTTCTGCCATGGTTGTTAAGCATTTAAGTGAATCACATGGTCATAGGCAAATGCAATTTACTCCATTGACTTTGCTTCTTGGAAGCTGGTTGGGAAAGCAGCAAATGGCAATCATGTGACACACACACCCAATGCTCCAACCCTCATAAATATATGCCAATTGCCAAGCACCTAAATGTTGATCATGTCACTCTGGGGATGCTGCAATGGCTGAGTACTGATTGCAAGTCACTTTTCAGTAGTGTTGTAATTTCAAATGGTCACTAAACAAATGGATGTGAGATGAGGACTACTTATACCAGTAATGTCTTTCCCCAGTACGTGCTAGATTCCTTCCTCCAATGCCTCCTCCGATCTCCCAAATGACTTTCCCCAGTGCATGCTAGTTTCCTCCTGGATTTCTCCCTCCAATGCCTCCTCCGATCTCCCAAATGAGATCAAGTGAGATTTGTCCTGTTTTACAATCTTTTTTTGCCACAGTTAAGTGAATCCTGTTATTAGTAACATTGTTACTAATTGATTTCCCCATTGACTTTGCTTGTCAGAAGATAACAAAAGGGGATCACAAGACCCCAGACACTGCAATCATCATAAATACATGCCAGTTGCCAAGTATCTGAGTTTTTAATTACATGACTGTGGGGATGCTTCAATGATCATAAGTGTGAAAAATAGTCATAAGTAAATTTTTGCAGTGCCATTGTAACTCCAAATGATTGCTAAACAAATGGTTTTAAGTCAAGGACTATGTATATTCAGTAATAGAACTTTTAAAATGGGATTCACCAGAAGTTGCCATCAAATCATAGAGTTCATCTTTCTTTATCGACTGAACCATAGTATTACACTCCAAGATATAGATGCTCAGTTTTAAATGGAATCCCCCAGAAACCAGCCACCTGGTCTTAATACTCTACTGCAAAATGGGCCATCTGCAGCCCTAAAGGCTGCAGATGGGCCTCATTTATGGGCTCTTGAACTAGTTTTCTGCTATCTGGGTGGAAAAAAGAAAATGGTGTAAGCTGTAAAGAAGGCATATCACAATTAACAAAGAATGTCAATTCCACAAAAATCATCCTGCAATCTCAGGCGATTCGTAGCTCATACTCCAATTCCCCAATTGGAAGTGTTCAGTAAGGCTCTTGTCTACCCGTTCTATGGTAACCAACCAAACATATATGTAATTGAAGTCTTCCACTTTGCCTAAAAACATTTCCATTTTATAATTGTAAGCTCCCTTAGAGAATAGACCAATGACACTTGTGATTAAATTTTAGAAGTGTTTCAATCAGTGCTGTGGAGTCGAGGAGTCGGAGTAAATTTTGGGTACCTGGAGTCGGAGTCGGAGTCAGAAGTACAAAAAACTGAGGAGTCGGAGTCGGAACATTTATCTACCGACTCCACAGCCCTCGTCAGGGCTGTGGAGTCGGAGTCGGAGTCGAGGAGTCGGAGGAAATTTTGGGTACCTGGAGTCGGAGTCGGAAGTACAAAAAACTGAGGAGTCGGAGTCGGAACATTTATCTACCGACTCCACAGCCCTGGTTTCAATCATGTTTATTGTACATCAGCTGCAAACCGTAATTTTGTTTGGTCTTAAAGTTTGTAGCGGATATACATTAAGCATGATTGAAACACTTGGATTTTATTATTTATCTTACTAGCAATAGATTATAATATAGTGTATCTTACATATATGGTAAATGTGTATATGTGTAGTATCCGTCTATTTACATGGTAGTTCTCTCTTGAATTTTCTATATTTTTTCTTTTTATGCATCTTGGATTTTTGTTAATGTAATTACCTAATATTGTATATTAATCATATTTCAGTAAAAACAATATAAAAATAATAATCAGTTGCAAATTATAAAAAATATGCACCCTATCCAGTATATCATAAAAAATGCAAAACCTGGGGAATAATAGCTGGTCACAATATAAATACTACTTTCAAAACATTACACTTAGCTCATTATTTTAAAAGATAAATATAGTTACCAAGTTTCTTAGTCTTAATAAGCTACTGCCCACTTTACAATCTGTGTAGTTAAGAATGTTTCCATCAAATTAATAATATTTTCTGGATAAAGACATTGCCCTACACATTAAAAATATGTTCTAATATTTTTAATACAGGTAGTCCTCAACTTACAACAGTTCATTTAGTGACTGTTCAAAGTTACAATGTCACTGAAAAAAGTGACTTATAACCATTTTTCACATGACGGTTGCTGCATTCCCATGGTCATGTGATCAAAATTTGGATACTTAGCAACTGTTGCAGGGTCCCAGGATCATTTGATCATCTTTTGCGATCTGACAAGCAAAATTCAAGGGGGAAGCTAGATTTAGTTTACAACTGTGTTACTAAAACAACTGCAGTGATTGTGGCAAGAAAGATCATAAGATGGGTCAAAATTCTCTTAGCAACTGTCTCAGTTAGCAACAAAAACTTTGGGCTCAATTGTGGTCATAAGTCGAGGACTACAAAGTTTGAAGTCACTTCATAAAATTATTCCAAAAGAATGAGCTGAGTTAATCAACTCAGATTAGGGTTTTTATAGATCTCAAAAGACAAAGAATAGAACATTTATGATAAAAAAAAATTTCCCAGGGTCTCATGGAGCAGAGGTTGCTAATATCCCACAGCAGAAAAAAACAAGATGCCAAATGTTCTTGGATTCTCCACTAGGCTTCAAGTCTCTTTCATGACTGAAAGTAACTCCATCTGAAATTCAAATCTCTTTGAATGGAAACCAATACAAATGTAAAATATACATTAAGGCCACAAATTCATTCTAATTTTCATAAAATTTATATTGACGAATCCTAATATGAGTGAACTTAAGGAAATCCATAAAAGAACATTTTTAGCCTCCTCTTCTGCCACATTCCACATTATCCAGAAAGCCCTTTCCCAAATCCTAGGGAAAGAAGTAAAGAAACAGGAAATGCTCTGTCCATGAACTTATTTATATTAACTTTTCTTAGAATTCAAGCCTTTGCCTACATAGCACACATTACATGTCCATAAGGTAGCAATATACAATTTACAGGATACAGTAAATTCTTACATAGAAACTATGACTGTAAAAAGTAATCATTAGAAGTTGTTTAATACAAGCTCTATAAAATAAAATTCCCATAAAATGTATCATGCAAAGAATGTTCCACTTTTCACAGTAGAATTCCAGATAAAATCCAGGACCTGAAAATATGATTTGTAATGTAGACTGGAAATAAGAACTTCATTCTGAATTGTAAAGCAGAAAAAGAGATCTACAATTCATTAAAAAAGTAACAACTGGCTTTCATAGGAATAAATCCTATTCAGATTAATGGAACATTCCCAGGTATACATATATAGTAAAGTAACCATATCAAAGATCAAGATCAAGAGATGCATTCAACTTCATAAAGGAAGTATTACCTATGCAAGAATTATCAGACACTCATCCAACTATCATGGCTTTTTTCAAGCAAACTCTTGTTATTCATGTCTGATGTTATACATCGTCAGCTCTCTTGTTCTACAGTTTAAGGAAATGCTGGTCAAGCATCTACCATGTCTAGCAACGCAGACATGTGGAATTCACAAGCTGTTTCTTCTTCTTTATTAACTTTAATCAGTTGTTTCAGCAATGCCAGTCTGCCGAATAAAGAGATATCCGTGTCTCTCCTTTCTGTCTCAACCTGAATAGGAGAGAAGCATAAAACATTTTCAAAATCAAAGTAGATAAGCAGTAGTGAAAAGTGACAAATACCTAGAGACTTGAATAGGATATAATGATTGTTAAGAAACCTGATATGTTGGATCAACCCAGTTAATTCTAATATTCCCAAGCATGCCGAGTACTTTTTACATTCAAACGTATGTAAGAAAAAGCTATTTTCAGCTGTTTTTGATCAGCACAGAAAACATGCAACTGAGGAAACAGGAATCCTAAATCAAGAGTTTGTTCTATAATTATGGTTGGTTACATAATCAGCCAGATATTTAGACTGAATTTGGCAAGTGTTTCCCAAGAACTTGGAATAATATTAAAGCTTATTCTTGCAGAATGTTGTTATTATAAGTGGTTGCATGATTAACAAGATGTTAAGAGAGGATTTGGCATTTTCATCCACCTACAGAGTCCTTTCTAAGGACCTGGGATAGGCAGAAGGGAATGCTTGATGGTGTTAAAGGTATTGCCACAGGATGTAAGCTGTTGCAAGTAAAGCTGCCTTTTGCAATTGACTGATGGTGATTTTGTCAATGTCAATAGTGTTCAAATGATGTTCCAATTGTTTTGGGAATGCACTCAAGGTGCCTATTACTATTGGTATTTGCTTTCTTTTGCCAGAGTCATTCTATTTGAAAATGCTATTAATATTATGTTATATTGATATTGATTAAATAATAGAATGTTCATTAATACTACATAAATATTAGTTCAATGAAATCTGCATGAAATAATACAATGCATCAAGACCTAAACATTACAATAAAAGGAAAAAATATATCCATTAACAACCCCCCCAAAAGGGAGGAAAGATGGACCCTAAGAAGTAGAGAATACCAGCATTTGAGTCAACAATCATACCTTTTTTACACATTGCCATACCTTGTATTAGTGTAATGCCTGGGTAAGATTTTAACTGGATACTGAGCTCGATTGAATGCCCAAAATAAATCATGTTTGGATTAGGGAAATATGTTAAAAATCAAAAAGATTAAAACAGTTATTGTGGCAGCATTATTAAAGGCCTATCCTTTTTAATGTGTTATACAAAAGGGGTGGGACATCAAGTATTATGATTCTATTGTTACCTTGACATTTTACTCTGCCTGTGGATGTGCTGACTGCTATATAATATAAGCTATCATAAAAAATTACAATTCTATTTGTAGAATATAGAAATATGCTTGGATTGTGCCACAATTTTATATGGTTTATATTTTGCTGAGTTATAGTCCCACATCTTTCCCAACTAAGTCAACCATTGAGTATTAATGGACAAGAACAGCACTATCGATTGAATACAGTGGCTTCACTGAGCTTTGAGATTGCTCTTGCAAGTCATATCCAACTGAAATCTGGTGGTTTTGATGCAGCCACAATACAAGGCCTAATCAAAACAGTTCCACTGCAATAAAAGTGCCAGGTTTACAGTTTGCTCGAGACACCTAACAAACTGATTGGGCAGAAATTAGTGTTATTGTTTCTGGCTCCTTCCTGAACTGACTTGCACCAGTTCTCAAAAATAGGATGAGAGTGGTGAAGGGAAGTGAATAGAGGGTCTAATATTGCAGCCCACCACCATTATATTTTAATTTATAGGTTACCTCTGGACTTCTTGATTTTGGAATTCTGGTGAATGGCTGAATAATCTGGGGTATAGATACTAGAGATTCAGGAAGATAAAGAGGCAGAGGCAAGGTGTCCTGGAGTGTCTCAGAATCTTTAACTAATAACTGCTGCAGTTGTTCATCAAATCTAGACAAAAGAAAATGAAATGCATAAACAAACATTTATTATTTCCCATGACAGTTCAAAAAGATTAATAATAAATATAGACCATCATCATCATCCCACTGGCCCAACCCAGCTGTGGCCGATGCCAACCTCGCTAACACAAGGGCTGGCGGGGTGAGAATGGGATCCGGGAGGAGGGTATGATAGAAAGGGGGACAGCCCACAGCTGATCAGCAATCACAAGCAGTGGTGGTGGCTTCCCTGAATCTCCGCTCGTGCGTACCCTCCCGGCCCTGCAACAGCTAGCAAGGGGGTCTTGTGAGGAGGGACATCTTCAGGGAAGCCGCCCTACGGCTCATGCTCACTCCTCAGCCAGCCCAGATTTCTGAAAAGTTGCCAAGAAGAAAGGAAAGGAGTAGCAAAGAGCCCCAAGGAGTGCTCGCTGGGTCGTCCCAGAGAGAGGGAGGGAGGGGGAGAGAGAGAGAGGGAGAGAGAGAGAGAGAGAGAGAGAGAGAGAGAGAGAAATGAGCAAATGATGGAGGGAGAGAATGAAAGGAAAGAGACAGAAACAAAAGAGAGAGAGAGAAATGAGAGAGCTGGAGGAAGAGAATGAGAGAGAGGGAAAAGAGGAAAACAAATGAGAGAGAGAAGGGAGAGAAAAAGAAGGAAGGAAGGAAGGAAGGAAGGGAGAGGGAGAGGAAAAGAGAGAAAAACAGAAATGAGGAGAGAAAGAGAATAAGCGTTGTTTTCTTAGTGGAACCAGCCTTCAGGATGGGTAGACCTCGACCAATCAGCTTGAGGACCGAGCCAGTCAATTTGAATACCCTGTAGGATCCACCTCTGTTTCCCCAGATCTGACAAATCCTGATGACTGGACTCAGACGTGGTTACTCAGCTGTTGTTACTGAGTGAACTCCTGTTATTTGAGACTAAGGATACTAGAAAGGCGGCTAATAATAGGAAGAAAGTGAAATGGAAACTTCTAGAGAGATTATATATTTATACATATATACAAGGGTGGGAGCTGAAGGCTGGTTCCACCAGATGAGAAGAGGCGTTCAGGTAAGAAAACAATGCCTATTCTCCATCCTGGGGTGGAACCAGTCTTCAGGATGGGACATACCAAAGCAGAGGTCCCAGGGAGGGGAAGTTGCAATTTCTGCCCCTACTGAATGTCTATTACTTGTTGTAACACTCTTCTGCCAAATGCAGTATCTGCAGAGGCAAATAAGTCTATTTTGTAGTGCCAAATGGACTGGGATGGTTGAGCCCATGTTGCCGCTCAACAAATCTCTTCTAAGGACGCCTGTGTGTTCCAGGCTGCTGAAGTGGCTGCACTTCTGGTGGAGTGCACGGTGATTCCTGCCAGCGCTGGCATATCACTTAGTTCGTATGCCTTGGCAATGGTGCTCCTGATCCAGCGGCCTATGGTGGCTGAGGATGCCCGATTCCCCAAGGAATAGAGGCGGATCCTACAGGGTATTCAAATTGACTGGCTCCGTCCTCAAGCTGATTGGTCGAGGTCTATCCATCCTGAAGGCTGGTTCCACCCTAGGATGGAGAAAAGGGGAGAAAAAGAGAGAAATGAGAAAATGATGGAGAGAATAAGAAAGAGGAAAAAGAGAGAGAAACAAATGAGAGAGAGAAGGGGGAGAGAAAGAAGGGAGAGGGAGGGAGAGAGAGAGAGAGGAAAAAAGAAAAACAAATGAGAGGGAGGGAAAGAGACCCATTTCCCACAGAAAACACCGGGAGTCACAAAACCTGGGTAGGCGTGGCTTGGGGGGGTCATGTGACTGGATGGGAGTGACACTGTTGGCCACGCCCACCCAGGTTTTGTGGCTCCCAGTGTTTTGTTTTCTGTGGGAAACGGGTCCAAATAGCTCTTTGAGTATTTAGCAGACCCCTTTCTAGGAGGTGCTGTGCAACTAGATGTCAGTTTTCAGGTGTACATATATTACCATTTGTTGGGTATCTGATAATCTGAAGAGATGCAGATTAGTATACCTTTCTTTCTCTTTCTCTGTAACTGTAACTCTCAAGATTTATTCAGTAAAATACTTTTCAGCATTTCACCATGGGCTGAACCTACTATTTTAAAAACATGAAAAATATGCAGTCTTCTGGCTGGCAAAACCCTATCATGACAAATATATGACTGCTGGTCAAAGAGAAGTTCAACATATGTATTACAGCCCTCAAGTCTAGGTAACTGAGACTGATTTGTTTCTCCTCTGGCCTATCCCCTAGATTGGGGTTCTGGTGACAATACCTAATGGGTTGAGATAATACTCTGGTACAGAATTTAAAATAAAAACCCTATCTTATTCACTTTCTATTTAGCATATATAACCTTTCCATTTAATCCAACTAATATCCCACACAGCCAGCACAGGCTATTTGTATGAACCCTTTTCACACTTTTCTAATATACATTTTCTCCTTTATCATCTTTCTCAACTTTCCATCTTCCTTCCATATTATTCTTCTCTTATTCCTCTTGTAATGTTATGTATTGATTGATTTGATTTGCTGCCTCCCAACTCTAAGCGACTAGAATATCAGAACAAGAACTAAATGAATGAATACTGAATCCCATCATTTTATGTTTTTTTTCTATTCTTTTTACCTATTCATATTCCCATTCTTAGCACTTCTCAACATTTGTAAAGAAAGAGAGAAATCTTACCTCTTGCTCTCTACTTTCTCCAACTGTAGCTTAACAGACAGACATTCTGGCAGAAGATCTACTTCTGAAACTGCCAGTGTGAGATCTTTACCAGAAATATTGAGTTCCTTGGTCTTTTTAATTTCTTGGCTGACACAATGTTCAGTTGGAGATAATAAAGGGGAATACAATTTTGCCATAGTCTTTAATTTAGTCCTAGAAGACAGGAAAACATAGCTGTTGTTGTTGCTATTATTATTATTACTATTAAACTGTGTATGCCATCCAACTCCCAAAGACTCTGGGCAGCTCACAAGCAAAAATATTTAAAGAGAGAGAGAGAGAGAGAGATAAAAATAAAATAATAAACGATGGCAAGGATTATGAATACCAGAGGAAAGGAAAAAGAAACCCACCCACCCATGCAATCCAAGGGCTTCACTCACTCTCACCAAATTACTGGATGAAGAGCCAGGTTTTAAGGCCCTTGGAAACACCGGTAGGAGGCAGAGGGTGGGCATCCAGATTTCAAGGGAAACCTCATTCCAGAGGGCAAGTGCTGCTACAAAAAAGGCATACTTCTAGGTTGTTTAATTGAATTGGCTGGGCAGATACCATGAGAGACAAATCTAACAAAATGAAATTCAATGTAGAGAAAAGTAAAGTCCTACACTAAGGTAAGAAAAACTAAAAATACATATATAAACTGGGTGAAACTAGGCTCAATAGCAGTGACTGTTAGAGGGATCTTGGAGTCTTAGTGGACAACCAGCTAAATATGAGCCAGTAGTGTGCAGCGGCAGCCAAAAAACCCAATGCAATCCTAAATTACATTAACGGGTACAATCAAGATCAAGTGAGGTACTAATACCACTCCATAAAGCCTTAGTTAGAGCACACCCAGAGTACTGCATCCAGTTTTGGTCACCACACTATAAAAAGATGTTGAGACTCTAGAAGCTCGTGCTATCAATGCCCTAAAGAGAGGAACCTCTGCGATCCCACGGGGAAGCAGGAGCCGCAGCTCAACTGCTTATTGATTACTTGGCTGTGTACTCACTCTAACTTCCTTTTGAAAAGATGGGAGAAATAAAGGGAAAAATACACTCACATATGAGCTAGAAGTCCTACTGGGAGAAGCCAACATTCAGGAAGGGATATCGATAGCCACGATTGTCCTAGTCCAGGAGTAGGCAAAGTTGGCTCTTCTATGACTCATGGACTTCAACTCCCAGAATTCCTAAGCTAGCATGATTGGCTCAGAAATTCTGGGAGTTGAAGTCCACGAGTCATAGAAGAGCCAACTTTGCCTACCCCTGTCCTAGTCTGATGACCGAGTGAAACTGGGATCCGGGAGGGCGGATCCAGCAATTTATACAAGAGTAGACTCGGTCCTTACCTCTGACTGGGCGAGGACATCCCAACCTGAATGATGGCTCCACCCAGGACTCTATTGAGTTAGACAATAACAACAGGTTATCTTGAAAGCCTTACTGTTTTCCCTTCTCTCACTCTTATATCCCTAGGAATTAAATTGAAGCCCACTGCAGATTTTCTCTAACGTTTTATTTATTGCCTGGGCTTAAACATGTTTTTGTAACTGTCACTCCATAGTTTCTCCAAGGTCATCTCTGTGGCTCTCCACTTCGTTAATTTCAGATAAAAATAAGAAAGATAATACAGGTAGTTCTTGACTTACAACCATTTGTTTAGTAACTGTTCAAAGTTACAATACCAATAAAAAAACAACTTATGACCAGTTTTCACACTTACCACCGTCACAGCATCCCCATTGTCATGTGATAAAAATCCAGGCAACTTGGCAACTGGCATGTATTTATGACAATTGCACTGTCTTGGGGATGTGTGATCACCATTTGCAACCTTCCCAGCCAGCTTCCAACAACCAAAGTCAATGGGGGTAGCCAATTTTGCTTAACAGCTGCATGATTCAGTTAACAAATGCAGTGATCTGCTTAATAACCATGGCACAAAAGGTCCTAAAATGAGGTCCCACTCACTTAATAACTGCCTCACTTAGCAATGGAAATATTGGGCTCATTTGTGGTCATAGGTTGAAGACTACCTGTATGCATAGATAACTTAGGAGAAGGTGTGCAGGAATAGTTCAAGAAGGTAAGAGACAAGTCTGTTTGGGGGGGGGGAGATGTGATCAAAAAGCGCAAAATAATTCCATCTTAAGTCTTTGTGCTAAAAGAGGGGGCAGTGGGGAAACTATCAAAGAATTTTAAAAATCTGTTATGCCCTACAATAAAGTAGTCTTCCTATACAATCTATTTATCAACCTGGTTGTAGGAAGGAGTCCAGGAGAAGAAAGAAATGTTTTCTCTAGAAAAGCATGTAAGTGGAGTTAAATACGGCTGATGCTGTGGGTATGTCTGATGTTGCTCCCTCTATTCTGGATAAATTAGAAAGTTATTATAACTTCTATCTACATTTCTGAGATGTCAAATGTCTGAGATGCAGTGCGGGTTCCAGACAGGTGAGCTGTATTCCAGAATTCGTCTAACAAATGTTTTGTATGCTCTGGTTAGCAGTGCAATGTTGCCAGAGAAGAAGCTACGCAAGATTAGATTAACAACTCTAAGTGCCTTTTTGGCAATGTTGTTACAGTGGGCTCTAGCACTTAGGTCGTTGGATATGAGTACTCCAAGGTCTTTGACAGAGTGAGGGTCATCTACAAGTTCGTTTCCTCCAAGTTTGCATTTTGTATTCTGATTTTTTTTGCCAATGTGTAAGACAGAGCATTTGTTGGTTGAGATTTGAAGTTGCCAGTTGTTTGACCATTCTGCTACATGATCAAGGTCATTTTGAAGGGTAGCAACATTGTTGGTGGTGTTAAATAGCTTACTTTCACAAATAGATAATCAATTGCTATCTTTGGGACCGCATCCTACCTCATACATCCTTACGACCAGTTAGGTCCCACAGAGTCGGTCTCCTCCAGGTCCCTTCAACCAAACAATGTCGGTTGGCGGGTCCTAGGGGAAGAGCCTTCTCTGTGGGAGCTCCAGCTCTCTGGAACCAACTACCCCCAGAGATCCGAACCATTCCCACCTTGCTGGCCTTCCGGAAAGCCATTAAGACATGGCTCTTCCTGCAGGCGGGGTGATTGTGACTGTTGCTTGTGTTGTTTTCATTTTTTAATTGGTATTTTATTGCTGTTTTTACTATAGCTGTTCTTATATACGTTGTACGCCGCCCCGAGTCCCCAGGGAGCAGGGCGGCATATGTCGCTAAATAAATAAATAAATTGATTCCAGAATAAACTGGATTGCAATCTGGAAACTCACATACAGGCCAAATACTGAAATAACCAGCGTTGTATTGACAGTTTTGAAAGGTACCAAGCCACAAATCTGTGCTTGTGAAACTCTCAGAAGCATTCTCTAATATTTAACAATTGCATGTTACTATATATGTCACAGGATTTTAAACTAAAACAATTGATTCAGGCATTCACTGATAATGCACTTTATCTTGACCTTGGAGACAACTGCAGCTAGTGGCCTATTCACCCAGATAATTACTTATCACAATAATTCCCCATGAAAATAGCACATGAACAAAACTGCTTTTGAGAATTAACCCCCTAGCTTGGATGAATTCAAAATTGGCTAGGAGCTAGGAAGTGCAACTAGCAGCGTCTCTAGTGACAAAACAAACATGGACTGAAGGTTGAAGTGGATGAAAGATGAGTTTTATCCATATCTTGAATAAGAGAGAGAAAAATCAAATGATATTTTAAAGCATAAAAAGATGCTATGACTTTTCAACATTTGTATCACATCAATGCTGATTTGTAGATAACATTGTGTGATTATTGAGGGTTTGTGCAGTTGATGAAATGAGAGAAGCAGCATTTAGAATTGTCCCTTCATAGTAAACATAGAATTGGCCACTTTCATCACTACTGGGCATTTCTGATTAAGCCAATTGACCAGAATCCTAAAATATTTTATTTATTTAGAAAATTTATATTGCTATCTACTCGCTCACAGCGACTCAAAGTGGCTTACAGAAAATAAAAACATAATATAAAAGAAATAAAAATAATAAAAAATAAAAATAATAGAATAATAATCCTCCACCCCTTCCCCGGCGACAACAAACACTCATATCAGCCATTTAATGGGCACCATCCTGCTCTGGGTTCCCCAGGCCCGCTAGCAGAACCGTCTTCAGGGCCTTCCGAAAGAGTGTCAGAATGGGGCAGGTTCTTGCCCTGTTATCTGGAAACAGTTTGACCCTGTTGCTCCTGAGGAACTGGACAGGTACACAAGCACCTGTCCATGTCCCTCCTGGCTTGTGAAAGCTTCCCAGGGTGGGACAGGCGGGTGACTCTGGCGGTGATTAATGCTTCCCTACAGGAAGGGGTAGTGCCGAGGCTAGGCATTCCTCAAAGTTCCACTTTATTAGAGATGTCATATTGGCACATCTGAACCAGCAACCATGGCATCTAACTGGGAACAAAGTCGAGCAATTTTGTCTTCGAGAAAATCTGCAACTTCCTCAGTACACCTTTTCAGGTGGACCTCAGTCTCCTCATTCCCCAGGAGGAGATGCCTCACTTTAAAGAGGGTTGCTGGTCGATTATTGTAGCTTAATAATCATCATTTCAATCCCCTTCATTGATATTTACAAATTTTGCCCCAAAGTACATCATATTACATTTTCTTCTGTTAATACTTACTTACTTCTGAATAAGGATATTGAATCAAGAAGAAAGGAAAGGGACCCAGGGCAATAGTAATAATAAAAAATGGCTTATTTCCAAGCCCAGCTGTCAGACCTGGAACTGTTTTGGGCATTGGATCTTCAGGCTTGCCACATTTAGTGCTGTGGGAAACTGGGAGGGGGGATTGTATGCAGCTGGGGAGATATATAGTCAAAATAACATTCCTTTCTCCGAGAGTCAAGGTCACTCTGCCCTGCACCTGGAGGGGTGTGACTGGGAAGCATCTCCAGTTGGGACGGTGCCTTGATTGGACCATGTGATGGACATGTGGGTGCAGAGACTTGGGACTTTCTTTTGGGTGGGGAAAACCCAGAAGCTTTCAGATTCGGGTTTTCCCAGATGTGCCAATATGACATCTCTAATAAAGTGGAACTTTGAGGAATGCCTAGCCTCAGAGTTTTCTTTTGTTGGGGGTGTTATTTGGAACCCTGACACCAGCTACACTTAAGTTTTTAGGATAAAAAGTAATTAAACAGAAATTTGTTGTTCATAAATACAACACTTACACAAAAAGACAATCCTACCTTTCTTGATTTTGTTGGATCTCCTTCTGAGTTTTTAATCTGGCTTCCTCCCATGAGAAAGGACAAATGAAATTTTGCAATTGCTCCTTTAAAAAGTATACGTGTATCTGTCCATCTTTACTAACTGCTTCTAAAAGATGCAAAAAAATACAACCATCAGAAAATTAACAGCAAGCAGATTTTTCCAAGTTCATCACAATTTATTTATGCTTATTTATTTACACTGCCCAACTCCCAGTGACTTTATTCTTAAAATAAAAATTGTATCCATTTATATAGATTGCTAACTAAGGGAGATAAACAACAAATCTATCTTTCCATCCTTTTATTTTAGTCTATGCAGATATAAAATATGAATTGGAGAGCTTATTTGTTTAACTTTTCTACCCTATCCATCAAATTTCAAGGAAAGTTTAGAATACAGGAATTAATAAAAGTATTTACTGTGATAATATAACAGCAATACAAACTTTTACCTCTTCGCTTACAATGAAATTTATAAAGAAATCTGAGTATGCTTAACCATTTTTATAGAAAGAATACAGCAGATTTTTTCATGTTTTTCAGATTTTTTCTTGCACAACATAAAGTAGAAAAATTAATTTAAAATGGAAATGAATAAGCTTGGAATTTTTAATGAAGTTAGTCTTTCAGAAATTTTTATTAACTTACTAGCTGATAACCCAGCGTTGCCCTGGTATACCCCCCCCCCCGTATTTCTTTCCAGAGAGTAAGTCATCTATGTACCCAGTTTGGTTGAAATTGCTCGAGGCGTTCCAGAGTTATGCTGGAACACACACACACATCCATTTTTATATATACCATATTTTTTGGACTATAAGACGCACCGGAGTATAAGACGCACCAAGATTTTGAAGAGGTAAACAAACAAAAAAAGTTTTTGCCCTCCCTGGTCCCCAGGAGCACTCTGCATGCCTCCCAAACCTTCTGTGCATCACGTTTTTGCGAAAAACTGGACATGCAGAGCGTTTGGGAGGCCTCCAGAGTGCTCCTGGGGGCTGGGGAGGGCAAAAACAGCAGTTTTTGCAAAAAACTGACCCATTTTTCACTCTTTTTTGCCCTCCCCAGTCCCCAGGATCATTCTACAGGCCTCCCAAACCCTCTGCATGCCCCATTTTTTGTGAAAAATGGGTCTGTTTTTGCAAAAAATGGGCCTTTTTACGCCTCCCACCCCACCCACCCCACGCTTCACGTTTTTGCCCTCCCCAGCTCCCAGGAGCACTTTGCGGGCCTCCCAAAGCCTCTGCCCGTTTTAGCAAAAACAGGACACGCAGGGCGGGGTTTTTGGAGGCCAAAAATGGCTGTATTCAGTGTATAAGACACACCAACATTCCCCCTCTTTTAGGGGGGTGGGAAAGTGTGTCTCCAAAAAATACGATATATAGATGCTACAAAGTAGTTGATTTGACTTTTTCTCTTAATAGCATAAATACTTGTTTTTCTCGATGTGACTCTAACTAATATTTTTTTAAATATCAATATCTAAAACAGGTTAAACCAAAAGACTGAAAATATAAAACTTTTTTTTAACAAGAAGCATAATGAGACTTTTAGAGCATAAAAACAATGTCCCTCCGTGAGGCTTCTAGAGTTGCTACTGAGATGATTTTTAAATTGGGATGGGACTAGTAAATAATAATTAAGTTTAATATTAAATTTAAATAAAATTGTGTTTCAAGCCCATGGATTTTTATGAATATTAACCTGAAAAGGGTTGGGCACCCAATTATCACAAGCATTTCCCAAATCAGAGTTACCAAAAATTACTACCAAAAATGTTACCTCCAAACTGGTGGTAACACTGAAAGTTCAAGAGTATGGGTCTTTGAAGCCCTGGTTTCAATGGGAGAAACATTTGAAAGGAAAAATCCACTTTCTCCATGCCATGCACAGTTTTATACATCTTGGTCATGTCTCCCCGAATAATGTTTAATGAAAAAAAAAAAAACTTTTTCAAAAGTATAGGGTTCCAAAACTAATATATCAAATACAATTTAAAAAGAAATCTGTAACAAAACTGAAAAATTATTGCTCAAAGAATCTTTATTACCTGGTGCTACTGAAAGGCGAGGAGGGTTCCAGTCTCTCAATTTATGATTAATGCACAGTGCCAAGATATGATCCCAAGGAATTTCCCAAACAGAAGGGCCATCTTTTTCTGCGTTGGCATGCTTCTGATCCTTCCACTTCAAGTAAATGTTGCTCAACAAATTCTCTACCTGAGATTGGAGTATTTCCTGGGTCTGGTGAGAGTTAGCTGTTTGGGACACATACTGGAAAATCATGGCACAAACAGGAAGCCAGGGAGCTGGGAGAAGGGGGAATGGAAAAACATTTATTTTACTATGCCAAATTATGGGGAAATCAGAGTTTTTTATATCCCAATTTGATTCAGATAAAATGTCTACAATAAATCTGGGAATGGCTTAACCAAATCATTGTAATTACTTCAAGACACACATTAACCCATGCATTAAAATTGTGATCTGCCCTTAGATAGAAGGTTCTCACCACCGAAAGGAGGAACATCCATTTGTGGAATCTGAAAGGACAGCAGCGCCTTCTTTAGCCATGCAAGATGGCTGGGTTTGTTCCACTGGAGGTGGGGAAGCCACTTGTTGCCTCCAGCCTCTGCAAATTCGGTTACAGGCCAGGACAAATCCCTGAGATCTTCTGAAGTGGCAACTTCAGCCAGGAACTGTATCACACTGTTGTACAGCTCTATTATGATGCTAGGGTCTTGAGAGGGTAACCCAGCCATATGTCTCTCCCACTTATCTTGGTAGAAAGCCTGGGTGAAATTACAGTGAAGGCCATCTTCAAGGTACTGCATGATGGTCTGGCAGCAAAGTCTGATAGATTGTGGACACTGAGTGACCAACCACTGTACTGCCTCAGAGAGCTGTGGATAAAAGCAGAGACAATACATTCACAACCTGACAAGAGACAAGATAAAGTACAAATCCTGTGTCAAATCCTTCCCAGATTAAGACTCTTGCTTAGACTAAAACATTTTAGTCCAGCTCTTCTTTTATACTATTGTTATTAGATTTATATTTGTTTATAAAGTCAAGGCATCGTACACAGCAATTCCTTCTCCCATTCCCAGGAACAGCAACATTTTGAAGTTGTTGGACTGATAGAAAGACTAGCTCAAGTCACTAAGTCACCTTCCATGACTGAGGGTGGATTTCAACTTGGGTCTCCCAAATACCAGTCCAGTGGCATTAGTATTACACCATCATTTTTAGATCTAATAAACTATTTTCTTTTTTTTTAATGTCAACCTTTTAGCCAACCTCTTAGACCTTTATTCCCATGAAGAATGGAACAAAAGTCAGTATGTTGACCTGATCATTTCTAATATTGTCTAGAGTATGCAATGCTCCCTTTAAAAGATTAAGAATCAACTACGGGAAAACAGAAAGTAAATCATCCAAGAGCAAAAATCATAAATATGTGAAGAAACAAAAATAAAATATCAATAGGATTTAAAAAGCTGGTTTCCAAGAATCAGAAACAGATGACACATTTATTTCCAGGATTCATTATGAGAAAATTTTGCTTTGTTCTGAAAAGATTGATATTAAATGCAATATTTAGAATGTAGTCAAGAATAATGTTCTCCTATTATAACAGCTGATAGACTTAGGCAAGACAAAGGTGTTTCAGTTCCATGTATGGGTGCCTATGGAGCATCTGTCAATAATTCCTTAAAACAACTGTGATCTTTCCAGGAATCATACAGCTGCCCTTTGTTGCTGCAATGGGTTTCTGGGAAAAGACATGTTTATTCTGGGCATGGATTACAAACTTCTTCCATAGAAAGTTCTTACCTTGCTGGAACCCTGCAAATCATTGACAGAACCTGGGATTTCAACAACACTGTAATTTGATATAAGTTTAGCTGAAATCAAGTCAGGCAGCATCAAACCTTTGAAAACAAGAAGTCGCACTTTAGTCATATAATGCAGAGAATAAAGAGGATGATCTTGATGAAGGGGGAGGAGTTTTACTGCCAAGGCAACAGGTAAACACTGTTTAAACCCAGATGAGGAAGGAGGGTTATGAAAACATCTCAAACAGGCACTTCCCTAATTCGTATGATATATACAGGTACTCCTTGACTTATGACCACAGTTAAGCTCCAAATTTCTGTTGTTAAGCAATGCAGTTGTTAAGTGAGTAGCACCCCATTTTATGACCTTTCTTGCCATGGCTATTGAGTGAATCATTGCAGTTGTTAAGTGAATCATGTGGCCATTAAGTGAATTTGGTTTTCCCGTTGACTTTGCTTGTCAGAAGTCGGCTAGGAAAGTCACAAATGGTGATCACATGATCCTGGGATTCTGCAACTATCATAAATACATGCCAGTTGCCAAGGGAATGACCATGGGAATGCTGCATTGGTTGTAAGTGTGAAAACCGATCATAAACCACTTTTTTCATTGCTGTTGTAACTTCAAACAAATTGTTGTAAGTCAAGGAGTACCTGTAAAAGAGGGAGAAAGAGAAGCACGTTTAGATTTGCAAGATTCTGTTGCCATAGCAATCTTAATAAAAATATTTTTAGGTCTATGTAGCATCTAGGGCTGACACACAACTTCTTATCCTCCCCAGATATGCACAGGAAGAAACAGGGACAACTATACGAACAGTCTAAGCTAGGGGTCAATAATCTTTAAAGGTTTAAGTATATCAAATGCTAGGGGACAGATTAATTAGCATGTTCGTATTAATTAGCATGTTCATGTAATTTGCTCTCCTCCACATATAGATGCACGTAGAAAACTTTTCATATACAGTCTCATGCGCAGCTTTTCACTACATGATCTGCACTCATGCACGAACCTTTCTTCCACTCGAGATAGAGAACTAGCTTCACCTGAATGAGAACCACAGAACTTCCTTTTCCCTTTCCTAGTCCCTTGCAAACTTCAGCACTTAACATAAGAGCCCTACTAGGTAAAGGGTGAAAAATGAGAGCCTCAGCAGGTACTTATGGAGGCTTAGTGCTAGCCATCTCCTTTTTTAGGGGAAAATACCAACCAACATTATCATCCATCTAAAAAACTTATTCTGAGAAGATTCAGCTCTAGCTTTTCTTGAAAAAGCCGAGATTTTCTATTTAGAGTTCTAAACTCTACATTATTTATAAGCTAATTAAATTTGTTTCTATCTTGGATATTACCATAAATGACTTATATTAGTTCAAAGTTCTTTACATACCTTCTACTACTTCCTTTTTCACAGTCTCATTTCCAAGACTGGGGACAAGAACCACAAGAGGTAGTTTTGGTTGGAAAGGTATTACTTGAAAGAGCCGTTTCAGCTGAAGTAAGGCTGAAAGCCAATATACATCTTCCTCTGCAGGATCATCACTTCTTACTTGAGGCGATAGAAGAAGAAGGAGCCCACTAGTTCCAAGTAGTTCTTTCAAAGTTTCTGGGTCTTCAAGTTCAGAAGTGCCAAGTGTTCCACAAGCCACCTACACAGGACATGGAAAACAATTTATTTCCATTTATAGAAAGAGCAGAGAAATGCCCACTTTAAAATTCAGAAGCATTCTTCAAAGTCTGCAGTAAAGTTTTGTGAATAAAAGAGTTCTCAAAAACATTACAAGTCCAAGGATTCAGATTTTTAAAACTTTCAAATAGAATTTTTTAAAATATTCAGATGGCAGTTTATTTTTATTTTATATTTCAAGACTTAAGTTCTCATGCTTCTGTTTCTGATCCTCTCTTTCACTGTGGCATAGCTGAACTAAAAGTAGCAATCAATCCACAGGCTCTGTTCAAGACCCTCTTCTCTGATTATGGATTTCATTTCTTTACCTATGTCCTGCCCAGGGGTGGGCTGCTGGGGGTTCGCAGGGGTTCGGGAGAAACTCTAGCTAAGATTCTGTGCAATTTGGAGAACTCCCAAATCCCACTCCTGGCTGGCCCCGCCCACCCTACCCCGCCCCTCCCAGGACTCTCCACGCGGTCCGTTTTGGATGCTGGTAAGTGCAGGGCATGCGCGGAGGCTCGGGAGGGTGAAAAATGGGCCTACTGGAAGTTCGGGAAGGCCGGAAAGGTCCTTCGGAGCCTGGGGAGGCTGTTTTCGCCTTCCCGGAGGCTCGAGAAAAGCATCCGGAGCCCGGGGAGGGCAGAAATGCCCCCCACCAGCCATGGTACAAGAGGCTGACTAGGCCACGCCCACCATGGCCACACCCACCCAGCAACTGGGCAGGAACCCCTTACTAAAATTTTTGAAGCCCACCCATTCCTGCCTTCCCACAATCTTCGGATTACTACAGCTACTTTGAGTACAGAAGGGTACTGTCCTTGTCCAAAACAGAACATGTTTTAAGACTATCTGTCAAGATAGTGGCATCAGAAAATTATTACTTGAGCAGACCTTTATGCACACACTAAGACAGGTTTCTTGATCTTCTTGTGACTGGACAGATGTATGCAGTGCAAGTGTCTGAATTCTGCTATTTGCCTGAGATGCAGATTCCTTTTCATTTCTGTTGATTTGAAATTTAGCTTTCAACCATTCCATTAGAATTCTATAATCAGAAAAGAAAAGAAATAAGTACTTTCAGAACTGTATCACAGATTTGATTCCTAGCCCTACGTCCAATTAAAATGTTAAATATTTGTTATCATACAAAATACATTAATTTATCAAATGGTATAAGATTATAATGAAGATATATTTAATTAATGTTAGACCTTGAAGCATTATTCCACATTTAGGGAGATTTCCTCCTAAAAAATTTTTTTATTACTATTGCAAAATCTTAGAGTTCTTGTTTATAGTTGTCATTCTAACTATATTAGCAACATTTATTGTTAAATAGTGGAAATATAGAGCATGATTTGCAGTTGCAATGTGTATTTTCTCTGCTGAATTTTTATATTCTGGTGTATTTTTTGTAGTTTCTCAATTTGGTTATTTGGTTAAAAAAACAGAGTCTAGTCCCATACATGCTTACTCTGAGAAAAAAATATCCTTACTAGGTTTAATGGGATTTAAAGAATCCTAAGTTAACCAACCATTTAGATTTACTTGACTTTATTGTTTGTATATATGGTATAAAGATACCATAGCCTTTACTTTTCCAGTCTAAGAGAAAAGACAAGAAAGGAAGCATTCTGCTGTATTACAGAGAAGAAAAAAAGTACAATATACAGTGAGAAGCCCAGAATCAAAGATAAGCTCACTGGGATATCTTCACCTACAGCAATACTAAGCTACCTTTAATGCAGCTGTTGAAGTTTATTTATATAAAACTGATAGCACTCTTAGTCTACAGACTATCCAGATAGCTGTCTACATTGGCTAGTGACATTGATACTACCTCTAAGTTATAATCCTCTCTTCCCTGCTCTGTATTTATAAAACAGGAACTGTGTTCAAATGCTAGCCTGCAAACTATAAACATGCAAAAGGCTATTCACTTTTCCAAGGCATAATGATTTTGTCTTAGAAAATTTATCTAGATTTAATCTAAGAATATGCAGAAAATACTTTCCAGACTCTTACTCCAAAAATTATCTGCTCCTGCCACTCTAATCTAGGAGCATATAACCTGAAGAGTTTAATCCAGGTTATCTGGAGGACAGCCTCCAGAACCCCTCCCAAAGGTAATGTTCAATGTGACAGCATTAGGATAATATCAAATATATGGGAGGAAAATAATATTATCCTTAATTGAACTTAATTTTCATAGAATGCAAATACAATTTAAATATTATTTACTTTTTAAATTCGCCCCCTAGATTCAAAGGTGAAATGAGGACATGAAAGATTTAAGCCTTACTGCTGGGCAAGCCATCCCTATGGAGGCCAGCCAGTATAATACTTCTTCCTGTTCTTCATCCATGGGTTTGGAAGACAGGAGGCAATAACGGGAATTAGCCTCCAAATATTAAAGATTTTTCTTCCGACAGGAAAACAATGGACAAGTAAAAAAGCACATGTGCTTGCTTCCTGCAGCAAATAAAAAAGCTCTCCTCTGGTGATAGCAGAGAACTCTGAGGAATTGAAAATGTGGCAAATGGGCCAAATAAGTGAGAAATTAGTAAGCAGTTGAAAGAAATAGCAAAAGAGGTTTTAAAAGCAGAACAAAAAATGTCCTAGAAGACTGAAATTATGAACAATGTACTTAGGAGCTGAAACACTTCTTTAGATAACAGTATATTATTACTAACAAGATATGAGTGGGAAAAATCTCTTATCAACAATATCCTATTCAACCTGAGAAATGCACAATCAACACACTAACTCAGACTTTTTTACACTGTCTCAATTCAAGCAGTACCTGCTGGGATCTTCAGGAGGATAGTCATCATAACTTGGCAACACCAGCAGTGCTTTCCAAAAGATCTTTTCTTGTTGCATAGGAATATTTTCAGCAATTAATGATGGTAGATCTAGTGGACTCCATGCTGTATTTCTGAGACACACAACATAATATTAAAATATGTTACCATATTCATTGTAGATTGTATTTTCTAAAGAGTGTTTCAAGAAAAATAGATTACTTTAAACCACCATTTAAAGTTATTTACTTTAATAAATAAGAACAATAAATCCAAAATAAATCTCTTGAAAATTTGTTTCCAGAACAAGCATATGTATTAATTTAATAGTTGCTACAACAATCATCTTAATGGTTTATTAAATGGTTAAAACATACTAGTTTATAACTTGATTTCCCCCCCCTAAAAATATACTCCAAAACTTCAGGGCATGTAAAAATCCATTCTTATAAAATCTTGTTAAAAAAGTACTTTTGCAGGTCATGGACCAGATGGAACATCATTTATATATTAGCAGTTGTCTAAATGCATTTTAAAACTCATTGTACAGAGACAAATCCGAGGAGTTCACTGGGCAGGGCAGTCAGTTTTTGACTTATCTCCTGCATCTTGTCCAGTAATCCACTTCCGGTGATATATGTAACACAAGGATCTCTTCTCTGTTCAAGTGTCACAAAACGTATTTCTCATAAAACCAGTATGGATTCCTTTTTGGTTCAAAATATATTTAATTCTTAAATCTCTCATGACTTTAGTTAGATTAGAATGATTGACAGTAATCTCAAAGCTTTCAGTCTTTGTTCTAACATAATTTAATTAAAATCCAACATACTGTAATAATTGCTGATAAAAATGCTGTACTTTCATTTGGTGGATAGTCTTGTTCCGTATCCATTGATACCTGAAAATAAATACCACTGTATGAATCACTTGACTGTATCAAACAGCAAACATTTCTTATTCGTACTTAGCCAACACCTGGTGCCCTTTGATTTGTCAATTTGCATCTAACATTCAACCAAAGTCAAGAATAGCTTCCTATTTCCTGATATGATACAACTACAAATTGTTACAATGTTGTTATTTATGCTGTGAACAAATCCATCTTAGAAAAATATCTGCTAATTGTCAAAACATTACAGATATAGATATAAAATAGAACTAATCATTATTTGCTATGCAAAGAACATCTATCAGTTTAAAAAGTCCTCCTGTAATATTTTCTTTGATAGAATAACACAGCTGTACTGTATTTTATTTTTATTTTATGTTGACACAGAGTACCAACTCTGACCATATCCAGGCCTTTTAAGACATTTAAAAAAAATATGGCAGGACTGAATACAAATGTAAAGCACATTAAAATCTCTGTATTTGGAGACTAGTACCGTATTTTTCGGAGTATAAGACGCACCTTTTTACCACAAAAAAGAGGGTCAAAAACTGGGTGTGTCTTATACACCAAATGTTGCATTGGGGGGAGGGGGGAGGGAGTTGGTGCGATGGCGGCAACGGCGACAATGGGTGGCAACAGACAGCTGATTGGCACTGGCAGTATTCCATGAGACTGTTCCTCTGCCTGAGGAAGAGCCGCCATCACCGTTCCTGCCCGAAGCCTCTGAGGAGCCGCTGCCGCCGTTACTGGCCGCCGCCACCGAACTGCGTGAGAAGCTGCTGCCACCATTGTTGGCCGCCGCCACCAGACCACGTGAAAAGCCGCTGCCGCTGTTGCTGGCCGCCACTGGCCGAAGCCTGCACCTAAGGAGCTGCCTCCGCTCCTGCTGCCCAAAGCGAGCTGCCTGACAGGTTTGAAGACCAACTTCCAAATTTGAAGATCTCTGAGTCACTGGCTCTCCCAAGCAAGCTCTCCACCATCCTGAAATTGCACCACGCTGGAAAACTGCCCCACACGGCAGGGTTCCGGGATGGTGGAGAGCTTGCTTGCTTGGTTTCTGGCCGACTCTATTGCGGCAACTCTTCCATTGCTGGGGCGCCGCTTCACCCCTTTCTCTGGATTGTCGGGTGAACTGCAACTTCGCTTCCGCCTGGGAAAGAGCATCCGGGCTGTTCCCCGTGGCGGAGGTGCCGGTGTGTCGCGGATCTCAGGCACTCGCTGCTTGTGCCTCTGCAGCTACAGAGCCCTGCAGTTAGCTAGAGAAGCGCCGGGCCACGGGTTGGCTTCACTGCCCCTTCATCTCTGCCTTCTGCCCCCCCCCCCTCACTTGCTGGCCGGCTCGGGCTGCTTGTCCTCCGCCTGCCCTTTCCGCATCCTTCAAACGGGGGATGCAGGCGAAGGCGACATGTGGGAATCCCCCACAGGCACAGCCACCCGGCCAGGCTGAAGAACAGTGACGTGGGAAACAGGTGGAAATCTGGGCAGTTGGTGAGAGTGAAAACATGACTTCCATGTGAAATAAAGAGGCTTCGGCACAGAGCTGCTTCCCTTCTAGATTCTCTGATAATTTCCCATCTGGACATTTATTCTATGATTTTTATACAAGTCTCATCCAGAAAGTTATAAGTTTGAAGACCCCTGAGTCAGGAGTTAGGGGTGCAAGGGTTTCAAACCTGGCAAGTTTAAGACTTGTGGACTTCAACTCCCATTCCTGAGCTAGCATGACTGGAGGAGGAATTCTGGGAGTTGAAGTCCACAAGTCTTAAAGCTGTCAAGTTTGAAGTTTGTAAAAAGTGTAGATGGTTGTAAAAAGTGTAGATGGTTGTAAAAAGTATTCTGCTACACTGGTAATTTATTAAATAATATATTACTACACCATTTGGTTCAGAATACTTTTTTCCTAAAATCTAGGTGTGTCTTATACTTCGGTGCATCTTATACTCCAAAAAATACGGTATTTGGTAAAAGCAAATCAATTTATTTAAAGAACCTCTTTCTCATGATTGATTTACCACAATTACATACAGGTAGTCCTCAACTTACTATCAGAATTGGGACCGCAGTCTCAATCATTGAGCGAACCAGTTGTTAAGCGAGACATCATGTGATTGCCCACGTGACTACTTCGATCAATAACTGCAATCTCATCACTCTTGGTTGTGGTTGTTAAGTGATCATGCGGGTTGTTAAGCAGGGTCCCATTTAAAGCATTGGGTATCTCAAGTGTTGGGGAGCCACTGAATACTCCACTCAAGAGCTGAAAATCCTTCCTGCCATAATACAAACAGGATTTTCAGCTCCTGAGTGGAGAGGTATGTGTGGGCTTGTGTCAGACCTCCCAGGACCACTCCTTTTGGGCTGAGGCACTCTGGGCTCCTTGCCTTATTGTGCTGATTCTCCACTCTTTGCTTGGTTTTTGGCTCCCTTTTGTCTCTGGGGCTTACTGAAAGAGCTGTCTGCTAAATAAGTTCAGCTCCTTTCCATGCATGGAAAGGAACACCGTCAATGGGGTACAGAAATAGAGCTGAAATCTTTAGTTCAGCTTCCTTCAGGAGGCAGCTCTATGCAGAAACAAAAAGAGTCATCTTGCTAAGTGGCAGCAGCTTGCAACCTTCCCTGCCATTTTCCATATAGACCTTCTAGGAAAGCCAACAGAGAAAATTGCAAATGGCGATCACATAATTGGCAACTGGCTGTAAATCATGTTAAGGAGTAGCTGTATCAATTTAGATTAATTTATTTTAGATTTAAACTTAAATAAATAGAAAAGAAAGCTAGACGTTATTTCAGAAAACATACTTTGAAGTATGTAAGATTTAAGCTAATCAACTAAACACAGGGATGAAGGATCTGTAGCTCTCTGGAAGTGATGAATTATAGCTCCCAGCATCTCCCATTGTTAGCCAGTATCACTGCTATGATGGGATCCTCAAAGAAATGTCCTGGGAAATAGTTACAGTACTTCTCTATTCAAGCAGCCACCTTACAACTTATCACTCTGAGAACTCCTTAAAAGTTACAGAAAGTGCAACTGAAGAATGAGGAAAAATGTATTGCTCTCAGGGAAAGAATATCGGAAGAATGGCAGGAGTTCAGAGGAAATATCCTGCTCCTCCCATCTAAAACAGCAAGTCTCCCCAGGCAGGCTGCCCTATAAATGACACACTGTTGGTTTGGATCTCAAAGCGTTTACACAAGCAGCAAGCAAAATGCTTGATGTAGATGCATCAGAAATGACTGGCCCTAATTCTCTGCAGCATATTTATTTTATTTATTTATAAGCGCTCTTGTAGGCTGCCCAATCCCGCAGGACTCAGGGCGGCGTACAACATAGATAAGAACGTATAATAAAAACAATAAGAAACAATTTAAAAATTAAAAGCATTATTCAGACATTGTTAAAAAAAGACACCATTCATGGGGGAATCTGATCTTTTTATTCACCCCGCCTGCCAGAAGAGCCATGTTTTAACGGCTTTACGGAAGGCCAGCAGGGTGAGGATGGTCCGGATCTCTGGTGGAAGTTGGTTCCAGAGGGACGGGGCTCCCACAGAGAAGGCCCATCCCCGCGGCCCCGCCAACCGACATTGTTTGGCCGATGGGACCCGGAGGAGGCCCTCTCTGTGGGATCTAACTGGTCGTAGGGAGGTATGTGGTAGGATGCGGTCCCGAAGGTAACCTGGCCCTGAGCCATGTAGGGCTTTAAAGGTCAAAACCAACACCTTAAATTGCGACCGGAGATTAATAGGCAACCAATGCAGCTGGCGGAGAATAGGTGTTACGTGGGTGTATCTCGGTACACCCACCACAGCTCACGCAGCTGCATTCTGTACCAATTGCAATCTCCGGATGCTCTTCAAGGGTAGCCCCATGTAGAGCGCATTACAGTAGTCTAGCCGTGAGGTGACAAGGGCATGAGTGACTGTGAGCAAAGCCTCCCTCTCCAAGAAGGGTCACAATTGGTGCACAAGACGGATCTGTGCAAAGGTCCCCTAGCCACAGCTGAAAGATGTTGCTCCAATTTTAGCTGTGGATCTAGGAGGACACCCAAATTGCGAACCCGTTCTGAGGGAGTCAATTTTTCTCCCCCAAGAACCAAGGAGGGGCAGTCGACATAATCCCTGGGGGGCAACATCCACAGCCACTCAGTCTTGTCAGGGTTGAGTTTGAGTCTATTCACTCCCATCCAGACCTTTACATCGTCCAGGCAGCGGCACATTACATCAACTGCTTCACTGAACTGACACGGGGTGGAGATGTACAACTGGGTATCATCAGCATACTGCTGATACCTCACCCCGTGTCGTCGGATCATCTCACCCAGCGGTTTCATGTAAATGTTAAACAGGATGGGCGAGAGGACCGAGCCCTGTGACACCCCGCAGGTCAGGGGCCTAGGGGCTGACCTCTGTCCTCCTGTCAACACCGACTGCGTCCTGTCAGAGAGGTAGGAGGAGAACCACCGTAGAACAGTGTCTCCCACTCCCACCTCCCCAAGACGACGCAGAAGGATACCATGGTCAATGGTATCGAAAGCCGCTGAGAGGTCAAATAACACCAGGATGGAGGAATAACCCCCATCCCGGGCTCGCCAGAGATCATCCATCAGCGCGACCAAAGCAGTCTCCGTACTGTAGCCGCGCCTGAAACCTGACTGAAAGGGATCCAGATAATCAGTTTCCTCCAATAACCGCAGGAGTTGGAGCGACACCACTTTCTCAACAACTTTACCCACGAAGGATAAGTTGGAGACTGGACGGAAGTTCTTTAAATCCGCTGGGTCCAGGGAAGGCTTCTTGAGGAGGGGCCTCACCACCGCAGCTTTTAAGGGCTGTGGGATGGACCCCTCTCTCAAAGATGCGATCACAACCGCCTGGAGCCAGCCGCGTGTCACCTCCCTGCTGGCCGAAACCAGCCAGGAGGGGCACGGGTCCAATAAACAAGTGGAGGCGCTCATCGCTCCTATGGCCTTGTCCACATCATCAGGAGTGACAGGCTCAAACTCCTCCCATATAACAGGACTAAGACTAAGACTATATCCTCCAATATAACAGGAAGACAAGGGAAGTGATCGGAGAAAAAAATGTGCCGATTCCTCAGGATAACATACAAAGGAATGATATTATATCATTTGCATGATAGCAATAGCACTTATTTATTTATTTATTTATTTATTGGTATTTCTTATATGCCGCCCAACTCCCGAAGGACTCCGGGCGGCGTACAACAGTAAAAATACAAGAAACCAATATAAGCATTTAAAACAAATATAAAAATTAAAAAACCATAATCTTAAAAACATTTAATCAATTCGACTTCATACATACTTGGGGGTGAGCTCAGATGGATTACGCTCCACCCCCTGCCTGCAGGAAAAGCCATGTCTTAACAGCTTTCCGGAAGGCCAGTAGGGTGGGGATAGTTCATATACAGCTTCACAGTGCTTTACAGCCCTCTAAGCGGTTTACAGAGTCAATATATTGCCTCCAACAATCTGGGTCCTCATTTTACCCACCTTGGAAGGATGGAAGGCTGAGTCAACCTTGAGCCTTCCATCCTTCCATGAGATTTGAACTGCCAAATTGCAGGCAGCCAGCAGCCGGCAGAAGTAGCCTGCAGTACTGCACTCTAACCACTGCGCCATCACGGCTCATGATAACACCATGTTGCACGTATCATCATCCGTCACAACATGGGGAGGAAAGAGGTAACTGCTACATGCTCTTCTTTTATGTATATGGAGACAGTACTTACTGCAGGCAGGCGGTACCAAGAGTCCCGGCATGTCCCAAGTTCACAATTCTTTTAATTAGATGCTCCCTGGCAATTGGACACTCCGCAGAGGGTGAAAGGGCTTTCAATTTATCTTTTGGGTCTACATAACATGGTGCTGCTGGGAACGCTCTCATCTGTCGTTTCAATTTCTTTCGGGCCAAAACAGCTTCTTTCCATCTTCAAGAGAATGTACAAGCAAGGTTCATTGACTGCCAAAATACACAACTTGCTAGAATCATCCTTTCAATTGTATTTTATCTGCTTGATACCAGATTATAACCAGTTCTAGTGGGGAAGCGAATGTTTTCTGCACTGTTAGAAGAGACGGAAGAAAAGGCTATACAGCCTTTAGAACATTCTCTATAGAATATAGCAATTATATGTATTCTTCATTCAATTGCTCATTTGCCCTATAGTTTTTTTAAAAAAGACAAGTGATATGTGTCTTTCTTGTTGCCTTCCTATTTTAGTCACCTTAAAGAGCCACCTGCATGAGTTGGACAGCTATAGAGAGAGAGAGAGAGAATGAATGAATGAATGAATGAATGAAAGAATGAAAGAATGCATTCCCAAGCTTTTTTCTCTCCAACCAGACTGCATATATATCTGGCTTATATAAAGTTTCATCTTTGGATTTAGTCCCAAATCCCATTTAAAAGTCTATCTTGGATGGACTTGTTAGGCAAAAGTAAGAGTAGCTAACTTTACCAGCATTACCACAATAAATTCAGAGCAGACCAGGCAAACACATTATGATATGTAAACTATAAATGACAATTAGAGATCACAGGAGAATTTGCAAGAGAAGTACTTCCACGATTTAAAATTTAAGAGACAAGTTTTGTTGTGTAGTTATGTTCTGTAGAATAAAATTGCAAGAATAATGAAAAGATTTTACACATCTTATCCTGAGCTTATTAGTGGAAGAAATGTGATACAAGTAAGAGAATAATTAAACTTCTTAAGAGCCAACTTTAATACACTTGACATACCTTTGTAAGTATTTGCAGAAGCACTGAAGTTCTTGCAGGGTTTCCTTAGCATTTTGGAAAATTTCATCCTCCAAAAATGCATCCATCATTTCAGCACAGATGTCCTGTGAACACCGGACAATGCGTGCCTTTTGATCTATTTCCACAGCACACCTAAGATATAATAAATTAATTTAACAGATATCTCAAGATAGATTATAGCACTTCTGGCTTTCTGTCATACAACAGATTAGAATATTTCATTTTAAAGAACAATTCAAGAACTGTTTAAAAGCAAATGTTATGTCATATAAATTAAATAACACTGTTGATAAGAACTGCAATATAGTTTAAATGGAAATTATTGATCACTGCATACAAAGTATCATGTCTCTAGTTCTGCAAAATTGAAGAAACAAGCCTGAACAAAATGAATTAATAAATGGACATCTAAGTTGAACTAAATTATCATTTGTAAAATAAAAAGAAATTATTTATTATTCCTGCATCATGAAAAATATTCTGGTTTATAAACAGTGGCTGTGTGAGAAGAAAACAACTCAGAAAAGAGCTCTTTCTCCTCCACAGTTCCCAGTGCTTCCCTACTTCTGAACAACTATCAAGGGGAAACTGTTGAAATCAAGGTTGGGAAAATTCTCTGTTTCTTTTTTTTTAATGTACACAAAAAACATTACATAACATACGAACATACAATGATAGGAATCCTAGATCCCATTTTGGTTTTAGCTCAAGATCAGTTCACAAAATTGTGTATACCTATAATATAAATATTGTCAAATATATTTGTAATTTATATTTTATACTTGTTTCTTCTATGTATATCTACTTTCTGGTCAATTTTTTGTATATGTCATATATCTCTTTTATGGATTTCATTACTGGAGCCAGAGTATTAGAAACATCCATGGTAAGAAGAATGACAGATTATAAAGTGGCAGAAAGACAGCAAAAATGTTATTTATCCTAAGGTTTTTTTTATCTTTCATAACAAAGAATCCATTGCAAGAAAAATGCATAATAATTAATGAAGCAAGCATAATAAAACTAATAATGATAAAGACATAACAATCAGCAAAGAACATGGTTCTGCAACTCACGTACTTTAGCTCCTTAACTGAAATTTCTTGTATTTCTTGCTTTATTACTTGTTCCATCAGTTCTGCACCCAGTAACTTACTTAACATTTGTATTCTCTCTTCTTTTTCCCTTTTTTGCCTAAGATGATGATGGAATGAAATCCAATCATTATGTGTTAAGAAAACTTCAGGTACTTACCTTAATAACAAAGTTTCTCAAAAAAATAGCTGCCTTAAAAATAAAGTATTAAGTTATAGAAACATTACTAAGATACAAGTAATACTAAGTATGTTCTATTTAACTTACATCCTCTGATTATGTTGTATTGTCTGACTGTCTTGAGTTGGATCAAGAACCATCTATGTGCAATCTATTGCTCTACAAATACACTAGTGGTGTTTAAATAATTCTCACACAACTGGAGCAATGTATAAGAGGGAACATGAGAGCATGCAATCTACTCTTACCCAGTAGCAGCTAGATTCCCCAGATATGAATGGGTTCTACATATTAACTGACCATCTGTATACAAATATTAAATAAAAGTTACTTCTCTTTTTCGGCCTGACGCTTTTCTTCTTCAAATCTTTCCCTTTCTTCATTTATTACAACAGATGCAATTTGCCTCAAAATTCCAGACATCGCTTCTGTAACTAGTTCATTTTTAGTAGCGTCAGAGACCCTGTAGAAGAAATAAAATTCATTGTGAAGCCTTAATTGAAAGAACCAGCTGCACATTTCTAAATTTTCTAGAACTTCACCAGCTCAAGACAAGTGTTTCTTATTCACTTGCACAGCCAGGTTACATGTATTAACACATCAATATTAAATAAAAGTTTCATCTCCAAAATAAAAGTTAATTAAAAGATGAGCATAAACAACCCAAGTATTTTAGGTAGTGTTGGTTTACCAGAAGAATCCCCTAGTCCTATTGCTCACATAAGTAGAAATACCCAGCACTGAAACATCAGTGCAAATCTATGGCAATGCCCTCTCATCCTTACCTGCCACTCCATCCCAAAACCCTTAGCTTCACCCAATGCTGATTTCTCCTCCTGTTCCGCCCCAATGTTTCACTGCTCCACTTGCTATTCCTTCAATATTCCCAAACTTCCCTGTTTTCTCTGCCTTTCTACGCTTCTCTGGTCTCTCCTCATCCTATTCAAATATCCATAAATTCATTTTGCTTTCATCTATCCTCTTTTCTTGTTCACTTCTTTTCATCTTGCAAAAAAACAAGTACAACTTTTTAAAAGCTGCAAACTTTATGAGATATTTGCTTCTAAAATTATAATACTGTAAATCTTATTTCCCTAGCAGAATGTGAAACTGTTGCTTTGGTGGAAATAAGCCTATGTTCACTGGCCTGAGAAATCATGAGTATGCCAATTCCCTTCTGACAGGGGTGTCAAACTCGCATTGTCATGTTGTCGTCACATGATGTATCACAACTTTTTTCCCCTTTGCTAAACCGGGGGTGGGCGTGGCCTGCGGGTGACACATCGGCCTGTGGGTCGCGAGTTTGACACCCCTGCCTTATGATGTCTTTTCTAGTAAAGCTGGAACTACTGCGATTGCAGAGACTGTAGTATAATGATTACCCCCCCCCACCCTTAATGGCTTCAACAGAGTTTGATATACCTATTGTAGGTTCATCTGTTTGACAAATTTGCTTGTTGGGCTGCTTATGAGACTTCAGATTTCTTTATGATGAAAAGTAGACTCAAGAGTTTTTGTTATACATGCTCCCAGTAATATACTTACTTAGTAAGAAATTTGAGATAAGTGATTCCTAAGAGAGGCATGTAAAATACATTCCCCTAAATTATATAAGCTTGTCTTCTGATTTAGATGAAATTTGATTATTCATTTTTAATCCCACTTTTATTACATTTTAAAACACTGTATTTTTCAGACTATAAGATGCACCAAGATTTCAAAGAGGTAAGTAAGAAAAATAAGTTTTTGTCCTCCCCGGCCCCCAGGAGCACTCTACAAGCCTCCCAAACCCGCTGCGTGCCCCGTTTTTTACAAAAATGGGCCTGTTTTTCTCAAAACGGGGGCATTTTTGCCTTCCCCCAACCCCCAGGAGCACTCTGCAGGCCTCTCAAACCCTCTGCGCACCCTGTTTTTCTCAAAAACAGACCAGTTTTTCACACGTTTTTGTGAAAAATGGGGCACGCAGAGGATTTGGGAAGCCTGCAGAGTGCTCCTGGGGCTGGGGGAAGGCAAAAACGCCTGCGTTTTTGCAAGAAATGGCCCATTTTTCACCCTTTTTTGCAAAAATGGGATGCGCAGAGGGTTTGGGAGGCCTACAGAGTGCTCCTAGGGGCTGGGGGGGAAGGCAAAAATGCCCCCATTTTTGCAAAGAAAGGCCCATTTTTGCCCGTTTTTTCTCAAAAACGGGGGTGTTTTTGCCTTCCCCCCAGCCCCCAGGAGCACTCTGCAGCCTCCCAAACCCTCTGCGCACCCTATTTTTGCGAAAAACGGGCCCATTTTTTGCAAAAATGGGACGCAGGGGCAGGGCTTCGGGAGGCCAAAAATGGCTGTATTCGGTGTATAAGACGCATCAACATTTCCACCCTCTTTTAGGGGGGAAAAAGGTGTGTCTTATACTCCGAAAAATACGGTAAATAATTCAAGGTGATGAACATATCTAATACTTCTCCTATTTGCCCTACAACATTGACCCACAACACAGGTCACCAACTGGTGGTCCGCGGACCACTGGTGGTCCGTGAGAAAATTTTGGTGGTCCACGGTTCACCCAGGTGGAGGAGCTGTTCTGGGATGACTAATGGCCAGTCCTGTGACTAGAGCTCTGGAATATGGGACCAGCCAGGCAGCTCATGGTGGGGTTGGAAATCTCCACTGTAGAGGGAGCTACGTGAAACTTGCAACTTTGCAGCGCAGCCCTCACCGGCTGGAACGAGGTAATGGTGCAAGGGGGGGGGCGGCAACCTGCGCTCGTTCTTCCCTCTGCTGTGGCTTCCTGTTGGCTGAACCCACCAGTGGCTGGCACGCCCCTTGCCCTCCCCTCCCAGTCACTCCTCGCCTGGCCTGAGAAGGGAAGGGCAGGGGATGGAGATTTGCTCCAAATTCCACAGCGGGGGCGAAGCGTCCAGCACCAACAAAGGCCGAAGCACCCACGAGACCCAGAGAGCGCCGGAGAATCACAATGAGAGACACAGACAGACAGACAGAAAAAGAGAGAGGGAGGGGGGGGGGGGAGAGAGAGAGAGAGAGAGAGAGAGAGAGAGAGAGAGAGAGAGAGAGAGAGAGAGAGAGAGAGAGAGAGAGAGAGAGAGAGAGAGATGAGAGAGACAGAGACGGGAGAGGGGGGAGAGAGAGGGGGAGAGAGGAGAGAGAGAAAGAGAGGGAGGAGAGAGAAAGAGAAAGAGAGGGGGAGAGAGAGGGGGAGAGAAAGAGAGATGTCAGAGAGAGAGACAGAGAGAGGGGGAGAGAGAGATGAGAGAAAGGGAAAGAGATGGGAGAGAGAAAGAGAGGGAGGAGAGAGAGAAAGATAGAGAGGAGAGAGAGAGAGAAAGAAAGAGAGAGGGGGATGTCAGAGAGAGAGAGAAAGAGATGAGAGAGAGACAGGGAGAGGGGAGAGATGAGAGAGACAGAGAAAGAGAAAGAACAAGAGAGGAAAGAGGAGGAGGGAGAGATGAGAGAGAGACAAAGAGGGGGGAGAGAAAGAGGGGGAGAGAGAGATGAAAGAGATAAGAGAGAGACAGACAAAGAGGGGGGAGAGAGAAAGAAGGGGGAGAGAAAGAGAGGGGGGAGAGAGAGGAGAGTACACCCCTAGAACTAAGAATATAGTATGTATCTGTAAAGAAACTGTTGAAAAGAGGCTAATGAAAAATATGAATGAAAATAAAATATGGGCAGTTATCCTTACGAGGCTAAAATGAGGATAACAGACTTATTTTGCTATGAAAATAGAAACAGGGCATACCATGCATGTTTTATTCTTATATCATTTACTGTATGTTGTTTTTTATCTATTTTATTGTAAGCCGCCCAGAGTCACGTATGTGGCTATATAAGAAAAATAAATAAATATACTATTGCATTTAAGTCACAATCTATGTTTTATCAGCCAAAAAAACCTGGTGCATCATCTTGTCATCTGGCTGGTTATAATAAAGGAAAATCAGTATTAATTTAATTTATCTTTCTTCGCAGAAAGTGGTGGCAGAAAGAGTCGAAAATGCTTTCCTATGCAGAGAAAGATTTTACAGAGTCCTATAGGTGGTCTTTGTTAATCTAAGGCAGTGGTTCCCAACCTGTGGTACGTGTACCACTAGTGGTACGCGAGGGCCTTCCAGGTGGTACGCGAACACTTTCGGGGTCATGAACGATTTTTAGTTAGTTATTTTTTACTTCACAAAAATGTTTACTGCCTAACACAAGATAATCTGGCAACGATTTGCAACTGTTGCCACACGCCACCCACCTGGTCCCAGCGGCCCGAGAATCCAGTTGCTGGATGCGCGGGGCCAAAAAAGGAACGGTACAATTATGGAAATAAAGTGATATCTGATCGAATTTAGTTTCTCTGGAACCAGATGGTACGCGGCGACTGTACGGGACCTCCAAGTGGTACTCGATCACAAAAAGGTTGGGAACCACTGATCTAAGGAAATCTATTATAGAACATATTTATTTAACATATATGTATGGCTTCCAAATTTAAACCACAATTTTGAATGGCTCACAAGAACAATAAAACCATGATACCATAAAACCCATAAAATTATAGCTTCCTTTAGCTTCCTTTCCTTGAACCTTCTGTCAGAGTCAGACAAGTATGGGAAGAGTTGTGCTGATGCTGCAAAAGCCTTACGGATGATATAGAAACCCTGTTTAAAGAAGACTGATTATCCAAGAGATGAGTGACACAAAAAGGCCTTCTTGAAATTCTAAAGTAATAAGCCCTTCCTATCTGGCTACAAGTTAAAAAAAAACTTCTCCCATTCACATCTAGTCAAGAAGATTTGGAAGATGAAGAAGTGAGAACAAAAAGTGCTATGAAGAAAGAGAACAGATGTTAGTTTTAATGCCAAAAGGCTCAAAAGTAACAGAAAAGATTTCAATTGAAAGATACTACCTTCTGATACTTCTAGACTTTTCTCTAATCAAGGAGAGACTGATGCAGTACTGGTATGAATTATTTATAAAAGTTGAAACTTAAAATTTCCTGGATGTTCAAATTAGTATACTTCAAATAATAGTTTAAATTTTAAATAAAAATAAAAATAATGATAACGCATCAGATCAAAATAGTAGCATTTCTCATGTTTTCTTTAAATATAGAGCTAAATTAGAAAAGTTATCCAGTATCAACCCTTGATCAATGTCTTATCCGAATCTTCCCCAACCTGAGCATGTTCATCTGCTAGAATTCTTAGTAAAAGCCATGCTAGGTACATAATTTGGGAAGTTATAATGCACACGTTTGGAGCATGTCCACATTAGAGAAAGTTGCACTAACTTATTATAGTATTCAGGATATGTGTACAATGACAAATGAGCAAACACCAATACCTGTTTCCAAAATATCATTAAAAACAATAATATCTATACATACCATAGTGCTGTTTGTACATAGTCTGCTCCTGCACTGCTGATTTCTTTGCATTCTTCTTCTAGTACCTCATACATAAGGTCTTTAGCTATTTCTAAAATGTCCTGACATTAAGAAGCAAAGAGTAAGAATTAGCCTTCAACACTGTTTTAGCACATATTTGTAGAACCAAGACAAATAAAATAGTAAGTACATGATAGAACAATATTAAAACTCAAACATTTGATGAAATAGAGAATTTAAGGCAATATTACAACACAATACCACAGTCTCTAAATATCAGCATTCTTATCAGGGTGGTGTAAAAGCCTAGAAAGTTTGCCAATTTCTATAGGAAAAACTGTAGTGAAACTTTCTGAATTTAAAAAAGGGGAAGTGGAAAAAATTGAAAAGAGGGTTAAAACAGAATTCAAGGCTCTGCTTATGGAAACACATTTTTCAAGGGCAGGAAGACTGTTTTGCCTTCCAAGTATTCTGCAGAGAAATACTTGGTTTGAGAGCCAGATGATCTAGTGCAGTGGTTCCCAAAGGGGGCGGTACCACCCCCCGGGGGCGGTGGGAACCCTTAGGGGGGCGGTGAGAGGTAAGGGTGGCGACAGGGGGGCGGTGAGAGGGTCCAGGGGGGCGGTAGGTGGTTCGCCGGTCCTGTCCCCGTGCCGCCACCCATGTCCACCCAATCGCCCGCTGCCGCTTTTCCCGCCACTCTTTTCCCAGCGGGGACTGGGCGGGCCGCGAGACGGGCATCTTACTGGACTTTTAACAGCTCCGTGAATCTGTCGTCTGGTCTCTTTGCACTGGTCTCCAACCTTGGCAACTTTAAGACTTGTGGACTTCAACTCCCAGCAAAGCTGGCTGAGGAATTCTGGGAGTTGAAGTCCACAAGTCTTAAAGTTGCCAAGGTTGGAGACCCCTGAAAAGCTTGCAAAATACAGAAACTCTTCTCGCGAGGGTGAGCAATTAACAACTCACAGCGAGAAGAGTTTCTTTATTTTGCAAGCTTTTTTCCCTAGAGACTAGCCGACAGAAACACGGAGCTGTTAAACCTGTAAGACACGGGATTGGGGGGTGGGTGGGCAGGGGCTGGGTTGGGGGGTTGGGTTGGGGGGGGCGGGAGGAGGAGGAGAAGGAGGGAGACCTTGTGGGGAAATCGCAGCTGCCTTTTTTCCGCTCCTTCGGCCAAGAGGCACCGCGGTCGGGAAGTCGGTCCAGAAAGAGGGCAGCGATGGCGGGGGAGATCGGGAACAGTTGCCTGCCAGAGTTTCTGCCGCCTTCGCCTGCCTCCCTTTCCTTTCCTTTCCTTTCCTTTCCTTTCCTTTCTTTTCCTTTCCTTTCCTTTCTTCCTCCCTTTCCTTCCCTTTTTCCTTCCTACTTCCCTTCCCTTCCCTTCCTTCCCTCTTTTTCCTTCCTCCGTTCCTTCCCTTCCCTTCCCTTCCTTCTGTCTCTTTCCCTTCCTTCCCTCCTTCCCTTTCCTTCCCCCTCCTTTTCCTTCCTACTTTCCTTCCTTCCCTTTCCTTCCCCCCCTTTTCCTTCCTACTTCCCTTCCTTCCTCCTTCCCTTCCTTTTCCTTCCTCCCTCTCCTTTTCACCTTTAATTTCCCTCCCTCTCTTTCCTTCCTACTTTCTTTCCTCCCTCCCTCCCTTCCTTCCTCCTTCCATTTCCTTCCCTCTCATTCCTTCCTTTTCTTTCTCTTTCCTTTCCTTTCTTTTCCTTCCTTTCTTCCCTCCCTTCCTCTATTTTTCTCTCCCAAACAATCCCAAGTTAAATCCTCCCCTTGGCCATTGTGCGTACATGTGTGTCTCATCTTCTAAAAATCATAACTCCCCACCCCACCCCAAACACCAAATACCATCCCCTTCTCCATCCCACTGATGACCCCAGGTGCCCAGCCTCCTGCCCCCCCCCCGCAACCTCTCCGCATGCCCGTCTCATGATGTGGCCTTCGGCCTCGCCTCCTCTGCCCACCTAACACACTGCTCTCGTTCGTCCCTGCGATGCCATCTTCCCCTGCCCCCGGATGGATAGCAATTTAGGCAGGCACGACACACTACCAGGTGAGGAGGGGGCTTTCTAGCTGTGCCTGCTGGGTACAGGAGTCCCCCCCTCCACCCGGCCTCTGTGCCAAGGAAGGCAATTCAGAGGGTGCCAGTGCTTCCCACGGGGGAGGGGGTGTATTTCCAGGAAGCCCCTTGAATGTGCCAGTGTGGGGGGAGGGGGAGAAGACCCTCCCCCATGTGCATCTGTCCCACCCACCCCTCCATTGACCACTTCTGCAGTTTTCTTTCCTTTCCAGGCTCTGTTTGGTCATCCAGTTGAGCCAGCCTTGGCGAGGAACCAAAATGGCTTGTGTGTTTGTTTGTTTGTTTGTTTTTGCAACCAAATACAAACCATGTTTGCGGGAACCGGTTTCAAAACCTCCCAGTTTCCCAAACCTGGACGTTTTTGGCCACGCACGCACACACACACTCACACACACCCAGTGGCTCAATGTGGGATAGATTTCCCACCCACCTCCAGCCCCTCTTTTCAAACATGCCCCTCTTCCTCGCAGACAGAAGCACATTTTAAATCGCCATAGGCAGAGCCCAGAGAAGGCAATGTAGTCCCGCGGTGTGTGCGACACACACACACACACACACACACACACACACACACACACAGACACAGAGAGAGAGAGAGAGAGAGAGAGAGAATAAGGAAAGAAAAAGGAAGGAAGGAAGGAAGGAAGGAAGGAAGGAAGGAAGGAAGGAAGGAAGGAAGGAAGGAAGAAAGAAAGAAAAAGATGGTAGGAAGGAAGGAAGACAGAAAGAAAGAAAAAGATGGTAGGAAGGAAGGAAGACAGACAGAAAAAGAAAGGAGGGAAGGGAGGGAAGAAGGAAAGAAAGATGGTAGGAAGGAAGGAAGACAGAAAGAAAGAAAGAAAAAAGATGGTAGGAAGGAAGGAAGATAGTCAAAAAGAAAAGAGGGAAGGGAAGGGAGGGAAGAAGGAAAGAAAAAGGAAAGAAAGAGGGAGGGAGGAAGGAAGGAAGGAAGACAGAAAGAAAGAAGAAAGAAAGAAAGAAAGAAAGAAAGAAAGAAGGAAGAAAGAAAGAGATGGAAGGAAGGAAGAAAGAAAGAAAGATGGTAGGAAGGAAGGAAGACAGAAAGAAAGAAAAAGAAAGAAAGAAGGGGAAGGGAGGAAAGAAAGAAAGAAAGAGAAAAAGAAAGGAAGAAAGAAAGAAAGAAAGAAAGAGAAAAAGAAAGAAAGAATTATGACCACAATTGAGCATAACATTTTGGTTGCTAAGCAAGAGCGTTGTTAAGTGAGTTTCACCACATTTTACAAGTTGGCCATGCCCACCCGGTCACCTGACCACTAAGCCACACCCACTTGAGGGGGCGGGGTGGGGGGCGGTGAGGATGAGTTTGTAGCACCAAGGGGGCGGTGGACTGAAAAAGTTTGGGAACCACTGATCTAGTGGTTAAGGCACCAAGCTAGAAACTGAGAAGATGATGATGATGATGATGATGATGATGATGATGATGATGATGATGATGATGATAATGATAATAATAATAATAATAATACTATTATTACTATTATTACTATTATTGCTATTATTATTATTACTATTATTATTCGCATTTGTATGCCGCCCACTCCACAGAGACTCTGGTTCTCTGAGTGGAATTCAAGTTCCACCTTAGCCATGAAAACCAGCTGAGTGACTTTGGGCCAGTCACTGTCGCTCAGCACAACCCACTTCACAGGCTTGTTGTTCTGGTGAAAACAGGAGGAAGGTGTATTGGGTGTTTGTTGTCTCATTTGCAAAATATTTTTTAAAAAATGAAGATAGGATGCAAGTAAACAAACAGCTGGAATTACTCTTCCATTTGTTATCCCTATCAAACCCAGACCCCTAAGGCAAGGATCAGAATCAACTAATATAAAATCTTTCAGCTGAATGCAGAAGCTTTCCTCACACTTATTCACTGGGAAGAATAGGAACACGAAGGGCTAATGGCAAAATTCTGTAGGAGGAAGAAAGTACAAGTGCCAGGAGAAGCTGCATATTCTGAGGGATTGTATGCTCCATTTTGAGGGCAAAAAGATCATTTTCTCAATTACTAGTATTATTTTTACACCGCAGTCTACCTTCAAGTTTTTCTAACTTTGTCTCTTATATCAAGAATTGTTACGTTAAAACAAAAATAGAGAAATAAAATTATTTTTTTAAAAAAGTAATAATTTAAGAAATGTCAGATGCTTCTCACCATATCACTATATTCAGGCTGATGCTTTGGTGTGGGAGACAACGGTTGTGAGATGGGCTGGAAGATGGACTCTGCAGAGGAAGGCACCAATGAAGATGGGAATGGTCGAAGTAAAAATGAAGATTGAGATTGAAGTGCTTCCATTTTTACATTTTCCTCTCCCATTTTTGATTCTGTGGACAAAAACAGGCAGTAAAATATCAAGCTATTAAGCAAGAGAAACAATATTTTCATAACTTTTAAAAACATTTTTTTCAAGCCAGGGCAAACTTTTCCAGGATGGTTTCTGAAAACAAGAGTAAAGGTATGGTTAAATGCAAAAGTTCAAATTCAATCTGTTTATTTTCAGAGGTTTCAGGGGAATTACCTCAGAATTACTGTAAAATATTTCTGCTTGTCAAAGAGACACTGTCTATTATAACAGAGAATACCCAGCCAGATGAATTAATCAGATTTGGACTGAATTATTTTATTAAGCATTTATGTTTAACTATCTAAATCAAAGAACAGTCATATGTTAAAGTGACTATACCCCATTGAATTTTTTGACGATTTCAAATTATTTCAAATACAGATATTTGATCTTCATTTCAGCAATATTGATAAAGGGGATATACAGGTAATATAACAAATATGTCCTTTTATAGACAGTCCTTGACTTACAACCACAATTAGGATCAGAAGCTCAGTCATTGAGTGAAGCAATTGTTAATCTCTAGTAGTCCATTGTAAGCCATTATATAATTGCTATAAACATAAATGCAAATTTGCATGTGGAAAAAGTAAGTACCCCTCCTACATTTATTACTACCTCAAATACCTATACTTAGAATCCAGTGCACCAGAACAGCTGAAAATATTTAGAATATTGTTATATAGTATCTGGGAGGATGTTTAGTTTGATTTGCTCACTGTTTTTGATGTGAGTGATATCACCAGTTCTCTGAGGTAGTCACAAAAAAGTTTACAGGTGACTATGACTCTGGAAAAGGATTTAAAAAGATTGCCAAGCAATTGGATATCAATCATCCCACTGTCCACACAATCATTTACAAGAGAAGAAAGCTGCCAACTTGTCTAAGCCAGGCCACCTCAGCAAGTTCATGAATACCTAGGCAAAGGCTAGGACGTCCAGAACAACATGCTCTGGACAGATGGGGCAAAGACACAGTATTTGCCTACAGAATGGCGAAAACCAAAGACAGAATTTTACCTGATGCCATGGTGGCAGAAATATTATTTTTGGGGTCTACTGTGCTGCAACAGGGCATGGGCAACACACTATGAATTCTTTGTTGTACCAGAGAGTGCTTGAGGATAATGTGAGACCAATCTATCGGAATGAAGCTCAAAAGAAAATGGACCTCGCAACATGACAATGATCCCCCAACATTCCAACATATCCACCAAGGAATAGTTGAAAAAATATATATGGAGGACTCTGGAACGGCCAATTCAATGGCCAAATCTAAATCCCACTGAAATGTTGTAGGGTGATTTGCAATGGACTTTGAAACCGCAAAAATTCTGCATGGAGGGGTATGTAAAATTTCTTCCCAATCAGTGTAAAGGACTGATATAAAGTTACTGTCAAGGTTCTTACAAGATATGGCTTATCAAGATTGTTTCTGCCAAAGGAGATAATTCCAGATATTCAAGCCAGGGGTGTACTTACTTTTTCCATGAAGGAATATCTGTTGATTTTTTTGTTGCATAAATGACTGAAAAGTCATTTTTTATAGTTTTGTTCAATTACATTACTTTTATACATTGTTTGAATGAAGATAAATTATTGATATGTCTACATGCTAAAAAAAGAAAAAACTTGACATGGGGTGTACTTATTTTTTCTCATGCTATTCAGAGATAATGCATTTTAGTATTTACTGACAGTTTTAGTTACTTTCATTAGATTTAGTACATACAATTTGTGCTAATTTATTAAAGTCATTATGGAGCATTGAGAGAGAAAAAACAAACCAAATTTAATGCAGTAGAAAACAATCTTTCTTCGATAACACATAAGACTGTTCTGTTTATTTTTATTTAAAGGAGTGCATTCTATCAAACGATAGGATCAAGTCAAAGCATTGAACTAAGAAAAACATTGGACCTTCCTTAAGATGAGTTAACAGCAACTCCATACAAATTATTATAACCTTGATGAAAAAAATACCATGCAAGAGTTTGGGACCTCTTTCTATATTAACTTAGCTTGCTTTCTACAAATAAAGAATACATCATTTCAATCAGATGAACTGCAAAAACATTAAAAATAATCACTGTAACAAGATTTTGTTGTATTTAATATTAAAGTTTCAGAGTGATGAAATATCTATAGTAAATGCAAACTATCACAGCCAGTATATTTTTTATAATAGGTTCTAGGAAATAATCATATTTCCTATTGTCATGTTGTCACTGTAGCTTCTTACCTATTATATCAACACCGACTTTCTGAAGATTGCTGGCTGAATCCACTACTGAATTCTCTCCTGTATACTTGTTCTGAGCATTAAAACTGCACAAAGGTACATGAGGAGTCATGTGCTGTAGAGGCCCCCCACTGACAATTTCTCCAACAGGCAGAGTGAACTTCTGCCCAACAAACACTGATTTCTTTGGCTTGGGCAAGCTTTCTGGTTCCAAAAAGGCAGACCGATTCAACTCCACAGAACTGTGTACGGGAAGTACAGAACATATTATTAGGTGATTTCAAGATTATAATGAACTATTTCACAAGGTTTTTTTTTCAAAACACATCTACAATAAATCATAATAGTGTCTTAATTTATCTCTCCTTTGATGTAACATTTGGGGCAATCTATATAAATAAAAATGTAACTGTTCGTTTGGGGATGATTTAAGATCTCCGAAAGTACTTCACCGATTGCTTTGAAATTTTAACACAACGTTGCATTCGAATACGAGTGTGTTTTTATATACCTATATCAGTGATGGCGAACCTATGGCACGCGTGCCACAGGTGGCACGTGGAGCCATATCTGCCGGCACGCGAGCCGTTGCCCTAGGTCAACTCCAACATGCATATGCGTGCCGGCCAGCTGATTTTTGGCTCGTGTGGAGGCTCTGTGAGGGCATTTTAGGTTTCCAGAGGGCCTCTGAGGGGGTGTTTTCGCCCTCCCCAGGCTCCAGGGAAGCCTCTGGAGCCTGGGGAGGGCGAAAAATGGGCCTACCAGGCCCACCGGAAGTCGGGAAATGGGCCATTTCCGGCCTCCAGAGGGCCTCTGCGGGGGCGGGAGAGGCCGTTTTCACCCTCCCCAGGCATTGAATTATGGGTGTGGGCACTCACACATGCATGACAGCGCGTGCACACGCGTTTTCGGCACCCGAGGGAAAAAAGGTTCGCCATCACTGACCTATATTATATAGATGTCACACCTGTGACAGGTAAAAACATGATTTTGTTGAAAACCAGGTAAAAACATGATTTTGTTGAAAACCAGCGCCTTCTACTGGACACACGCTGTACTAATTGACTATTCCCTTCCAACGTTTGAGTCAAGCTGAGGGAAATAAGGGAATAGAATAGCAGAGGCTTTTATGGGGAAACCATGACATGCCTGCTGAGAGGAGGCTGACCACCACCCCATCGTGTGACCCTGGCAAGTACCTCACAGAAATAAAGGGATAAGAGAGCAGAGGTTTAAACACAATTTAAACCTCCAAGACCCTGGCAAGTACCTCAGAAAAATAAAGGGATAAGATAGTAGAGGTTTAAACACAATTTAAACCTCCAAAAATAAAGGGGGGGGAATTGGCATCAATGTTTACCATAATTCTGAAATGTTAATGAGCATAAGGTTGCCTGAATACCACCACCCACCATGACATGCCTTCTGAGAGAAGGCTGCCCACCCCCACCCCCCATCGTGTGACCCTGGCAAGTACCTCAGAGAAATAAAGGGATAAGATAGCAGACATTTAAACACAATTTAAACCTCCAAAAATGAAGGGAGAAACAGCTGTGTCTTTTCTTTCTTTCCCATTTAAGCAGACTGAGCCACAGCAACGCGTGGCCGGGTACGCTAGTGAATTAATATGAATCCCACTTAAAAACACAAAAGCTCTGACACAAACGGTTGCACTGTCTAAATATATTAACTACATTATATTTGTAGAAATTATGTATTTCTAATTTAATGAACAATTAAAAAACCAGCTTTTTGGCCTTGTAGAGTTATTTTAGATCAGTTAAAAAAACATGTGGCAAATGCTTTCCAATAAAAACCTAGGGCCCAGTGGACTTGGCACTTGATTGTAGGTTATATAAATCAAATAAATAAATAAATCTGCAGATTCTGTCATATGTCAGGTTTATCACAACATTTTTATTGCATTGTCCAATCATCTGTCAAAGACTAATTCAAACAGTTTCAACATCTGGGATCTTCAATGATGGTCTATTCAGGCAGATGTTAAAATGATAACAGAAAGGAGGACACTAATATTTTATTATACAAGGGGAACATGTGCTCAATCCAATATTAAAATTAAACTAGAACAAATTTCTGTGTCAGATACTATATAATACATAAAACTAAATTGATAATTTGAATAGGTCTTTGGAAATCCTCGATTCATAAACCATAATGGAGCCTGCCCATTACTGTTGGAATTGTGACAGATATTAACCCACGTGATCAACTCATTTAAACTCCCCATCCTGTTACTCAAAACAACCACTTACCCATCAGACGCCCCCAAGCCATAATAACTTATAAAATCAGTTGCTTCTTCAAGGTTTCTAAACAGCAACATGCGAACTATATTCTCCAGTGGAAAGATAGTGGATCTCTGATAGTTCACAGTATAAGCAAAATTGAGACACTTTAGAGCATCTTTACGAATCTGAAAAATATTTTAAGAGATATTAATATCTTCACTACATTATAACATTCTATTACATAATCCTAATATTAAAAGTATGTTATGGTCTCTGTCAAATATCAATTTGCGGGGGAGGGGAGGAGGAGTTGAATGTTTCATGCACAGCTACAATTGGTTTGGAAGTTGTATTGGCCATAGGCCACACAGCATGGACCTTTTGGGAAAAAATTAAAGCTGTACAAATATTAAGATCATCTTTAACAATAAAGGTTTCCTTTAGTTTATGCAAAAGATAAAGAAGTCTATATTACTGGTTCTAAAGTATCTCACAATGCTATGAATACTGGAAGCTCGACAATACACTGAAAAGTATTCATGTCTTCACTGCTTGTTATATGCTTGTAGGTTTCTTGAGGTGATATTTTAAAGAATAGCTCAGTCTTAACTCATAAAACCATGTCTACAGTTGTACTAACCATGTCCTTGGAAAACACTAACCGTGGAATGGTATCAGTGGAGAAACTATTTTTAAAAACAAAGTCAATCATTGTCCACCAATGGAAATACTTGGTCTACTGCCTTGCTTAGGTCTGTAATAAAATCCACCTGCTTAAAAAACTAAGTGGGAAATCATTACTATTAGCAGGATTTTCAGGATTTTATCTGTTTTGCAAAAGGCACATTGATCCATCAGGATGCATAGGAAATTTAAATAGTCTGTTATAAGAATACGGAAGTTGACTGTTATGTAATTTAATGTGATATAATATTAAAAAAACCTTTGTACTGTGTAATATTATAAAGATTAAAATGGTTGTTATTTCTTACCTGATTGAAATAGCAATGAAGTAAGCATGCATTCAGGTAAGATGCTGTTTGAACAAGCTTGAAAAACTTGACAAAATTATTGCTGTTTAATGCAGCAAAAGCTTGAACTGCAAATCTAACTTCAGGGGAGTTTCGGACAGATGGACGAAACTGTTGCACTTCTCTGTTGAGATAAAGATGGAAAAAAGCTCACTTAATTTTTTATTCACAATGGAAGCATGGAACAGAAAAGAAGTTGCAAAAACATTGGGATACTTGAGCTTGAAATTCATAGAGAATTATCCATTTAAATTTAAAACTGCCACAAAATATTTGAAATGTTTTAAAATATATGCATTATTAATGACAGATGGATAGCTATGTTAATATGCTAAGCAAAAGCAATGGCTGGACTAATTATTTTTAATTCAAGGTGCTGTGAAGCAGTGATCTGATCCTCACATAACACCAACTCACACCACAGTAAGCCAAAAGACATCACACTAAGTAAAACATGTGAACAAATTTACAATGATTATTATTGAAGTAGTCTTTAGACCAGAATCAATTTCATGAGAGTTTTCCCTGGCCTGCAAATAAAAACAGATATGGATAGATATAAGGATTTGATTGAACAATCAGAAGACGCAGTAATGAAGTCAATATAAAAGAAAGAAAACAATCTCTTGCACCTCTCAACTTTGTCAACTTATTATCTTTTAAATCAATATTATGGCAGTAATCAACTTTTTCATGGGTCCGATGAAGGAAGTTGTTGCTGATGAAGTACATGTCATAATAAATCTGTTAACCTTTAAGATGCCTCAACATTTTGCTTTTGAACTAGCTCTCTTACAACTGTTTTATTCTGGTTTGAAGAGTATACTTTTGCAAAAGGTCTTGTCAGTAAATTTATGAAATATATGAATTATTCAACCTTACTTTTAAGTAATTCTCTTTATTACAAAAGAGAAATAGACTCTTGGGAGACAAATAATTAACAATGTCTATCTACTGAGAAGAAGCCTACTATCTGGACAATTTAATACTGCTGAACAAAAGCAGCTAGCCTGTTGATTTCAAAAACAGGATATAATTTGTCATTAGCAACTAACAAGAAACACTGTTCTGGGCTAGATGATCATTTAAAAGAACTAATGATAGGTGGATGGTTTTGTCTTTGGCAGTGTTAGATGGTGATAAAGCTTTGGTCTCTTCTAATCTTGTACTATGAAAATCTGCAACGTTCAAAAAATGTCCAGAGATCCTTTGAATATGACCCACAGAACTCTTATAAATGTCCCCAGGAAATTGTAATAATTAATATTATATTATCCAATGATATTTTGATCAATTTAAAATAATAAACATTTTAAACTGCATTTTTGCTCTTACCTATTAGTGTTCTACTTTTTAATGCTGGCTTGTCTATATTTTGGAATGCAGATCAAACAACACTGAACACCCCATCATATAGTTACACTTCTCTACATTAAAAGTGATTCATTCTTATCATTCTGAATTTATGAACAATGCAATGAAATGTTTGTAGTGAAAAAGTTAAATCAATGTTGTAAACATTTAAAAAGTCACCTGAGAATATCCCCTTTGTTGAGGTTCAGGAGGACATTGTATCCCCTAAATTCTGCTTCACCCTTGCAGTAAATACCCTTGTTTGCAAGGTCCTGATACATCTCCTTCAGGCTCTGAAGACACTTAGTCATGTTTTCGTTGTTAATCTTTGCATCAAATGATGACATGGGTTCTTCGCACAAATGATGGGAGCAGTGAATATGAAAACGGGTACATTTTTCAATCAAGGAAACAGTCAGAGGAGAACACAGATGTTGCTGGGTTATATCCTAGCCAAACATAAAATGGCAAAATGTTAGAACTATAAAATTCAACAAAATAAAATTCATCAAAATCTACTTACAAACTTTATGTAGCTATTCTTAATTATATGTTTCTATAAATCTCAGTTAATGCTTTATATAATGCAACTGAAAGTCTTCCAAAAACCTCCAGATCCCAACCCAAGAAGTATGCAGTTAATAGAGATCACTTTTTCCACTTGTGGAACAGCAGAAGATGAAAAGGTGATGCAGATTAACCAATATTTTCAGGTACAAGAGGAAGTGGAAGTGTAAAAAAAACAGGCAGGCAAGAAATCAAGCAGCATAAATAGAATTAATGTTCGAAGACAGCAAAAGAGACAAATCTCAATACCTTCCATATGTTTATGACTGAAGCCACCCAGAATTACCTTGAGGTGGCTATAAATTTTATAAACAAGTAGGTAGGTAGCTAGGCAGGTAGGTAAGTTTGAGAACTAAGACCAAGAATGTGTGGTGTTTGAGGGAACAGCTAAGCATTATCTTGCTGTCTCCACAATGTGTCCCTCTTCCTTGCCCTCACTTTTTATTTCCTTCAGCCTTACCCTTCTATTTGTATTTATTCTGTGAAATACAATGTTTTTTTAAATGGTTACCTTTCTTATCCCTCGGGTTCTGTTCCAGACAAAATCATACCACTCCCTGAAGTTCCCTTCTCCTTTGTCCATGATATGAGTTACTAAGTAGTCCATGGTCATGCTTAATACTTCCGAAGGCCTCAGTTCATGTGGTAAAGGTTCTTCCTGGTCTGCAGAAGACCTACTATACTCTTTTATTGCTGCTGCATGGTCAACCTCAAAGAAAGAAAATTATTTCCTCAGTAAAATTCTGGATTTAAGTTTATATCACACCTTTTCTTCAGCAATCCAAGGTAGCTTAAATGGCCATCTTTCATTTTCCCTTTGCAATGACTACCTAGAAGAGAGGTTGGGCTGAAAGACAGTGATTTGTTCAAAGTCATATAGTGAGTTTATATTGTTCAGAATGGACTCAAAGCTGGATCTTCTCCATGCCAGACAACACCCTATAAACAACAGACTGATCTTCACGTTTCAGTTTTAATGTAAGCAGGGGTGGGTTCTAATCTTTTTACTGCTGGTTCTGTGGGTGTGGCTTATTTTGTGGGCGTGGCTTGATGGTCATGTGATGGTGGGCGTGGCTTCATGGTCATGTGACTGAGTGGGCATGGCTAGGTGGTCACAATTCTAGTCCCCCCTACGAGGATTCTTGCATCTGGACCTTTTGCAATCCCACAAAGCATTAAAGGAAATTAGATTCCATACAGCTCTGAACCCTTAAGGCAAACCAAATACAAGTGGTCCTCGCTTAATGGCCGGTTGCTTAGCAAGTATTCAAATTTATGACTGACCTCCTCAGAGCTACTTGACCTGTTTTTGGAGTTTTGACAGCCATATGCACGCACACACACATGCACACGCACACATTTATGACCAGTTACAACCAGTTACAACAGTGGTTCCCAAAGTGGGCAGTAAGAAGGGGGCGCTAAGAGGCAAGGGTGGCGGCAGAAGGGCGCTAAGACGGGGCAGGGGGGCGGCAGGTGGTATGCCAAACTGGTAGAGACAGCTGGCTGGCCACGCCCCCAAACCGGTCCTGTCCCCGCGCCCCGGCCACCCATGTACACCCAATGGCCCGCTCGCTGCTTTTTCCACCACGCGGCGTTTCCGGCCCACCCACCCCACCCCTGGCCTATATAAGTTGTTCCCCTTTGCCACACGGGCACTCGCTTCACCGACACCTTGCCTCGCCTACGCCTTGCCTCGCCAACACCCCAGTCGCTGCTTGCTCGCCCTGCCCCACCCAGTCTCTGCTCTGCAGCTTGCCTGCCTGAAGCGCTGCACCCCTGATCTGCCTGCCAGGTAAGCCTGCAAAGTCGCGGCCTACCTAGCTGCCCCTGCAACGCCCCACTGTCCTAGCCTGCCTTTCCTACTCCATTTCCCGTAGCCCTGCCATGCTTGGCGGCCTTCCACGTGGCCTTCCTGGCGGTCCCCCACTGTTCTGTTCCAGCGACGAGGCCCCAGAAAATATGCACACACACGCTGATTTTACATTTAACTTTACTTCTAATGTTGTCTTAGCATTGAGGTTTGGTTTTTAAAAGTTCAGGAAATCAGAAATAAATCCTTTCGTGCCAGTTTTTAATTAATGTCCGAACGATGGCCATAGTCCAAGCACAACCAAAACAAACAGATCATTACTTTGATCTTACAGATCTTCACTGACTTACTGTGAGTTGGCAGGAAGCCCGGACATCAATTAGTCTCCCTTTTGCAGGGTTGAAAATCATCTTTTAAACAATGTCCACGAAAACAGGCCGAGCAAAAGAACTGGAACAAAACTAAAGTTGACTTCCACAAGGAATCATAACGTAACTAAGCCTTAAATCTAAGTCTAAGGGCGTGGCCAATTGTTCTACAGATCTATTCACGAAGAGACCTCCTCTTGTTTAACCACTCGTGTCTCCTAACAGCCCTGTGTGCCCTAGCATCAAGAAGAGGCTCCTCCTCTTCTTCTGAGTCACTCAAGTGCACCTCAGGAGGTGCAGAAGGCCCTGGTTGGCTTTCAGCCTCTGACACCAAATCCTCTCCGATTTCCTCGCTATCGGACTCGGGTGCCAGGTGCACGGGCCTATGGTACCGCGCCACAACCGCCTCTCGATCCTCGGGATCCGTGACCAGCTGCACGGGATGCGGACGGGCCACAACACCCACACCCGCTTGCCTTCTGAGGTCGGCGTCCAGCCCGGACTGGCCAGTGGGTGGGCGGGCAGCCCTTGGAAATGCAGACGCTGAGAGGGGCTGCTGCACATGCGCCCGCCCCATTTCTGCAAAGGCAGAACCCATTGCAGGGCAATCCAAAGAGGGGAGGGGGATGCTGCAGGAAAGGCCGCCTTCCACCCATGCCGGCTCCGCGGCGCTTGTGGCTCCAAAGCAGCCCACTGTCTTCTCAACCGGCCACCTGCCTGCTCTCTTTGTGGATCAGCCCAGCCGACCGCCGGCGCCACTCTGGGAACTCGGACCACGGCGCCGGGTTTGAAGTCAGTGGGCTGCTTCAGAGCCCCAAGTCCCGCAGAGCTGGCAGGGAGGCACGGGTGGAAGGCAGCCTTTTCTACAGCATCCCCCTCTCCTCTTTAGATCGCCCTGCAGGGCTCTGCCTTTGCAGAAACGGGACGGGCGGTTTTACGGAGGATTGGCGGGGTGATGCACGGCTCTCCAGGATAGAGAGCGGGGCAAGAGAAGGCACAATAGGTTGCGCTGCCCCGGCCCCGCTCAACCACGCTTCTTCCAGCCCATCCGCCCCATGGGACGAGACAATTGGCCGCGCCTCCCCGCCCAGTCTTCCTCGCCGGGTGCTGCTGCCCTGCCCAGCTCCGCCCACCGCCACTTCCTGCGAACTTCCCAGGAGACGGCCGGAGCGAGGGGCGGACGGGAGTGCGTGGGCCTGGCCGGCGTTTGGCTTACCTTCCTGGCGAGCCTCGGAAACCACCTGGAACGCCCATCCGCTGGCTTTCCACTTTCTGCCTGCCCCAAGCCCCTCCCCAGCCCGGAGACCATGCTCCCAGGCAGGCAGAAAGTGGAGAGCCGGCGGATGGGCGTGCCGGGCGGTCTCCGAACCTCGCCAGGAAGGTAAGCCAAGCGCCAGCCAGAGCACTTTCTTCCTTCTCCCGCCGTGAAAGAAAGAAAGCTGTTAGGAAGACAGACAGACAGACAGGCAGGCAGGCATGCAAGGAAGGAAGGAAGGAAGGAAGGAAGGAAGGAAGGAAGAAAGGAAGGAAGGAAGGAAGGAAGGAAGGAAGGAAGGAAGGAAGGAAGGAAGGAAGATGGAAGGAAGGAAGGAAGAAAGGAAGGAAGGAAGGAAGGAAGGAAGGAAGGAAGGAAGGAAGGAAGGAAGGAAGACAGACAGACAGACAGACAGACAGACAGACAGACAGACAGACAGACAGAAAGAAAGAAAGAAAGAAAGAAAGAAAGAAAGAAAGAAAAAGAAAGAAAGAAAAGAAAAGAAAAGAAAAGAAAAGAAAAGAAAAGAAAGATTTATGACACAATTGAGCCCAAAATTTTGGTTGCTAAGCAAGAGCGTTAAGTGAGTTTCACCACATTTTACAAGTTGGCCACGCCTACCCGGTCACCTGACCACCAAGCCATGCCCACCTTAAGGGGGTGGGGGTGGGGGGCAGGGAGGATGAGTTTGTAACACCAAGGGGGCAGGGGACTGAAAAAGTTTGGGAACCACTGCATTACAACATCCCACACAGTCATGTGACTGAGGTTTTCTATGTTTTTGCCAGTCTCCAACAATTCCTTCTGATTTCCGTTTAAAAATGCCCATTGGAGAAAATGGACTTGTTTAACAACCAGTGTTCGCTTAACAGCCATGATGTTTGCCTAACTCAGGGGTCTGCAACCTTAAACACTCAAAGAGCCATTTTTTCTATTTTCTTTTAAACAGGTATCTCTCTTGTTTTACTTTCCCTTCCCCTTAGGAGCCTGTTTACTCGTGAGCACCATTGGCTTTTCTCCCTGCCTCTCCCAGCCAATGTTGCTCACGAATAAACTGCAGCTAGGATCTCCCATGTGCTTCCCTAAGGTCACGAGCCTGGTGGGGATGGGGGGGGGGGGGGGGCGTGGCAAGATAAGCTGCAGGCAGCACGGCCTGGAATGGAGCAGCGCCGGGCCTTGGCAGCTTAGTCAGTCACATGAGCTTGGTGATGACGGGGGGAGCAGCAAGCTCCGGGGATGGGGCAGGGGGGGCTAGCGCAACCGCGACTTACCTGTAGGCAGGAGGAGGCAGTTCAGTTGAGACACAGGGCAGGCACCACATGGGAACTGGGAAGGCAGCTTAGGCGGTGAGGAGTGGGTGGGGCGGGTGATTGGGCGGGGCGAGCAGGCAGCGAGCGGGCGGGGGTGAGAGCTGTGACCGGGCAGGTGGGGCAAGGGAGCGAGCTGTGACCGGGGGACCAGTTCGGGGGCGTGTCCAGCCAGAGGTTGCTAGCGGTTCATCGACCCAGGCTGCCACGTTACTACTGGTTCTATAGAACCGGTCCGGACCGGGAGAAACCCACCTCTGAATGTAAGAGGAACAGGAAAAGATTTGCCAGTTTTACAGTGCTGTTTACAGTTCAATCTTCCTTATGGAAATTAATTCATTATTGTAAAGAATGGTTAAACAGTAGAATAGTTTACTAGAATAGCAGTAGATTGTTGTAGATTTTCAAACAAGGTCATCTATCTGTCAGGGATACTGCAATAGATTCCTGTCCTGATGAAGGGTCCAAATCAAATTATTTATAAGTATGTAAGAATGTGATTACATCTTCTACAACAGAATCTAGATTTTGATTGATATGATATAATTTTAAAATAGTGTAGACTATACATTATTTTATAATTAGTGAAATGAAGAATTTTATGTCAGAGAGAACTCCAGAGAGGCACACCTTGTTCAGATTCTGGAATCATTTCCCATATTTTAAAATATTTTCAAGAGAGGATCTTGTATTTAATATTAAATATTCTATTTTTATGGTTTTGATTTTGGATGAGGATATATACAATTCTTCAGCTACTGCAAATGGTCCCAATAATGATATATAATAAAGCTTAATAAGATATAATTGAACTCATACAAAATCAGATAAGAGTTTGTTACTTTTAACAAAACACCTCAACAGAATACCTGCGATCTTTTTTCAAATCCATTAAACAAGAACTGAAATTTATTTTGTAAATACAGATCTGTAACAAGAAATACCTTTTAAAAGTGAAAAAGAATGGAACTCACAGAATGAAAGCATACTCCTACATTTAATTTGAATCCAATAAATGTTATTTGATTTCCTAATCATCTAAACTGTCTTAAGTAAAAAGCAGCAAAATAAGATTCAGATCTGGAAAAGAAAATCTTCATTATAGTTTTGTTGGTGCTACAAAATCTATTTTTTTATATTTGTATAAGAAAAGAGAGCTCTTTACGATGTGCAAAATTAAATAATAGGCAAAGGAATTGGAAAAGAATGAAGCATCTTTAAAATGTGTCAATAACCCTCAGCACATAAAAAAGATGTCAGTTCTGGAAGCCATTATATCTGTTTGCTTCAACTGCCACATATTTTAGCCTGGGAAATTGGGAGGTGTTTCTTTTTGTTGGAGCGGTAGAAACTTATTCATAAGAAAATTCTTTACCCAAGGACGAATGTGGCTGCACCTGCATGGAGACAGTATCCAGTTGAGCGTGAAGATCTGATTGGACCGTGTGATCAGCTTGTGGGTGTGGGGCAGGGTTGTGAACTTTCAACTGGGTGGGGAAACCCTGGAAGCTTTCAGATTCGGGTTTTCCCATATATTGCCAACATGACATCTCTAATAAATTGGAACACTGAGGAACTTCTAGCCTCTGAGTTTTATTTCATTGGGGGTGTTTATTGGAACACTGACAAAAGAGCTCTAAATCAAAACATTGCTGTGTGCAAACACAAATAATAAATCTGAAGTAGGAGAATTTCTGCATGGAAAGTATTCAATTATTTTTACCTTGTCAGTTCCTGGTATCACTTCAAAAAAACTAAGTTGGTTCCTTGTTTCTCTCATGTAACGCTCTTTTTCTGGACACATATCTGGACATGTGCCAACAAAGGTTTTAGCTTTGCCAAGATGCATTTGTTTTACTCGAGCTAAATAGATAAGGTATAGAGAATTCATTTCACTAGAAGTACACATGCAAAGAGAGGATCAATATTTACAATGATGAAAACAATAGGATTATGCCCAGGTACAGGTAGTTCTTGACTTACAACTATGATCGGGACCAGAAATCCAGTCATAAGTCATTGTGGTCGTATATCGAGGCAACCACGTGACCAGACCCATTTTTCAAACATTTTTCATGGTGGTCATTAAGCAAATCATAATGGTTGTTAAGCAAATCATGCAGTTGTTAAATGAACTATAAGGTTGTTGAGCAAAACCATTCTTCCAAATGGGTGGTTTCTGCAGAAAACCAAAAATATCATAAATCATGGTCACGTGATCATGGGACACTGCAACCAGTCATAAATGTGAGCTTGTTGCCAAGCACCCAAAGTCCACATGCCCACGGGAGGGGTGCAATATTTTATAATGACCAAAAGTGCTTTAAAAGGAATAAAGCACCCAATTTCAAGGCTGTCATAATTTTGAATGGTTATAAAAACAAGCTGTTGTAAAACAAGACCCTCACTTGACACACCCACACCTGAAACCCTTATAAGCAGAAGAACACTGACACTGACATCCTCTAAACTCCGCTGAAGATGTTACCTAGTCTGGTAATAAAATGTTTGGAAACCAACCCACACGCTCCGAGAACAAACCTCCACCCTCAAGCTCTTGTAAGTCAAGTGCATGGTGCTACCTCCTCTGCCTTATATATACAAAGTGATATAAATATAAATGTTTTCCAAAAATAAACTTGCTACATTTTCATGGGAAAATGACCATGTTTCAAAGTGCTTCTTAAAATGAATTGATAACATAGCCGTAAGATGTACAATTAGTAAAATGTGAATTTTTTTAATTTCAGCAACTTTTTTTTATTATTCTAGCTTTATTCTGTCCATCTATAGGAAAATTGTATTGCAATTACCAGTGATGTCCCACAATAGCTATTTATGAAGATAAGGAAGCTACCAACAGTTCTATGTATCTGGCACTAATGAACCCTCGCAACTCTAATTTTTTAAAAAACTACATTATATGTACATTATTGATTTTCCCCCTAGGAATTATAAATGTATATATTGACCTTTGGCTGTCCAAGGCATACTGTCTTGTTCAAGTGGTAATCAGGATGCAGAAGAACAGTCATGCTAAAATCTAGAAAGACTTAGTGGATGTGGGTATCTTGCAGTCTATTCCACCATCCTGACTACTGACTGGACCACTGAAAGCTATTCAAAAGCTGCATTCCACAATACAGCAGCCTATTTACTGATAGATGAAGACTACTATTCACACAAAATACTGGTGCAGAAGGCTTTATATTGGTTACCAGTAGGTTTCCAGGTCCACTTCAAAGTGCTGGTTTTGATCTTTAAAACACTGCACGGTTTGACACTCAGGTATCTAGTAAACCACCTTTTTAAAGTACTGTAGATTCTGCCCATTCATTGAGCATGTTGTAGAAATAGATGCTTAAGGTTCTTTCTCACTATGAGATCCACAGGAAAGCAAGAAACTCCTGCTTTTCATCATTGGGACCTACGTTATGGATATTCTCCTATTAGAAATCAAGATGACTCCATTACTGACTTTTAGAAAAGATTTAAAAACAGAGCTGTTTAGAAGATCATTTATTTAACCCTGTCATCAATACACTTAATTTTTTTGCTACAGTAACTTAAAATATGATTTGAAGCTTTAAAGGTTATTATTTCTGTATTATTTATTTATTACTGTTATATTTATTTTGGTTTATTGTTATCTGAGTAAATTTTTGCATTTCACAACAGAACTATGCGTTGTAGTCCCCCTTAGGCATATAATCAGCAGGGTGATCTTGAGCCGGTCACCTTCTTCCAGGCCTAGGAAGCAGGCAAACCACTTTTGAAAAACCTGCCAAGAAAACTGCAGAACTTGTACAGGTAATGTCTGGAAATTGCATATGACTGAACAACAACAACAAAAAGATTGAAATAAAGCTAACCTGATTTGATTTTGTTTATTGTACACTACCTCAAGTCCAACTAGAAATTGGCAGAATTAAATATAAAATAAAATAAAATACTATGGGGAAAATACAGAAAGTATTACAATTCTACATTCCTGAATACTATAGTATTGTATATCAATAATAATAACCTCATTGCTGTGTTACAATAATTATATGGCTTCATGACTTCACAAATCCTCTCACCCAATTTATATTTCAAAGTATCATTATCACAGCACTTCCAACAATTCTTACCTTGACGCATAATTTTATCTCTCTGGTCTAAAAGTCGGTACTTATCCTCAGAGGTTTCTGCCACCATTCCTATAAGACTATTGAAGGAAGAGGCTGACACTTCTGCATTCTCTGAGCCCTGACCTTCAAATCCACAATCAAAGGCATATTGCTCAAATTGCAAAGTCTTTTTAAGGCCAGATTTCTTAGCCGGAGAACTATAAGAAACAAGACATAAAGAAAGTAATATTTCTTTACCTAGTGCCCAAGAACACATGACCTTTTTTATGGCAACAATACAGTCTCTGATTTTGCGTGTGTGTGTGTGTGTGTGTGTGTGTGTGTGTGTGTGTGTGTGTGTGTGTGTGTGTGTGTGTGTGTAGAGTATATGGATCACCTGGTGAAGGAATAACTTCGTTTCTTTTGTATTCCTTGGATATGGCTGTCTGCTTGTAATGATGTGAATTAACTATGGTCTGGAATAATATAACTAAATCATGCTAGTTACTTCACAAAAACATGTTACTCATGAAAAGATATTACCATTCCTCAGGACTAAAAAGTCTAAAAATGAATGTACAGATAGTCCTCAACTTACAACCACAATTGAGCCCCAAATTTCTGTTGTTAAGTGAGACATTTGTTAAGTGAGTTTTGCCCCATTTTACAACTTTTCTTGCTACAGTTATTAAGTGAATCACTTCAGTTGTTAAGATAGTAACACAGTTGTTAACTGAATCTGGCTTCTCCATTGACTTTCCTTATCAGAAGGTTGCAAAAGGTGATCGCATGACCTCAGGACACTGCAACCAGTCATAAATGAGTCAGGTGATGTGGTCGTGCCCCGAAGCGAAAAGGTATTGGACTAAAATACATAAATGGCTGCAGGAGATAACAGAAACAAAGATAGAATATGTTCCTGAACTTTTCCTACTAGGGATAATCAAAAGACAACACTCCAAAAATGTTAAATATATAATACTGCACATTACGACAGCCGCCAGGATGGTATACGCCCAGTATTGGAAGGACCCTCAAACACCGTCGGAGAGCACAATAATGAAGAAGATATATGACTGTGCCGAGATGGATAAACTAACCATCAAATTAAAAGGACAAAAAGACTCAGATTACTACGATATATGGACAAAATGGTATAACTGGACAAAAAAAAAGGAAATTGAAGAGACAATGTGAGACAAGGATGTAAGAATAGACAATATGGAAAAACGATGTAAAACTTTATAAACACAACCACAATATGTATATATACGATTGTAGATCTGCTTAGAAATGTTATAATATTTGAAAACTTAAAATCAATAAAAATAAGTTATAAATAAATAAATAAATGAGTCAGGTGCCAAGGATCTGGATTTTGATCATGTGACCATGGGGATACCGCAACGGTTGTAAGTTTGAAAAATGGTAATAAGTCACTTTTTTCAGTGCCATTCTAACTTTCAATGGTCACTAAGTGAACTGTTGTAAGTCGAGGACTACCTGTAATGTCAAATTCATCTGTAAAATAGTGTGGGAGTTATCATTCAAAATGTCTGAAGAATATCAGGTTGCCTATGACTGGTCAATTTCCATCTTCCATTTTCCCCAACATACCTGTAGGATTTCAGCTTTCATAATTTCCAGTTAGCATTTAGCATGCTGCTTGTGAGATCATGAGAGTTAATGTAGAACGCCTAGCAGGTTTCAGATTCAATACATCATCCCCATCCACCAAATGCTTATTTAATAATACAGAATAGTGAAGGGATTCACATAGTATCCATCTCACTTCAGGTGCTATTATGTACACAAAAGGATTAAGGCCACTTCCTTTGGAACAGCCCATACTAATTACTCATAGCAAATTTAATTATTACAGTGCTTAGCTAATAGATAATAATCAGCAAATAAGCAATTACAGCAATATTAGCCACAGCATTATTTCCAGTGGCTTTGGAAAGCCCTGTGTTCTTTTGATAGTTATAGAAAGAAACATGGGCAAGAATTTACATTATCTATATATTTTCTATAGAAGAGAATACAGTAGGTCCTATTCTTTTTGTTCTCTTCTTAGCTTTTATATTGTGTCTTTTGAATATTATATAAATATTTAGTTGGGTAATGAAATGTCTGCAAGCAATTAACCAAGCTCAGAGAGGTACATATATTCTCTTCTATTGGAAACATTCTTGTTCATAGTTCGTGCTTCTTTCTTTCACTGCTTCTGTTTGCCTTTTATCCCATTTTGCCAGTTAATTATTAGTTACCTGGTATTTAATACATGAATAAGCAAACATCAACTATATTTCACTGAGTAATATATGTGCTTGCTTTGATCTAGACATAGGGATTAACTGAGATTGTACTGGGTACCAACTAATAGAAAATTACTCACATGGGGAATGGGGAAAACTGCTATATCTCCAATTCTAAAGGGAAGGGGGTAAAGCTGTATTATAAATGAGGGACAGTTCACAGAAATATACTATCCAAATAATAGGGAGATTCTCAAACTGGGAAAATATCATGCTTAGTGAAATAGGATGACAATCTTACCTAGCAGAGGACAATTTTGTGTTCAAATTAATTATATATCTATTTTTTTAGAAGTGATTAACCAATTTATGTCTTCATCACTAGAACAGCAAATTATTAAAGAGTAAGAAATATCTTCTCTGTATATTTGACTGAATAATTATAATAGCAACTGCCTTAGAAGCTGTAATTATAAACATTTCCTTAAATATAATTATCCAAATTTTTAAGAATATATTCTAATGTAAATGAAACAAAAATTGGTTTCTTTCACAATTAGCTTGGCATTAACCTTCCTAATTTTCAATTGACCACAAATATCTTATCATAAAACAATCCCTCTCAGTGGCAGTTCAATTCAAACCTATCAAGCCTACAGCAAGCTCAAAATGAATATGACAAGTATATAAAGGCATAATACAGATACTCCATAGAACTACCCTTCTAAATATTAAGTTATAACATAATTTACTACATATATAAAGTGTCTAGTAATTTTATTTCACAAAGACTATTGTGAAATGCATACCTCTTGTTTGACAGATTCCCACTTCCAGTGGGGCGGATTAAGGATTTAGAAAGTATAGAAGGCTGATGACTCAGGTGTTCATTGCTTTGCCTCCCATCACCTTCATCTAGCTTCTCCTCCTTAGGTGAATAGTCTTTCTTATTAGGACCTTTCCACATTGAGAACAAAAAAAATTAACATATTTTACTACTCAACACTACCATTAATAAATGTACAGCAATTCAATATGTTTAAATATATCACAAAATCTATCCCATAATGACAGAAATAAATATATAAAAGCAGACATACGAAGATGAAAAAAGATGGTATGTTCCATTGTTTTCTCTTTAGTACAGACACATTTCAGTGGATTCACTGGACAATGAAATTTTTGCTTCCTGAACACTTTTGGGTATATCGTATAGATTTTTGTCTGCTAGTCATGAAAATAGCCTGTAATTTAACCTATTATATACCATTGCATAGAATCTTATGTTTTTACACAATAGTAATGTATACTCTTTATTACCTATGAGTTATGTTCATATATGAAAGAAACATACAGAAACATGGAATTGTTGAAGCACATTCAGTACACCAAGTGCAACTGGAATATCTGTGGAGATCCAAAAGTAATGGCTCTGCTCTTTGGAAAGCAGTTCGTATATACCAAATACTATTGTTACATGTGCAAATGGTACAGTGTTGCAAGAGAGTCAGATTACATTAAAAAGAAATGGCCACCCCAAAAGAATTTGGTTCCAGGACAGAAAAACGTGACACATGAGCCACTTGTTGACCCAACAAAGATATTTTTGGCTCCACTGCACATAAAACTCTAACTGATGGAAAATTTTGTGAAAGCAATAAACAAGAACAATGAAGGTTTTTATTATTTGAGACATGTTTTAAGAATAACTGATGCCAAGATTAAGAAAGGCATTCTGTTGATCCACAGATCAAATATATATTATCTGTGACAAAGTGGTTTGAAGATCTGTTTGGGGGGGTGTCAAAGAAAATTAACTGAAAAGTATTTAAGGATGTCGTTGAGAAATATTTTAGTATACTACAGAGCAACATATCCCTGAAGATTCATTTTCTACATTCACACTTGGGACTTCTTTCCCAAAAATCTAGACAGTGATGAACATGCTGAAAGATTTCACCAGGACACTGACACAATGGAAAATCAGTGCCAGGCCAACTGGAATCCATTAATGCTGGCTAATTATTGTCGGACACTGCAGCTAGATGTATCAGATACCAAGTACAAAGAACGATCAGCAGCAAAGCACTTTTAGCCCTGTTGAACTCATTTAGTATGTTGGAAACATTATGTCAGGGGTCCCCAACCCCCGGTCCGCATGCCAGAAACCGGGCTGCGCAAAAAAGCAAAGACACATCCACGGGATGCAGGCAGCAAGCAAAACCACACACCCTCCAGTCCACAGAAAAACTGTTTCCCCGGAATCGGTCCCTGGCGCCTAAAAGGTTGGGGCCACTGCATTATGTGATTAAATACATTATAGTCATTAAAAGTTAATGTCATATTTGTCAAGATATCTACGTATTCTGTTATTCTAAAAATTTATTTGTTTAGTTTGAAGGACTCTATCATATCACCAAAAGTTTTTCAGGAAGCCAAACTTTTGGGGGGGAAATGTTGTCCGGTGTTACTGATACACTGAATTTATTTTGGAAACATTATGAAACATAATCTAAAAAATGAAACATATTGGAATTGATTTAAAATGTAAACATAGGCAACAGTACAGGTAAGTTAGGCAACAGTACAGGTAAGTTAAGGTAAGTTAGTCAACAGTACAGAATGATAACCATTGCTTTAAATATTACTTGTAGTTTAAGTGGTGAATTTTGTACTTGGTTTATTTGCTCTAGCTTTATCCTTCTTTTTAAGACAAGCATTGTTTCCCAAAGAGTCTCATAATTAAAAGAGAAAAAGGCTCTCTGATCTCTTAATGCTGTGCTATATAATTGTTCATCCTGCCTATGTAAAAAATAAGATAGTTTTGAGAATAAAGAAAAAGTCAACATTGCAGATGGGTTTGACGTCTACCATGTTCTATCTAGTTCTGCACTCTTAAGAACTGAGGCCAGTAAACCTACCAGTATTCTTTTTTTTTGGTTCTCTTATTTTAATTTGTATGTTATAAAACATGCTCATTTTGCTATAATCCCTTCCACTATCCTCTCAACCTCTCCTACTTTCTCTCTTCTTTTAACCCCAGTATTTTTCTGGAGTGCAACTTTAATGCATAGCACAAAGATAATATACCTGTCAGACATTTCTCACCTTCATAATGAATAATGCTAGATTCCCCAACTTAACCCCATCCCCAGTCTTGAATATTCCTTCTCCTGGCCTAAAAGAAGAGTTCAGAAACACTAACCTTCATTTCTGACAAGCTGCAACTTCTAGTACAACCAATTTAAATAAATCATTTTAATAAACCACCATTGGTTAAAATTAACCATTGCTTCTTAGTTTCAAATAACATAAGTAATGATTAATCAAAGGCTGAACTGAAAGCTTTTCATACAGGAAGAAATGATGTGGGAAAGCTAAGGAGGTAACACTGCTTATGCATGTCTCACTAAGTCACAGATTCTAATAAAAGGTTCAAACATTTTCAATAGTCTCTATGAAACAAACAATATTTACAATATTTTAATATCTGATCTTTAAAACAAAGTAACTTACTTGGTTTCTTTTTATGCCAATTTGTCACTATATCTTTGTGTAAGTCTTTTACTTTCTTTCTAGCCAAAACAGCAGATGCCTAGAGGGGGGGAAAGGTTAATTAGAAACAGTGTGGCATACAAAATGTTATATAATGTTATTTAATGACAGCATCTGTTTATTATATAAGAAAGACTTTTAACAATTATTCACTTTATGCGAAACAGTATGACATTTCTTATGAAAGCAAACACTCCAATATAACACTAGAGACAGGATTTACATGAAATGTCCATCTTCTCTAATAAGATGGAGTTACAACTTGAGATAAGTTTAATATACATATTCAGGCACAAAAAAAATTAAATTATTAGAATAGGGAAATCAAAAAGTAAAGTAGTGAAAAACCGCAACTGAGAATAACTCTCATCTGACATTATTATATGAACTTTCTTTCCCATAATTTGGAGGCTGAATATATAATGTAGAATAAACCCAATACAGGAGTCCCTTTCTTGCAGTGGAACATTTTCTAGTCCTGGCAGTCTCTTATAAGAATCTAAAACAATACAAATATGATTTTCTGTGAATTTTAAATGAAATCTGATCTGAGTAAAATGACAGAGCAAAAATAAATAAATAAATTGTGCATCAAGTTTCTCATTCAGTGAAATGTGAAAGATAACCAGGCTTGATAAGATCCTGGAACATTTTGCTTTATCGTAAGATGCTATGGTGCTCTTCCCCCCCTATACGAACAGACACACACAAACAAACAAACAAACAAACCACACACTAGACACAAACATGTGCAATAATGGTAAATAATTAAAATATTTTAGAAAAGATCCACTGAGATTTGTTTGTCAAAGTGTAAGAACTGAGAGGAGATACCCTTTACTAGATGATTTCATATATCTTCTGCCATCAGAAGCCATTGGGAAAAGTCATCTTCTTTAGAAATTTTTCTTCATTCTCCCCCAGAATTCACAGTGTTGAAAATTATATCTGCCTATCTGTCCCATATTTATTAAGTATATGAATGTCTGGAGTACAATGAAAAAAGTTGTATCTGTAGTAACAATTATTATAGCATCTAATTAGCACATGTACAGCCTAAATCTTCAAATCCACTCTCTCTCATTCACTAAATGAGAAAACTGGTCCCTCAAGAGGGCAAATGTCTGTTTGATATGCCAATGGTTTTTCTGTCTCAATTTTCTACAATAATTTACTTTTTCCAGGAATTTTCTATTCCTGGAAGGATGCAATTTCTACTATTAAGAAAATGTCAACATGCAGACTTGGTATCATCAATTAGAAAGTTTTATGTCACAGAGTTAACTATTTGAAAAAAAATGTTTTTAGAAAGCTAAGTAAAATAATTATTTTATAGTCACCATTTCCATAATACATGTATTATAAACTGCAGCTCAGAATGGCCACTGATATCCCAATAATTTTAATGAAATGTGTGTTTAATTGCAACTTAAATAGTGTAGCCAACATTAAATTGCAAAATATCATAGTAGCCAACTTTAGAAGCATATGGAGTAAATTTCCCAGTCTAATATATACCCTCTATAGCTATTAATCTTCTGATATTTTAAAACTCACATGATCAAAACAGCGTATAATGGCTAACTTTTTGTTACGGTTGGTACGGATTTGTTGGATTTTAATAAACTTCTCAAAGTGTTTGTGAAGAACATTTCTGTCATTTAGATGATCAGGAATATTTTTACACTGGATGGCTGTGAGTTCACTTGGTGAGCATCCAAGGCTTTCTATGCTCCCAGTGCTCCGATTTCGACGCAAAGGGTTTGAGGCAGCAGAATCTGGAAGTAATTGAATAGTGATTAAAAATAAGCATGTATGTTTCAAAGACACATCTATCTATCAAGTAAAATACAAAATGCTCTACTTATAAGCATACTGCTACTTACAATGTAATTAATTGCAACCATTTCCACTTTCATTTGATAAATTCTTGTTAAGCTCTGCTACCTACCATGTTTCAATTTTCCCTTTTCTTCTTTTCTTAGTGTCGATATTGGTTTAGCCATTGCAAAGCCAGACTGACTTCCTCCTGCCACACTTGTTGCTACCATTTCTCCAGATTCAATGGGAGCACGCTCAATTTTGGATTCCTTTTTGTTGCTTTTCAGAACATCTTGTAATACTCTACCAAATAGACCTTGTGTGTGTGGACGATTCAGTCTAACAGGACGCTTATTGGAAGCATGATCATTCCTCAATGGAGGTTCTAGTTCATCAGTGTCATAATCATGATGCCTTGGAGAATGCTCTTGTTCTTCTTTCCTTTTCATTCCTTTCCCAAGAGTGGGAAGTGGCTCACTTGGGATGAACAAATCTTCATGTTCCATCTTGTTAGTTTTGTTAATTTGGAAAGTATCTCTCAAAGGCAAAGATAAGTTTGAAAAAGAAGAAAAACTACTACCAGGACTTGTAAAGAGAGCCATAGGTCTCTTTTTATCATCTGCTAGAGTCTTACTTGGTAAAGAAGTACTGAAAGAAACAGCTGAAGTACTGCTACTACTGATTGGTTTGGAAAAATTGAAACCAGTATTACTTGAATTGCTGCTTTCCTGAGAAATGACAAAAGGGGTTAATTTTCCAGGTCCTGTGCCACTTGGAAAAGATGTAAAAGAAGAAGAAACAGCGGAAGTTGGTATTTTCTCTTGTTCTGAATTAGTCCCAAAGATAGGTTTGAACACTGCATTTTCAGGACTTTTGAAACTGAAATCTGATCTCACAAAACCACCACCTGAAGCTTCTCCAAGCACAGTTCCAAAAGCAGAAGTACTCTGAGAATTGCCAAGATTTGTGGGTGGTCTGAAACTAAATCCAGATTTGCTGGGAACAGAAGCAGTCATTGGTGCAGAAGTCACAAATGATGTTGTTTGCCCAAGGGAATAAGATTGTGTAAACCCTGGAAGTTGCCCAAATCCCAAGCCTTGCCCTGAAGAATTATGCAGTCCTGAAGTAATAGTAAAGTCAGTAAATCCTGGATTCTTTACTCCTCCGCTGTTCAATCCAAAGAGAGAGAGCTGATTGAACTGGAATGGTGGCTGACTTGAAAACATTCCAGTTGACACACCAGGTGATGCTTGAAAACCTTCTGAAGGCTGTCCACTGAAAGGAGTATTTGGATTCATTTTTGGAAATGTTAATATATAAAATAGCTTTTGTCTAGATTCCCTTGGTTTTCATCTTTTAGTCCTGGAATATACAATTTAAGTCATAAAATTAATAAACAAAAACAAGCCTTTTAAGCGGAGTTTTTTTTAAAAAAAAGAAACACAGTACTGTATTTTTAATTTATTTATTCCATTTCTATCCTACTGTAATCCAAAGCAACTCTTGCCTTGGTTTGCAATGTTATTCTCCAACAAGACATATTTCAATTTAAGAACTGAATTGTGCTACCGTAGGATGTACCTCAAATGCACCTGATCTGCATCTAAGATACAAATGCAACATAGTCATCTCATTAAAATGAGACTTATAAAGTCTTTCACAAACTATACAACTCACTAGAAAACACTGAGCACATCACTATCAGTTCTCTTACCATTAAACTTAATTTGAAACTAAACTACGATTTTAAATACAAGTATCTTGCCATAAATCACTTGTGGAATGACAACTCTTATTATTCTGGATACAGGCCCAAATAATAGTCATTTAAAATAATGGTTTAAAAATCTAGTTATAAAGAAAGAAAAAAAGTGCTAATCAAATCTACACAAATATATATGGTTTTATTCTCATAGCAAATACATCTTCAGTACATATGCAAATACTAGAACAGGGTTAGTTAACTCCCACAATGATAACTACATCTATTTAAGTTAGTCCTTCCATCCTCTTCTGAAATAACTTCTTAAGAAATGACAAAAATACTTTTTAAAGTATTGTTACCTAACATGAAAAATGAATCAGATGGACTAAATAGGACACTGACCCAAAAAGAAGATACTATAGGCTTCTATTTAAAAAAAGCTTAAGATAGTAAATGTGTATATGAACTAAGCTGCTTCAAATTAAAAAGAAAGCTCACATAGTTGACAGGTATTTTAGTTCCTTGTACACATGCTTATCTTCTATACCAGGGGTAGGCAAAGTTGGCTCTTCTATGACTCATGGACTTCAACTCCCAGACTTTCTGAGCCAATCATGCTAGCTCAGGAATTCTGGGAGTTGAAGTCCATGAGTCATAGAAGAGCCAACTTTGCCTACCCCTGTTCTATACTATATAAGTAACACAGAGTTGTATATATGTCAATCCACAATTTAATGGGTATGGGAGAAAGAGGCATCCATTAAATAAGTTATCAAATTCAAATGAAATTTTACCCATGCATATTTTATATTTTATCCATGTGTAGAGTGGGATGGAAATAAGCATGCATATTTTATGCATTTTACAAACACAAAATGAGAATGAGATGCTCAGAAGTATATGGCATATAGACAGATTTTGTCTATTGTTAAAACATGGTTCATTAAGTCAAAATTTACAATAATTTAATTGCAGAACATACAATCATGGGAACATCTGTTTAATCATACTGCCACTTTGAATGACACAGCTCAGATAAATGTAACTATTCTATAACATCTCCTTAAATTTAACCCCTCTCTCCCATAAAAACTAACACCATATTTTTCAGGAAATAGTTAGGATTAAAAAAAATAGGTTAAGAATAGCAGCATGGTAGAAGAATAGTGTTGGAATTGATGGAAGATCTATCTGTTCCAGTAGTGTTTCCACAATAACTAGTCATATGTCTAGGGCAGGAGTCAGCAACCTTAAACACTCAAAGAGCCACAAAGGTCCTAACTAGAAGCCCCCCATTCAATTCTGGAGCCGACTGGAAGTCCGATTCCCCCACCATAGTCTCTCCTCCTAGTGTGGCATCCTTTTTCCTCTACCTCTCCTAACCGAAAGCCCTATCAATTGTAGAGCCGACAAGCGACAGGGAGCCACAGCAGAGGGATGAAAGAGCCACATGCGGCTCCAGAGCCGCGGGTTGCTGACCCCTGGTCTAGGGCAACCAACAGGCAGACCACAAGGGCAGAAGTACCCGCCTGTTTGTGTTTTCCATCGTCTGACATTAAGAGACAGGTTGCCTATGATACTGGTGATAATAACCATTATCAACATTAATTTTCAATGGAGTTTAAAAATCATTCAAATTCAGAGATAGTTATCACTTATGAGAAAAATAAGCAGTTTATTGTACTGTATTTATTTGACTTATATATCACCATCATGTCAGAAAGTCTCAAGGCAACTTACATTTAAAAACTCACTAAACCATGGGGAGATACATAAAAAGTCATTTCTGCCATCCCTCATCGATCATCCCTAATTAAGATCACAATACTATCTTGGGCCATGGGCTTTCTGAAAAGCCACGTTTTCTATTCCTTTCTAAAGCAGAGCAGAGATAGGGCTGAACAGACCTCTGGCAGAATGGTAACCCGAAAATGATGAGAAGAGAGGCACCCAGGAGCTCACAAAATGCCACTGTTCATGCCAATGTTTCACAGCTACCGGTATCAGCCTTGCGACGCAGGGGTGGGTTCTGGATTCTCCTGCTGGTGGTTCGCTCAGGGACGTGACGTGCATGCACAGTACTTAAAAAAAGCTTCTGCGCATGCGCAGAAGCAAAAAACAAGATGGTGCCGCCTATGGCACCCTCGGGAGAACCGGATCGGGGGCGTGGCAGGCCTGGGTCGCTGCCAGTTCCAGTGACCCAGGCCACCAAGTTATTACCGGTTCTATAGAACCGGTCCGAACCAGGAGGAACCTACCTCTGCTTGCGAGGTAGTCCACACAATAATCACACCCAGAATAATACAGGGTAATCCAACAATTTCCCTGGCTGGGGCTCTTCTCCAACCCTCCCATGGTCATTCTCACACACCATTACATACAACAACCTAACTGTAACTCCCCAAATTCCCCAGCCAGTCGAAGTTGAGAGTCACTGGCTTAAGTGATGGTACTGGAGCTTGCTCAACCTGCCAGATCTGTAGAATGGACAGAAGAGAAAGGTGGTCCCATTGCTACTCCAGAGGCTGGAGTCCAGCCCTGAGTCACGTAGGGTTTTATAGATGAGGACCCAACAGCTGAAACTGCAATTTAGACTTTATACGCTTGATACTGCATAAAGCTGAACTTCTTTTAATCTGTTCTGAATCTTCCGCCAGCTGGATAACCCTGGATGTTAGCACTCATAAATAAATAGAAGGGAGAATTTATACACACGTTAGCCAAAGTTGTAATCTGTCCCAACCGTGGAAGTGCTCCCCTCTCTTGATCGTTCTGCCTGCCTTCTGCCGTCCCAGCAACACCCACCGTGAGTACAAAGCAAGTGGAACACCATTACTTCCCCTCATCAGCCCGTAAACCTCCGAGCTGAGATTTAACTTCGGCCTCCTAGTTTCTATCTGCGCTGCCCGGGGTCCAACTATGAGAAAAATGAGATATAATAAAAAGATACCTCTAAAGATGTACAGACGACACTTTTCCTACAAAACTAAGCCGTGGGTCCCGAATTCTCTCTGTCGCATAAACAAACCGCCATTGACCCGGAAGAGGCGGAGAGGTTCAGCTCCACCCACGGAAGAAGGGACTCCATGCAGCTCCCCGGCGTCTCCCGCGCAGTACGGAAGTGAGGCAACGCAGCGGACAGAGCGTCGCATGCTCTTGAAGGAGCCCCCACCCCCAAGAATAGGATTGCAGAGCTTCTGCCGATAGTGTAGGACTTCGTTTTACGTCTCTCACGGAAAACGAAGAGTCCCGAGAACAAAACAGTTTAAAAATTTAAGGGTTTCTTTTAACGGAGCTTCGTCTCTCTTTTTATATATATATATTTATAAAATGTATGCATGAGGAAGGGCCTGGAGGTGGTTTTTAATACAGAGTGATTAGGGAAGTGATTAGCAAGGACGAGTTTTGCGGCAAAGGTATATTTCACGAAAGCCCCACTTCTAGTTTGAATGTTTTGGTCTGGATTAGAGCAGGGTTTCACAACCTTGACAACTTTAAGATGGGTGGGCTTCAGCGGCCAGAATTCCCCCCCCCCCCACACACACACACAGACCACCTATCTTAAAGCTGCCAAGATTGAGAAAGCCTGGGTTAGGGCATTCACAACCACTTTCTAAATTGTAACGTCCCCTCACAACTTACAATAACGTGTTCATAGAAGTTAGTAGAGGGAAATGTTTCTCAAGATTAAGTAACATTTCAAAAAGAGGTGGGTGGCTGGGAATTCCTGTATTGTTTTCATCTCTGCTTTTTTGGTGGAAGAGCACAGCAGTCATAACACTTGGGTGTTAATTCTTTTCTCGCCTATAGACTCACAAAAGCTGGGACGGATAGAAGCATCACCACTACACTGTAATACTTTTTTATGCCGATCTTAACATTCTGTCATTTCAGATGCTATCTTCAATTGAAAATGGATCTGAAAAGGGCTGTCTGGGCACTGAACTCCAGTGAAGAAGCAGTAACCCCACAATTGTATTGTTTAGCTTGATGAGTGCTTTTGCTGTTAGTATATCAGGCTTCACCTTAGAGTCAGTTGGGCCATTTTTTAAATTTCTTTTTAATCATCCACATTTCATCTTCCACTCTCTTACTTTGCAAAAACTCTTTAGGGGGTTCTTTTTTTTATCTTGGGAAACCTGGCAACTCCAAATAAAATAAGTATGCTACAATTCTTTTGTTATCCAAAATACTACAATACTTATCATTTTAAGTTGTTCCACTTGCTAGTAATTAGTGTCTAATCATAGTCTACTTTGGGTAAAGTTCTTCAATTTTTATGAGATGAGCCTGATCATACGTAATTTGCAGAGAGCTATTCCAATCAGGAGAGTCCCACTTCGCAAGAACATAGAACAACTCCGTTCTATTTTGGGTGTGCAAAAGTTTGACCTTGGTGTAATTTGTGTTAGTAATATGTACATACAGCAACTCAACAGAACTTACAGACAGAAGAATATCCCTACTGATGTGTTATCTTTTCCTTTTCATGAGGTATGTGTTTGCTCATTTATTCCTTTAGAGCTTGGCAGTAATTTTATCAGAAATCAGAATACATACCGTGTTTCCCCAAAAATAAGACCCTGTCTTATATTTTTTTGAACCCTGAAATAAGCACTTGGCCTTATTGCCATGCACTCAAAAGCCCGATTGGGCTTATTATCAGGGGATGTCTTATTTTGGGGGAAACAGGGTAGAACAGTATCATGTTTATATATGCGGACAACGGAAAAGTCAGACAAATTAGGAATGATTCAGGCCCTACCCAGAAATCTTCATGGTGGAGGAAAGGACAATTACTGTGGGGAAGGGCCGAGGTGGCGTAGCGGTTAGAGGCAGGTACTGCAGGCCACTTTAGCTGACACTGATCCGCAGGTCAGCGGTTCAAATCTCACCGGCTCAAGGTTGACTCAGCCTTCCATCCTTCCGAGGTAGGTAAAATGAGGACCCAGATTGTTGGGGGCAATGTAAATATACATTGCTTACTGGTGTAAACCGCTTAGAGAGTGCTTGCACTGTGAGGCGGTATATAAATCTCACTAAATAAATAAATAAATAAATAAATAAATAAATAAATAAATAAATAAATAAATAAATAAATAAATAAATAAATAAATAAATAAATAAATAAATATCAAAAATGAAGGCCCTGAAAAACAGCAGGGCTCATTATGTAAGGGTACCCAAAAATGCATCAATATTCATTAGTGGATATTGCAAAATGTGTGAATAAATGGATACCTAAAAGATTACTTGATTTTCAAGCTCTATTTTATAACTATTGTAATTAATATGTATGAGAAGAAAGTAAATGTAAATTTTAATGATAACGTATTATCTTAATATTTTGATGTTTTATCCTGTTTTACTGTTCTTCTATCTAAGCTGTTTAGAGTCAGCATTAGGCAAGATGGGCTACATATAAATTTAATAAATGAATAAGTTTTATTTGTAAGTTTCTGTAGGGGGGTAGAAGTACAACTGATCTTCATATTCTCTGCAATTTACTCCTAGAATTCTTGTCCTAAGCAAGTTTAGATGGAAATAAATCCCATTAAAAACTCTGAATTATCCTTCTGAGAGTATACCATTGAGCTTACATATATTATTATTCGTAAGCAATCCTGATATATACCAAATATTAAGTCATAATATAGTTTGCTTTGGCTTAGTGCAATATGGAAATTTGTTCCAAGAAGGAAGCCATAGCTTATAAATCATAATGCATAAGTGTATACTTATTGAATAAGAAGCAACCACGTAGAAGTTAGAACATGGGAGAAGGAGAACAAATTAAATTCATATCTTTAATAATGTTATGTCTTTTATTACCATAAAGTGTTTAGAAATATTGTATGTTCTGTTCTTAACACCTTTATTTCATTTTCTGCATGGCATTTGTTTTACCAAATTGAGAACATGTATATAATAGAATTTTCTTTGGGGATATCACAGAATCTGAAAGGTGGAGAATTACCCCAGCCCTGTATTCAAGATGACTACAATTTGGGAGACATTTTTCTAGGAGTAGAATATATCTATCAACAATGTAGACAGAACCACGATGATTATAACGGTATTCTTACAGTAAGTGTACATTTATAAAAGTAGTATTTTTTATTTGAATAAGGTTCTGAAATGTTCAATCAAATAATTTATAAAAATGAAAATATTTTGATTGTTATTTCTCCAGTTATTAAAAACTTTTTGGTATCAGAAAATATGACATTAATGTCTCAGTCCCACTGACATAAATCTTACTGCTTCACATTTAGAATAACATACATGTACAAATCCAAATGATCACTATGATGGCAGAAACAAGTCTATATCCTTTTGCTGCCATCAAGTAGTTGTCCAGATTTTGACAGCACAATTCTGGTAGCTTAGTTTAGTTTAGTTTAGTTTAGTTTAGTTTAGTTTAGTTTAGTTTATTGGAATTTCTATACCGCCCAACTCCCAGAGGGACTCTGGGCGGCTCACAGTAAGGTATAGAAACCACAATCAGTAAAAGCAATTTAAAAGCATATTAAAAACTACAATACATTATTTAAAAAGAACTTTCACTCTGACATGCATACCTGGGCCGATCTAACAAGACCATATCTTCGGGTCATTGGCCCCATGCCTTCCGGAAAAGCCAGTAAGGTGGGGGTAGTATGGATCTCGGGAGGTAGTTGGTTCCAAAGGGTCAGAGCTGCTACAGAGAAGGCCCTCCCCCGCGGACCCACCAGCCGACATTGTCTAGCTGACGGGACCTGGAGAAGGCCGACCCTGTGCGATCTCACTGGGCATTGGGAGGAATGCAGTAGCAGACTGTCACGCAGATAAACTGGTCCTGAGCCATATAGGGCTTTAAAGGTAAGAACCAACACCTTAAATTGCGTCCGGAGACCAATCGGAAGCCAGTGCAGCCGGCGAAGGATGGGCTTAATGTGGGTATACCTTGAGGCACCCACAACAGCTCGTGCAGCTGCATTCTGGACTAACTGCAGTCTCTGAACACTCTTCAAGGGTAGCCCCATGTAGAGCGCGTTTCAGTAATCAAGCCGTGAGGTGATAAGGGCATGAGTGACCGTGAGTAGAGCCTCTTGCTCCAAATAGGGCCGCAACTGGTGCACTAGGCGAACCTGTGCAAAGGTCCCCCTAGCCACAGCTGTCAGGTGGTGGTCTAATCACAGCTGTGGGTCTAGGAGGACACCCAAATTGCGAACCCGTTCTGCGGGGATTAAATTTTCTCCCCCCAAGACTATGGAGGGACGATCTACCTGATCCTTTGGAGGCAATATCCACATCCACTCAGTCTTGTCTGGGTTTAGTTTGAGCCTGTTGACTCCCATCCAGACCCTTACATCTTCCACGCACCGACCCATCACGTCCACTGCTTCACTGAATTGACATGGGGTGGAGATGTACAACTGGGTGTCATCAGCATATTGCTGGTACCTCACCCCATGCCGTCAGATGATCTCACCCAGTGGTTTCATGTAGATGTTAAATAAGAGGGGGGAGAGAACCGAACCCTGAGATACCCCATAGACAAGTGGCCTAGGGGTCGTTCTCTGTTCCCCTGCCAACAGCGACTGTAACCGACCAGAGAGATAGGAGGAGAACCACCGTAAAACGGTGCCACCCACTCCCAACTCCCTTAGTCGGCACAGAAGGATACCGTGGTCAACGGTATCGAAAACAGCTGAGAGATCAAATAGCACCAAGATGGAGGAAACCCCCCCCATCTCGGGCTCACCAGAGATCATCCATCAGCGCGACCAAAGCAGTTTCCGTGCTGTAGCCGGGCCTGAAACCCGATTGAAAAGGGTCTAGATAATCCGTTTCCTCCAACAGCCGTTGGAGTTGGAGCGCCACCACTTTCTCAACAACCTTACCTACAAAGGATAGGTTGGAGACTGGACGGAAGTTCTTAAATTCTGCTGGATCCAGGGAGGGCTTCTTGAGGAGGGGCCTAACCACCGCCACGTTCAACGGCTGCGGGTCAGACCCCTCTCTCAGGGAGGTGTTAATCAAAACCTGGAGCCAGCCTCGTGTCACCTCCCTGCTGGAAGAAACCAGCCAGGAGCGACACGGGTCCAATAAACAAGTGGCGGAGCTCATCACTCCAATAGCCTTGTCCACTTCCTCAGGAGTCACAGGCTCAAATTCCTACCATAAAATAGGACTAAGATCTGCTCCTGTCATCTCAGCCTGAACTGCCCAATCAGAGTCCAGGTCCATCCGAATTTGAGTGACTTTATCCGACAGAAACTACAAATTCCTCAGCTCTACCCTGTAAAGGTTCCTCCTTTCCCTCTATGTTAAGGAGGAAACGAGTTACCTTAAACAGGGCAGTCGGGCGCGAATCCGTGGATGCAATAAGAGCGGAAAAATGGGTACGTTTTGCCGCCCGTATCGCCACTAAATAAGTCCTAATAAAGGCTCTTAGAAGTGTTCGATCAGATTCAGACTTACTGGATCTCCAGCGTCGCTCTAGACGTCTCTTATGGCATTTCATCTCCTGAAGCTCCTCGGTAAACCATGGAGCCCTCCGGGATCCACTGCCACGGAGAGGTCGCAAAGGCGCAATCCGATCCAGAGCCCCAGATGCCGCCCTATTCCAGGCAGCTGCCAGGGTCTCAGCTGGACTGTGGATGAGGAATTCAGGTACCTCCCCAAGCTCCTTCTGGAACCCCTCAGGGTCCATCAGGCGTCTGGGGCGGAACCACTTAATCGGTTCCACCTCCCTGCGATGGGGGAGTGGTGCCCTAAAGTCTAACCTCAGCAGGAAATGATCTGACCATGACAAGGGAGATGTGACTATACCCCTTAGCTTCAAATCATCTCTCCACTGTCCCGAGAGAAAAACTAGGTCAAGTGTGTGCCCCCCTTGTGGGTCAAACCCTGAACTACTTGGGTCAGGTCCGTGGTTGTCATGGAAGCCATGAACTCCTGATCCGCTTCCGCCAATTCGCCGAGCGATGGTAGATTAAAGTCCCCCAGGACCATAAGCCTGGGGAACTCCACCGCCAATCCGGCGACCGCCTCCAACAGATCAGGCAGGGCTGTTTTAAGGCAGCTGGGAGGTAGGTACGTCAATAACAAGCCCACCTGAACCCCTAAATCCAACTTCACAAAGAGAGACTCACACCCAACAATCTCCGGGGCAGGGATCCTGCGAGTACAAAGATTCTTATGGGCGATGATTGCCACTCCCCCACCCCTTCCCTGGAGTCGTGGCTGGTGCAGCACCTGAAACCCATCTGGGCAGATCTCAGAGCGGGTGAACCCCCCCCATCCCAGCCAGGTTTTGGTAATACATGCCAGATCTGCCCTCTCATCCCGGATTAAATCTCGGACAAGAGGGGCCTTGTTGACAATAGATCTAGCATTAAGCAGCAGCAGCCTGAGGCCAGGGCCCTGAGAACCCAAGTCACCAAAAGGGTCAGAACATGTAATTGCTTTAATATAGCGAGTCCTAGTTCTCCATAGATGGCCTACCCTTCGGTTCCCGTCATACCTACCTCTCCCAACAACCACCGGAATGCACCGACCCTCTACCATCTCTGAGATCCCACCCCCCATCCTACTGGCCCTCTCATCCTCCAGCAGGCCAGAAGTCTCATTCATACCGAACCAGGGGTCAGGTCTGGGCCCCCATCTGCTTCTGTTTATACATTCAGCAGAGGGGGCTCCATTCCCTTCCCCGGGTTCCCACATTCCCCAGACTATAAACTAAAAACCAGCTACCAACATTCACACACCTGACATCCCCATTCATATAATTCACAAGCAAATATTCCAGCTAATGTTCATAAAATCCGTAGTGCCCAATAAATAGTTGTAAAGGCGGAGAGTTATGGCCAAAGTCAAGCACCCATAATAAAAGGAATACAGAGATGTCTAGTCTCTAGATGATGTGCAGTCCGGAGTGGTCAGGCCCTCAGGCTGCCCTCCTTTAATCCATAGCAGCTCCTCTGGGTCAAAGACATCCAACACAGGCTCCAAGATAATCATCCCAGCCAATCTGTCCACCTTCTGCAGCCAATTAATATTAATGTTATAGTTGGTCAGTTCTTTTTTGCAGAGGTTTTGATGGTATTCACACTCCAACAGGTAGGGGGCGCAATATGGGTCCTCTGGCGAATAGGGGGTATAGTATAGATGCCAGACGGTAGGTAGAATCCGCAAAAGTTCAATCAGAACCATGCCTTTCTTAGAATAACAATGCCGTACCTTAAGAGTGCAAAAAGTGCATCTGAGCCTCAGGCAGCGTTCCGTCTTTGTGCTGGCCGGCTTTAGGGCGTGTCTTGCTTTCACCCAGCTGTTCTTCGCGACAGCCAACACACTCCCCGCAGAGACCTTGCCTCCCAGCTTGACTCCCATGCCAAGCCCTAGTAATCTCTTTCCCTCCCTCCCTCATTCTTCCTGGCCACAGAGATGTTGAAACTCCCAGGCAACGCCTGGGTTCCTTTTTGTAGCCCTTTTTTTGCAGTAATCTTCAAGTTAGCCCATAACATGCTGCTCTCAGAGTTTATTTTTAGCTTTCTCATTTTTACTAGCATGTGTTTTATTGCAAGATTTTTTTTCTTAAACAAGTCACTAGTTTTTTTCCTTTCATAGTTAAGCTATTTAAATCATGCCAACTCAAAATATGAATAACTCATTGGTGAAAGCTTATGGTTACCGCTGTTTGTGCTGGTCAGTTGACCTTGCCAGCTCCAGGAATGTTGCCAGCTCCTCAGTTCTAAGATCGCCTCACAGCTAGTCACATGACTCAGTGGAGCTATTATTGAGTGGGTAAGAGTTCCAAAAGTCATGCTTTCCCTACTTGTTTATTCTTGGTGAAATCTAACATTGTTTAAAAGTGATGTACTGTGAGGGTCTACTGGTTAAGGCAGCAGGCTAGAAACAGGGAGACATTGTGTTCTAGTCCCACCTGAGGCATGAAAACAGTCTGGGTGATCTTGGGCCACTCATTCTCTCTCATCCCAACCTACTTCACAGAGTTGTTGGGAAAATAAGTGAAGGGGGGGAGTATTAGATATGTTGGCCACCTTGAGTTATTTATGTAAATAAACCTAATAATAAAGGCAGAATAAAAAAACTAACAAAATATGGGAATAAGATGAGTTGACAAGCTGAGTTCTCAGCAGCCTGCTTGGTAGAGGGCATGTCCCATGTCTATCATGTTCTTTAGTCTGCCAGCTGTGCCCATTGAGACAGAGGAGGGGTGGGATTTCACCCTTTATGAAAAAAAGTTTGCCAACCACTTTAGTAGAATTGCTAGCAATACAAAATGCTGTTTAAATTGAATGGCATACATTGAATACATTTGTTCATTCTACGATTCTAACTCCTTTCCACTGACTAGGGAAAAATCACACTGAAGTTTTCACTGTATTATCTATAAATGATGACTATTTCTATTATGATTTTAAATTGTGATGTGGGATTTCTCTAATATTCTACTTTGCCTATCAATTACAAATATGTAAACCATTTAAAAGCTTTTTCCCCTTAAATAGGTGACAGTTGCCCATGGCATGTGCCACTTACTTGGTTATAGACACAATACAGAAACAGACTGGCAACAAGTAAGTATTCTAACTGATTTGATACAATTCTAATTTTTTTCAGTTTTCTTTATTGTTCAAAAGCTTCCAAATATAAGCTTATGTAACTGCATCCTAAGATTTTCTAATTTACTGTTCAGTACAAGTTTAAATTTCAAAATTCAAATCAAGTTTGTAAGATCAGACATTGTATTATTTGAAAGGAAATGCATGCATTCATTATGGCCTTGCTCTTTTTCAGATGTATGAAAAGGAAACACAAATTCTGCACGAGTTAAGCAAATTGACAGGCACAAACTTTGAACCTCTGTCAAAACACCATTTCTAAATGATGTATTTATATGCTGTTTCATTAAAATAAATCTCCTATTTTCTTAATTTCTCCTGCTTCCTTGGTCAGCAGAATACAATTACCCAGTGAACCAATTTTGCTAGAAAATCTACAATCAGGCCAGCAAAATGCTTTGAAAGGTCCTAATTGCCCTCCTGCTTCCTATTCTATCTTCACTGCTGCCACTCCCTCTTGAAAACTGTGGCCAGGTACTTGAACTGCTTCAGGACCAAAGCACTGTTTGTCTCTTCCAACCCTGTCCAACTGTTGCACACCCAAAAGAGAACCCAGCAATATCTTCTTCCACTGAAGGTCACAATTATAACCCCTCTAGGATGAATCACACCATTCCAAATGTTGCTGTTGGTTATTTTTTCCCAGAAGGAAACAAAACAGTAGTGAAAATCACAGTTCCTTAAGCGCGTTCTGCACTAGCTACTAAAGGAACCCTGCAATTCTCCCTTTATAACTGTCCCAGAAGAGAAGAACAAGAAGCTGTAAAGCAGCGGTTCCCAACCTGGGGGTCGGGACCCCTTTGGGGGTCAAACAGCCATTTCCCAGGGGTCATCCTCACTCCCCCCCCCCTGCCACAAGCCTGGCCATATCGATATCACGCCCCACAACCCGCGCCCCCACTGCGACCCACCTCGCTGCCGCCATTTGGGTTCTTTTACCCTCTGCATGCGCAAAGTGTTCTGCGCATACGCAGAGGGTAAAAGAACCCAAATGGTGGCGTCCGGGCGAAGTTTCCAGATCCGTGTGAGGTCTCCACTTGCTTCGCGTGTTGCCTCTGGGAGCTTTTTGAGCCATCCCCTTCGCAGAGTCTCTCCCGTCTATCTGTAGCATTCGGGGCAAAGCTGCAAAGGGGGTGGCTCTCTCCGGGCAGCCGCCTGTTCCGGCCCCGCCAAAGTCACGCATGCCTTTTGCGACGGGGCTCGAAAAGCTCCCAGAGACAACACGCGAAGCGAGCGGAGACCTCGCCCGGATCTGGAGACTTCGCCCGGACGCCGCCATTTGGGTTCTTTTACCCTCTGCGCATGCAGAATGCTTTGCGCATGCGCAGAGGGTAAAAGAACCCAAATGGTGGTGGCAGGGTGGGTCGCGGGGGGGGGGGTCGCGGCATTAGGAAGGTTGGGAACCGCTGCTGTAAAGTGTATTGTGGGTTAGGGTTGAAAGTCCGTTCCTGTCCAAACGTACCCATATATTCATACCTCTTTTACTCTTATTCATGCTTACATATATATTCTATCATGTTTTACTGTTTATACTTTGCTTATAATCATATATGCTTGACAAATAAAAACAAATACTCGAAAACGCCGATGCGTGCCGATTTCTTCGTCAAGCACAACAGCCTCGTCTTCCAAAATTCAAGCCAGGTTTTCCATCGGACCTTCTCTGCCTGCCTCCAGCCCAACTGAGCCCGCCCCTTCTCTCGGTAGCAGAAGCCACAGATGGCGCTGCGCTGGAGCTGTGGGTTTCTCCGCTTGTCTTCCGTCCTCGTTTTTTTGGTTCTTGCCGCCGCCCAGGCGCCCTTCGAAGCCTTCCAGGCGGGCCACAGCGCCTCCTCCCTGCCCGCCGCTGCCGTGGCGGCGCCTTTCAGACGGTGAGAGAAGCAGCGCAAGCGGCGGACCCGAGGGGCGCGTTTGCAGGCGGCTCGCACTTCCTTGACTGACGGGTCGTGGAGGCGAGGGGCCATTGAGACTGAGGGAGCCCAGGCCGCGTTCTTCGGCCGCTTCCTTTTTTGCAGTGAAAAAGCCCGAAGGAGGGCTCCCAGAGTCGGTTTGTGGTGATGCGAGAGCGCGGCCGAGCTTCCTCCTGCTTGTGGCTTCTTGCCCTGCTCGGTGGCTTTAATTCCTCAGGGTCTGATCCGGTTCCCCCGCTCAGCCTCTTTCTTCTCTGGTTCCTGACCCAATGAGGGAAACTTTAACAGCCTCTTCAAAAGTCACCGTTCTTTCTGATTTGGACTGTTTTGTTTAATGTTGTTAGTCTATTGAGAAAGTTTTAAAGAAACGTGATGAGATTTGCCTGCTTTCCACCGCCACATCTCATCCCCAGAATTGCCTCTGCCAATAATAGCTGGGTTGGAGGTGTTTGTGCATAACAGCTAACTTAAAAGTATCTCCCAAGAAGTACAGGTAGTCCACGACTTACCACCACAATTGAGCCCAAATTTTCTGTTGCTAAGTGAGACATTTAAGTGAGTTTTGCCCCATTTTGCAACTTTTCTTGCCACAGTTGTTAAGTGAATCACTGCAGTTGTTAAGTTAGTTACATAGTTGTTAAGTGAATCTGGCTTCCCTATTGACTTTGCTTACCAGAAGTACACAAAAGTGATCACATGACCTTGGGACACTGCAACCACCATAAATATGAGTCAGTTGCCAAGCATCTGCATTGTGGTCATGTGACTATGGGGATGCTGCAAAGGTGATAAGTGTGAAAGTGTGAAAAAGTGTGAGGCCATAACTCACTTTTTTCAGTGCCATTATAACTTTGAACGGTCACTAAATGAACTGTTGTAACTCAAGGACTACCTGTACTAACATAGTAACTCTTATCTTATATAATCTAGACACACAGTGCATATTTAAAGGAGGTGGTTTAGATAGAATTACTGTTTATATTTTTTTATTTTATTTATTTGTCAAACATGTACAGGATAGTAGCTGTTTGTATAAACATAACATAAGTAAAAAGTACCGATAATAAAGGACAATATGCAGTAGCTTGTACTGTACATCTCTACTGAAACTTACAGGGCAAATACTGCATGCATATAAAGACGACAAGTCCCACACTCAGTTCATACTGCTGTTTATCTGTTTGGGTAACAAAATGTCTGGAAGCAAATAGCCAAGCTCAGGGAGCACCAAGAGCGCCACAGAGAGACTTAAATACTTATGAAAGCCAGGCTTATTGAGAGGAACAGGATACCTAGTGGTTTTGAACTAGCATTTTGCTGTAAAGTTGTAATCAGAGGAGATAGTAGGATTTGAGGGGGTGGGGTGGGAAGAGAAAGTACAAGTTATGTCTTGGACTCACCGCAAGTATAATCCCAAGGACAAGATATTGTAGAGTAACTGGATAAAACAATAAATGACAAAGGGCTTTTAGCATGTTATGTTTAAGAAGGGGCTCTTAAACCCTTTGATGCAGGGGTCACCAACCTTTCAACCTCAGGGACCACTAAATTCATAATTTTAAATCCCACAGACCACTAATATGGATTTTTTAAAAAGATAAATAGTATTTAGTGCAATAGAAAAATGCAAATAATTTTTCTGCAGACCCCCAAAATTTTATCGCAGAGCACCAGTGGTCCACGGACCACCAGTTGTGACTGCTGCTTTGATGAGCACAGGAACAATGTTTCATTCAGTAGTGAAAATAGCATGTCACTATGTGCAGTACAAGATATTTACTGATTATACTATACATATGACTACATCAATACCACACCAATAATGTTGTTTAAACCTTAGTTAGGATTACTGAATAGTCACAAAGAGTGAGATTTTAAATGACTGAAAAGAAAATTGTTTTTGTAAAGATTATGGACAAGGATAGGAGACATACTTAATTAGCTTGTTTTAGTGCAAAAATATCTCTATATCAAAGCATAACCAGACAATGACAATCCTTCTTGAGTGTACACAAAAATTGTTTATTAGGAGTTTTCTTAGCACTAAGAAGAAAAAAGCATAAAAAGAAATGCAGTGGTTTTTATATAACAATGGAGATTTATTTTTATATCATACAATAGATGTTACATAAAGAGAAGCCATCAGAGAATGTCAAAGCAGCATGTCATTATATTCAACCGTTCTTTTCAAAATGTCTGAATTCAGAATCCTTCCAAAATATAGTTGCTTAGCTTTTTCTCTGCTTTAAAATTGAAATGATTATAAATCATGGTTTAACAGTAGTTTATTTGTAATATTATTTCTTTTCCCTAGGTATCTTTTGTATGATGTTAATCCACCTGAAGGTTTCAACCTACGTAGAGATGTATACATACGAATTGCATCTCTTCTGAAGACCTTATTGAAGACTGAAGCATGGGTGTTGGTTCTGCCTCCATGGGGACGTCTTTATCATTGGCAAACTCCTAAAATTCGTCAAGTCCAAATTCCTTGGTCCAAATTTTTTGATGTGCCAAGCCTCAATAAAAACATACATGTTATTGAGTATGAACAATTTCTTGCAGGTAACATATGCTTTAGAAGCACCAATGATATGAAATCTTAGTATAGTTTCATCTGACTTTTTCTATGCATTAAGATAGGTGAGCTGTATTAAGATACTATTTCACCATTCAAACTATGCATCTCTTTTAACTTTTTCAGTATGATCGTATGCATTCTCCATTTAAAACTTTTTGGTATATATTTGCACTGTTGAAAAGCACAATGATTGCAGGCAAAGTTCATGAATTTAGTAGTTACAGGCTTGTTATTATATGTGGGGGGGGGAGAGAATACAATTTTATTAACTTTTCAAATGCTTTAGAATTTTCTTTCTGATGTAAGTTATTTAGCTCTCCCCTTAAACATACATAGGTCCATTTCAAATTCTTTTATTCAAACCTCCATTTCAAAAAGTATAAGATAACCACTTTACAATTAGTGGTGCTACTTCGTATCTACTGGCTACAATATGCCTTCATTATGATTGTACATCTATTTGTAGCAAGATATATGCTTATGTTTGTGTACTGATTTATGTTGAATTGTTACTCAGAGTCAGGTGGTCCTTTTATTGATGAGATATATGTCCTGCAAAACTATGCTGAAGGATGGAAAGAGGGGACATGGGAGGAAAAGATTGATGAGAGACCATGCATTGACCAACATATGTATTCAACAGACAAAGATAAATACTACAGGTATACTAATATTTATATTGTTATATTAACATAGTCTCTACCTAAAAATGATTTCCAACCTTGTTTTCTGGGAAGGAGGGAAGTATTTCAGAAAAAGGGAGAAAAACATTTCAAAATTCAAAACTGAGCTCTTGGGATAGGTATACTACCCAAGTCAAAATTCAGGCGATACTTAGAATCACTCTCCTTAGGCTTAGAAGAACATATCAAGGTGAAAGCATCATAACTGAGAAGACGAACTTCTAGTTCCAAAATCTCAGCCAGCAGGGCCCAAAGCCACAGAACGGGCAGAGCAACAGGAAGGGATGGGTGTAAGCTATTGGGGTGTTAACAGTCCTCATCTTATATTGATAGATAAATGGAAATAGTGTTGTATAGGAGATATATTATCTAGGTAATAACTCCCTGCTGATAGCCAATGGTTGTAGCAGTTTAGAGATTTTTATAATTTGTCAAGTCTGTTCCTAAGCAATTCACAATCCAAATCAAAGATCAGTAATATGAAATTCCAGGTCTATGTATTGTCCCTGAGAATATGTCCTTGAGAGCATGTATCTGAGAGCCCCCCACAGCACTCTTAATTTCATCATGGTAATTTAATTGTGAAACACAATTCCCTGTTATTTTGTGATATGAAACGTGAAACTATTAGCCTTAAAACAGACTTAATACAGCTTTTAAAAATCCATTCCAAAAACTGAAGAGATGAAAATTTAAGCCCAACTTATAGACTCTCCTACTGAGCATCCATGTTCCACAAATTGCACCCTTCTTTTTCTTCACTTGGCTTTTTACTTCTCCACTTTGTCCATTTGGAAGCCAAAACAGTTCTTCTGCCATGATCATATCAGAAAGCAAAATGAAAGTGACATTAGTTAATATTTTAAATTTGACTGTTTTTAATAAACAATTTTCTTTATATAACATCTTTCCTCAGTGTGGTCATCTTCCATTTAATTGCCTTAATGAATTAGAAAAATAGGAACCAACTTCTCCTCAGAGGATTCAAATTGTACTGTTTTCAGAGAATGGATAATAATTTTTAAAAAAGTAAAATTAGACTTTCCTATTCTTTGTTGCTTTAATCTTTGTTTAAAGCTCATACAGTATTTTTCCTTTTAACTAACTTGTAATGCAGTTTTGTTTGTTTATACTCATACTATTATCTTCAACTGATTTAATGTACCGTATTTTTCGGAGTATAAGACGCACCGAAGTATAAGACGCACCTTAGTTTTGGGGGAGGAAAACAAGGAAAAGGGGCCTCTGCCTCCAAGCAATTTGCCAAACAGCACAGATGATATACACTGTTTGCTGTGTATTTCTGTGCATGTGTGCTTGACCCATAGAAATAGCAAAGAATTGGAGAAATGTACATTATGCCAGAAAGTTTTCTTAAATGTAGTCACACTAACTCCTCCCAATTATTTAAATAGATCTACTCCAAGGTAACTAAACTCTAAGACTAAACAGGACACTGTTACATTTCAGACTATACTTGTACAGAGCTGTTAAAATTAATTAAAATTTCTGGAAGTATACATTATTCTCTATTATTTAAAAGAAGATACAATAGCACTGGGCCTCTTCAGAGCAAGCATTTATTTTAAAAAGCTTCTTTATTTTGTTAAGTTGTTTAGATTTACAGGGATCTCCAACCTTGGCAACTTTAAGACTTGTGGACTTCAACTCCCAGAATTCCACAGCCAGCAAAGCTAACAAAGCTGGCTGTGGAATTCTGGGAGTTGAAGTCCACAAATCTTAAAATTACCAAGGTTGGAGACCCCTGGCTCTAGAACAATAATAAAGCAGTCTGTAAAAAATAAGTCTAATAATTTGAACATTCTATAGACATTTATAGTTATTCACTTACCCCCTTCCATCCAGTTCAGCAGAAAATAAAAATCTGCGTGTCTCCCAGCTATTTCCCTCTTTGCAAGCTAGTTTCACTTTCATTTTAGCAGGTGGTAAATCAGCTGTAGGTCGGGAAGCTGCTAGTGACTTGCTTGGCTTTGGCTCTTCCCTCTTTGCTGCAAACAAGTAAATTGCTGGAAGACAGAGGCCAAAGGGTGGGGGTGGCTGGGTGGGTGGGGCTACATTCGGTGTATAAGATGCACCCAAGTTTTCACCCTCTTTCGGGGGGTAAAAAGGTGCATCTTAGACTCCGAAAAATACGGTAATTATTGTTAATTTATTGTAAATTAAAGAATTTTTAAACTTTTTATTTTAAGAAAATATGAAAGTAGTACTTTATACTACAATTTTCACTGAAAGTTTTTACTTCATGCCATAACATTCTAACAAGTTACTATTGAGTTATCAACTTATATTGGGTTATTATCAAGATTTATTTCAGATTTATTACTACTTTGTATTCATGAAACTATTAACCCTTCTTGTTTTTATAGGGGATGGTTCTGGGGTTATGAAGAAACTCGGGGCCTTAAGGTGGTTTGTTTATCTGTCCAAGGTTCTGCTTCTGTTGTAGCGCCTTTGCTTTTGAATTTATCCAGCAGGTGAGACTTCCTGAATTAATTTTTTTATTCCACATATTTGCCATATTATTTTAGTTTAGAAGAAGAAAGTGGGGATTTTTATGTTTTCTCATGCATCAAACTTATTAATGTTGAGAGTATTTATTATCCCAATTTACAAGTACTATAAAGGGAGAATAATATAAATCGGAAATTGAGGCTGGGGAGTATCTTTTGGATTTGTGAATCTTTCTTATGGTTATAACAGAATAACAGAGTTGGAAGGTACCTTGGAGGTCTTCTAGTCCAACCTCCTGCTCAGGCTGGAAACCTTATACCATTTCAGACAAATGGTTGTCCAGTCTCTTAAAAACCTACAAATTCTGAAAAGTAAATCCACTTCAATACAGTTATTAAGAAAATGCCATGGATTCATAGTCAATACTTGTAGAGTTCACAGAGGAAAACTGTGCTAATGTATCCTTACCTTAGTTTTTTTTTTCCATTTTAATAGGTCAGTGATGTTAGACAGAGCTGAACATCTTCTTCATGATCATTATGGTGGCAAAGACTACTGGAATGTGAGAATAACATAATTTTATATTATATGCATAACGAGTAGTCATTTTTAATACACAATCTGTTAAATATTATTTTTATTTATGAGAACCAAATCCTCCCATTCTGTGATTAGCTATGCATTAACAGCTGCTTGTAATTAACCATATCTCAGTAGTAATAATTTGATTTTATTCTATAGCACATAAAAATTCAAAATGCGCCTATCACTTTAAGGGATTCAGGGAATATCTGCTAAAATGTAATTAAAATCCATTTAAGAAAATGCCTGTAGTATTCTGCATTCAGTGCATCTTTCATTTGTGTCACAAGAACCCTGGTGGTGCAGTGGTTAGAATGCAGTATTGCAGGCTAACTCTGCCCACAGCCTGGAGTTCGATCCTGACAAGCTCAAGGTTTACTCAGCCTTCCATCCTTCCAGGGTTGGTAAAATGAAGACCCAAATTGTTGAGAGCAATAAGCTAACACTGTAAACTGCTCAGAATGCTGTAAAGCACTATGTGGTGGTATACAAGTCTAGGTACTATTGCTATTGCTAATTAGAACCTTATGTTATATAAACAGAAGATATGTACCACACCTGAATTTTTCTGCTTTTTTCAGTTGAATTCCTTTAAGCATTCCCATAAAAATTGAAGTGTTTCCACTGAAAGGAGATTTTTTTTCTTCATCAATTGTTAGAACTTCTAATTTGTCCAAACATGTCCTACTGCAAGCTTGTTGTTTAAATTGTTCTTAGATTAATATATTTATTTGTAATTGCTAATGTAATGAACTGCAATTTAACACAGGCATTTCCAACCCGTGATCTAAGGGCCAAATGGAGCCCTGGGCAGGTAATAATTCGCCCAGAAGATTGTAAACTTCTAACATTATTATGTGATTTATATAGAATAATTATATTACATATTTTATATGTGGCTCAGGACAATTCCTGTTCATTTGGTGTGGCCCAGGCAAGCCAAATGTTTGGTCATCCATGATTTTTAACATGAAACCACTATTCTTTTTTTTTTAACCAACTCTGAAACTAACACTCCTATCAGCCTTACTGATAAAACAATTATTTCTTTCAGTTTCATTTTCCTGTAATTTTGTGTATTCTAGCAGACCTTTGTAATTATGCTGAAATAAATAAACTAGTTCTCAATAACATTATGTCAAACAGATTCGTCGAAGTATGGTGTTCGCCAAACACCTCCGTATTGTGGGAGACATGTTTAGAGCTAAATATTTAAATTCTTCTGATGAAAAGGACAGAACATGGTACTCTGAAGATTGGAGAAATATAAAGGTAATGTAATTTAAGTAATGTACAGATTGATTTTGAATTTAACAATATTGCAGGCCTTCATTTTTTTATGTTCACTGGTCATTAAAATTCAGGTAGATGGCTTAAACTGTAAGATATAGAAAGTGAGCACTGGATTAATGTGTTATGGATGAAGAATATACTAAATATTTCTTCTACTTGCTCCAAATTTTCTCAGTACTGCTAATATTTCTATGGAAGGATCTCACCCCATTTCAGTGATATAATGGAGTACATATTTAAAAAGAGATAATTAAGTCAAACTTAATTTAAAAATCATAATAAAATTCTGACAGGAATTATAGTTAAAAGGAGAAAAGGAGGGGCTCATAAGTTAATCTCATGGCTCATTTCTATCCTGAATCACCTACAACTTGAAAACTGACCCAATTCAAGAGCAGCAAGACTGACCATGTGCAGTGGTCAAATATTCTTTACTTATTCCTTCAATAATGAAAAGGGAATAAGTCCAATGGTTTTATTTATACCCTCAATGATTATATACCTTCTTTGATTTTCTATTGATGTATGGAGTTGGGATTTATGAGTAATGTATGAGTAATAGCTGATGAAAAAATAGCAATGACTCAATATTCTGAGTTTTCCAACTGTAATGACCAAACATTAGTGCCATGCTTTCTTATCATTTTGAGATGAAAAGTGATGAAAAAATAGTGTTTTAAAATATACTCCTCCCTATCCCAGTGGTGGGGACAGAAAATCTCAGTCTCATGGAGCACCATTGCATACAAGTGGCCTGCAATTACTACTTAGAAAACATTAATCCCAGTCATCAAAGGCTGCCCACGCCTCCCACTCATCCTGGGCTACATAAATGTAGGCTTTAATCTGTCTGCCTATGATAACCAAATAAACTTTTCTTCTTTTGAAACAGGATATAAATTGCTAGGCTGATGTGTATTTCATTTAAATCTTTAATTAATACTAGAAGTTCATTATACGTGATTCCTTTTCCTTTGGATGTTTATGCTCTTGTCAAAAAAATAGCTCAAGAAGGAATTCTACTGTTTGAGAAAGGTAGTTTATTTACCTGGTTTATTAAAAAAGGATCTGTCTTAAGGATGTGTTATCATGAAATAGGAAAAACAGACTGCTATCAGTTCTGTGGCAGTTATAATTATAACAAGGAAAGTAGAGAGTGTTTTATCTATTTAATAACATTTTAAACTTCTGAAATGAGGTTTATCCAATAATTGATGCTTAAAAATTATATTGTTTAAAAATATTTATGGTAAAAGAGAGAGAGAGACTGAATGCTTCTTCTGTCTGAGGAAAGATTAGCTTGGCACAAGCAAGATTAAATAAAAGCAGCATTCAAAAGTAGAACGCAAAAATGCCATAACTTTCTCATGTCTGTGAAGATTAAATACAATTTTTCTATTTTCCTCAAGAAAGTAATACAACTTTGTGAATATGTAAGCAGAGTCCTTTTTTAAGACTCTCTCTACCATATTTTTCAATGACCAAGTTTCTCTAGAAGCAAAAAAAACATCCCTATGCCTGATAGGTACTTGCAAGAAGAGTTCTTATAATGCTTACAAGAAATCAGATAGACAGCCTTGATTCAAAAGATACCACTCTGTTGATAAGAATTCTTAACTGTGAGTAATGTGGCATATACTGCTGGATTCGTAAATGCAGAATTCTTGCAAAATCTGTATGGCTTTCAGCTCTGGAAATACACACATCTGCTGAAGGATTCATTCTTCTATCAAAGGCAATATATTTAGACCTGTTACCATTGAAGACTGTATATGAAAAACAGCATATATCTGAACACATCTCAACCGCACTTAACTGATAAGAGTATAGCTGGGTAGAAATGCCTGCATTGCTGAAAAGTGGACAGCAATATCACTTGCAGTTTCTTACTAGCAACTGATTGTGACATTTTTACATTGCCCTTACTTCTCACAATTGAAAGTGGTTTACATAATAAATAATATACATATATTATGTATAAATAGGACTAAGTAGATGCATGTGCTGTAAGCACATAAAATCTTCAAGTATGGAATTGTTCTCCATGTAGATAAAGAATATAAAGGATTTCTTTATTTAATATGTATATTTATATATTTGGGAGCAATATACAGAGTTTCCTAGTTGAAGCTATTGTTAAAAACTTGTATACAAACCCAGTATGTACATTGACAATTTATGACTATTGAAAGCTTTATCAAATATATCAAATATATCCTTAAGGAGTGTTACAGAAAATATGTTCAAGAGTAGAGATATATTCTTACTGAATCAATGCCATTTTATTTCAGTTTCAGCATGTACTGGTTCTTATGTGCTAGGTAAAACTGGGCACAGCCATTGGTGGCCCGTATCTTGGTGTTCATCTCAGACGAAAAGACTTCATCTGGGGTCACAGAAGTGATGTGCCCAGCATTCAGGGAGCAGTTAAGAAAATCCACAACCTCAAAAAGTTGTACAAGCTGGAGAAGGTCTTTGTAGCTACTGATGCCATCGTGCAGGGTATGTATTTTTCTCTCCAATTAGCAAAATATTTTTGATTCTGTTACAAACAAATTCTGTTCATTTAGCATTATATTGTGCACATGAATCTGTGCCAAAGTTAAAATCATTGCTGGACAAAATAATTTGCAAGACATATTTGAAAAGTTTTAGATTTAATCCAAGTACAGGAGCATAAGAGACTACCATACCTACTGGAATATTTTAAGTTGCCTCTCAGTGGGCAACAGCTGCCTCTATTGTCACCTCCTTACTTAAGTTAAAAAAGATAATGCAAGAAATAGTTGTGTAAATTGCATTTTGTGTGCGATATGGATCTGCTGTGGCCTCAAAAGCAGCACTGCATGGTAATCTAGACCATGCAATTCATACTGGTCTTGTTATATAGTGAACTAGAAAGTCACAATGGGATCCGTATTTGATTACTCATAAGTAATCACTACAGTGCCAACTCCTTCAGGAGATTAATCATGCAGTTTCTGTTGTGTTTTGTTTTTGTTGCCGCTGTTGCAATTCAACGAACTATTGAGAATGATCATAGTTTTATTTCCTTTCAGAACAAAACTATAGAGAAATTGATGATTTAATGAGACAATCATCTGCAATATTCTTTAGAGAGATCCAGTCTGTAACATTCAATCCACTTACAACTTTGTTTTATATTGTATACTCTAAAACTTAATGCTGTAGAACTGGAAAAAGTATAGAAATGGACAACAAAATTTAGCACGGTTTAGCAAGTTCCTTGTAATGAAAGATTCAAATGTTTACAACTTTTTATTATAGAAAAGGGGCCAGTAGGTAGATTTCCATTGCATAATACAGGTAATTCTATATAAACTTATATGTGTCATGTATAAATGTAAAGAGAAAGGGTTTTTTTTTGTCAAGCACGTATTAGATAACAGATATGGTTTAACTCCTCTGATAATATTAGCATCCAGAATTATCCAGGAAAGCTGAACATCAGAAGATCTAAGAAAGGTAAAAGTAAATACTGTGAAATGCATTGTTACCCACCTGGATTGATTTTAATAAGGAAATGGAAAAATTCATGCTAGGTAATGCACTAGTGCTCTTTATTTATTTATTTGATTTGTATGGCTGCTCATCTCACCTAAGTGATTCTGAGAAACTCACAACAGTTGTCTGCCTACCTGCCTGTCTACCTATCTATATATCTAGTCAATGACCAATTTAAAATGACAATCCCATAGAAAAGTTTAAAAAACCAATATGGAAACATATAAAACATCAGAAACTACTTAGAAAACAAAAGTACACTTAGTCAGTGGCCACAGTCCATCCTTGCACCAAGCTCAACAAAACAATTTAAAAATTGGGCACCCAAGCTTGCTGGCAGAGCCATGTCTTCAGGGCCTTCCTTAAGGCCAGCAGGGTTAGGACCAGTCTTAGTTCCAGGGGAACAATGTTCCAAAGGGTGAGTGCCATGGCAGAAAAGGCTGTCTTCCTGGCTTCCGTCAGATGACACTCTTTTGAAGACCGAACATGCTGCTTCTCCCAGTACTCATTAGTCAGGTAGATATAACTGACACGAGGCAGTCCTTCAAATAACTCAGTCCCGTGCCAGTTATTTCTACTTCCAATATTAGAAGCACAGTGCCTCTGAATACCACTTGCTGGAAAGTAGAACAGTGCTGTTTTATCTGTTCACTATTGCCAGGTCCAAACAACTAAATACACATGTGAAGAGTTCAATCAGCTACTTTATTGCTCATGCCTACTTCACAGGACTCTTCCCAGACTGGCAATTTGCACTTAAGCCGGACTAGATAAGGTTCAACGGCATTGCAAGATGGGGGGGGGGGGCAGAGCTTGTCTTCTTGTGCCTATGTAACGATCGCAGACCAATTCCTTACTTGACTCCTCCCCCTGGCTTGTTCAGCCCCTCTCCAGTACTTGTTGAACTTGAATTACAGGTAGTCCTTGGATCGTGACAGCAATTGGGACTGGAATGCTTAGCGATGGCATTCCCAGTTTCCTTTGTAACTTTAGGACTGCAAGAGTTGAAAGTGAGAAGAGGCACGAATCCCAGGCAAGCTGACCAGTGAATAAGAGCTGCGAGTGAGAGCTGCAGGCACGTCAGGTTCATAGATAGATGCTGTGGAATGCAGATGGGTGCCACGGACAGGAGCACAGAATACAGATGGATGGATGTCCTCTGTGGGCATGGGCAGGTGAAAAAGTAATGGGAGCAACATGCAACATCCTGCTGGTTTCTCCATTGACTTTGCTTGTGGAAAGCTGGAAGGGAAGGGAAGGTTGCAGATGGCAATCACATGCTTGCAGAATGCTGCAACTATCGTAATTGTAAGCCAGTTGCCAAGTGCCCAAACTGCGATCATATGACTGTAGGACACTACAACAGCTGCAACTTGGAAGACCAGTCATAAGTCGCCCTTGTTTAGTGCTGTCACAATGAACTCAAGTTTGACACCCCTGAGCTAGATCAAATATTTAACTTGAAATAATTTAAGGGCAGCTAGAAGTCAACATCCCCACCTCACCCCATTCAGTGGAATCTCAAAATAACTGTTGAAGTTTTTTTGTGCACTCAAGCAGCATGGCTTTTGTGTGCCCTTAGACTACCTAAGGCATTAAATATCTCTCCCAGGTATTTAAAGCATAAGACTTTAACATACAACGCTTACTGATCTGGCACAAATAGATTTTAGACCTTCTGGCAAGCATCATAAATTGGAATAATTTATCTCTAGTTGGTGATCTTTGCAGTATTGAACTAGCTCTCCTAAGGCTAATAGAGGTCCTAGAGGGGATCACGGCATGATCAGCATAAAGAAGAGTACAGATGCATCTTTTGGCTAGCTTCTGGGGGATGGTGGTTCAAGCTGTCCAAATGGTCAATTAGGATGCTAAGGTAGAAGGTGAACAAATAGAACAAGGCTAAAATGTAGCCTTGCTTGATTCCCTTTTCCTTTTAATTAAGATGGGGTTAAGTTGGTAAAATTACCAACTTAAAATAAACACATCTACATGAGTCAAATATAATGTTGCAATAAAAAAAAGATCTTGATGAACCAGATACTTTTTGTGGCATTATGTCTGACTCACTCAGATGTGTTTTCCTACAATAAATGAATTTGATATAAAAACTTCTTATCTGTAGAGGAAGCATTCCATTTCTCCAGCTGAATATAACATGAAAAGGAGTGAAAAGCAAATTTTAAATCAATAAAAGCTGCATAAGAAGAGGTTACAGACAGAGAGAAATACTTTTCCACCAAGTGTTGCATGACTATACATTGGTCAGTGGCCAATCAATTCTTTCTGAAATCAGTACTTTTCGACCAAGAGCTTATTCTGCTCCAACTGTTATGAATCTTCCATTGCAAGTATGAGGCATAAAACTTGCTGATGGTTCTGAGCAAACATTGGCTTATAATTTGAAGGACCTTTTCTATTGCTTTTCTTATAGATAAGTACAGTAATTGCAACATTGCAATCTATGGGGATTTGCCCAATCTGATCAATAACTGTAAAGACGGTTGCTAATATAAAGGCCATCAGTCCACATTTCTCTTTATCATATCCAGTGGAATCGGGTCACATCCAGGTGCCACTTCCAGTTTCAGTTAGCCAATCAAATCCACCACTTTGGCAAATTCAACCAATGCAAGTAGGTCTGTCAGATCATTGGATAAATTGCTAGCAGCATCAACCTTGCTGTCTAAGTTCTTGAAATATCTTCCCCATGTTTCTGGAAGAATAAAATTACATAATAGGAGCAAACCTTCAATCAAACATACTAAGCATCAAAAAAAGGGAAGATTTCTTAGTCATAACAGCTTCGCAGAACTGGGACTGTGCTGCTTTCATGTTTTCTCTTTTTCATCACAGGAATTGTTCATATGGGGCCTTTTGTCTTAAGAGATCTTGGCCAGAAAAAGATTGTTGATTCAATCTATATATCTTAGCAGGGAGAAGTATCTTTGCCATCCTGCATTTTCTATAGTAGAAAAATTAGAGGGTGAGGCCTAAAGCATTAGTCTTATCTTTGAAAACAGGCAGAGTGCTGTAGTCATCAATCATGAAGTTCAGAAATAAGTTTTTTATACTCCAGTTTAAATGAATTCACTGATTCTTCTGAAAGTATTTGATTGTAAATTCTCCACAAGAAGAGTTGACATGTTCTGTGACAGCCCTGTCCAAATGTACATACAGTTTAACCCAGCAGATTCTCTGAGCAGAGTATAGATTGGAATAATGTAGTCTCTTCATTCTCAAAAATAGAGGGAGATAAAACAGCAAACTGTTGGCAAGAGCTGATTTTTATCAAAATAAATGGAAAACCCAAATAAATGGATAAGCTGAAGGAGGGGAATGTTGGCTTTATTTGTGGTGTTTATATCCACAGTTATGGATATTGGCGATTGGCAAAAGAAAGCTCAGGACTGTATTGGTTGGAAACATGCGGAAGTGGCCTTTATCCTAAAGTGGATAGACAGTGGCTAAAGTGATTATGACGATGATGATGATGATGATGACCACAGTGAGGAAATATGATGCTAGCAGCTGTGCTTTGTTTTATGCTCACTCCAACTATTGTTTTAGCTATTGAATATATTTAAAAATGCATTGGTGCTTTTCTTTATGTCCTACACTTGATAAATTGCAGCCTTCTTCAGCTGTGTTAATGTAAAGGAATTTCATCCATGGACACCTGATGGTCACTCACATTCTACCTAGTCTTGTTTGATTTTATTTATTTATTTAAGAAAGACAAGAAAGAAAGTTCACTGTCATGAAAGACTCTTTTTTTTCCCTCATTTTTTTTTATTTTTTAACATTTTTCATATAAACATCAATACATATACCATAATATTTTATCAAAAATTTACATAAATTTTATATTATATGTCTAATATTCAAAATTCAAATATAATATTCTAACATCTATCATTACTGAATTGCCTATCTGTCCTACCATATCAAATCCAATCACTCTCTTCCCTCTATCCTTCTCCCCTCCTTCTACTTTCTTCCTCCTTCTCTCCCCTCTTCTACTTCCCCTTCTTCCATCTATCTCCTTCTCACTCTTCTACCTTCCTTCTCTCCCCTACCTACATTCTTCTTTCTTTCCTCCTCTCTACTACTTCCTCTTCCTCCTCCTTCTCCTTTCCTGAGTGCATTCATTTTTAATCTATTTTAAAAGACAGACAAGCAATACATCTCCTTAGCTTACATTTTAAATTGTTATATCCAAATCTTTCCTAAATTAAAAATATATTTTAAAACAATTTTCCCTAGGTATATTTTTATAGTAATATATTGCTACCTCCTTATACATGTAAATTTTATCATCTGAGTTATTTTTCTATGTTCATTTCCTTATCATTTGTATACAATAATTGTTCTATCTTAACCTTCAACTATATTCATTCTCTAACCAACTATAAAACTTCATCCAAACATTATAGTATTCTGAGTCCTCCTTATCTTTAATTTTCATTGTCACTCTGTTCATCTCAGCGCAGTCCAAAATTTTCTTGATTAAACCCTCTTCAGATGGAACCTTGGTTCCTTTCCATTTTTGTGCAAATGTGATTCTAGCTGCTGTCAACACATGTATAATCAAATAAGTGTCCTCTTTACTAAATTTAATCAATATAATCCACAACAAAAAAGTCTCAGGTCTCAGCTCTATATTTTGTTTTACCATTTTTTCTAGCCAAGTCTTAACTCGAGTCCAGTAAGTTTTTGCTTCTGCACAAGTCCACCACATGTGATAGTAAGAACCTGGTATTTGTTGGCACTTCCAACATTTCATAGTCATGTTCTTAAACATTTTAGCTAATCTTTCCGGTGACAAGTGCCATCTATAGAACGTTTTATACATATTTTCTTTATATGTTGTTGCCATAGTCAATTTATAGTTCCTTTCCCAGAGTTGATTCCATTTTTCTAATTCTATTGTGTAACCAAAGTTCTGAGCTCATTTTATCATTGTTTCTTGTTTGAACTCTAAGTCCACATAAAGTAAATAATTATATATTTTCCTAATCAGTTTTTCATCTGAACCTGTCAGTATTGTATCTAATTCTGTGTTCTCTAACATAATACCTTCATTTTATTATCTTTTTCGTATCTTGTCTGTATTTGCGATCTCATGAACCAGTCCATTTTAATTCCTTGGTTCTCTAATTCTTGCATTGATTACAATTTCCCTTCATCTGTCAAAATGTCTTTATACCTTGGTATTTTTTGCCAATTCACTCTGCTTGCATGTATTAATGCTTCTATTGTCGATATCCAATTCGGTACACTCATTTAATGTTTAGCTTTTATCTTTTCCCATACTAAATATAAAGAGTTTCTTATATAGTGTCTTTGAAAATAGCTGTGTATTTTATTTTTTCCATACCATATAATTGCGTGCCAACCTATATGCATATCATGTCCTTCTAATGTTAACAGTCTCCGATTTCTTAATAAAATCCATTCTCTCATCTATGTCAATATCGCTGCTTGGTAGTAAAGTTCCCAGTTTGGAAGTCCAAAGCCACCTCGAATCCTGGCATCTTGCAGCATTTTTAAATTTGTTCTTGATCTTTTCCCCTGCCAGATAAATTTAAAAATCATTGCATTTTTAAATATATGCCTTAAAATATATTTTCTCTATTCTTATTGGGATTATTGAAAACAAAAATAGTAAACGAGGTAATATATTCATCTTAATCAATGCAATTCTGCCCATAAGTGATAATTGAAGATTTTTCCATTTATCCAAATCTATTTCAATTTGTTTTTTTTAATTTTATATAGTTGTCTTCTTTAATAGTTAAACATCTTGCAGATAATTGGATCCCCAACTATCTAACTTTCTTTACAATTTGTATTTTTAAAGTTTCAGACAATTTCTTTTTTTGTTTTTCTGTCATATTTTTGACTAAAAGTTTTGTTTTATCTTTGTTGATTTTTAGTCCAGCCACTTCTCCATATCATTCTATTTGATATAATAATTTTGAACCTGTTTCTAGTGGCTCTTCCAATATGAACACCAAATCATCAGCAAAAGCTTGTAGTTTATATTCTTCATTTTTGATCTTTATTCCTTTTATGTGTTTATCTTGTCTTACAAGCCTGGTTAGAACTTCCAAAGTTAATATAAATAATAATGGTGATAAAGGGCAACCTTGTCTGGTTCCTTTCATTATATCAACCTTCTCTGTCATTTCGCCATTTAATATTATTTTGGCAGATTGCTTAGTATATATTGATTTTTTTACCCCTATAATTTTTTGTCCAAAGCCCATAGCTTGTAATTGTTTTATCATAAATTACCAATTCACATTATCGAAAGCTTTCTGTGCATCTAGAAACATTAAGGCTACTTGTTTACCAGGATGCTGCTCATAATATTCTAAAACATTTAAAATCATGTGCATATTATCCTTGATTTGTCTTTTAGGTAAAAAAATATTTTGATCAGAATGTATAAAGTCATTTAAAAATTTCTTAAATCTGTTTGCTATTATTGAAGCAAATATCTTATAGTCCAAATTTAACAGCGAAATCGGCCTATAGTTCTCAATTTTTTGCAGATCAGTTTCTTCTTTTGGGATCAAAGTTATGAATGCTTCTGTCCAAGAATCAGGTATTTTATTTTCCATCATTAATTCATGATATACTTCTAACATTACAATTCCAAACGTTTCCTCAAAAATTTTATAGGTTTCTGCCAGTATTCCGTCTGGACCCGGAGCCTTGCCATTTTTCTGTTTTTTAATTGCCACTGACAGTTCCGACATTGTAATTTTTTCCTCTTCTTGTATTCTTGTATATCAAGAATATATAATTCTTGTATTTTTCTGATATTTTTGGTAAGTCCATATCTTCCAAATATCGATCTATTTTTTTATTTTCTATTTTTTCTTGTTCATATAGTTCTTTATAATATGTCCATGCAGTCTTTTTTTTTCTCCATCACTATATCTGATGTTCCCATCCATGTCTTCCAATTATTTTATCCATTTTTTTGAAAGACTCTTAATTAAAATGGAATAATTTGTGAGAAATACCTCCTCATATTTATCAATTTAAGTGGCAAAGAGGAGCTTGTAAATGTAAGTGAAATTCACCTTGTGAAGAGATGACTAGGAAAAAAAGCTGAATTAGAGTCCAGATTTTGGATGCAAATCTAAACGGCATGTTTAGTTTTGCATGCAATGACTATGTAATCACTTTTGGTGCAACCACCTCTTTTCATTCATCTGGTTCATTTGAAATGCCACCAGTGAAGGTTGTAGAATTATTGAAACATTTGTGTTTGAATTAGGAGAACATTCAAACAACTTGCTATATGTTAGTTCTGATAACTTACATCTTTCCTTTTCTCTTTGTAGTTCTGGATTACTTTCTTCCACAATCTGAGATTGCCAGTTTTTGTTTTAATATCATTCAAAGATATGAATATTTCAGTTTCTTCTATTAGAAAACATGCCATCCTTTACTACCTATTCTGTGTAGAAGTCATGGAGATACTGAGAGTAGGAGTATTTGAGCCACGGTGGTGCAGAGGTTAGAGTGCAGTAATCCAGGCTACTTCTGCTGATCACTGGCTGCCAGCAGTTTGACTGATCGAATCTCACCAGGCTCAAGGTTGACTCAGCCTTCCATCCTTCCAAGGTCGGTAAAATGAGGACCCAGATTATTGGGGCAATATGCTGACTCTGTAAACTGCTTAGAGAGGGCTGTAAAGCACTGTGAAGCGGTATTTAAATTAAGTGCTATTGCTATTTGAAGCCAATAGCACACCTTCTTTACGATGCCCAGCTGGACCCTTTCTCCAATTTTGCACCAATGTGAGGGACCCTGTGGAGACTTGGTGGGCAGGATGGGAGGGAGATAGGCGGGGGGCCACTACCACATCCCTGAGGTCAGTCATAACGGTGAAACCACCCACATTTTGTGCACATAACTGCAGGGGCACTACAGCTTGCTTCTCTTTTGGTACAAAACTAATTCAAGAAGCAGAACTTTCACACGTTTTGTTAAGACAACATTTAGAGTCTGGTGTTCAAATATTCTTCCATAAGTATATTATTAGCCTTTTTTGGAACAGTCCAACTTTGATATATCCATAGATCTTCATTGATTGAAAGGTTCCAAGCTTTAGCAATATAATTTTTAAAAAACATTTTAAAAGAAAGGAAAAGGAGAGAAAAGTATACATTATACAATGAAAAAGTGGGGGGGGGAATATTAATACAGAACTTTGCTGCATCATTTTCCTCTTATTTAAATGCTTAAATAAGCAAAAAAAAGATGGTTTGTTTTAATATAAGTAGAGATAAGATGAAATTTGCCACTTGAAGAATGTTGATTGATTGTATTTTTCCAGAGGTTGAAGAATTAAAAGCACTTCTTCCAGAGATGGTGAGATTTGAACCTACTTGGGAGGAAATGGAGCTCTACAAAGATGGAGGAATAGCAATTATTGATCAATGGATATGTGCACATGCCAGGTATCTTCCTCCCCCCCCTTCTCTCTCACATACACCCACACACACTTGCCCCAGCTCCTGCCATCCTTGCAGTTAAAAACTCATACCAGTATGAGTAGATAAACAGGTACCACTTCAGTGGGAAGGTAACAGCACTCCATGATATCATGCTGGCAATATGACCACAGAAAAGTCTTTGGAAAGTGCTGGCTCAATGCATTGCCCCCCCCCCCCCTAGAGTTGGCAATAATTAGTGGGGTAAAATCCACAAGAGACTCCTTACCTTATTCCTGGACTTTTATAGTGTTTTGTATATAAGACTACAGATATACATTTGAAGACTACCCAGAAACAGTCCAGAATGTGATGGTCTGGGTGCTAGCTGATATATACTAACCCCTGTACTTGTATTTGCTTGTTTCTACACTGTTTATTTATTTGATCATATTTGTATGCCGCCCAATTCCCAGAGGACCCTGGGCGGCTCACAATCGGGACAAATATGAATCAATACAGAAAAGAATATCATAAAAATTTTAAAGTATGTTTAAATTTTTTAAAAACAATCAATCACTACATTCATTCAGGGGCGACCTTACTGATTAGCTCTGTGAAGTCTCTGGCCCCAAGCCTGCCAGAAAAGCCAGGTCTTAACGGCTTTCCTGAAGGCCAATAAGGTGGGGGTGGTACGAATCTCCAGCGGTGGCTGGTTCCAGAGAGCCGGGGCAGCAACAGAGAAGGCCCTCCCCCGCGGCCCCACCAGCCGACACTGTTTAGCTGACGGGACCCAGAGGAGCCCAACCCTGTTCGATCTCACCGGTCGTTGGGAGGTACATGATAGGAGGCGGTCTCGGAGATAGCCTGGCCCTAAGCCATGTAGGGCTTTAAAGGTGATAACCAACACCTTGAATTGTGTCCGGAGACCAATAGGCAGCCAGTGCAGCTCACGGAGGATTGATGTGATGTGGGTGTATCTAGGTACACCCACAATTGCTCGTGCAGCTGCATTCTGGACTAGCTGTAGTCTCCAAACAGTCTTCAAATGTAGCCCTATGTAGAGCGCATTGCAATAATCAAGACGTGAGGTGATAAGGGCGTGAGTGACCGTGAGCAGTGCCTCCCAATCCAAGTATGGTCACAATTGGTGCACAAGACAAACCTGCGCAAAGGTCCCCCTGGCCACAGCTGTTAGATGTTGGTCTAATTTGAGTGTGGATCCAGGAGGACACCCAAATTGCGAACCCGTTCTTTAAAAGTTCTTTAAATCAGTTGGGTCCAGGGAGGGCTTCTTGAGGAGGGGTCTCACCACAGCTCCCTTCAATGGCTGCGGAATACCCCCAAGGGTATTCAAAATGAGACTTTTCAGAGAGTATTTGAAGTAGGAATTGATACTCTTGGTTGTAGTGCTTTGATTCATTGTGATTGGTCTATTTGCTTTATTTTTTTTAACATGGTCACTTTATTATTTTGTATTGATGGATGTGTGGATAAATCTAAAACATGTATATATGTATATATTTGGCAAGACTGAATTATTTTATTATTCACATAGCATTAATGGGGTTATCCTGAGATAAAATGGGTGGCCAATAAATTTAAAAATAAAGAAAGAAATAATGGATTATAGAAAACTGTTAGCAAATTTTTTAGGAATATGTTTCTTTATCCACTGATATTTTCTCTTCACAGATATTTTATAGGAACCTCAGTCTCAACATTTTCTTTCCGCATTCATGAGGAAAGAGAAATTCTGGGATTTGACCCCAAAACAACTTACAACAGATTTTGTGGAGATGATGAGAAAACCTGTGAACAGCCAACTCACTGGAAAATTGAATATTAATATATTCAGTCAGTGGAACTACAGCTGCCACTTACCAAAGAAATTAAGCAATTATTTTTGTGAAAAGAAAATGGTTTTAAATGTTTCCTTTTTTTCACTGTTTTGGTGATAAATGTGAATGGTGCTGCTGTAGCTTCTTAAACTATATACAGTACAGTGGTCAGTATTATGGTTGTAATTTAAAAAAAACCCAAGATGTTCAATTTGCCTCTAATCAAACCTTCAAGTTGGACCAGTTTACTTCACCAGAAGATCCAGCAGAAGTGACCCTTTTTTGTTATTGTTAGTTGCGAAGTTGTTTCCGACCCATTGCGACCCCATGGACAACGTTCCTCCAGGTCTTCCTGTCCTCTACCATCCCCCGGAGTCCATTTAAGCTCACGCTTATTGCTGGACTCCATCCAGCCACCTCATTCTCTGTCGTCCCCTTCTTCTTTTGCCCTCAATCGTTCCCAGCATTAGGCTCTTCTCCAGTGAGCCCTTCCTTCTCATTAGGTGGCCAAAGTATTTGAGTTTAATCTTCAGGATCTGGCCTTCTAAAGAGCAGTCAGGGTTGATCTCCTCTAGCATTGACCAGTTGGATCGCCTTGCAGTCCAAGGGACTTGCAGGAATCTTCTCCAGCACCATAGTTCAAAGGCCTCAATTCTTTAATTGAAATTTAATTTTATTTAATTTTAAGTGACCCTTAAAAGCCCTCAAATGGCATGGCAGCTTGGCTGGGGTGAACCTTTGGAACTACAGATCCCTGAACACTTTGCAAAACAGCCAAAGACTCAGTCATGGCTTTGATCAAAGCAAAAAATACTTCAAGGATTCATACATTTCTAATTTTAACTCTTTGGAGAAGTCACATGGATGTCTCACATTTAAATCTGATCAGATAATATATTCTAATGCAATTAAATTGTTTCTAAAAGATTTTTGCTGGACCTAATTTTGTTTACAAAAACAAAATATGTTAGATATAACTAAATGAAGTGTGTAAGAACTTGAAATTCCACTTTATTTGTGAACTGGGAAGAAGGTACAACGTATATGTGGCTAAACAGAGGTTGGATGTCCTAGTCAAGTATTAAATTTAAATATTACATTGGTCTAAATTGGTCTCTTATTTATGTCATCTGCCTCAAGTTAATTTACTAAACTATGCCTTGCTATCCATATTTGTCTCAGAAAATCAAATGTAAAGTTACTAGTTTATTATGAGTAACAGAATTGCTTCACCTTTATATAAAAAAGATACATTCTTGGATAAGGTAGGCATCTTAGCTGGTATTATAAAAATAAGGTTATGCCTTTTCATATCTGCAAATTGCAGTTATCTTCATCCATTTTCTAGTAATCTTGGCATTCTTTGTAATTTAGCACAAACAGAAAAAAGAAATTGGCAAGGTATAAGAGGTCAACTGGGGCACTAGAATGAAAACAAAATGAGTTTATGGACATTCCTTATCTGGATTTTGGGATTTTTTAAATCTCTATTGTAGGATAAGAACGGTTTTATCTTTCTAAAATATTTTATTTCTGCAGAAATTTTACTATCAGGTAAGGTAATATCAGTGCAGGAAATGATCTGCAGTGAAATAAGCGCAGAGAATACCAAGAACCCAACAGTTCAATTCTAAGTGACACATATTCTCTACTGTTGGAGTAAAATAGCAATCTTTCTCTCACTCTCATACTTTTCATGACATTACTTATCCTTTGCTCACTGTTTCTCTTTTGTTAACTTGCTACTAACTACAGTAGCAGATAATTGTCTTTATCAGGTAGTTGTCAGTATTTAACATGTCTTGGAATCTTCTTTAAAAGCAATAAGCAAACTGTCTTAATTAATGCTGTGTCTATCTGCAAACCCTTTTTTCTTGTCCTCTTTTCCAAACTCTTACTTAAAATGTGCCATAAATGAACATTTGCCAATAATAAAATAGATGCTCCATAGTTATGAAAATCTGGACTTGCTCTATTTTTTTCTTTCAGTTCTATTCTTGAAATTCCACACTGTGTTTATGTTCATAAAAATTCAGAATTTCAGGAAAAACGTAGGAGCTGTATTCAGCCCTGCAATGAGTGGGAGCAACTCTGAAATTCATGGAACCAATACTTTCCCCCTTTTTTCCCCCAGCCTTCTTTGGCTCTATAATGTCAAATTGTTTTAATCAGCTAGGCAAAGATGACTTCAAACGATCAATCTGGCCTTTGCTCTCAAATTAGCACAATTAGAAAAAGGGCAGAAAGGAAAAGATTAAGAGTCACGTGGAACATTTAATGATAAGCTGGTGTGTTCACTTGTTTCTATTTGTACTTCTTTCCAATGTAACATGGTCTACAATAAAAAGTTTCTTCATAAGTTTGCTGTCTTTCTGAATATTACAGATACAGTCTCTATAAAATCATAGTTTCACACAACTAAATTCTTAGTTTATAGGTTGTATTTGCCTCTCCATACATACAGCTATTTTAATTTTCTGGCATCAATATTAAATGTGTTGGAAGAAATGTCCATCTGGGTTCAGTTCCAAGTGGGAAGAAAGACACTGGAAATATGGAGACTGCTTGGAAAGATGGTTTAATGGTGGACAGGACAACATGGTTTGAGGTCCTGAGCAAAAAGAGCACATGGGTGTGAGAGGGGGAGAGATTTATACCCTCTCTTGGGCCCCGCCTTGGAGCTTCCTGTTCCTGTGTAAGAAATGTACTCTGATTGGGGCCATGCAGGGGTAACTTTATAGATTGTCTTGAGTCCCAGGCCTGGTTGAATCTTGCTGGGTGATGATGTAATGAAGGGGCTTTGGCCAATTCCTATTATGGCTTAATAACTGTCCTGGTTTGGATCTTGAGTGAGGGCTAATCCTATCATGTCCTGAGGGCCATGTGTTTTGTTTTGTAGATAAGCTGGCCCAGCTTTTGTCTTGTAGATAGGGTGGCACCAAAATATCTGCTGGGGGGGGGGGCAGGGAGCTGAGGTTCTGAGTTTGTCTTTATAAACATGTTTCTCCTGATTTACAGCACATGGCACATTTCCCAGGTTTTCCATATTGTTACATGGTAATATTATATCTGATGTTAGCATGTTGGGTGTCTATATATGTTTCCAGTAATAAAAAGTTAGCACCTTGGGCAGATAACTATTTCTACAATCTATGTAAGTTTTGTCCTTGCCTTTGCTAAGTGCCTGATAATACCTGGTTTGCTCAGTGCTCTGCTAATAGCTCCACACCAGGGCTCCAAATTGATCAGAAAACTCCCAGAGATCATCCAATTAACCTGAATAGTGAGAAATTGAAATGAGAAAGCACGGATATTCCATATCTTTTACACTCATGTCTTGCAGTTGGTAAGTCTCTCTGAATAGGGGAAGGTGATACTAACAGTTGCAGACATCCCTCCTGAAAAATGTATAAGCCTTTGCTTAGGAAAGGCTGGTTATCTTCTAAACTTAACAATTGACAATTCTGCTCCTTTCATTTTTTCCTCACCAGTTATTTCTCCCCTCATACCATTTCCTCTTGGAAAAGCTTGATTTAAATTGAGGGTAGTCTTTGAAGAGGGTATGGTAATACATAAACTACAGAGAGTAGTTTCACTATCAGAAACAGGATGGATTTACAGTATTGCATACTAAAGGTTGATTAGGTTGTATATCTGATGTGTCAACACAGCATATTAAGAGCTAATTATATTAATTTATATCCAAGCAGATCTTATTATGTCTACTGGTTTGATTATATGTAGTCTGGATTCATAGGAGGGAGAGGCTGCTTTCCAGAGGGCAAAGAGGTAGCAGAACTTGGAAAGTTTGGTTGGCAGGAAGAGGATTAAAACAGCTACACCCTGCTATTCCCAAAGTATTAGTTACACAAATAGTTGCTTTAGTCTGGCAAGATTCTGTCTACAGATAAAGAACAATATAGGAAACTATTCATAAGTGACTCCAATGCTGAGAATGTAATTGTCAGTTCTTGCAGTCTGACAACTACAACTTCATTCACACAAAATGCTAAGCCAATGGCTGAATTCCTTCATATGCCAAACCATACATTATTAATCCGTATTACACCCTAACTTAATATATTATGTGAACTCTAGATCAGTGTTGGTGAACCTTTTTAGCACCAAGTGCCAAAACAGGAGTGTGTGCGTGTGTTGGAAACCGGAAGAGCAGCCGCCCGGTGCACATGCGGCGAGCTGGTCTTCATGCACACATGCATGCCAGAAACTGGAAGACCAGGTGGCCGGTGCGCATGCATGCACCAGAAACCGGAAGATCATCTTTCCGGCATGCACATGCCCACTGGACGGCTGCTCTTCCAGTTTCCGGCGCTCCCGCGTGCGTGAAGACCAGCTGGCCAGCGAGCCAGAACCTGGAAGAGAAACAGCTGATGGCTTACATGCCCAGAGAGATGGCTCTGCGTGCCACTTCCGCCACACGTGCCATAGGTTCACCATCACGACTCTAGACAAATGCAGGAAACTTTGGTTCAGGATTAACAAGTCGCTGTGTTAGGCAAATACTGCTACATTATATTTCTCCGTATCAATTGCTGAAGCAATTAGGAAAGTGTTTTTTCAAGAGGCATCTGGTTGGTCACTAAAGGAGGGAAATTTATTAATTTGTATTCTGCTTTATTTGTACAACTTGGGACAAAGAATTACTGCATCCTCTTGCCTACAGAACAACAATCCAGCGGGTGGGTTGAATTGAGAGTGAATGAGTGGATCAGAATCATCCAATCATTTTTCATGTCTAAGGAAGGACTAAACTCACAGTCTCCCATTTTTTTTAGTCCAGAACCTTGATCATCACAGCAAACTACTTAAGTCTTTGGTCAGATCCAGCACAATCCTTTAATTGTGTTCTTAGAAATGGGAGAAGTTACTGGAATCTCAAAAGTTATAAAGTCTATTTCCTGGCTATTATTTCATCAGATGTCATTTTCTAATGCTGCTAACATTAAACTAAATTATCAAATGTGAAATGTGATACTTGTTTTATTCCAGACATATATTTTTTTAAATTCCAACAGCAAGTATCACTTCCAGTCTCCATTCAGACTTCACACATCCTAAATTTCAACTTTATTCTCTGAGCATCCACCTAATTTCCAAAAATTTTCTGACAAAAGTCTACAATGCTGGAAAAGATAGAAGAAGAAAAAGATGACCAGCAGCAAGGTGGATGGACTCAGTTATAATGGTGATGGATGTATAACTGAAACATCTGGAAGACTGGATTGGGGACAGACTGTCCTAGACAACATCTGTCTATATACTTGCCAAGAGTCAATACTGACCTAATGGCACATAATCAGTCAAAGTATTGGGGTAATGCTGCTTATTGCAGGACAATTTTGTTGCTCTACTTACTGTTACTTTTTAACTCACTCAGTAATTATTGCTATCACAATAGTTTGTCCTTAACTTAATATACTTGCATTCCGCCATTCATTGTAATAACTTTTGTCTCCATGATTTGAGGTATAGCATAAGTTCACAAGACACATTACTTATGGTAACTAGTGTCATAAATTCTTCCAGCATCTGCATGTTTTAGTACAAGTGATATCTAGCAGTCTCAAGCGGATTATTCTGATAGCAGACTCATCCATCATGTTTTATTCATGCTCAGTCTTAAATGTTAAAATTTTACTTTTATTCCACTCATAATAGAGACATCAGTACATACGCTTGGATACTCTCCAGACTATAATGTTTCCTCTGGTACTTCTGCAATCAAATTACTTTGATTCCAAACCATCCCTTAATTGTATTTTCCAAATTCAATTAATATTCTGACATGATTTTTATATTATTTCATATCTAAACTTGTAAGGCATAAAAATCCAGGAAAAAATACAATAAAATGAGCTAAAATACAATATATGTGCAAAGCAAGTTGCCAAACCAAGTCAACTAAACTTGCCACCAAATTTCAGAGTGTATCTGCAAGTAGATAGCATACCTAAAAATCATCCAGAGCACCTGGAAATGTTTAAAGTGGGAGACTATCATAGCACTATGGATGTCCCAATAGAAGCATTTTTAAAAAAGGCTGTTTATGCACACTTCACCACATGGACAGTGTCTCACATTAGCAATGTTCCTGAAAGGAAGGCATTAAAAGGCACAAGAGTGAACACTCTGCGGTACCTTAGCTTAGAACAGTATGTCATGATACCATGCTGCCTAGGATAATGTAACCAGATCCCAACTTGAGCACTTTTCTCCATTGTGCTCCTTTCTGTAAGTCTGATTCAACAGCTCTTTTGCTCTGTTGATATCAATATTTTGGGATATCTTTCTCTGCAGCATTTTCCCCTTCCCAAAAGTACAGAGAGGATTTACCTAAATTGAAAGGGCCAAGCCTTATAAGGAGCAGGTCAATTTTTAAACAAAAATTTAAAGTCTTCATCAATCCTCAGCTGGACGTCTATTCCACAGCTTTTAGAGTTACATCATGATCTGCCATTTTAACCTTACCTCATCTTCCGTGATTCCTGAATTTGGATTACACTGGAGGGTGGGACTGAAACTATTATTTCATTTTACTATTAAAATAAAAATTACAAAGTTTTAAATCTAAAAAAATCATAGGATCTATCTTCATCTTATTCTGATAATAATCCTGTGAGATAGGTTGGGCTGACGAGAGTGACTGCCTCAGCGTTATCCATCAGTGACATTCTGTGGCAGAATCTGGATCTCACCCCCCCCCCATCCTGTCCTAGCCTAGCATTTTAGTCATTGCATCAGCACCGGCTTTTTCAAATTAGAAATACTACAGAGTTCTTCCCTGTTTCAGTGGAAGACCTTTGGTTTTAAATTATGTGAAGAAGACAATCTACGAAGAGTGACATTATAGATTCTATTTTAAAATCACCTAAATTAGGAGTCTTCACATTTGATGCTCACAAATCTTGTGGTTTAAACTTCTTCCCAAGCATATGTAAAAAAGGGTTTTGCTTTTGCAGTCCTGTATTGCCACATTACCGTAATATCAATGGATTATATCAAACATTAGGACAAGAGAAAACTTACCTACTTTTTACACCATTTTTTTTTCTATTTACAACCCTGTAGTCCCTTAATTCAGGGTAGAGACAGGGCAACTGGATGCAGCTGAGCATTTACTAGCTGGATGCCCTTTCTGATGCCTATGTGGAGTTTGCAGCAGATATATTTTTCTTTTCGCCCTAAGAGAGAAACATCTGCTGCTACCTAAGATTGGACTCTCAACCTTCCAAATGGGAAGTAAGCATCTTCACTTCTAGGCCACCACACTGCTCATACCATACATTATACTATAGACCTCAAATCATGATTTTCTGAGGGGGCAACTGCTTTTACCACTTAATCCTGAGGGTGTGTGTGCTTTTTTACACTGTTTAAATGATTCAATGCCTTTTCTTTTTTCTTTTTTTGGTTTGGTAACCAGAACTGTAGATAGTATGCCAAGCGTGGTCTCACTCTCGATTTATATAACACAGTCCTGTTTTATTTTCAGTTCCCCTTCCAATGGTCCAAATATAGAATCTGCCTTACTTTACAATAACCATGCACTAGGTTCAACTTTTCATTGATTTGTTATGATCCCAAGATCCCTTTCCTGATCCTTTTTTCATCTCACATTCTATTAATGTATCAGTGAAGTTTGGATTTTGGGGGGTAAATCTCTGTCAACTAATACTTGCTTACAATGAGCTACATTGTTTTTTCCCTTTTTTTCTGTCCTTTCAACCAATCTGAATAGATCTTTTTGGAGCTCTTCAACATTCCCTTTTTGATAACATCACTGAACTTGGCATCTTATTTTAGATCCTAATTTTGGATCTCTTATAAGCAAATTTATTATTTATTTATTTATTTATTTTGTTATTCTTATATGCCGCCCAACTCCCGAAGGACTCAGGGTGGCGTTGAAAAGAAAATTGAAAAGAACCATTCCCAGTATTCCAAACTGACATGTTTGCCATCAAGTATCTCAAGAATTCAATGCTGACATCTTTAGAAAAGTCTTGAACTTTAGGTGACACAAAACTTCCTTTAGTCCTTTTTAGTAAATCCCATTGTTCTGTATATTTGAATGTTTTTATTTTAAATACCTTGTAGCATTTTATGCAGAAAGGACATTAAGCTAATGAGTGTATATGTTACATCTCAGTAATGATGAGTCTGGAGGCGAGGCTTGTGACTTCAGCTCTTTATTAGGTTACAGTGACAACTCCAGCAAAAGCTGGGATCATGGCAGAGGTTTAAATAGAGCGCTGGACTGGCAGAGAGCCAATCAGGTTTTACCTGCTCAAAGTTCCTGGTCGGACTGGAGTGAAGACTTCTCCCAGTTCCTCAGAACATAACAGTATAGTTTTGTATGTTCTCTGGCTTCTTTTTTTTTAATTGCACACTTTACAGATTTTGAGAACAAATGCTAGCTTTGAAAAAGAATTATTTAAGAACTCTCGGGCAAAATATCCGATCCCGAAATCCCAATCTTAGGATTTCCTTATTTTTAATTTGGCAGTAGGCATATAACTTCATGTTATATGACTAATGTTTTTCTGTTACTTTGATTCTCCTCCTGAAAAAAACTATTTCATGCATAAGCCTAGATTATCTATCCTCCCCAACAAAAATGAAAGCAAATTCTTTATTAACTGTGTATGCACTACCTAGGATTATTTTTAATGTTCTGTCATTTAGCAGCCCAATAGTCTCCTTGGCAATTTTCTGTTGTTATATTTTAATAGAGCCAGTTTGGTATACTGATTAAGGCATCAGACTAGAAACCAGGAATCCTGCCTTAAGCATGAAGCCAGCTTGTTTACTATAAGCCAATCACTCTCTCTCTCAGCCCTAGGAAGGAGACAATGGCAAACCACTTTCAAAAACCCTAACAAGAAAACTACGGGACTCAATAGGAGTCAATGCTGACCAGCAGGCACAAATATATATGTATCTATTGAAGGTATATACACATGACACCACACACCACATCAGACCACACCCACCCCACACACACACACGTCTTTGTGTATGCTTTTTCTTGTTGTTAATTATTTTCCCCCAGGATGAAATAATTCTTGCTTGGTAGTAATAATAAGTTTAATAGCCATGAACCAGCAATGCAATTCAACCACCAAATTTAAAAAGGGGGGGCGATTCTAAATATCGCAACCAGTTGTTGATGCCATGTGTTCAGAATGACACTGACTTCTGAATAAGTTCAGAAGACAGCAACCAGATGGTTCCAGGCATGTGGAAACAAGTCCCAGGAGGAACAGTTGAAGTAAGTGACAAGTTTCAGTGCAAGAGAAGATTTGTATAAGATGCCTATTTCCTTTTCAGCTTCTGTTTTCTCCTACCTTAATCCTTTCACACCTATTGCATCCACCTCCTCATCACAAGAGCAGAAAATGTCCAATTGCTCTTCTCTTTCCCCCATATTATGGCTTGCCCGTAATATTCCAGTCCTTAGAAGAGCTTTCACGTGATGCTGTAATTCACGATGAATTCTAATATGTATGCGCGTGCACGTGCAGCTCTATCTAAAACTGTAAAATAAATAATCTAGAGCTTAGGACTTCGGAGCGCCCTTGGAGCTAGGACCATCAAGGCAGTTTCCCGAGGACTGAAACCGCAGCTCACTGCGCAGGAGGTGCTTTGCACGGAAATACTGTTGCAGAGACAGGTATGGAAAAAAACAGGAGGGACTGATAGGCGTGGCAGGAAAAAGACGCCAGCCTCCAATCCAATAATACCCTAGAGGCCTCGAGGGGGAAGCTTCTGTCTTCCACGCTATTGGTGGAGCAAGCTGCCTTTTACGCGGTGTGGCACCCAATGTGGAACGCGGTGGGATGAAAGGCCAGAGGCGGCATCTCCCCGCCGCAACCCTATCCCGCCGTGTGCGTGAGCGTCTGGGTAACTGCTGGGTAACCAGCAATTCGCGTGTTGTTTTGCTCTTCGCGGGGACGAGCAAAGTACGAGAAATAACTCGCTGCGTCCGTGGTGCTGAAACTGACGGAGCTTGCGCAGTAGCCTCGGGCGGACAGAGGCGAAGGAGCGCGAGCTGACGGTAAGAGCAGACCCAGAAGATACCAGGGACAGGTGCCGCGCGCCGCGGAAACTCGGGGTTCGCCCACCTTGGAATACCGTCCCATCCTGGGGGATGGCGACCTCCCCCGCACCGGAATCGCCCAGCAGTTCCTCGGCTGGCCCCAATCTCAACAACAACAACAACAACAACAACAACCAGCAGCAACAACAGGAGCAGCAGCAGCCACCGCCGGGCGTGCGCAAGTGCGGCTACCTTCGCAAGCAGAAGCATGGCCACAAGCGCTTCTTCGTGCTTCGCGCCCCTGATGGCGGGGTGGCAGCGGGGGAGGAGGCGTCTCCGCAGCAGCCCGCCCGACTGGAGTACTACGAGAGTGAGAAGAAGTGGCGGAGTAAGTCCACGGCTCCCAAGCGGACCATTGCTCTCGACGCCTGCCTCAATATCCACAAGCGAGCCGACGCCAAACACAAGCACCTCATCGCCCTCTACACGCGCGACGAGTACTTCGCCTTGGCGGCTGAAAGCGAGCCAGAACAGGAGGCCTGGTACCAAGCGATCACGGAGCTGCTCCACGAGAGCCAGGCCGCGGCACAGGGCTCTCCTCGGCATCCGTCCCACTTGGCCTCCTGCGAGGACTTCAGCTACGGGCAACCGGGCTGCAGGCCCCCTGCGTCCGCCGCCTACCGCGAGGTGTGGCAGGTGACGCTGAAGCCGAAGGGACTCGGGCAGAGCCGCAACCTCACGGGCGTGCACCGCCTATGCCTGGCGGCGCACACAGTCGGACTGGTGCGGCTCAACTGCGATCGGCCTTGCGTGACGCTGCAGCTTATGAACATCCGCCGATGCGGGCACTCGGACAGCTTTTTCTTCATGGAGCTCGGGCGCTCGGCCTCGACAGGGCCCGGCGAGCTCTGGATGCAAGCCGACGACTCGGTGGTGGCGCAGAACATCCACGAGACCATCCTGGAGGCCATGAAGGCGCTGCGGGAGCTCGTAGAGTTCCGTCCGCGGAGCAAGAGCCAGTCCTCTTCCTCCTCGTCCGGAGGCGCCACCACAATCGCCGTGAATGCGGGCGGCGGCGGTGGGGGATTATCGTCTATGTGCAGCCGGCCCATCTCAGTTCCCGGCCGCCGCCATCACGCCCATCACCCGCTGGCGCCTCTGCCCCCCAGCCAGACTGGCCTCCTCCGCCGATCGCGCACTGACATCTTGACTGTAGCAGGGAGCAGCAGCAGCAGCAGCAGCAGTAGCAGCAGCCACGGCAGCCGGGTGCGGACGGCCAGCGAGAGTGATGGAATTAGGGCTGACTCGCTGTCTGGCAGCCCCCTGAGCCCCGAAACGGGGCAAATCCCACATAGCCTTGGAATCAGAGGGGCCCCTAGCCCACTAGGAGGGCAAGCAGCGATCCACTCTGGTGGCTCCCTAGCTTTAGGGCATTCTTCCTTCTTGGGACCAAAGTTGACCACCGAGCCAAGCTTGGCCTCTCAACGCTTATCTAGTTGCAGTGCTTCTGGTTCTGGTTCCCCCAGTGACCTAGCTGGCTTCATGACTTTTGAGGAATTAGGCTCCAGTCCAGCTGGAGACCTACTGCCTTTCTCATCTTCTTCAGCAACAAGCCACCATAGCAACACACCTGAGACTCCTCCTGGCTGGCAGTTGGATGGTTATATTACTATGGAGCGGGAACCCCTTTGCCATCAGCCATATCTTTGTGGAGAGGACAAGGTTCCCAGGAAGCGCACTTACTCTTTGACAACACCAGCACAACAAGGCTCCTTGCCTCCTCCAGTTTCCTCTGCCTCCCTCGACGAATACACACTCATGCAGGCCACCTTTTCAAGAGCGGGATATTCACCAAAGACAACCTATACTCCTTATCCCGAGGATTATTGTGATGTGGACATTGGCTGTAGTGGCATCAGCAGTGATAGGTCACACTTAGGTTGCAGTGTGCCTAAGGAGGATGGCTATATGCCCATGAGTCCCAGCATATCATCTGTTGTGTCATTGCAGACTGATTCTGATGGCTATATGTCTATGCACCCCACCAGTGTGTCAACTCCACAGCAGATTGCACAGTCTTATTCCTACAAAATCAACAGGGAGAGTTCTCCAGATGATTGTGGTTACATGCATATGTGGGGTACCAGAACTAGGCTGCCTGGAGAGAGTCCAGAAGAAAGATTGGCCAGCGATGACTACATCAGTATGTCCCCTTTGCTTTTGCCCCCTTTGCATGGACCTTCTGCTTCAGACTCACCTATGCTCTCTACTGACCATTTCAGTGCCCTGAGGCTTGGAAACCAGTCTGGTTACTTGGGTAGCCTATTGCATGCATGCCAACAGCAGTCAGATTCCCATGGTGAGAGAAAGGACAGTGACCAGTACGTGCTTATGAACTCTCCAACAGGCAGACAGAATTACACTCCCAAAGGGAAATTCTTTCTTGCTCCATGCAACAATACTGCAGTGCATTTATCCATGCAACACAATCAAACTGAGACCTCTTTCAGCCAAAAGACAGGCAATACCCAGCCCAGTCACCCTTCTCTGGGGCTTTTGCTACCCATCATGAATGAACAGCCTCTTCTAAAGGAACCTCAGAGTTCCAGTGGAGATTATGTTGATATTGGCTACTCACTGGTGCCAACCTGTAAGGGTTTATCTTCTCTGCTTAAGCCTGGCTTAGGTGGGCATAATGGCTCAAGGATTTCCAGTTATATGAACCTCAACTTTAATGGTCCACAGAGAAATGCCATCTCTCTAGGGCCCTTGGAAGAAATACTTATGCCAGGATCTTGTCCTAACCCTGGGAAGCTAGACAAGCATTATTTAAAGGTTGGAATGCAGATGGCTTGCCTTTCCAGCCCGACTTCTGAAGCTGGTGACTATGCAGAGATGATTTTTAACACTGCCACCGCACCACCACAGCCCATCTCACACAAGCCAGAAAGTCTTTGTGTGACTGGCCCTGGCCCTGGACTGAAGCAACTTACCCTTCCTGAGGTGGAGGCTTTTGTCTTTGCTACTCCTCCTTTTGATCCCAATCGTGGAGCCAAAGTCATTCGTGCTGATCCTCAGGGGCGTCGAAGGCACAGCTCAGAAACTTTCTTATCTACTACCACAGTGACTCCTGTTTCCCCTTCCTTTGCACACCATCCTAAGCGGCAGAATTCGGCCTCTGTAGAAAATGTGTCCCTCAGGAAAAATGAAGGTTTGGGGGGAGAGGAACAGAACAGCAGCCCCATGTGCCGGGAAACCTCAGCTGGCTTCCAGAATGGCCTCAACTACATTGCTGTTGATGCATTGGATGGAAGTGATCTTGCAGTTGGAGACCAAGTCAAGCACAAAGACAGGTATCCTCTCAATGGAAATATCAACAGTACTTATGCCAGTATAAGTGTTCTGGCCCAGCATCTGAAAAAAACATCTTTAGTGAAAGGTGAGTTTGCAAACTTACTCATGTTTCCCTTTCAATAACTGAGCTTTTGAAAGAGCCATTAGAGCCAAAGAAAGTACAAAATAAAAATGCTTTGCCTATTTACTTAAAATATTTTTGCTAAATTGTTGTGGAGATGCTAGCTTAAGGTTATATGAAAGTATTCCAAATCTAAATACTGTATGTGAGTCTCAGTTAGTGAATTGTTATTTCTTAGTCCAGTAACAAATTGATGCTCCAATTGACTAATTCCTACTGGAAAAGGATGTCGTTCAGAATAAGTAAGTAAATTCTCCTTACAGTGGAACTGGATTCCTGGTGATTTCATAAACATGACTGTGAAGTTTTCTTGGCAGTAGAATAGAACTCATTTGCCACTTCCTTCTCCCAGGATGTTTTTTCAACTTTTTCAATCTAATCCGCTGCATCTGCGATATCCTCAGGAGAACTCTTACCCAAATACTAATCTAGAACTACCATATCATACCAAACATCAGACAAGTATTTGAGGGAGTTCAGAGATAGGGGAGCTGTATACTTTGCTGCTGAATTTCAAGTCCAGAATTTTGCAGTTTGGATAACCTAGTCTTAATGGACCAGATCTTATTCTGCTTTGATTTTTGAGATGAGCCAAGCTGGCTAGGTTCAGAGTAAACATAAATAAAATTGTGCTATTGACATTTTTGCCCGTATATCTTTTTATTTTGCTATAGAGATCTTAAACAAGTCATGCTTTTATTCCCTCTCTTGTATGTTTTCTCCCATTGGGGAATTATTATTGCTCTACTCTGTTATGGAATGGTAGCACTATTTTTATTTATTTTTCTTAAAAAAAACATAAGAGAAAAAGGAACATATCAGATACTATGAATGGACAATATGTACACCATATATAATACAAGAGATGTAAAACAAACCCCAAAAATGTATATAAAAAAACCTTACTAAGGATTGCTCAAAAGTCCTCTTCCTTGGGCCTTAAAAAAAAAAGACAAACCCAATAGATTCAGATGTTGACAAAAAATGGGCCTCAAGCATCCACTGCTGTGAATTGAATGTACATTTATTAGCCAAGGGTTATATGATAATTATTTTGGTTCCCTCCCAAATGTGAAGTTAATGTAATTCCTGATACTTTGATAAATTCAGTGTGGTTAATTATTATGGAATAGTTACATTATTTTTATGTGCAGTGGTATGCATTTTTGTTGCAAGTTTCAAACAAAGCCACACAATAACAGGTCTATAAATTTGAATTGTTTGTTATGGAAACCTGGAATAGTGAATACAAAATACACTTTCAGTGTTATCTATTGATGTTAACTTTAAAATTATACCCATCCCAAATAATAATAAGGAAAACATAAGGAAAATACTATCATTTAACAGAATAACTGTAGTAATCAAGAGAAGGAATTGTAAATTTGGTGTATCTCACAGAAATTAGCAGTTATGTTTTGTCTAGTCCAAAATTTGTAACAAATAAAAAGCTGAAATAACCATGATCTTGAAAGTGTATAAAGTAATATCAAGTTTGCGTGTGTTTGCCTTTTCCCCAGCTACACGTTACTTTGCTCCTCCAAATGCCCCCCTTGATTCAACAGTGCTTGCTCCTGTTCAAGTTTATTCAAGTTTATAAACTTGCTCCTGTTCAAGTTTATTCTTTGAACTTGCTGAACCAAATAAGGTCAAGTATAATTTACAAGATAAGCAAGACACTGAGGCAATGCATTCATCTAGTATTCATCAGTCCTAATCTGTACAATGCTGTGCTGTTTTTAGTCACTTCCAAGTGACTAAGAGCTGTGCATTTGTCACTTAAAAGAGTCAAAGAACTGTGGAGGAATGATCTTTGTGTACTGTAATTTTTATGATCTGCACCCTCTGCTTCAGTTCAGTTCAAAAAATAAAACAAATATCTTAATATCTAAAAATCTTTGTCAGCTAAGGTACACAAAATAGGTGTGTACAGATAGTCCTCAATTTATGACAATTTATTTCATGATACTTCAAAAATAACCAATAAAAAGAAAAATTGTTTATTTTTTCATAGCTGGCAAGAAAACGTGTACCTTTTTAAAGAACCTATGGTTAGTTCTGTCAATATAAGTAAAATGTTGCATTGAAAATGGACCATATAATGGTCATTTATGCCTAGTTTGTCTATGGATGGTGACAATATATATACGGTACATAGGTAACTGGATTACTAACATTGAAAAGTTCCAGAAATTAAAATAATACAACGGTAAAATAGATTCCTAAATTACCAGAGCCTGAAAATACTCATAAATGACTTTATGTCAGGTTGGAGACATCAAAGAGAATGCTACAGAACACTTTTGTCTCCAAACCAGAGCCAAAACCATAGCTGAATCAGAATTTGAGGTTTTTTCATCCTCTCTTGGCCAAAGCAGTAACCGAGCCAGTTATATGGGGGAAGGGGGGAATCTCCCTCTCCTGGCCCTTTGGCAGGTGGGCACACTTTCTACTGCATGCATATCAGCAGATTCAATAATGGTTGAACCAGCAGAAACTTCCCATAACTTTGCAAGTAATCATCTGAGCCATTAACATGCACAAGTGGCCAGCATAATTATCAGTATAACCAGGGATTAATAGATATGACCACACACAATCAGCCATCGCACCATATGGGGCATCTCACAGACTGTGTGTAGGCAGGTGTCAGCTTTTCCAGACAGATCAGATTGGAAAGCAATCTCCACTGGAAGACCAGAACTATATTTTATGAGAAAGGCTGCAATGATAGAATCTTGCAAGTCTGCCCATGACAGATTTTTGCAAGTCTGCCCATGTCTTCCGTTCTCTCCCTCTTGCAGCCAGAGGAGTGAGAGGAGGGCCAGTCTGAGTTTCTTTGTAATACTCTTCTGCCTCTTTGGACCTAATGCACATTTCCTCTGCACCTGGTGTTTCTCTAACAGCATCTCAATTCTTTCTCCAAAGTCATTTCCTTGACTTCCTACAACAGGTCATATGGTGGTGGCATTTGCTGAACCAGGACTCTTTGCTCAGCTTCTGTCTACTCATATGGTATGGGAAAGTCATGTGGGGAATCTTGGAGGAGAGAATAGATACTGCTATTCCCAGAACCTCATGCACAAAACAGGAGATCTAGGAAGAAAGAGAGCCTCTCCTGTTTTCCTGGAATTCCTCCTCCAGATCAGCCTCCTTCCCAAGTCCCAGCCTCAGCCCAAATTAGGGGGAGGAAACTGGATATTTTCCCATTAGCAAAAAAATCCACCAATCACTGCACCTTAGCTTGCCCTGCCTACAGTAAATTACTAAAACAGCACCATTCTCAATTTTTGTTAATGTGCATCACAATCTGGTTATTTTGACAGAGTAAATTTGTGCTGGCGTAATTTATACTATCTTAAGGAATGGAGGTTACTAAATTAAACTGGGTAGCAGAATGTCTCTAGTCAACCACTTTACAGCATGAAGTTTTAATACATAAAAACATATTATAAAATATTGTGAAAATAACCTCATTCAGTCTAGCCTTTTGCTCATGGTGGTGCTATCAACCTGTTTGCCTCTTGCTCTTCCTGAATGCTTTTGATATCCATGGGATGAGTGGTGCTCTCGGTCAGTCTGTTGATAGATTGATCATTAGAGCTGAATGATGCTTTGGTAACAGCTGAGAAATTATATAGCTGTTTTAAAGAGTTGCTAAAAGATGCAACTTTCTTCCTACACATTCCAAGTATATTTTCTAAATTATTCCTAATGCATTGTAGAGCACCAATATGAATCATATTGGTGTCTCAATACTCATAATTTTGTTACAAATCGTGGAAATGGATGATATCTCGTCCCTGAATATCATAATAGTGTTTCTGAAATATATGAGCTTGAGTCCCCAGTTTTGCTTGGGTTTTTTATTACTTGTCTTGCACATTTATCATATTTATTTTCTTTGTCAAATTGGCCTTTGAACCTATAATAAAAAAATTCTACTAAGTAAAACAAGAAGAAAGCTGTGAAGGAGAGGAAAAGGGCACCATAAATCTACACTTTCTCTTTCCCAAATAGCATGTAGTAAAGAAATCAGATAATTCAGAGAAGAGTATTTTGTGTTCCCTGAAATTATTGTTCACTTATGTTTATTCTAGCTTTAGTAGAGGAAGTGGATAGTTTGTCTTCTGATCTCCTCTTCCTGGTTCTAGGAGGAGAATTGTGGCAGTGATACTACTGAAGGGAAACTTAGCAAGTTATGTTAAGTTAATGTTCGATGTGCAGCATCTTCTATAGCAGCTAATATTTCTGGAGCAGTTCTGAATTCCTAAGAAGGTTCCTTAGAACTCAGCTATGTGGAGGGTAGACATGCCTACATTAATCAGTAATTTGAAAAAAAACAGTAAATTAGTACATAAGGATAGTCTGTGCATTTGGTTACTTTTGATTAGAACTTACTGATTTGTTTTTTCCCCTTTCCAGAATGAAGAAACCAGTTTCACCCTTATACTTGGTAGAACTGTCATCATTTTAGATTTAAGCTGCTATAAGATCCATTTTTCTCCCTACTTCATGTAGCTTTCAGAACATTTCTTCATTATTATTGGAGAAGAAGCAACCTGTCTCATTTATCAGGATCTTTTGCAACACTATGCCGCTGTTTACATAAATTGTGCTCAGCGTGATATCTTTTAGGACTTTGGACCTCGGCTGATGGATTGTGATCATTGCCTTTTCAGTACCAATGAACTGTACTTAACCCTTCAGCATATTGAGAGGTTCTTCTTGCACATGCTACAGCAGTAAAATTTGGTGTTTACTAGCATATTTTCAAACCTCTACAGCACTACCTCAGTTAAAAGTCAAACTGGATTTGTATTGTGGTTTAGGATGGCTGACATTTCCTTTCTCTCAGTGGCATAGTACAGTTGTCAGCCTTACCGAATCTATCAAGAACCCTGCTACAGTCTGGCTGCTTCGTTTACTTACATGCAAACCCAAAATAGGACCTGAAAAACTTAAAGCCAAGATGAAACTTGAGAGATTAGATTTTTATCACTATATTTAATAGTAAATATAAGTTCTGCTACGGAAGCAGCAAAACTTGGTACCATTAAACTGTATTGGGATATCACTCTATACCTCTGACACATTTGTTTGATAGTTTCTTTTAAAGTTCTGCAGACTTCAGAGATCTTTTATCCTATTTGTATGCTTATGTTTATCAGCTATTCTTGGTATTAGCTTATTTTCTTGCAACTAAAATTTAGAAATGAGGGGTAATACATGTCAAAAAGATGGCAAACTTTTGTACAAAATTCTACATATTATTCAGTAAAACTGAATATTTTTCTTCAACAAGAAATAATTTCCATTTTAAAAAAGCATAATATTTGGGGAGAGGGTAAAATTTTCAGTCAGTCTTCTAAAGATAATTCATAAGAACATACATATTCAGTATTTTGAAAATAACAGTGTCATGGCTGCTATTTTTACATATCTTCAGAGCTTTGATGGTCCTCTGCGTGTTGCTTCTGATCCATTTTTGACTGAAGAGACTTTTTAAAAATGTATTGTTATCATTACTAAGAGCAACCATAAGTTTTTCCTTGAACATTGTGTTTAAGCAATGAACACAATGTCACCAGAAGCAGTACTTTCTATCTTTACTGAACTATTGCTCAGGATAATCAAAATTCTCCTGCTTTCATGCTGAGCATTGGGACAGAGGGCTCTGTAGAATGATGTATCTGAATGTAATCTCTACTCACTCAAAGTTTTTTTGAGGGAATGGGAGGAGAGTATATGTTGAAGAATGGAATTATCAAATAGAATAGAATAGAATAGAATAGAATTCTTTTATTGGCCAAGTGTGATTGGACACACAAGGAATTTGTCTTGGGTGCATATGCTCTCAGTGTACATAAAAGAAAAGATACATTTGTCAAGAATCATGAGGTACAACACTTAATGATTGTCATAGGGTACAAATAAGCAATCAGGAAACAATATTAATATAAATCGTAAGGAAACAAGCAACAAGTTACAGTCATACAGTCATAAGTGGGAGGAGATGGGTGATAGGAACGATGAGAAGACTAATAGTAATAGTAAATAAAATAAAATATACAAATAAAAATAATAAGTAGCCCACATTTCTGCAGAAATTTTTGTCTGCAATTTCTAATATTTCTGATTAATGCCCATGCTGGCTTAGGTTGTGGAAATTGTTATCCAAAAATCTTGAAAGCATTAAGTTGTGGGGGAATGTCATAAATTAAATTAATGAAGATAGTTGGATATCATGTCCTCAAGTAATTGAGCACTGCATCTGAATGACTTTGGGGGGAAAGTCAGTTCCTGATACCATAATAGTCTAGTTAGTTTCTAAAATAAATGAGCTTGAATATATACTGACATTGTCAATACTTTACATTTCACAAAGGCATATGCAAATAGTTACATTCTTAATCTAGTTTACAATATGAAACCAAAATGTATAAATGTTAAATTTGCTAACTCTTTGCTATGTATATTGGGTCTTTGTACATTCTGCCTGATTTTACCTTAAATTTTAAATATTTTTTGCTATGTAACATTAACAGTTATAAGCATTGTTTTCTTTTTAGAAATATAATTGTTTCTGGACATTGATATAGTAAATATATTTCTTGGCATTGTGCTAAGGCAAAACACTTAATTTATCTTGCTGTGTCTTCCAATGCACACTATGTATATAGAAATAATCAGTGATGCTGCTGGGGAAGAGAAAACATGGAACTAAAATTTAGTCTTTAGTCTTTACTGATCTTGGCTGCTATCCTTAATAGCCATATGCAATAAAATATTATTTATTGAAGCATTAAAATTCTTGAAGACCTGTTCTTTTTTTTAAATCAAAATTGTTCTGTATAATGCAGCTTTCTGCTATGTTTTGGAGCCTCTTGCTCAGTCTGCTTCTCTAGTCAAAAGCTCCGTTAGTAAAAATGATTAATTCTGTCTTTCGCTTGAAAATGTGCACTCTAGTCCTGGGAAAATACTTTCAGATTTGGAAACAGTCTTTTATTAGAGCAGTACTTTTAAACAGATATTTTGTCCCATCAATCCCTGTAGTGATGACATTAATTCAGGAAAATAATTGTCAACAACCTTTTTGGCAAATGAACATCTCTGCCAGTGTTACCACTTGGGGTAAGTAATATCTCCAGAAATTATTAATTTTTTCATCTTAATGACTTTTCATTATTTATAGCCATGCATTTTAGTTGTATTTTGAGAAGTTGTATTTAGTAGCTATAGGTTTGCTTATTTGTTTGTTTGCTTGCTTATTATTAGGATTCTATGCCACACATTTTGCCAAGGCGACCCGAGGCAGCTTACAATGAAACAATTATAATACCATTTAAACATTAAAATGCTAAAACAATAAATAATTACCATGCAGTTAAAAATGTGGATAAAATTTGATTAACCATAATGGAAAGGAAGGGAACAAAGTGCCCGTGGGGAGGAGGTGGGGGTCTGACTAATCCATTAACCATCTCCAAGACAATTCCACTATCAATTCCATCCAGATATCAGGGTTTGACACTAGAAATCCTTGATCTAATAAAATATTCATTTGTAAAATCTTGTTTTATTAAAATTTAATTAAGTCTGAAATATTTACTTTTTACAGTGTGCAAAGGGGCCCATCATTTCTGCCATCATTCTATCAACCATAGAAAATTCTGATCACTTTAGAAAAAGAAATGCTGCAAAATAATTATCTCTAAGAACAAGACCTGCATATAATAATGTAGTTTCAAGCATAAACTGGGCTGAATGGGTTCTGTGAAAGATTAAGGAGGGGAGATCACAAACATGGTCTCTGACATTCACTCAGCCATCCATTTTTTTTCCTTGATGTGTTCTTCTCTTCTCATTGGTTATAACATCATCACAATTTGTCATCAGCAACATTGGCAAGGGCTCTGGACAGATGGCAGGTGACTGTCTTTCTCTCACTATAGACACATAAAATTAAACTCCCTGCCTACCCCAGAGTCAGCCCAACCTATGTAACTTGCTTACCAGCACAAGAAAAATAATAATGAGTTCTCCTTCCCTCTTAATTGTCCAAACTGCGGATCATATTTGTTTGTATGCATGCACTTGTCCTGAGCTACATAGGACCAAGTGCCTTTATAAGTGTGTAGGAATTAATAAAGAAATTAAGATTGCATTGCTCAGCTGTAAAGCACTGAGCTGTATCTCAAATTTGGTGTGAGACTTCTAGAGTAAACACAACACAAGAGTCATATTTGCAAATCCAGGCAGGCAAGGGGAAGGTAAGTGCTTAATAGCTTCAGCAAAGCATTCACCTTGGAAAAAATCCAGGCCACCAATCCCTGTACTAGAGGTATGTCACTCATATGGTACTATTTTTATTCTGGTTTTTTTCCTCAAGGCCTGATAAATATTGATGCATTGTTAATTTTTTTCTATATATGGATCATTTGCTACAAATTGGTACAAATGCAAATAGTACATAAAAAGATGAAGAGAGGAAAATGAAAACAAATGCCAATGCTGCTGGCTCAAGTTTGAGAGACAAACTATAAAGCATTTCCATGCAGAATGTAATGAATTTCTGGGTAGAATTTCTAAAGGAATATCCTGAAATTGTCAGTTAAGCATAGAAATATCTGATGCCCTTTGCAACTATGTCCCGTTGTAAGAACCTTCTTGTTAGGTGCAGCAACAAAACCAGTACAGAAATAAGCCAAATATAGATAACGATCTCTGCTTACAAGTAATATCAGTAGTTCTAAATACTGAACTTTTATGCAAGAAAAAACAATCACATCATAGTCATTGATTTGTTTGGCTAAAACATGAATCTCTCAAAAACTCTGAAATTCAAGTACTACGGTACTTTGTGTACAATGGAAATTTTAGTTTTGCATTTACAATAAACAATTACTTTTCATTTTATTGCCAGTTTTCTATCATGAGTGCGTTGCTCCTTAAGCAGGGATTTTTTCTAGCTAACTCCATGGCCTGAAAAAAATTGAAGGCTGTTGTACCTGACAATAGAATTAAGTTTAATTAAGATTTCTTCCATTATTTAAATTGTATCCCAGATAGTTTTGCACATGACTACATTGAGTTCAGCAGGACTTACTCCCAAGTTATACCTTAACTATCCCTTCTTGATAAGAAAACTATCAATACATTTCCATCTTCTAAACAATGTTTTGTTGTATCTAATTAATAATTTAAAATGGTATTTTTTTACAAATTCAAGTGCCTAACGAGAGAGAGAGAGAGAGAGAGAGAGGGGGGGGGGAGAGAGAGAGAGAGAGAGAGAGAGAGAGAGAGAGAGAGAGAGAGAGAGAGAGAGAGAGAGAGAGAGAATATATGTGACAGAGAATCTGGCACAACTCTGATCAAACTCTTAATTCTTCATTCCCCATACTTCTCTCACTTAGATACCTGAGGTAATGAATAATTCCTAGAAGACATTTTTCATTTAAATTTTAATCATGTTCTACAGTCCTTTTGCATGGGTATTTTATTTTTTTGGGAAGCCCTCATCCAGATCCACAGTGTTTAGCTATTAAGCAGCAGGCTTCTGCCATGGGTCATGTCAGACACGTTGCTGTAGCACTTGAGTATTAATGTTATTATTTTATTATGTATTACTAGAATTTATTTTTTTCAGGTAAGGTGCTTCTTTTCAGCCACAGGATGGCCTCCTGAGTCGTCTTCTGAGTTATGATTGTCAAAAGAAGAAACTCTAGGTAGAAATAAGAGTTACTCTGAGGACAGATGCACAACTTGGGCATCTCTAACATGTAGTTGGAGCGCAAAGGAAGCTGAAGACACATGGGTGGTGTTCCTCAGTCACAACTCCCTGCTTTTCTGTTGAGAAGCTAAACAATTCCTCCTAAATTCTGAGCAAACAGATGTTCAAGGAGGTACGGTAAGTTGCAATGATCATTTTATTTTGGAGGAGGTGATACTCCAATCCTGTCTCCCTCACTTCTTTTAATGTGAAATTTTAATATCTATCTCCATTTTACACACAAACAAAAGAGACCTGTATAAAGACAATGTAATGACTGCTTCACTGCATACAGTACAGCTTGGCCCTTAAATCATATGCAAAGGATACTCCCACAGTTAATGTGTCTATGGTAGTAAACATGGTTATGTTCCTAAACTTGAAAAACTGAAGAATACTCGTGTTGAGAGAAAGCAGCCAACCCATTCAGCAGTGGCCAATTGTCTACAAATACCAGTCTGACATATATATTGAGCAATATTGAGCCCACTACTCTCCCAACTTCCATGGTCTAGAATCTAGATTGTACCATTCAGACACAAGTTTATCAAAATGCCAGAGCATTGGAACCATTACAAAGATGTTTAATTCCTTTCTTTACAACCATTAATTCCTTTCTTTACAACCATTTTTCCTGATTAAATTTTCCCCAGGCTGCTGGTTGCTCTACAGAGGAAATCTTCCCTGTGAAATATACCTTCACTAAGTAAGGGATAGTAATTTTGATTGAAGACAAGGTATATGCACCTTCTTCAATTGCTTCAAAGTGGCATTTCTCTTCCCATGGATGGATTACCGGGGGAACAAAGAGATCCGCCATGCCACATGAAATCCTCATCCCTCTCCCTCCTTGTTGCTACCTCTAGCCCCCATGATCTTACCATGAAAATCCAGGAACAAACCCATTTTTATAGGAAACAAAGAAACTGATGTACTAAGTCTATGATAGTTTTAATGTATTTATAGTTCATGATATCCTCCTGAAAAGAGGAACATGGGTTGAACAATCCTAGAACTTCTCCATAAATGATAGACATCACCTTGTCCATAATAGTTCTGTATTACCCAAACAAGTAATATTAAAAAAAACCCTTAAGATGCAAAACATTTGCCCACTCCTGAATTATACAGTGATTCCCAAAATCCAAAAACTGATTTTAAAAAAATCAGGAGATTTCCTGAACAATGCATGGCTTGGCTCTGGTAATAATAGCATTGAATCTGAAGACAAAACACTTTTACCTTGGAAAATGACACATTTTTAAACTTGATTATTAAAAAATTAATAAATTCAGGCAATTTTTCCGATTGTGCATTTTTATGTCTTTTTGATGGGAATACATATATAAAGGAATGCGCTAGCACCAGAAGCTACAAGTGCAAAATAGAAACCACCCAGTGCTTACTCTCTTGTAATCCTTTCCTCTCTAATCTCTCTGCTCAGCAAGAGCCTCAACCTCTTTCAGGTGAAGAACCATGAGTTTCTAGAACCACTAAGAGCTTCTAGAATGGGAATGTAGCCCTGCAGGTAAGTTGATCTGAAAGAAAAAAGTTCAAATGTACTGAAAGTTTGTTAAATCAGTCTTATATACATGTACATGAAAGAGAGGGCATGCTGCCAACCAGTCACACTTCTAGGCAGAAATGTAGCAAGTTCATGGAGGAACCTTCATAGTTTTGGGAACAGAAATACAAGAAAGAAATCATTGAGAGCATGAGCTTCCTACAAGGACAGAATCACTAGATGATACTGGTTAAGTCCCTCAGTTGACTGCCTCCAGTACTGCTTCCCTTGCCTACTGAATTATAGAGTAACCACGTTATTTTGTTTGTTTATTTCATTGGAAACCTCCTTAGCCAACACGGGGGATGGGAAATGTTTACTTTAGAATGCACTAAGACTGAAAAGCACAAGAAATTAAATGAATAAACATATATTTATTTATGAACTCAGAACAAGTAGTCCAGGGAAAAATAAACAATGAGCTCAATGATCTAAACCACAGTGACTTCCACTTTCATCTCTGTCCTTAACCATCAGCCTTTTAGTAATCCTTTCTGACATTTTCATATGAGGTCCTTTATCACAACTTAATTGTACCCTGACAACACAGATCTTCCCCTGCAAGCCACAGATTTGTTCTCCCTTCATTTCCAGCATGAAAATTTTAACTTTAAGCTGTTGCAATGTGTACCTTAAATTAATATCTCTCCACAGATCTACAGCAATGCTTGGCCACCATTACCTTGGAGAAAAGGTTAATTGATTTGTTGCTGTGTGTGAACCTGCTCTTTGTGGGGGAACCAACTATATACAGGACAGGTTTCATCTCCTTCCCTGAGTACAACTTTCTCTTTCCCAACAGCACCTCTATCTTGTCTGGATTTAACTTCAGACTCTTCTTCCTTTTCCAGCCTATTATCAAGATTATGCATTGCTAAAGTGTATTTACTACATCATTGGAGTTAGAATGCTGGACAATAGTAGCACTTTCAATCCCTGAATTATGTCTGCCAGCTGTTTCACGTAGATGTTAAAAACATAAGGGAAAAGATACTACCTAATGGGACAACCACTACGATTCCACTAAGTGTACAAGGAAAATATCTAGGTCAACCACTCAATCTAAAGCCCTCTCCAAATATTAATAATATGATGAATGTGAGCACCATGATTGCCAAACATCTCTAGATACTCTCTACAAATTCCAAATATTAAATATATTTTAATTAAGTAATAAACCAAAATCTTGCATCTATGTTATATTTTTCATATAAAATACTGAACACTTATGATATTTCATGTGAGATATCATTATCTTGCTAGATCTTGAAGATAATACTGTTTTGCATACTCTAAACCAGAGATTTGATTCAGAATACATAAATAACAGAGCTGAAAGGGACCTTGGAGGTCTTCTAGTCCAACTCCCTGTTCAACGAGGAGAGCCTATACCAGTGATGGCGAACCTTTTTTGGTTCGCGTGCCAAAAGGTGGTGTGTGCGCACGCTAGCGCGTGCCCACATACCCACACCCGCTCCCTCCCCCCCACGCATGCACACAAACCCCCCACGCTGCCCCCCACGCATGCGCACACACACATTCCACCCCCGCGCAAAGGCCTTACTGAAGCCTGGGATGGTAAAAAATGTCAAAACAGGCAAACCGGAAGTTCAGAAAAACGCACTTCCAGTTTGTCCATTGGGCTGTTTTTTGCGCTCCGGGGCTTCAGGAAACTTCCCTGAACCCTCCGGAGTGCGAAAAACAGCCCAACGGCAAACCGGAAGTGCCCATTTTGCCATTTTTCGCATTCCGGGGCTTCATGAAGCTTCCCTGAACCCTCCGGAGTGTGAGAAACAGCCCAACGGCAAACTGGAAGTGCATTTTTCCAAACTTCCGGTTTGCCCGTAGAGCTGAAATAGGGCAACACTTCACATGACCTCCGATATGGCTCCACGTGCCATCTGTGGCACGCGTGCCATAGGTTCGCCATCACTGGCCTATACCATTCTGGACAAATGGCCATCCAATTTATTCTTCAAAACTTCTAGTAAAGAAGCACCCACAACTTCTAGAGGCAAGCCATTCCACTGATTAATTGTTCTAAGGAAATTTCTCCTTAGTTCTAGGTTGGATGTCTCCTTGATAAGTTTCCATTTATTACTTTTTGTCTTGCCCTCAGGTGCTTTGGAAAATAGGTTGACCCACGTCTTCTCTGTGACAGCCCCTCAAATATTGGAAGACTGCAATCATATCACCCCTAGTCCTTCTCTTCATTAGTCTAGACATACAGTACCCAGTTTCTGCAACCATTCATCATATGTTTTAGCCTCCAGTCTGCTAATCATCTGTGTTGCTCTTCTCTGCACTCTTTTAGAGTCTCAACATCCTTTTTTATCATGTTAAGCCAAAACTGAATACAGTATTCCAAGTGTGGTCTTACCAAATCAGTAAAAACTGATTTGGTAAGACCACATTTGGAATACTGTATTCAGTTTTGGCTTAACATGATAAAAAATGTTGTTGAGACTCTAAAAGAGTGCAGAGAAGAGCAACACAGATGATTAGCAGACTGGAGGCAGTCTGGTATTAACACTTCACATGATCTTGATGCTAGTTCTCTGTTGATGCAGTCCAGGACTGCATTGGCTTTTTGGCAGCTGCAGCATACTGCTGGCTCATATTTAAGTAATTGTCCACTAGGACTCCTAGTTCTCTCTCACAGTTACTGCTTTTGAGCCAGGTATTACTTGTTCTATACCTATGCATTTGGTTTTTCTTGCCAAGTATAAAACCTTACTTTTATCAGCACTGAATTGCATTTTGTTGGATGGGACCCACTATTCAAGTCATTCAAGATCCTTCTCGATCTTGAACCTATCTTTTAAAATGTTAATTATTCCTTCCGTTTGGTTTCTGTAAATTTGATGAGTTCCCCTTTGACCCCCTCATCTAAATAGTTTATGAAGATGTTTAAGAGTATTGGGATTAAGACAGAACTTTGGGAGTACCCCCACTGTATACTTTCCTCCATGTAGATGTAGTTCCATAGAGGACTACATGTTGAATATGGTTAATCAGCCATTTAAAAATCCCTCTGGTAGTGGTATTGTGCTAGATTGGACTTTTATAATTTCATTTTTCAGTTTCCCAAGCTTCTTGAGTTGTTTAAGATTTTCTTCCATGGAATCCTTCTCAAGCTCTTTCTAAATTTGTTGAAATCTCTTAATGTTCAAGGCTATAGTTTGACTTTGTTCTATTGCTTATGCTTGCATTATGTTGAATTCTAATTCAAAGTTATTGCTACTTCAACTGTTTTTATCATTTCATCTCTATCATTTTTGTTTTATATTATCTTATCTCTATCTATTTCTATTTCTATCTCTATCTATCTATCTATCTATCTATCTATCTATCTATCTATCTATCTATCTATCTATCTATCATCTCTCATCTTATCTATATCTATCCTATCATTTCATCTTCAGTTACAGTTTTGAATGAAGGCTAAATAAGTTGAGGTTCTTTCTTAGACCAAGATCTTGATAGATGGTGTCTGAATGCAAGACTTTTGTGAATGGGAATCAACAAATTAAATTGTTTCCATCTCAACAGCAAACTCACCAATGCCATCTCAAAGGCCTACCTGAATAACAACTACTCCCTTATGATCCTCACCCCAAATACCTCGGAGTAACTTTGGATCGGACTCTCTCCTATAAGAAACACTTAGAGAACATGTCCACTAAAATCAATACCAGGAACAACTTACTCCAGAAACTAAGACGATCATGATGGGGAGCCTCAGCCTCTACTCTCACAATATCAGCACTAGGGTTGGTCTACTCCACAGCTGAATACTGCACCCCTGTTTGGTTTAATAGTTGCCACACTAGCAAGATCGATGCTAGACTAAATGATACAATGAGGATCATAAGTTGCTGCATAAAATCTGCTTCTACTTACTGGCTCCCCCGTCTTGAGTCACACTATACTACCAATACAAAGGCAGGGAGCCTTAGTGAAGGAGTACAACAAAATTATGAGAAACCCACTTCTTCCTGTGCATGCTGATCTTCCTCATCTATCCAGGAAGCCCTCTCTGGCACTCGCTCAACAGCTAACAACTTTGACATCAACACACAGTTGAAAGCCAAATGGGCTGCTAAACGCCCAGATATAGGCAGTTACATAGATGACCCTACACAGAAGGTGCCAGATTTTGACCTTCCTCACCAGCATTGGTCAACTCTGCAGCAGAGTATGCTGCTCCAGTGTGGGGTGCATCTGCACATGCAAAACAAATTGATATCGCCATCAAGGAAGCAGTATGCTTGGTGACAGGGTGTCTCAAACCTATACCAATGGAGAAAATATATCCTCTAGCTGGCATTGCCCCACCTAAGATCAGGAGAGAGGTTGCAGTAGACACCAAGAAAACAAAGCAAGAGAATGACCCTCAACACTTTCTGAAGGGACATATTCCCCAAGCCCACCGATTTAAGATGACATGGGGTGAGGTTCCAGCAGTATGCTGATGACACTCAGTTATACATCTCCACCCCTCGTCAATTCAGTGAAGTGGTGGAAGTGATGGGCCGGTGCCTGAACGATGTAAGGGTCTGGATGGGAGTCAACAGGCTCAAATTAAACCCAGACAAGACCGAGTGGATGTGGATGTTGCCTCCTAAGGACTATATCGATCGTCCTATCATGGTTTTGGGGGGCAAAAATTTTACCCCCTCAGAACAGGTTCGCAATTTGGGTGTCCTCCTAGACTCAGAGCTGAAATTAGACTACCATCTGACAGCTGTAGCTAGGGGGACCTTTGCACAGGTTCACCTAGTACACCAATTGCGACCCTATCTGGATTGAGAGGCTCTTCTCACGGTCACTCATGCCCTCATCACCTCACGGCTTGATTATTGCAACGTGCTCTACATGGGGCTACCCTTAAAAAGTGTTCGGAGACTACAACTGGTCCAGAATGCAGCTGCGAGCGCTGTTGTGGGCGCCCCTAGGTATACCTACACGACTCCCATCTTACGCGAGCTGCACTGGTTACCGATCGGTCTCCGGACACAATTCAAGGTGTTGGTCATCACCTTTAAAGCCCTACATGGCTCAGGACCAGTTTATCTACGTGACCGCCTTCTACAGCATTCCTCCCAACGACCAGTGAGATCGCACAGTGAGGGCCTTCTCCGGGTCCCGTCAGCCAGACAATGTCGGCTGGCAGGTACGAGGGCGAGGTCCTTCTCTGTTGCAGCTCCGACCCTATGGAACGAACTACCTACCAAGATCCATAATACCCCCACCTTGCTGGCCTTCTGGAAGGCCCTTAAGACTTGGCTTTTTCGGCAGGTCTGGGGCTAATTGAGATCACCCCATGTATGTATGTGTTGCAATGTACTAGTTTTGAAAGGTATGCTTGAATTGTTGTGTTTTATTTTTATTTATTTATTTTATTTTATTTAGTGTTCTTCTATGCCGCCCTACTCCCTGAGGACTCAGGGCGGCGTACAACATTTTAAGGAACAACTGAACAATAAAGTTATTTAAAACAATTTAAAAAGAGTTTAAAAAAGACATACAAAACCATGCATACCGTGTTAATTGTCTTTTTAACTTGTTATTGTACTTTTTTAGTTGTAAGCCACCCAGAGTCCCTTTGGGAGTTGGGCGGCATATAAATTTTATTAAAATAAAATAAAATAAATAAATAACATAATACAGAGATCACTATCAAGTCAAAGAGTCAATACAGAATGAAACAACAGAGAGAATAAGCCATGATCTCTAGCTCCCTCTTACGGCAACTTGCAATGCTACAGCCAATCAGAACATAGCATACAGTTTAAAGCTATCTTACATCAATACATACAAACACACATTGTTGGCTTGTTTATATATTGCCAACCCAACCGTTTGGACAGAGTACTAACAGAAACAAGACAAACACTTTGACAACCACAATCTCTGTCAAGTCCTCTTAAACCTATCAACAGGAAATTAAGCCTAAGCACACAACCTTTGGAGCTGGCAGGCTAATCAGACCTGAATGAACTGTGATGTTCTTTTTCAAGCGTTGCCTAGGTGAGCTCGAAGCTGCCCATCCAGGTAGACCAAACCAACCAGATTGATAAGTAATGCTTCCTAACGCAGGAGGAAGTCCTCTTTTTATGCTTATTCCATTATATCTGTATAAGGTTATTTCTCATCAACTATGGAAAAATTTGCTCTTTGTTTTGGACCTTTTGTAGATGGCTTTGAATTCTTTGTAATTTTTGAATTTATTTGTTTTCTTGTTCTATTTATATCCTGCCTTTGTGATTTAAGCATTGTCTGTTTCTGTGTTCATGTTTTGTCTATGTTTATATTTGTAATTCTTATAAAATAAATATTCTTCATTACATTACATCACAATATGGGTTTATCAGCTGCCTGAGATGTGAATTAAAAGCATCCTTGCAGATTGTGACTTTCCAGAGATGGAGAATTCTTAGGCAGAACAGTTTTAGAATAGCTCCTGACCTGCCTGATTATCAGAAGCTCTAAATGTTGCACTTTTTATCGTGCCCTTCTAGGACAGCTGCAAAGTTCTGGGTAAGATAAATTACAAGGTAGAGAAAACAAGAGTTCTAAATATGTCATAAACATTCCATGAAAATGAAAATCAGCTTGGTGGAGCTAGGGAAGCATATAAGACGAATTGTCCAACTTGTTTAAAAGTTTATTTTATTGAATCAGAATTATTCATTTGTTTCTAATTTAGAGCTAGCTTGCTGAAGATTTTGGCATTATAATTAACTATAGTCATTCAATACCTCCACCCCAGTCAGTATCACCAGTCTAATTGACTCTGTTTTCCAAAGACTGCTGACTTGCTTTGGTTCAAAGTTGACTCCCACAGTTTATTATGAGGTGTAATTACCACTGACAGATTACACCACTAGCAATTGGCACTTATTATGCACATCACTTTTGTATCATATGATCTCAGGACTGTAAACAAATAAAATATTTTTCCCTAGTGAAAATTCAAATCCTGAAAACAAAGTGTTCCACTTAATTAGTACTGAATCTCAAGCAATTTTGGCATTGCATATTTCACATTTTCATTAAAACAGGTCAAATGGTTTCTAACAGCATTCATGGTAAATAAGGTCAGTGCTTGTTTTATTGCTAACCCATGGATGGCTATCTAGAAGTATCCCTTGATTGTGGCAGTAATAATCTTGCCCGAATCTAACAATTCATCTTGGAACAGCAACTGCTAAAGATTGGCTTGTTAGCAATTTGTCCTTAGCTACAGCTTCAGGATAATAATAAAAGTTGTCAAGACAAGGCTATTTCCATTTCATATGGAAACTGAGTGTATCATTTGTTTTTCTTAGCTGACCTTCTGTGCTAATAAATGCACTCTGTGTTTGCTGCTTCTGCTACAGCCAACATTCAGGAAACTAATAATGTACAATGACTACCTTCCTGTATTCACTTCCTAAAAGGATCCAAACAGATGGATAGCAGACAGGCCTCCCCAGCAGTTCATGTGAATCAGTGCTGAGCACAGTAAGAAAAACAAGTGGATGCTTGATATGGCTATTGATCTGACAATGTAATTATGCTCAAATAGAGCGTCAAGCACAAAGAAGGGGAAAAGGGGTGTGTGTACAAATTGTTGCCATTTTAAATTAGGCCTTCAATTTAATATGCTCAATCAGTGCATTGAGCTGTGACTTTTAAGTTAATAATTATTACTGTTCTTGAAGAAAGTGCATGAGAATTCAATTACTCCTGTAACATTTGTTTACAGTGAGCTATTTTTGAAGTGAGCTAAAATATAAATAGCATTTTCAAGTTACTATTAAAGAGACTACTAGGGTTGTTTACCATGCATACAATCTTTTGCAATACAATCTGACACATCTCCACTTGGCCATGTGTCACACTGAATTCAGTGTTGCTTGCTGCATTCTCCAATCATCCCTCCAAATGCATTGGAGCATTCATTGTCACCCAGCATAGCCAAAGGTTTTGCTGGCTGAGCGCTCATGGCTGCTGATTCTGCTTCACCAGAAGGTATCAGACTGGGGAAAGCCGGCATTCTACGGGACTATCTATGGATTTTTACTTAGGAGTGTTTGGAGTTTATTTATTTCACATGAGCTCTCCCCCAGAATTACTACTTCAAGGGGCATAATCTCTCTGAAGTTTGTATGGTTCTCCTTACTATTTTAGAAAGAAATAGATCAGCTTAAAATTCTTTGGCTCAAGCTATCCAGCAATTCCCAATCCAAGATTAAATGTGCACACCACACATTAGGTCTTTTTACTATGCTTTACTATTTTACTCAACAAAAAATAATAAGTGTTTAGGGGCATATAGGGAAATAAATATGCTTGTTCAGGATTAGAGCAATAAGGCATCTTCACATTCCTTAAAAACTTTCTTAGCTTTTTGAAACCTATCTATGTGTATATTTCTTTAAAAAAAGCTCTCCACAACCATTGCTGAACCTCTAAGCATAATTTTTGAAAAATCCTTCATGACTAGCCTCTTACCCAACTTATGGTCACTAGCCACAGACATCCTGATCTTCAAAAAAGGACACCCAAGTAACGTTGAAAATTACAGACCAATCTCTTTATGTTGCATCACCTGCAAAGTCATGAAATCAATCATAAATCAATCCATCACCCTTCACCTAGAAACTAAAAACCTACTCTCTAACAAACAATTTGGTTTCAGAAAAAAAATTATCCTGTAATCTGCAACTTCTACACTGCAAAAACATATGGACTTCACAACTGGATCAAGGTAAATCAATAGACGCAATTTACATAGACTTTTGCAAAGCCTTTGATTCAGTAGTACACGACAAACTACTTCGGAAACTAAAATCTTATGGCATCTCTGGTCCCCTTCATGATTGGATAACTGCGTTCTTGTCAAACAGGCAACAAATGGTTAAAATAGGGAATGCCCTATCAAACCCTGCATCTGTCAACAGTGGTGTCCCTCAAGGCAGCATTCTAGGACCAATACTATTTATTCTTTACATCAACAACCTTTGTGATCATATTCTAAGCAACTGTGTTCTTTTTGCTGACAATGTTAAACTATTCAACACCACCGACAATACGTCTACCCTTCAAAAAGACCTTGACCATGTATCACAATGGTCTGATAACTGGCAACTACAAATCTCAACCAACAAATGCTCTGTCTTACACATTGGCAAAAAGAATCCGAACACAAAATATAAACTTGGAGGACACGACCTTGTAGATGACCCTCACTCTGTAAAGGACCTTGGAGTACTCATATCTAATGATCTAAGTGCCAGAGCCCATTGTAACAACATTGCGAAAAAGGCACTAAGAGTTGTCAACCTAATCTTGCGTAGCTTCTTCTCTGGCAATATTACACTGCTAACCAGAGCATACAAAACATTTGCCAGACCAATTCTCGAATACAGCTCACCTGTCTGGAACCCGCACTGCATATCGGACATTAATACAATTGAGAGAATCCAGAAATATTTCACAAGAAGAGTCCTCCACTCCTCTGCTCACAACAGAATACCTTATTCCACTAGACTTGAAATTTTGGGCTTAGACAACTTAGAAATACGTTGCCTTCGATCTGATCTAAATGTAGCTCATAAAATCATCTGCCACAATGTCCTTCAGCTTCAACCGCAACAATACACGAGCACACAATAGATTCAAACTCAATGTAAACCGCTCGAAACTTGACTGCGGAAAATACGACTTCAGCAACAGAGTAATCAATGCCTGGAATGCACTACCTGACTCTGTGGTTTCTTCCCCAAACCCCAAAAACTTTAACCTTAGACTGTCTATCGTTGACCTCACCCCATTCCTAAGAGGTCTGTAAGGGGCATGCATAAGTACACCATTGTGCCTACCGTCCCTGTCCTTCTGTCCTATTGTACAAATTTACCTATATATACTTTTTTAATGTTTATATCATACCTGTTATCTTGTACACGTGTTGACAAATAAATAAATAAATAAATAAATAAATAAATAAATAAATAAATATCTGATCCAGTGTTCTGTTCTCTAAAATTTCTACAGTATTTTCATTGTGACAGCTGGCTTCCTCTATACATTCCAACATCTTCTTTTGACTCAAGATTATTGGAATAGTATGCAATTTTTCCATGATGCCATAATGTTTGAAAAATACTTCCTCTAATTGATAAATTTCTATATTACTATATCTGGTAAAGAGGAATACATCTGTTAATTTCTTCTCCATTTTTGTTATGTCTGAATAATTGCTTAATTCTGCAATTCAAAGCATATAAACACGTCTTTTTTTTTCAAAATGCATGTTTGATTTGTTTAAATTTCCAAAAATTAAACTGAAATATTCAGAGAAATATGAAATGCTAGACAGCTACAAAGGAACTATAGCATGAAGATCTCCTGGACAGAGAGAAGACTAGAATGTGAATTAGGTATCATTGTATTGGCAAATATGTTGCTAGTACAACTGAACATGAATATTTCATCAAGGATGAATCATTGTTAATTCTTGGGATGATTTAGGATAGCTAAGAAGACATGGTAAATTTTATAAGAGTTGATTACAACAATTTGTTAACAGAGGGGTTTGAAATTTTAATCTTGCTTTATTATTATTGTTCTTGTTAACTATTTTGTCATTAATATAGTATATAGATGACAGATGAATAATTTGCAAATAGAATTAATAGTTTAGTAGTTTAAAATCTTTTGGTCCTCTTTTGCAAGGGATAAGAAACTAATATTGTTGTAATATATTAACCACTATCAGCTGGAGGGATATACAGTATGTATATATACAGTATGTTAGTTTATTATGCACATTTTAGTGTCTTGTTTATTTTGTGTTTTTTTCTTTGTCACTTTAACATTTTTTGGGTTTCATTTTACCTTTTAAAAAAATAAAATTAAAATACATGAAACAAAAAGAAGAAAGTGGAATAAACAAAAGCACCATGTCCCAAACTTCAAACTGCTCTGAAAGTTAGCTAGACCTATGTTGAAGTCTGAATGACTGACTTGATATGATTCATAGAAATGTGTTTATCAACAAAGTACATATCAACTTACGACCACAATTGAGCCCAGAATTTATGTTGCTAAGTGAGAAATTTGTTAAATGAGTTTTGCCCCATTTTACAACTTTTCTTGCCACATTTGTTAAGTAAATCCCTGCAGTTGTTAAATTAGTCACACGGTTGTTAAGTGAATCTGGCTTCCCCATTGACTTGGCTTGTCAGAAGGTCGCAAAAGGGGATCCCATGACCCCAGAACACTGCAACCATCATAAATGTGAATCTGTTGTCAAGCATCTGAATGTAAATCACATGATCATGGGGATACTGCAATGGTAGCAGGGGTGAAATGCTCCCGGTTCGCTTTTACCTGTCTGTCGTCGGTGAGCTGATCACGCAGGTAGCGCGGCGCTCCGCCCACCCGCCGGGACACCGCCATTTGAGTTCTTTTACCCTATGTGCATGCACAGAACGCTTTATGCATGCGCAGAGGGTAAAAGAACTCAAATGGCGGTGTCCTGGCGAGTGGGCGAAGTGCTGCGCTACCTGCGCGATCGGCTCACCGACGACAGACAGGTAAAAGTGAACCGGGAGATTTCACCCCTGAATGGTAGTAAGTGTGAATAATGGTCATAAGTCACTTTTTCGGTGCCATTGAACGGTCACTAAGCAAACTGTTGTAAGTCGAGGACTAGCTGTAAATTCCAGCAAAGAAAAATAGCAATTAGCTATTTGGGAAGTGTTGTGAAATCTCCAGCCAGCAGATGGCACTGAAGAGTCTCCTTAGCTTCAAGATGGCGTTTAAAAGTTTAAAAGGAGTTCCAGTAGCAGAGTGGAAGAAATCCCGTTGATTACATTAACTGGAATTCAGTGGTGGGATTCAATTTTTTTTACTACTGGTTCTGTGGGCGTGGCTTGGTGGGTGTGGCAGGGAAACTGTAAAATCTCCATTCCCACCCCACTCCAGGGGACGGTTACTGCAAAATCGCCATTTCCTCCCGATCAGCTGGGATTCGGGAGGTAGAGAATAAATGGGGTCGGAGTCAGTCATAGGTGGTATTTACTGGTTCTCTGAACTACTCAAAATTTCTGCTACCGGTTCTCCAGAACTCGTCAGAACCTGCTGAATACCACCTCTGAACTGGATGCTTGTTTTTGAAACACTGACATATCCTATGCTTTGATATTATACCAGGAATCAAGAAATGCTGGCAACAATGTGGGTAAGGGAGAATCTATGCTTTCTTTGGCTTCACTCCATCTTGACACCCATGCCATCATGTCAGCTGTCACAACTAAATAAAGGGGCTCTAAAACAGAGTTGCTAAACCTTGAGAGTTAGCCATTCAGTAGGCAATGTGGAGGTTTGCTAACCTAGAGAAAAACTAGTAATTTATTATTATTTTAAGTAGAGAGGAGCAAGGGTGGCTTAATGCAGATACTAGAGGTAGAGAAATGAATGTTGTGACACACACAAAATGTGCTTCTCTAATATCCTCCTGCTTCTCCCATTCAAGCAGCATTTGGCTTTTTTCTCACCATGCATTAGAAAGCCTTTGACCAAGTCTTGTAGCTCTTGATCCCCATCCATCCTGCAAACCTACACAGACAAGGGAGGGGAGCTAAGACTAAACTATCTAACTGCTTCAATAATCACCCAGGTTTCTGCAGCCCCCTTTCACAATGCAAATTTTTAATGCTCATATGCTAATGTTTTTCTTCTCAGACACAGGCACCTGTGTTTCCCAGATAACACCAAATTCTATATATCAGCCAAGCCAAGGTCAGTGGTCAGGGAGTCCTCTTTCCCATCCTACCAGAACAGAGACACAAGGGCTGGCTGAGTTCTAACATGGTTATCCCTCCTTCCCTCAAAACGATGTATTGTTCGTGAAGGATTAGAGAGGTGATTGTCCCAACTGCTATTTCCTATCCTTCTCCTCATCATTACAATTCCTACCCCGCTCTGAGCCAGCAACTGTAACTCATTAGGATATATTTGGCAATTTCTGTAAATACCGGTAATTGTTAATATTCTTGCTCCAGAACTGAGAAAGATGTCTCCACTTTCTGCAATATCAAAACGTTGCAGCTATTTCCATGCCACCCAGTAGTTCATTGTCCATTGAACAGAAGTCTTGCTGCAGTCAGGACTGGCAATCCTATAGTAATGTTATCTTTCACTACCACCCTCATCTCAGATGTTGTAAGTAAATGGCAGTGGCTTTAGCATCTGCTGTTTCTTTGCTGCAAAGGAGTCAACACCAAGGATCCCTGCATCCCAATGTTAATTGACTATGGCTGTAGGGAGGGTGGGGCTAGAGAGAGTCCAGAGGCCCCTGTTCTTTTTTTTTTTCCAGAAAGAGTATCTTTAGTATCTATGACTAGGATTGAGGATGTGGATTTCCTTTTCTTTTTATGTAATTTTTATTAAATATTTGTAAAAAGAAAATAAAAAATACATATTAATATAAAGTAAGAAAAAGAAAAAAGGAAAGAACATGAAAACAAAGTTATAAAAGTTCAAGAAAGAAAAAGTAACAAAAAAATAGAAAAGAGATCCAAATGTAGTTTTTGATTTTCTTTACAGCAGTTAGTACACTTATAAGTTTATCTTTTATTCTATGACTATTTCTATTTCCATTTCTCTTACTGTTAACATAGATATCTGCCATTGTAGAAGCTTGATTTGTTGAAAAATACTTATTTTCTCTGGAGATGTCTTTTCTCTTTATTTCACCCAAAATAGCTTGTGTTTTCTCTTGACTCTTCTTTTTAAGTTCACTATTATATTGTATAAAATGGCCTACTATAATAGATTCCCAGATCAGATTTTTACCTTAAATCATTTTCAAACAAATTCCATTTTCTATGGAAAAGCTACTCAGTAAGGCAAGCAGTGGTGGGATTCAATTTCTTTTACTACCAGTTCTGTGGGCATGGCTTGGTGAGCATGGCAGGGGAAGGATATTGCAAAATCTCCATTTCCACCCCTCTCCAGGGTGAACAATACTGTAAAATCTCCATTTCCACCCCACTCCAGGGGGAAGGATATTGTAAAATTTCCATTTCCACCCCTCTCCAGGGGAAGGATACTGTAAAATCTCCATTCCCTCTCCACTCTTGGGGAAGGTTACTGCAAAATCCCCATTCCCTCACCACCCCACTAACCTGCTTTCCAGCTCCGTTCTCCTGTGCAGGGCAACAAAAGAAGATCCAGCCAATCAGCTGGGACTCGGGAGGCAGCGAATAGATTGGGGGTGGGGCCAGTCAGAGGTGGTATTTGCCAGTTCTCCGAACTACTCAAAATTTCCGCTACGGGTTCGCCAGAACCGGTCAGAACCGACTAAATAACACCTCTGGTAAGGCTGGCCTATCAAAAAGCCTGGAAGCTGCCATCTTGATCGCATGATAGACCAGCTCATGTATGAATCAATTTATTATTTCTTATAAAGTCCATACATATCATTTCTCATTTATATAAATCCTTTGCATGTCAAAAGCTGAAGCAGCATTTCATATTCAAAGGCAACAATTGCTGCAGAGTACCTGGGGACATGAACATAGCACCACATGCTTCTTTTTCTGGGAATGTTTGGCAACCCCAGATGTGATCCTTGGGAAAGCTGCTTCAAGGAGTTGAGCACAGGTAGAAATAGAAATAAAATCATAGGGCTGGAAGGGACCTTGGAGATCTTTGAGTCCAACCCCCTGCCCAAGGCAGGAGACCGTATACCATCCCAGACAAGCGGTGTGACATTCCTACATTGTTTTCCCTGCTCCAGCTCCTTGATAATCATTTCAAATAATCTTCCAAACCTTATAACACAGGCCATATTTTTCTTTCACAAAAAAAAAACAACCCTACGCAACAAATGAGAGACTAAATAGAAATGAAAATTTGTTCAGAGCTTTACCCCAGAAGCTGGAAGTGTGGCATCTTACATTTTTGAGCAGACTCCATTTTCATTTTTGCTGTGTTTTTTATATTTCAAAGACAATACAAATGAACTAAAATTTACAGTTAGTGCAGATACACATATTCGGTATGCATCAAAAGTGAATGAATGTTTGTTTCGTAAGCATTCCAGACCATCCAGTTTTGGTCGCCACAATGTAAAAAAGATGTTGAGGCTCTAGAAAGAGTGCAGAGAAAAGCAACAAAGATGATTAGGGGACTGGAGGCTAAAACATATGAAGAACGGTTGCAGGAACTGGCTATGTCTAGTTTAATGAAAAGAAGGATCAGGGGAGACATGATAGCAGTGTTCCAATATCCCAAGGGTTGCCACAAAGAAGAGGGAGTCAAACTATTTTCCAAAGCATCTGAGGGCAGGACAAGAAACAATGGGTGGAAACTAATCAAGGAGAGAAGCAACCTAGAACTAAGGAGAAATTTCCTGACAGTTAGAACAATTAATCAGTGGAACAAGCTGCCTCCAGAAGTTGTTAACGCTCCAACACTGGAAGTTTTTAAGAAGAGATTGGGTAACCATTTGTCTGAAATGGTATAGGTTTCCTGCCTAAGCAAGGGGTTGGACTAGAAGACTTTCAATGTTCCTTCCAACTCTCTTCTCTATTCTATTCTGTTCTGTTCTGTTCTGTTCTGTTCTATTTTATTATTATCAAGAATTATCTGCAGATTATTAGTAAATAAGATAGGTGGGTGGATAAATAGAATATATACTGCATTGCTTGCTTAGCCCTTTAAGTATAACATCCTGGTATAATTACTTGCATAAGAATAATATAAACATTATTTTGATTTATGATCATATTTGAAACCATATTTATGCATGTCCTAAAGAGGAACTATGTACTTATAGTTCATATTTTTATTGCTCTCTGTGGGACACTTGATGCTGTTCAGGTGCAGCATGATTTCTTGCTTCCTCTTCTGCAGACTGCAAGATGCAAGTCTTGATTCTCCAGTTGCAGTTGCTTCAGGAAAATGTGGGGAAAGTTGAGATATTTACACCTTGTCTTGTCTGTGACTTTGCTGGGCTCAGAAGGATGACCTCTTGGGAACAGACTTCGAACTCCAGAATTGATGCAGCAGAAGTTCAACTCTTCTTATGTAATAAGGCTATTTATATTTTCACAAGAAAAGTTTCATTTCTGGTAATCCACACATGAGAGGGTAGTGCATGACAAGCATGAGTAGGATTTCCTCTTTCTGAATAAGTTAATATCTTTTTTGTAATCCATCATTCAACTTACTAAAGAGGTAATATGCAAGAAACCCCCATAATGATTTCAAATTATTTCATAATTCCTGAAATATCTTGGTGCACTGGAAAAAGCTAGACAATTAATAACATCAAAAAGACTTTCACAGAAGTCTGACTGCACCAAAAAACGTGACATCTCCATTCAAGACAATTTTGGCACTTGTCCGTGGTATGGTAAGCTGAAGTTCATCTCCTTCTTCTAATTTTGCGACACCTGCCAAAACATTGCAATCATTTTAAGTACAACAGTCTAATATACCGAGACCAAAACAAATACTATTGGCTATGATTTGGCTAGTCCTTAATTGACAAAGCTGCCACCTTTTTTCATTTTGAGGTTAAAAGATGCATATTATGCACATTATAAACACCTATAAATAAGGTGTACATAAATAAATATAGGTAGTCCTCAAGGTACCACAGGCCATTTAATGAACATTCAAAGTTATAACATCCTTCCCACCAAAAGCTATATACAAACTCGTTTCAAAGTTACAATGTCTGCAGCTCCCCCATATTCATTGGCCCATATAATCGACCACAGAATGCAGCATATCCACCCACCTATTCCCCCCCCATCCTGCTTACTGGGTCCCCACAGATACTGGGCCTGCTTTTCCACCTCACCGGCTTCTACACACTCCTCCCACCCACCCCAGTCACCATGCCCCCACTTATCTTTCAAATATATCCAAAACTCAGAAAGGCCACTCTATTACTGGGCCATATGGCACAATCAAGGAGAAGAAATCCTATTGGTTTTGGTTTTGTCACTATGCTTTGTTCCCCCAGGGCCAGCAACACTAGTGTAAAGTTAGCACTGGGGGAGGCAAAGATTGTGAGGAAAGTAAAACCGGCAGGATTTCTTCTCAGGTCCTCCAGCATTACCAATGCTAACGTAAAGCTAGTCCTCCTGGTCCTGGGGGAGCAAAATATAGCAAGGATAGCAGAACCGAAAGGATTTCTTCCCCTCAATTCTGCCATGTAGCCCAGCAATGGAGCAGCCTTCTCTACTCCAACTTCCTGAGCTCTGGGCATTTGTGAAAGGTAAGTGTGTGATTGTGACAGGGTAGATAGGGAGGAGACCTTAGGCATGTGGGGAACCCAAGCAGCAGGAAGCCAGCGTGGGGTATCTCAGAGGGTAAGGGGAAGCCTTGGGGGGGGTCCAATGTGGGTGGGCCTGTTCCTGCACTAGGCCTCCCATGATCTCCCACATCCAAAGTCACCCCATGCTCTACTTAATGATCCATGCATTCATTTAATGAATGCATTGGATCATTAAGTAGAGCATGGGGTGACTTTGGATTTAATGAATGCATTGGGGAGAGCAGGGATAGGGAGGTTGTTAATGGTGTGGTTCATTTAATATAGACCCCAACTTTTGACAGTAATGGACAGGTTCCATTACTGTTGTAAATCAAAGACTATCTGTAAGTCTTTTTCTATAGGGGTCTTGACTTCCAACATGGATGGAAAAGCAGACTACAGTAGTGCGGTGTAATAGATATGCAGTATAGTTCAAGATTATGGAAGCTGCCTTGGGGCTTTGGATCAGTCACTCTTTCAGATTCCAGCCTCTCCTGAAGAATTCTCATGAGGCTCAAAGGATGGGGGATCATGGACACTAGTCTAAACTCTTTGGAGAATGGTCAAAATATAAACAAATCTCCATCAGTCAATTGCAAAAGGCAGCCTTAGTTGGAACAGCTTACATCCTGTGACGATACCTTTAACATCATCAAAAAACAATATCTTCCTATCCCAGTCCTTAGGAAGAACTCGAGAGATGGACAAAAGTAGGCAAATCCAGTCTAAACACCTGGCTGACTATGCAATCAACAATAATAATAAATCACACATTTCAATTTCGTCAGGGGCTTGGGTCCACTCAGCAGCAATGCATTTTCTAAGTCCTGAGTGGCCTACAACATTCTTCCCTATTCCTAGCAGATTTTATGCCTATGTCCATCAGGCAGTCCCCAGTTTTATGCCATTTTCCTAACACAGAAAGATGTGCCCAAAAGCAAAAAGCAGTGTATCTTTGCATCTGTTTCTCTAACAGAGGTTGCTGCCTGCCACTGAAATTAAGAGAAAGAATTAACTGGACCTCATCTATATGATGTAAGGAGTTCAGCATAGCCCACCACACCATCCACTAATGAATCATTTTATTTGGATAATTCTCTTTCCTACCAGTAAAATGCTTATCTAGGCCAATAAATTTAGGATGGTTTTCATAATTACCAGCGGTATAACAAGAATTGTTAGGAGAGGTTTCAGGCATGTTTTGCAGGCAACGAAATAATGTAACCAGACTGAGATCATCTCCAACGACATGGGCTTTTTTCCTCTGAATCAAATGTCCCATTACAAACATTTCATCTGTATATAAAACCTGAACAAATAAATTTCATTACAACTTTAAGTTAATACTTCAGACAGATTAGTAAAAGAACTTTTTTCTCTATTTTACCTGACCATATATGAAGAAGTAGCCAGTTTCTCTGACCAGTATTTTATTTCCATGTTCTTCTAGAGCTGTTCCTCTTTTAAAGCTAAGAAGCCAGGGAACTATACTTGAGTCATCTGAAAAATTATTAGTATCTCATTAAACGTGGATTAACTATTTTCTTTGTATATTTCCTAGGATTTTTTAAAAAAGAAAAAATCATTATGCCTTTTAGATGAGTAGCTCAAACAGAAACTAAGAACAAGTATTAATGTTTGATGAGTAGTTCAGATAACTAAGCCGTGACTGGTGGTTGAGGATACAAAGGGAAGGATGAATCACTAAAAGGTAATTTACCTATTATTTTTTCACTATGACTTTTAAAATTCAAATGTAGCAGTGTTTTTGTATCATTTTGCTTTTTTCAACTTTCTTTTGTAATACAATATTTGCTTTTTTTCAATATTCTTTGTAATCTATTTCAATATTTTAATAATACATATGGATTTTTAAAAAGAGATAAGTAGCTTTTGTATACCAAGGTGAACTCCAAAGATCTTCAAGAACAGCCTCCTGAAAGAAGCCATATTTTTATGGATCTACCAGATAGAATCTGAACCCACCTCAGAAGGTTGGTGAACTAGAAGAATGCAATGGAATGTAGGAGAAGGCTTGTAGTCAGGTGTCCTGTGTACACATAGATTTTTAGCATATAAGCTATAGAAACAAACAACAAACCCTTTGGGACAAACCATAATTGGCTGTGCATTCCCATGTGTCATCCATTGAAACAGTGGACCATCAGAATTGAAAACTTGAACCTCTAATGCTGATCTAGAGTTTCCCCTAAAAGTGGGAAAGACGGAGTGGTAAAATGCTAATAAATATAACTGGATTTTCCCTTCCTGCATTATTTAAGAACAAGGTTGCATTTGAGCAATTATAATGCAATGGCAGAATATGTCTACTCACAGAAAATTGGTGGGTTGCGCTAAATCAAGTTAAGAAATTAGTACATTACCATGTTGCTGAATGGCACTTTTGCTGTCAGCCATCAATTGCAGACATGACTGTAATACTAGAAAGAGATATTTCAAATTAGAGAGAAGGGAAAACAACAAAGGACAACAACAACTTGGGATTCAAGTAAAGGAAATAAAAAATTAGTTTCTGAAAAGTTTTGATTGCAACTCTTCCTACACTCCTAATGAGTTTTTAATTCAAACTGGTTCAAGGGAATTGCATTCATATTATGTAATGAATACATATTGCTAGGGGCCCATTCAAACTATGCCTGGAAAAAATGACAGTTTAGAATTATAGTATTGCTAGTATTATATTTTGTAAATAAATGAACCATGTTAATAAGAGCAATTATAAAATGTAATATACAAGATAGGGTTAGTTCACCTTTGGTTAGATGTATATGAGTTGAGTTCTACTGATAACTGATCAGGGAAAGAGAGAGAAGGATTAAAGTTTATCAAGCAACAATTCATCTAAAGGATGGAAGCTTGAAAGACACCCATCTTTTCAGCAGGAAAGTTTGCTATTACAGATACCTCTGGTCTACCCTATCAGCATCTGGTATTTTGACCATATAAGACCCTCCATGCTCAGCCACAATTCTTAATGTCCTGGAGCCTGAGGTGTTTTTCCAGAGACCACTATGATCTCCAATCAGATCTTACTTCATCCAACCAGATCTTACCTTACCTGTTTCTCCTCTCTGAGAGGGGGATCTTTTCCCCCTATGTCTGTCTTCAGTCCACATTATGTTTCGGTTTCCTCGATGTGATCCCAAAACAATTCCCTGACAAAACATGGGCAAATAAGCATCATGAAGGCTGTAATTGCTCTCTCTCTCTCTCTTTCTCTCTCTCTCTCTCTCTCTCTCTCCCTCCCTCCCTCCCTCCCTCCCTCCCTCTCTCTCTCTCTCCAACTCCTCCAGTGCCCAAAGGTTTTCAACTCACCTGGCTGGCCATCTTCCAGTATGGAATGAAGGGGCTGGCTGCCTTGGTTTCTCCCAAGGGCTCAACAAGCTGTGGAAGTGAATTCCTTGCCTGAATCCTGCCATTCAGCTTGCTAGTGAGGACGGCTAGTTCTGTTTTTAGTGCAATAACATAGTAGAGAGATGCTGCCGCCAGGCAAGAGGAGACAAATACTGCAAGTCCAAGAAAGATGAATAGGATCCCTTTGCAATCAACGCCATTAACAGAAGGAGAGGAAGAGTGGGAAGACCCACAAGTGGTGAAGGTATTGCCTTTTTCTCGCGGGAAATTCATAGATTTCATGACTCCTTTATTAAAGCCAAGTAGAAACTTCAGCTACTTCTCATTCTGTGCAATGCAAACATTTTGCCAGTTGCATCCAAGCTACGTGGTCAAAATCCCATACTGCGTGCTTCCGGTCATGAGAACTTGCTGATGCCACATATGTTGTTTCTGCTCTGCATCTGCACAATGTAAAGCTCTGTTTCTGTATTTCGACAATGAATCTTCCTCATTTTGGTTTCTGCCTCATTTATTACCCATTATCCTCATTATGCAGCCCCATGACCTTGCCTGACTGCACAACCTCTACCAATGAAATTGCATTTTGCAGCTGGGCATTAATTCCCTCCTTGACAAATGAGTGCATTTGTGTGGGGTGGAAGAATTTTTTTAAAAATGGGACTTCTGTCCATTTATAGTTCCCTCATACGCTACATATATCCCCTCTCATTAGGTCTGCTGTTGTAGAAGCATTGCATCAGTTCCAGATGTTCTTGTCTGGTCCATGTATGGTTTCTTCCATTAGCCCACTTATCATTAGATTGTCCTGGTGGTGGACCTTGTTATTCCTGGTGATATCCAAGTCGGCCTGATTCTATTACTTCATGTCAGTCTCATATCTGAGGAAGGCAGGTGAAGTGCTTTGACCAAAGACCCTTACTGGTAAGGTGGGCACCAATCAATCAGGATTTGAACCTGTGTCAAGGGTCAATACTCTAACCCAGTGGTTCCCAACCTGTGGTACGTGTACCACTAGTGGTACGCGAGGGCCTTCCAGGTGGTACGCGAACACTTTCGGGGTCATGAACGATTTTTAGTTAGTTATTTTTTACTTCACAAAAATGTTTACTGCCTAACACAAGATAATCTGGCAATGATTTGCAACTGTTGCCACACGCCACCCACCTGGTCCCAGCGGCCCGAGAATCCAGTTGCTGGATGCGCGGGGCCAAAAAAGGAACGGTACAATTATGGAAATAAAGTGATATCTGATCGAATTTAGTTTCTCTGGAACCAGGTGGTACGCGGCGACTGTACGGGACCTCCAAGTGGTACTCGATCACAAAAAGGTTGGGAACCACTGCTCTAACCAATCTGCCATCCAGCTCCCCCATATATATATATAATTACAACCTTCAAACAAAAAGATAATAACTAACACAACTTATATAAAGAAGAAGGAAAAAGATAAAAGAGATAAAAGAAAAAGAAAAAAATAAATGGCTTCTGATATTCTTCTCAGCAGCTATATGTATAAAATGTGTTTTAACCTCTCTCTGTGTAGTTACATTATATTATTTTTCTTTCTATAATCTGACTGATCATCATAACCATAAATCAGCCCAGAAACTCTTTTAAAGTAGCTAATTCTTCTGATGCAGTATGGTCTCCTGGGTGGGAACTGGGTTCCTGGCTTCCGGTTGATGGTATACTGCCCATTAAATTAAGGGGTACCGTAATATGCAACCAAAGATTCTTAGAGTTTGCAATTCAAACACCATGGAGCTAGTCAAAGAAGAATCTTCACTTCAAGGGAAACAAAAAGAAAATTACTTCACACAGGTGAAAATGCATCTGGTCACAATTAAGGAGTGGCAAATACAATATCAATCACAGAGAAGTATCCTTTCATTATTTACCAACAGGCCTCCCCATAATCAGTCAGTCCTGTGCTGATTTCTATATAGAAGGATTTCCCACTCTCTTGACAGGGCTATAAACAGTTATTTCAGAAATTATACAGAGGAAAGCATCAACTCATGGGTGCCACATAAAACACTGCTGCATGGAGACAGCTACAATGAAATAAGTTATTCAAAGCATCTTCCACAGGACCATTGAAGGCACCAACTTCAGTCTGTCCCAAACAGCAATTTCAAATAGATAAATCATGCAACTTTTAAAAGAGCACTATAAAAAAAGACAAGCACAATGCTTTAATCTGAAATTTGGAAATTAGCAGCAAGCAGCAAAGTATATTTATATTTAAAGCAGACCATACACAGGAAGAGGAAGTTAGGTACTAATTATAAATGCATCATTTTATTGCATATTTCAGTACACAAATGTAGACTTTGAGTAAAAATGTAATGCAAAGAAAAATGAGAATAAAAATGTAAGCAATTCTTTTATTATATATTACTCATAGTCTGAACATACAGGAAATGGCAGGACTGTTCAACTTCGCTTTTAAGTCTTCTCTCACACACAGGCACACCATGTAACATTTCAGAAAAATCTCCTCTTAAACATATTTATTCAATTTCCATTGACTTCAATCTCTTTTTAAAAATGCTTATACATACCACCCCTTCCACAACTGCCATGGAACGTGTTACATAATTTATTGCAGGCTCTGCAAGTGCAAATGAGGTGGACAGATATCAATTTGTGAAAGTAAGTCAACAGTGTCTTTGAGGGAAAAGTCAAACTTAAAACAGTGACTTTTGAAGAGAAAATGTATTTTGAGCCTGTCCTAGTGAACTCCTCAATTAAAAAAAAACTGTTTTAAGAGCTTAAAAACACTCAAATAAAGTTGCTGAAAAAGATCTCTCTCTTCCAGGCTACAGTACTAGAAATTTAGGAAGCAGTTGGGGAAATGTTTGAAAAATATAATTGCTAAAGATAACAATGCAAGACTGGACAAAATATAGATTTGTAAAAAAAATTCTTGCACAATCTTTACCTACACTTTACTCCAAAAAATTAACAGTGTTACACTATCAACTTACAAAAATGTTAGAAAGTAATTAGAATATTAAGTAATTTAATTAGTGAATCAATGTATAAATCAATTATAAATACATTAATTAGAAAATTCATTGCATATATTAGATATTAATTCACATAAACTAAAATTACTGCAATTTATATTTATAACCCTTTCCCTCTGAGCAATTACAAACAAAAAACAATTATCTGCCTCTATTATTATACTGTATTTCTTCTTTTCAAATATATAGTATATTTACTTGGAAACATCATTTATCTTGTCCTTTCCCTCCAATACTGTATGATAATGTAAATATAAAACAAATTTTGCATATAGAAAAATATTATGTATTTATCAGATTTCTATCCTGCCTTTATTATTTTATTAACTCGAGGCGATGAACATGCCTAATATACCTTCCTCTTCCTATTTTTCTTATAACAACTACTTTGTGAGGTGGGTTGGGCTGAAAGTGATTAGCCCAAAGTCACCCAGCCGGCTTTTATTCCTAAGGCTGGACTGGAACCTACAGTCTTACCAGCTTCTAGCCTGGCGCTTTAACCATTAGACCAAGATGGTGTATTTAAAAAGGTTTTGCTCAAAAAATATTGGTAAAAGATTAATCAAAAATTTAATTACATGCTCAGGAAATTACTGACCAACAAAAGTTGCTCTGCTATCAAAATATGAAAATTATGTATTTCTAAAATGTGATAAGCTTCAAGGTTATTAAAAATGTAAGTCAAAGCAAATATCTTTAAAAACTCAAGGAAAAAAGGTTCTAAAGTAAAATAAACCAACATAAACATAATGTTATAATATCAATTCCTAAGTAATTATGAAAGAATACCTATTTCTGGACAACCACTGTAATAGTCTAGCATTATCCTCATGGTTGGTTCACCTACTTTTGCATACGTGTGTTTGTGTGCCTTCAGGTCAATGGTCATTCCTTGATCTTTCACCTGAACAAGTCTCTGCAACTTCCTTGACAAGATTTCAGTTTGGTGTAATGGTGAAGACAGATAGCCTGGAAAGCAGGAGTAAGTGAGCCCTAGTCCCAACTCAAACATAAAAGCTAGCTGGGAGACTTTGGGCCAGTCCCTCTCTCTCTTAGCCCAATCCCCTCATAGGGTTGGTTGTTGTGGGGATAATAGGAGGAGGGAGTATTAGTTATATTTGACATTTTACAGTATATAAAAAGTTATTAATAAAAAGGAGGGATACAAAAATCTAGTAATAATCTCAGAAATGAATTGCCCTTGCCTGCTTTCTAGTACTGAGAGAATGACTATCTCCAGGTCACTCAGCTGGCTTCATGCCTAAGGCAAAATTAGAACTCACAACCACACAGTTTCTAGTCTGATACCTTGACTGGCTTTCGTTTAGCATAGTATAAATATCACATTGCCTGGGTTATTCTGAATATAATAATCAATTTTCAACACCACATATTGTAAGAAATATTATAGCATTTAGCATAATAATGCTAGAATATTTCTCAAAATATTTAGTGTAAACTGTATTTGTATTATGATTGTTATGTTCACAATAGCACAGGCAGAGAGATGTTTCCAAAGTAAATAATGCCATAAGAAAAGCAAAGAAAAAAATTAAGAAATGTTAAAGTGCAAATGCTATTGGGATTTAAATGCATTACATATTATGTTATTTTTGCCATTTGTTTTATTTTGCAGTATAATTAACAAAATGGTAAAGATGTTATAAGACTATAACAGTCTATCCTTAACTACAAAAACCCACTAAGTCACTTTGGGTCAGTTACTTAATTACTAGTCAACCTCATAGGTTGTTGTTTTGGGGGGAAAGGAGAAGAGAATACTGTACATCCATTGCCTTGAGTTTCTGATAATTTATTATCTAATAAATAATAATTCACTGTACTATGTCAGTGAAAAGAAATTGCAAAAATAAGGATAAAAAGATGCCCCATGCAAAAATTCAATATTAATCCTAGCTTTACTTATACAGTGATACCTCGGTACTCATTTTTAATTGGTTCTGGGAGGCGCAATGAGTTTCAAAAACGGTGAGTACCAAACAATTTTTTCCCATAAGGAATAATGTAATGAGTCACAAGGTAGCCAACACCTAGTTCTAGCTTGTGCGTTGCGTACCAAACAAATGATGAATACCAGGACAAAATTTTTGTGTGAAAATGCATTGAATACCAAATTTGATGAGTTTCAAAGCAGTTGAGTATCAAGGTACCACTGTATATGTAAATTGTATGAAAACAGTGTCTCATCTAGGTGCATCCAAAAATATTGGCAATAGTTTCTTAGGAAAGACAGTTTTAAACCATGTCTTAAAGTGTTAAGCTTTTGAGATGTCTGAATGGTTCTAGACAGAATGACTGGCTTAAGGGGGGAAAGTCAAGTAATTTCTAAAAAAAAGTGGAATCATCACTAGATGAATTGTATGGAGAAAATAATTTGATTTAATAATAGTTGAGGTCAAATTCCCACATATGTATTGTTGCCTTCACAAATTGCAATCAGGTTTGCATTTTATTCCAAACCAAACTTTGCACAAAGTTTTCCAATACTTGGGAATTTAATAGGAATAGGAATTAAAGATTCTTTGCTCAAAAACCAGAATATTTTCAGTTTATATTTGTGTTATATACGGTATATGTAAACACACACACACACACATAGAACACACACAATATCTCTATACAAAACCTAGAAAAAAGTGTACTCTTCATTGTGGTCATATAGAAAGCTTCCTTTTTTGATAACAAATTGTATGGAGAATTAGAGATGAATGTAAAAAACTAAACTTTCAGTATCCTACTCTCAATTATCAACATGTCATTCCAGTAAAATATATATATATAGTATTTTAACTGTACTGTTAGGCAGTTCAATTTTTTCATCCCAGGACTTCTTTTTTATCTAATTGGTTTTTCTGAAAATGTTTCCCAAACAATTAAAACTATATAAATTTTAAATTAAAGACAGCAGAAAGAGAAAAATATAGAAAAGTGGAAAATAAAGAATAGAAGGAAAAAAAGAAGGCCTAATAAGAAAATAATAAATGGCTTTCAAAGTTTCTTTCTTTCCATAATCTACTCTTTGTACTAATCAAATCCCTAAATCATCAGTTCCATTTTTTTTCCGGTAAAAAGTCCATAAGGAGTTTCAAGTCACTAATAAATGGAGTAATTGATCTTTCTCAAAGCAAAAAGTTAGTTGTGCCATTTCTGCTAATTCCATCATCTTCACCAATCATTACATTGTGGATGTTTCAGAATCTTTCCATTTTTGTGCATATTGTTGCTCTGCAGCAGCAATCATATTATATATTTGTTTCTCTTAACCTGCTGTTTCTTTCCTTTAAAATACTTCTTGTGCTGTGACCCATAAAAGCATTTTCAAGTTTTAGTTTGGAATATATTCATTCCATATTCTCAATGGCACTTCTGATACAGTAATTTTTAAAATCTACATTAACTTTATAGTTCAATAGAGTGCCATGCCTTCCAAATATCAGATAACGCTAATTCAAACGTTTTTATTTCTCAACAGCACCCACTCTTTTATCCAAAGTAAACAATTGGCCGCAAAGTAGTTTTATATCAGGCAATCTCAATCTCCCAGAGGGAGCGAGCACCCAGATTTGAACCAGGACCTCCTCATGATGAAAGTAAATAAAAATCCATAGGAAAATATAGAGTTCATTTTGCAATACCAGGACTGCAAACTAAAGTCTTGGGCATGACCAGGTTTACCTGCCTTTGACACTGTACAGTAATATCAAAATAATTATAACCTTTAGATATACCTTTATTTAAATACAGAACAAGCAGTAAAAAGTATTTAAGTAGCCAATCCAATGAATTGTGTTTCCCTTAGTGCTATTTATATTATTAATATTAAAAGATGGTAATCATGAATCACAAAGTTAAATTAAATTTGGAGATTTAATCATATGTATTAAAGTAATAGTTGCCAGATTTCTCCTGCCAAGCTGGACTGGAAAATGACAAATGGGCAGTCAAGGACAAAGAAATAGACTTCAGATAAATGAAATATCACAGAAAAGCCACCCATCAACTATTACTTAAGAAGAATTCCAGAAATTGCAAGGCTTATTTACAGTTAAATCAATTTTTAATTCTTGTGCCTTTTCTGGTCTCTGCTTATAGTCTAAAAGTTTCCTTTATTTATGACAGTTGTACAGGTACACAACTCAAAAGAAACACATACCATTAAAATAAAATACTGCAGAACAATTACACGGTGATCGAAACAAAAAGCTTGTTGTATCCCACCAAATGGGAAATCTGCTCCTCCTGTCTCAAGAGCTGAGGGAAAAGCCAGATCTTAACTTTTCTAAAGCTTGCAGTGCTGGAGCCAGTGGTGTACCAGGAGAAGAAAGACAAGTCCAAAGGGTAGGGCCCACTGCTGAGAAGGCAGGCTTCTGAGGTCCCACAAGATGGCATTGTTTCATCTTGGGCCCTTTCTGTTGGAACATGTGGAATAGGCAGATACCATTGGAAAAATGCAGTCCTGTAAACAATTCACTCCAATGCCATGCAGTGGTTTACAGGTGACAACTAGCACTTTGAATTGCAACTAGAAATCTATATAGAGCCAATACAACTTGTGGTGTCACATGAGTATAATGAGGAATGCCTTTAACTACCTGCATAGCTACATTCCAAACAGTCTTCATAGGGCAGCCCCAGGTAGAACAGGTTGCAGTAATTCACTCAGGAATGACTAAAGATGAATGACTGGGAGCAGTCCAGGAAAAGGTACAAATGGTGTACAAGACAGAGTTATGTAAAAGTCCCTGTGCTCACAGATATCACCCGCTCTTTGGACAGGAGCTACAAGTCTAGGACGACTACAAAATTGCATGCTGAATCCAAGCAGGGTAGTACAACCCCAAAGTTGAAATATCTCTAGCCCAGGTCCAATGGGGCCCCACAGTCACTGTTCTGGTAGGTTGAGCTGAGTCTGTCCTTCCATATCAAGTGATAGGGCCTTGATGTAGATATTTTAAAAAGGGGGGGAGCCCTGTGGCACTCTTCAAAGCAGGGATCTAGGACAAGATTCTGCCCTCAGACTGACTGGAATCTTCAGACTTTGAAGAAGAACCACAGGAACATAGTGCTCTCTATACCCAAACTCTAAACTTGACCAGGACACCATGAATAGTATGAAAAGCTGTAAAGTCACCAAGGGCCAGGATGGATACACTACCCCCATCCTAGATCTGCCAGAAATCAAGGATGACCAAGTTGTTTCAGTACTGTACCAGGTTTTGAAACATGATTGCCACCTTCGGAGCTGTAGTCTGATCACATTCTCAATTTTTTCTAAGAAAAGCCTGGAGACAGGATGAAAATTGTCCAAATCACAGGAATCCAGCAGTGGTTTTTTTGAGGTGGAGACTCTTATCTCTTTCAGAGTTGGAAGGACTACCCTCTCTCAAGGAAGCATTCACCATTGCAAGGATCTACCCACACAAGGCCTTAACCAAGCAGGAGCAGAGGTTGAAAATACAAATTAATTTTAGTAACAGACTAATCTAGTATCTAGCTGTCTATGATTCTCTGAAAAGAGACTGCCAAATATATTTTGCAAACCATGTTTATCCATGGAACTAACATACACACTATAATGAACTGCTTTATTCTTCCCTCAATTCAGAACACAACATTCAGCAACAAATGTGTTAAAATGTCTTTTCCTAAAATAAAAAAAACATTTTATTAAAACAAATAGAAGTTTTATTTGTTTACAATGCAGTGTAAAAACTATGTTGGATCATAAATCAGTAGATATCTCCATGTTTAATTTCACTTTTTAAAGATAAATACAGACAGAATACACATTTTAAAAATGGTAATTAATGATCACTTCCCACAAATCCAGGTACAATGCAGTTGTATCAGACAGACAGACTGGAATTACAATTATATTATTGTTACATTAGATGTCATTTTTGCCATTTCTTCAGGGGAGTGGGTTTTTATAACTTCTTTGATAAACTGTTCGAGTGCAGTAAAGTAGCCTTGGCACTGCCAAGTGTCATTATGAGTTCCATCTGGAAATATTGCCAATCTTTTAGTCCGAGCAGGGGAAAGTTCGTAAAGTTGCTTCATCATAACTGGAGGAATCAATTGGTCAGCAAGTCCAGAAATGAATAGTGAAGGCATCCTGCACTGAGATATTTTTCTATAAGACAGGAACTTGTTCTTATAGCACCATAAAGGAAGGTACCTCATAGGGAAAAAAGAAAAGAGAGTGCTGGCCATATGTGGGATACTAAGGAATGTATTCTCCACCAAGATGGCAGAAATCCTATGAGAATTTTCAGAGGCCAGGTGAATAGCAACTGCTCCTCCCAATGAACGGCCAAAAAGAAAAATTTTTGTCTTGTCAAGATCTGATCTAGTCATCACATAGTCTAGAACAGCCTCAGAATCTAAATAGATGCCATCCTCACTTGCTTCTCCTTCACTCTTCCCATAGCCTCTATAGTCGACCAATAATAAATTTACTTTCAGGTTTACCAGCATCAATAAAGCATTTGGTAGTCGATGCCCAATGTTGCCTGCATTCCCGTGAAAATAAATGATAGTAGGAGAATATGAGGAATTATCACCTGTGAATCTGAGAAGAATTAGGTTGAGCAACACACCATCTTTGGTTTTGATAAATATATTCTCATGTGGGATGCCAGTAGGCATGGGAACATAGAGTCGTGATGAAGAGGGTTGCTCAGGGAAATAAAGCAACACATCCTGGAATTTATATAATATACCTGTGATAGATACAAATATTAACAGAGGTAAAATCAGGCCACCATACAAATGAAAAGTCACTATCAAAGGTAAGAGAGAAATACGGCAGACACCCCAGGACCATGACACCAAAGCAAGCAGCCATTTTTCAATGGAAGTCCAAAGCATCCATGATTTTTCCATTATAGTAGCCAATGAATCTCTAGTCCACATGAATCCTGAAAGAAGAAAATACACTTAAGCTTAAAACAACATGGACAAAAAAAAAGTAAAGCAAAACAAATGGTAAGCATAATATATCAGAAAAATTAGATTGCTCTGATAACTGAGCAATGTTTTCGAAAAATAAAACAAAATAAGTGTCTCATCTAAGGCACTTGAAAAGTATATTAATTAACAAATTAATAAGAAAATTAAACTAATTTAAAAATTCATAAATAAAAGACAGAGAAAATAGAGGTAAGGAAGGTTGAGAGCTTCAGCCCTTTCTCTCCTTAGGTTTGACTGATGTTTTTGAAATTAAGGCAAATTAAATTTGTTCTCTTCCCCCATTCACCCCAAAAGAGAAACCCAATTTAACTAGATTTAATCAAAATTCCATCATTCAAATCCATGTACAGACATACCAGCTTGCAGTAATTAAAACTCATTAGTTGGCAACTCAGAGCTATTACTTAATGTATAAGGGCAATGTTGTGTTCAATATTGGTTTTGCCCTAGTATGAAACAAGAAAGGAAACTTCATTGCCTGCCATACAATCTCAAGAAGTGATAGCCCTTCTTTGGCTATGCCTTAATTGAAAATACTTCTACAATTGCAACAGCTGATTTTTACCAACTTCCCTCTATTCTTCCTTCAGCACATTACGCTCTGTTCTAAAGATTGAAAGGATGGATTACAAAGGAGACAATCTTATTACAGAAATATGCTGTCTAAAATTTTTCAAAAGAACTGCGAGCTGGAACACAAAATATATTAAGTGGAGAAAACAGGGCAGTGTAATGCTTTGGATTTGAAGTGCTTCCCTAAAGACATGAGTAGCCTTGACTCCTTTAATGAGACACAGACAGGTGCAATGTTTGTACTTCTACATGCAAAATACCATCTCTATTCCACAAATTATTATTTAAATGTGAATGTAAAATGGTACAAACAAGTACATGGAAGGGGGCAGAATAGGTATCACAGACTTTTCTAATTTATTACTTGAAGGTAAAAGAAAGGATCAACTTTGGCCTTAGATGTCAGATACAAGATGCACAATGGCTGAGATCACAAAGTGCTGTAGGACAAAGGAATGCAAGTGAAGAATCAGAATAACATCACAGCTTATGTAAGAAGTATTCAATTGCAGATGAATGACATCTTTTTGTAATAGGTTGGTTATGGTCTTCTACCAAAACCCCACATTGATTGGGTCAATCTAATACTTTAAACTAAATAAAATAATTTACATTATGACTGAGTGCTGAATGCTGCATTAAGTATAATTTAGAAACTATAATGTAGTTTACTGATTTAGTATGCTGTGCTAATTTAGAAATTGTGGGTCCTTTAATAAATTATGGTCAACACAAATGATTAATAAAATATATGCCTACACCTAGCCATTCCATTTTTCAAGAAAGCAGCTGTGGGAACTCAAAATTCTACTTGATATGTTTAGGTAGCAGCTGACTCCTCACTTTTATGCAACATCATTCTAGTTTATAACTTAGATTTAGATAATTCTGCCATTCAAGACTTAAGTGTTTCTTCAGCCTTCTGTATCTTGTGATCACCTCTCTTCCTGCCAATTCAATAGAGACCAGGGCTGGGACAAAGACATACAAGTGAATCCCCTTTAGATCCACCCATTTATACTGAAACTGTGGCACAGCATATAGAATGTAATACACATACTCTGGACTACTAAACATATAAATGCAGAAACGGATAACTCATGGAAGATCAACCCTGCTTGCTTTGTAGGGCAGATTTCCAGGCCAGCAAATATTTGCACTAATTTTTTAAAAAGATCTATAGGGAAAACCCCTTTTTCAAACTTGGGGTGACAGAAGTTGTATTATATTTCTAAAATATGTAAAGATAACTAAGACTCTCTTCTACTTTTAAAACTTTCACAAAGCCATGTTCTTCTTCCAAATGGTTCCTTGAAGAATGAAAACATCTTCACTGATGCTTGGTAGAATGGTAATCTTACCTGCTATATTTCAGAGGTAAAATTTCTAACTTTGAGTCATATCCAAATGCAGATGAGAAAATGACAAATTTTGATGACACAAGCTTTCATATTAAGCTTAAGTATTTATCTTTTCCTCCTTTTCCTTAACATCCCATTTGTATTGCATCATTTTAAACTATAGGCCTGAGGGTATTTACTGACTTCAATTAACACATATGCTGTTTTAGCAGCCTTCTAGGTTGAACAGCAGCACATTAACATTTTTAAATAGATTAGTAAGGTTCTTCAATAGAAACTGAATAAGTGCTAACCTGTAGAATTGATTCAAAAAATTTTTAAATACCAATTATAATCCAGTAATATCTATACTAGCATAATAATTATGCATAAAGTTTTATGGCCAAATCTAATTTTGATAAAAGCTGCTGAAAAAATACCTTCCAAGGCTACCAATAAAGTCTACAACCAGATAATGGTTTGATCCAAAATAGGATGAGCAGAACTATAGCTATGCAGCAGTGTTTCCTGTCTCATCCAGCCCACTTGCATCTTCAGGTTTATATTGTAAACTACCCAGAATCACTTAGCTCACGGGTGTCAAACTCACTACATCACGTGACATTTTTCCCATTCGTGGAGCTGGGGTGGGTGTGGCCTGCACATGATGCATCCAGCCTGCGTGCCACCAGTTTGACTCCCCTGACTTAGGGTGATATAGAAATGTGATGAATGAATGAACTGTTTGAGAATCAAATGGCCATTTTAGATGCAGTATTCTTATATCCCTCAAACCAGGTGCTTACAGTTGAGGGACCATCAAGAATAGCATTGGAATAGATTGCAGCTGGATCAGAGAACCAGGAACTGCACTGATGTGCTTTCATTTTGAATCACACAAACTTTAGCCACTGTCATACAGAAAAAATATTTTAGATAGACCAATGCTTTAGTCTAATGATATACCAAAAATTACTTGAGGAAAATATCACAAACATCTCATCATTCAGGAATCTAGAAATAATATATCAGCACCCATGAATTTGAAATATCTTTCTTCAGCTCCTACAAGGTTGGTACTTAAAAGCATAATGATGGTTTTGTGCAAAGGATAATTAAACTGCCTCTCAGAAGTACTACCTTCTCATTTGGTATTCTTAGATTTAATTTTTTTAATCAGATTTCTAACAAATATGGTAATCAGGATTGTCAAGAAAAAAAACTAGTACATGATAACCTTGCACATTAAAAGTAATAGTATTTCAGTCTTATTTCAAACTATTATAAACTACAATGGTTGCAGTCATAGAATTTTAAATGCCTGATTTCATTGAGACTACTTTATCTATTTATCATCCATTCCCTAATCTTGGAACTGAACAACTGCAACAGTAATATTAATTTTACAGTATTATTTTAGTTCTGATTTTTCTTCACTCTTTTAAAAAAATAATCATAGCTGTTGATTCTTGTCATTATTCCAGCCCTGCAAAATATATGTTTAAATATATGTTGCTTATCCTATATTTGTTCCTTGGTAATAATAAGTGACGAAGAGATGAAAGATTACCAGTAATGAGTGACAACGAATCTAGATTTTTAAACAAACTATTCTGCAGATTTTATTATTTTTCCAGCTGTTACGCCTGATGTGTTTAACTTGCAGCATCATGAGAATCATTTAACTGTTCTCTGAAAATTAAACTCAAAAGAAAATAGACAGACTCAAAAACATAGATGGGAATAAAGATACCCTTCCTACTTTCTCACATGTTCTCAATTTCTAGAATATTTATTTTTAAGTTAATGTTCAGCTTTGTGCTAAATAAACAAGTCAGATTCACAAACCATATTGGAAATTGATTTATTTCAAGCTAACCACCTTGTTTTACAAGACAAAAAATGGTTTCTAGATCACACTAACTTTAAATTTATTATATAAAACAATGTTACAAAAGCATTTTTACCATAGGGTAGGGTTATAGTACATAAGTCTAAGGTTTCAAATCAAATTTGTTGCAGACTCTCCACACAATGTTAAGCTATTGCTTGGAAATACTGTTTGTGTGCCTTTCAATCTGCTTTACCACAAAATCTTTAAAAATCTGTTCTTAAAGTAATCAAATAAATCAACTATCCTAATTTTTAGCATTATTTTTAATACCATGGTGGTATTCTGAAGTTTACATTAGTGCAAATTCTTGGAAGAAATATCTACAGATATGCTCTATATAATATAGAATAATAATACACTATGTTTTACAATAATAGCATGGACAAAAAACTTTAAATTGGCCCCATGCAATCGTTTCATACAAAAACATGGAAGAAACCCAACTATACCTTATATATCCACTAGTGGTATCTCAACAGTGCAAATTGTTTTAATCCACTCATAATGCATTTGTGATATAAATGAATATCACAAAGGCTTTGGTGTGCTTGTTTGTGTACTCTAAAGGAAGCCTACTGTATTTCTGAAATAAGCCAATATTTTTCCAGACCTAAATAATTTCTGGGTATGAGCTAAGATATTTATTAGCAATCTAATGTAATGTACATAAACAATAGAAATTGGCACTGACCCGAGAAACTACATGGTAATATATGCTAATAGAAAACACAAAAGGCAGCTGATGCATTCATACCTAAGGATCAACTTCTTGAAGAAAATGTCTCTTACATAAGCCATCTCTTTTCAACTTTAGATCAGGAACTGTTTTATAACAAAGAATTCCCACAGGATTTAGAAATGGAGCTAGGACAGAAAATAAAGAAGTTCAAACAGTAACTATTTCAATTACTGTACTATTATATTTGTTTTGAAACGATCTTACTGTTCACAAATCCTACTTAAAGGCGTTAAACATTTTAGTTAAGTTTTATGTTACTGTTTAGTAAGCCATAAGAAAATGTGACCGACTGGAAAGAACGACACTGTCATCCACTTTTAGAAGTTGAACCAGCAGAGTGTTCAACACTGTGGCTCTCCTCTGGCCAAACCTGATATATTACAAAAGATCGACAGTCCGATCTTCCAACGTATGTTTGGCTTAGAAACAATCGTGGGAGCAATTCGAATAGACAGAGGCTCGGGTAAAGCAGCCTAATCTCAGCATTAGATTAGTTAACTAGGGCCAACCTTTCCCAATCCGGGGCAATCCAGAAAGTCAAAACTGTAAGTTCCAGCCTCCCCAGCCATCGAGGGTCATTTAAGGGATGAACCCTATTTCGGAACGCCGCGGTGAAATGTCCTTTTCGAAAGAGGTCAGAAATCCCCCGGCCTCGAGGAAATGCTTCCGAGAAATCATCTACATATGGGCAGCCCTTTCGCGCCCACCCCGGGGATTTTCGAGAGAAACGCACAGCGGCACGAAGGGAGAGACAGAAGGCGAAGCGCTCGATAGACCTGGCGGCGCCCGAGGCCGTGGACACTTTGAGACGGCTGTTCCCCCACCCCACCTCGGAGGAGAGAGGACGGCGGCGCCCCTCCGCTTCCTAGCTAAGCGCGCAGGCCTCTGCTCGAATCAGCGGAGTCCCGGCACACCAACCTCATCGCTGCCCGGGACGGGATACTCTGCATCCCATCCTTCCTCCTCTTGGACCAGGCTCGACTCGCTCAGCCGTCACTTCCGGGAAACCGAATCGACAACGTCACAAGTGCTTCCGGGCAACGAGTGACGAGGACGGATCGTCTTGAACCGACTGAAAGAGCGCTCCGCACCAAGTTGGTGAACGCAGCAGAAATTGGCCAGAAAGGAGCTGGGGGGGGGGGGGGCTTCTTTCTCGGGTTCGAGGTCAGGCCAGCGTTCCTGTTTCTATGGCGACTTCCGAACCGTTCCTGTGAAGTTCCGGAAGTAGCGCTTTAATAGGCCGTGGTTCGCCGTGGAATGAGGAGGTGCCGATCTCCCTGATTACCGTAGTTTGTAATCTACCGGTGAGAATTCATTTGGGTACATATCACATATACTCGTGAATAAGCCAACACTAGAATTTTTAACCAAAGTAGCATGAAAAATGTGCCACCTACCAATAAGGCAATCCTTGAAGTTTCTCCTAATTTTCGGGTGGTTTATTTTTGGGTTAACAGTTCAAGGATTGGTTTACAGTATCTGCAGATGGATTTACTTGTAAACACATACATACACCGGTACTTTACTTTAAAATGTAACCTTATATAGTTGTGGATACATTCATCTACGAATAAGCTGAACTCATTTTTCCTGGATGTACTTTGGCACTTAAAATTCTAGGCTTATGCGTGCGGTATATACAGGAATTTACAACTGGGTTGCTTATTGATTGAAGTTACAACAAACGGTTTACAAACCCTTTCAGAGTCGAAGTTTTGAAGGCTGCCTCTCCTATTGGTCACATGACAACCAGCCTGCATTTATGGTTGTTTGCAGTGGCCTGCAGTCACATGACCATGACTTAACGATGTTTTTGCCGAAACTGGTTTTATTTTTGGTTTCTGACAAAGAATGTTCCGTAGCAAACAATGGGTTTGCTGAATGGCTGCAGCATTCAATTAACCGCCACATTTGCCTAACAACTGCTGCAAAAGCCATCATAAAATTGGGGGCAGTCACATGATGATGCAGTTGATGCTCAGCGTGACTTATGGCCATAATTGCAAGCTCAATTATGGGCATAATTCGAGGACTACCTGTATAGTACCTGTATGTTGTAGAGGACTGCTGGAAATGGGTCAAAAGTTGTACCCAACCCTGCTAATTAGGCAGTACTAATCTTGCTTGCCCCAACCCTGGCTTTTTGCAAAGTTTTTTTTAAAAAACGGCTATATACCCAGACCTAGGACTTGGAATGTGTTACGGCCCTATTACTTGGCTTTACTATTAGTTGATTAATCATCACAGCTGCTTTTTATACTTATTTATTTTGTGGATGTTTTTTATCATTTTAATATCTTTAAATTGTTTTATAATTTTAGAATTCCTAAGCCACTAGGAGTCACTTGGTTGAGTTGGGCAGGCATAGAAATTGAACAAACAAATAAATAAATCTACCGTAGCTAAGTGGGCAATATTATTCTGGGAGTGCTGGCAGTTAAGAATGCCTCCTCTTCTCCCAACAGTTCTTGATCCCACAGAATTGGGATAGGAGAATTGGTGGTTAAAAAGCAGCTGCCCAAACATGCTTTTCTTGCCATTCCTCCTAGCTGCCTGAGATCTGTTGCCAGATCTGGCAGAATTGGCACAAACTGTTGGAGACATGGCTGATTAACTCATTCAGTGAGTCCAGATTTTCCTACTGCTATAAGGCAAATGGCCCTGAAGATTGGGGCAGGGACATATGCACAGCAGCCTCTGGCTCTCACAACAATGTTATCTTGATACAAGATAAAACAGGTAGATGACAGGGCACAGCTTCTGCCAAAAGAAGCTGAAAATCGAACTATATTGTATAAAACATAGATTTAAAATATAATTTAAAACTGGAAAATATGTGTTCAGGGTGCCTTCTCTGTGGATCAGATTGTGTTCATGATTACTTAATCACTTCTCATCCTCCAAGTACGGTTGCTGAAGTTTCTCTGATCTGCAGTTAACAGGCTGTGGGAATGATAAATTTGATGTAGTTTGATGGTTCTGGTTTATAAGCCAGGAGAGACTGAGTTCTAGGTCTCCCTTGGCCATAAAAGGATGATTAGGTGACTTTGAAGCAGTCACTATCAGTTCAGTCCACCTCACAGAGTTGTTGTGGGAAAACATGTATTAGATATGCTTGCTGCCTTGAGTTATAGATAAAAAGGCAAGACAAAAATATAAGTCCTTAGAAGACAAATCTGGTGTGGCAGATTGTGTTGGTTTATTCTCCCAGTCTGGGCAGTGCTGAGTCTGGGCAGCATTCTATGTTTCCACCAGATGTGGCAGTCATGGTAGGAGAATGGGAAAGACTGATCCAGTACTGTATTCTCCTTTGCAGGTGGCACAGGTGGACCCAGTTGCTCTAGGTTAAACTCCTGGCTATCTCCATCTGCTCTCTTTCTGAGCAGCAGAATTCTGTTGGATCAGCACCTTAAGGGAAGCAGGATAATTGGCTGTATTTTTTGTTTGTTTATTAGATTTTTATCCTGCCTTTATTACTTTTTAGATAACTCAATAGCAATTATATACCATTTCACAGTCAGCATATTGCCCCCAACAATCTGGGTCCTCATTTTACCGACCTCGGAAGGATGGAAGTCTGAGTCAATCTTGAGCTGGTGAGAATTGAACTGCCGAATTGCAGCTGACAGTCAGCAGAAGTAGCCTGCAGTACTGCATTCTTACCACTGTGCAACCACTACTCAAGATGGTGAACAATATGTTACTCCCTCTGATTTTCCCTACAACAACAAACCTGTGATATTATATCATCATATAGCAAAAACACCTTCAAAGGTAAATTAAGACTATAAAGTTAGAATAACTGGATATGAAAAGAAACAATATAATAAAAATAAAATGGGAAGCTTCTTTGCTTACAGAGTATATAACACTACAGCCTAAATTTCTTTTATTTAGTGTCTCAGGTGGCATTTGGTTTTGCCCGTGTACTTCATCTGATGATATTCTGATTACGAGTAGAACGTGTTTCTAACCACATATAGATCACCGTGGCATAGCTGGAACCAGATAGTAAGACTAAGTTTATTACTTTGAGTTTAATGTTCATTATGCAATGTCGAGGTATACAATTAATTCAGGGTAAAACAATAAGTTAAAAATGTTCAAACTAAAAAGAGCTATGCATTTGTAATTCCTTTGGTTGTTTCTTCTTGTAGAGAAAAAAACATCTAAGATGGCTTCAGTCCCCACTTCACATTCATCTTCCAAGCTAACTGTAGCATCACAAGTCCCATTTGCAGATCTCTGTTCAACATTAGAACGAATACAGAAGTGCAAATCTCGATCAGATAAAACAAGATATTTTAAGGATTTTCTGGATTCCTGGAGGAAATTTCATGATGCTCTTCATAAAAATGAGAAGGATGTGATAGATTCTTTTTATCCTGCAATGAGGCTTATTCTTCCACAGTTGGAAAGAGAGAGGATGGCTTATGGAATTAAAGAAACAGTGCTTGCTAAGCTCTATATTGAATTGCTAAATTTACCCAAAGATGGAAAAGATGCTTTAAAACTTTTAAATTTTCGAACACCCACTGGCTCACAAGGAAATGTTGGAGACTTTGCTATGATTGCCTACTTTGTTTTAAAATCAAGGTGCATCAACAAAGGTCAACTGACCATACAACAAGTGAATGATCTTCTAGATTCTGTTTCTAATAGTAATGCTGCCAAAAGGAAGGATCTAGTTAAGAAGAGCCTCCTTCAGTTAATAACTCAGAGCTCAGCACTAGAACAGAAGTGGTTGATCAGGATGATCATAAAGGATTTGAAACTTGGTGTCAGCCAGCAAACCTTATTTTCTATTTTCCATCCTGATGCTGCAGAACTGCATAGTGTCACAACAGATTTGGAAAAGGTTTGTAGGCAGCTGCACAATCCTTCGGTATCACTTAGCGATGCTTCTATCACATTATTTTCTGCCTTTAAACCAATGCTTGCTTCTATTGCCAGTGTGCGCCAAATTGAGAAACAAATGAATAATCAGACGTTTTACATAGAGACCAAATTAGATGGTGAACGAATGCAGATGCACAAAGATGGAGATGTTTACAAATACTTTTCCAGAAATGGATATGATTATACTCAGCAGTTTGGTGCTTCCCCCCTCGAAGGTTCATTGACTCCTTTCATTCATCAGGCCTTTAAAAATATTCAAAACTGCATTCTGGATGGTGAAATGATGGCCTATAATCCTACCACCCAGACTTTTATGCAGAAAGGAAGCAAGTTTGACATCAAAAGGATGGTGGATGATTCTGAATTACAAACATGCTTCTGTGTATTTGATGTTCTTATGGTCAGTGACCAAAAGTTGGGTCATGAGATACTGAGCAAAAGATACAATATATTAAATACAATTTTTACACCAATATCTGGTCGAATACAGATTGTTTCTAGAATTCAAGCAAACACACAAAAAGAAGTAGTAGATGCCCTAAATGAAGCCATTGATAACAGAGAAGAAGGAATTGTAATAAAAGACCCCATATCAATTTATAAGCCAGATAAGCGTGGGGAAGGATGGCTGAAGATCAAGCCAGAATATGTCAGTGGGTTGATGGATGAACTGGACCTTTTAATTATTGGAGGCTACTGGGGTAAAGGTCTTCGTGGTGGCATGATATCTCATTTTTTATGTGCGGTTGCTGAGACTCCTTCGCCTGGTGAAAAACCATCTAAATTCCATTCCATTTGTCGTGTTGGTTCCGGTTGCACTATGAAAGAACTGTATGATCTTGGCTTGAAATTAGCCAAATATTGGAAAAAATATGATAGGAAGGTTCCACCTTGTAATATCTTATGTGGTGTTGAGAAGCCTCAAGTCTATATTGATCCTTGCAATTCAGTGATTGTTCAGATTAAGGCTGCTGAGATTGTGAGTAGTGATATGTATAAAACAGAATGCACATTACGTTTTCCACGCATTGAAAAAATAAGGGGAGATAAAGAATGGTATGAATGTATGACTCTTGACCTTCTAGAACAACTCAGAAATAAAGCTGCTGGGAAGCTTGCAACAAAACATCTTGATATAGTTGAGGATGAACCACAAGAAAAGAAGCGTAAAACTCTGCCAAAAATTAAAAAAGCAATTGGTTTAATGGATCATTTTAAAGCACCTGATCTTTCTAAAATAAACAAAGTTTCTAATATTTTTGAAGACGTTGAATTTTGTATTATGACTGGGACACAAAATTATTCAAAGTATGCCCTGGAAAGCAAAATAGCAGAATATGGTGGCAGCATAGTTCAAAATCCTGGGCTGGATACTTACTGTGTTGTGGCAGGTACTGAGAATGTTAGAGTGAAAAATATTATTTCTTCCAACAAGTATGATGTTGTGAGAGCAGAATGGCTTTTACAGTGTTTCCAAGCTGGAAAGTTTGTGCCGTGGCAGCCTGCTTTTATGATTCATATGTCTCCTGAAACAAAGCAACATTTTGCTTGTGAATATGATACTTATGGTGATAGTTTCACAGCTGATACTGATCCACTAGAGTTGAAGGCAGTGTTCTCAAGAATTAATACCTCTGAAGAGATTTCTCAGGATGTGATTGCTGACATAGAAGCCCGTTATTCTTGGGAAAGTTCCCTAAATATGTTCAGGCAACAAACCATTTATCTGAGTCTTTTTGATGAAATGAGCAATTCAAGGGACAGAATAAATCAAACCAGATGCTTAACCGTAGAGTTGATACTTCGCTTTCATGGAGCAAAAGTAGTGTCACAGCTTGAGGAAGGTGTATCCCATGTAATCAGTGGAGATCATTCTGATTTGAAGAAAATAAAAGCCATCAGAAGGACATTTAAGAAAAAGTTTAAAATTGTGTCTGAGCAATGGATAAAGGATTCTGTAAAAGCTGGAGAATTACAAAATGAAAACTTTTACATAATGTAAGATTTTAATTTGTAAGAAAATTTTTGTTAGGATTGTGCAAAGTGTTTAAAGAAGGTGATTTGCAGTAACAGGAGCGGGAGTGAAGTACATCTCTTTCAAAATAGCCATGCTTTCTGTAAGATGATGTGGCTGCTTCCAAAGTTGTTTTCAGAGCACACTCTAACCTGGCAGAATGTGCTTTTTGAATGTGTTGCACAATTCTATTCTTTTAATATTTCAATTCTTTTAAAGGTATGTGAATGAAAGAAAAGGATGCTCAGGAAAACAGGGTGATGATTATCAGTTTTATGTTTTTATCTGTTTTACCTAGTTTTTAATATATTTGTAGGAAAACTTGTATTATTCAATTATATCTATTAAAATGTACAGATCCTAAATAAATTTTATTATTTGCAGCCAACAGGGCTATATGTTGAAATTTCCAGTACTGAATGTGGTTTGAGATGTGGTTTAATTGTTTTAAAAAGTGCCATCTATCTAAATCCATGTTTCATTCATGTTTAATGTATTGTTGTAATGATGAATTTTTAAATGAATGGATATGTATCCTCAGAATTCAAAACATCTATAATCTTAAATGCATCATAGGAGTGCTTTCCGCAGCAAAGAGGCTTTTAGTTTTACAAACATAATTAAAGTTTTAGCAAAAGAGAATCCAGGGATCTATTTTCTGAAACTTGAAAGGGCTGCTTTTCAATAGTATAGCAAGAATAGTTTGTTTTGCACATGTTTTCTTTTTACATCATTCTGTAATAAATATTTAATATAATTAAATTATATATATATATATATATATATATTAAAACCTGATTCTGTTTTGAAACAAGTAATTAGTTGAGAATATTTAATTTTATGTATATATTCAATGTTATGTTGATGACTGCAGTACAATTTCTAGTACTGATAATGTGTTTAACTAAAAGATATTATTAGGATTAAACATGCTTGGGATAAACATGTCCATCATCTGACAAAATAATAATAATTAAAATTTTAATTAACTAGTTTATTTTTAATTAATTAAAAAGAAAAGGCTTTTCCAAAGAAGACAGAAGCCTGCAGGGGCGGGGTAGATCTGGCATCCCTGTAGACCTCCATTCTCTGTGTAAAAAGGCTTTTCCAAAGAGCATGGAAGAATGTATAAGAACGCAAGATCTAAAGAAAACAGTTTCACCAGCATCTGAGAAGGCGACCACTTTTTTGCCACCTGGCCTTGAGCTCTGCTGATCTTCAAAAGGTAAGAAGGGGAGTACGAGATACCTCAGAGGGTGCAGGGAGCCTTGGATGGCTGGAAGCAGGTGGTTGGTCTTGTTCCTGCACTAAGCCCCATGGGGCTCCTTCATTCAACATGATTCCCTTAATGTTATGACCATAATGGGCAGACACTATTACAGTTGTAACTTGAGGACTACCAGTAGTTGTGTTTTCTCAAGAGGTAGTGAATGTGGGCAATGCATGTGTAAGTGCAAGAGGTGGTAGAACATGGTAGTTTTAATGGTTGTGGAAAATAATAGGAATTATTGAAGGGAGTAAAGGAACAAACTTCAATGCTAAGCATAAAGAAACCTGACACTTAAAAAAAAGACATAGTAAGAGAAAAACCTGTATTACACTACCTAGAAGTGGTGGTGGGGGGGAACAAGAAAAAAAAACACACACACCTAAAAATGGGAAAATTAAACCCTACCTAAACAAAAGTAAAAACTTACTACTCCCAAATTATATCTAGTTCTATATAATTTAAATAGTGTGATGCATGTGTCATTGGAAGTTATTACAGGTGGTTGTACTAAAGCTGCCAAGAGTTTCTGGATTGCCGCATGGTGGTTAATAAATAGTTAAACTACCCTACCTGCTAAGGAGAAAAAAAGAACCAGTTTGTCAGATCTGCCATCTTCAGCTTAGAGCTTTGCTGGCATCCTGCCATAAATTGTTAGGGGGCTGGGGGGAAGAGGAAATAGGCAATTGGCATGTAAAGGGTAGAGATGAGCTAAAGAGGAGGGAGTGACAGGTTGATAGAAGCCAGAGGTGTGAGAACCAGCCTGTTCCAGTCTTCAAGGCTGCGAAGCCTGAGAAAGGAATATGAACTGCACCAAGCAGTTCCAAACATCTGAGCGGTTCCCAAAACACACATGTGGCACATCATTGGATGAAGACAAACCGGACAAAGGGGAATACCGTAACACTTTGTGTGGGAACTTTAGTTCTAACCTGCTTTCGTTGCGACCACTAATCCTTAGTAAAAGAACCTATTGTTTCAACCCAATGGAGTTGAGGGTCTTTCCTAGAGACTTAGCTGTGGAAGGCCTGACACAGTTGGACACCCAGGGTATTTTTGTTTGGCACCTGGCTGAGAAAAGAGCTAAAGGTGCCAAATTGCCAAGAGGAGGCTGTGAGTGTCTGAAGGTTTTGTATCACTGGACACTGTACACAGAGGCAATTATGGGGTTAACCATGCCCCCTATTTTGCCACAGTCTGCTACAGTTGCCAATAAGTGTGAGTTTGATGTCTTAGAAAAAAATTACTAAAACATCAGTCTGGTATCTTTGGAAGTATTTGTAATAGAGAATTGTGGTATGGAAGATGAAGCTCATGTTACCCCAAAAGCCAGTCTTGTTAATCTTTAATCAAACCATAATAAGATTATTGTAGCACATTGTTACCTTCGGGACCGCATCCTACCACATACCTCCCTACGACCAGTTAGGTCCCATAGAGAGGGCCTCCTCCGGGTCCCATCGGTTAAACAATATCGGTTGGCGGGGCCACGGGGGAGAGCCTTCTCTGTGGGAGCCCCGTCCCTCTGGAACCAACTCCCACCAGAGATCCGGACTATCCCCACCCTGCTGGCCTTCCGTAAAGCCATAAAAACTTGGCTCTTCCGGCAGGCGGGGTGAATAGGAAGATCAGATTCCCCCCATGAATGTTGTTTTTATAATTGTTTTAACTATGCTTTTTAATTTTTAAACTATGATAATTGTTTTTATTGTACATTTCTTATCCTGTTGTACGCCGCCCTGAGTCCCACGGGATTGGGCGGCCTATAAGAACGTTTATTAAATTAAATTAAATTAAATTAAATTGTATTTAAAAGGCAGCTTTTTTCTCATAGCTATTGAAACTTCTCCTCTTGAAGTTAGAACTAATACAGCAATATGTACAAGAAAAAATAAAGGAACTCTTATATTCATATGCATTCTAGGTAATATCTTTCCCTTCTAGGATTCTCAGGATCCACAGGTCAGCGGTTCAAATCTCATCGGCTCAAGGTTGACTCAGCCTTCCATCCTTCCGAGGTAGGTAAAATGAGGACCCAGATTGTTGGGGGCAATATAAATATACATTGCTTACTGGTGTAAACCGCTTAGAGAGTGCTTGCACTGTGAGGCGGTATATAAATCTCACAAAATCAATCTATCTACATAAAATAAATCAAAGTGAAAAATCAATATCATTATGCTATGTGCAGTTTACATTTAGAAGATCTACCAGTAGATAGCCCTGCAGAAAATGTGTTAAATTCTCCTGAAGATATCTATGGAATGTAGAATCATAGAGTCATAGATGTGTATGGGATGTCCTCTGACAATATGGCTGTAATCACATTACATACAGTAATCAATCACATTCAGTTTCAGCTATCTAACAAAATGAAATTCAATGGTGAAAAAAGTAAGGTTCTACATTTAGGCAAGAAAAACAAAATGCACAGGTACAGTATATGTGGTACCTTGCTCAACAGTAGTAACTGTGAGAGGGATCTAGGAGTTCTAGTGGACAGCCATTTAAATATGAACCAGTAGTGTGCAGCAGCTGCCAAAAAAGCCAACACAGTTCTAGGCAGCATTAACAGAGGGATAGAATCAAGATCACGTGAAGTGTTAATACCACTTTATAATGCCTTCATAAGGCCACATTTGGAATACTGCATTCAGTTTTGGTCGCCACAATGTAAAAAGGATGTTGAGACTCTAGAAAGAGTGCAGAGAAGAGCAACAAGGATGATTAGGGGACTGGAGGCTAAAACATATGAAGAACGGTTGCAGGAACTGGGTATGTCTAGTTTAATGAAAAGAAGGACCAGGGGAGACATGATAGTGTTCCAATATCTCAGGGGTTGCCACAAAGAGGAGGGAGTCAGGCTGTTCTCCAAAGCACCTGGGGGTAGAACAAGAAGCAATGGGTGGAAACTAATCAAGGAGAGAAGCAACTTAGAACTAAGGAGAAATTTCCTGACAGTTAGAACAATTAATCAGTGGAACAAGTTGCCTCCAGAAGTTGTGAATGCTCCAACACTGGAAGTTTTTAAGATGATGTTGGATAACCGTTTGTCTGAAGCGGTGTAGGGTTTCCTGCCTAAGCAGGGGGTTGGACTAGAAGACCTCCAAGGTCCCTTCCAACTCTGTTATTCTATTCTATTCAGTTTCATTATTGGTATAATTGAGAATAAAGACTCAATTTTCTAAAGTGCAAGGAGTTTATCTGATAAAATTAAATGTAGTTAAAGAAACCATTAGCCCTATTTTCTGTGGGTGCACAACAAAAGTAATTAAAAATTACTGTAACTGCCTGGCTGGGTTGGTACATGTCATTAAATCAGGCACAATTCACTTAACAACTGCCTTGCTCAGCAACAGAAATTCTGGTTCCAATTGTGGTTGTAACTTGAGGAGGACCTGTGTAATGAGTCATAGTAATTCAAAGTTTGCAAAAGAAGAAATTGCTACTTACCAGTAATTTGCAGCAGTGGACCTGACAATATGTCGTTTTTATCAGCATTTGAATTAATTTTTCTTTTCAGCAAAAAGGCAAGGAAAACATCTTTTAACAATTAATTTATTTGACTTCTGTTTATAATATATTTCATCTACTGTTGTATTTCCTATATTTTCTGTTAATTAGTTTTATATAAAATGTATTTGGTATAATTAAATCAAAAATTTACATTGTGCTGCTCTCATTTTCTAAATCTAATGTTACATGACATTACACTTTACGACCATTTTGCGTAGCAACACAAATTCCATTTCCAGTTACTGTCATTAAGTGAGTGCTACATAGTCCTGGAAACAATTGCAATGAGTGACTTTAATGAGTCATAGATAGGAGTAGCTTCATTCATACTCCTGTACATTCCTGTTTCCAGTATTGAGAAAAGTGAGAAACAAATCTTTGATAGTGAAGCACTGTCTTGCAAATTCCCAGCAAAGTTGCATACTATTTTTCCAGGTCAGCTTTCTCCAGCTTGCAGAATATACACAGTTAAAGAAAATTGTCTGTACCAGAATCACAAGCAGCTAACCTTTTCATTCATGTTGCTGACTTTGCTCTTTAAGGTTTCATCCAGATCTTGTATTTCAGATGTCCCTGTAGAACAGTCTTTAGCCATCAACTTAGATTCCTTTCTAAAGCATTTCATTTGTGTTAACTGATGTGAGTTGTACACTACAGTAGGGATAGTGTCCACTAAGAACAACTGCAGAGGTTTCTTTTTCTCTTTGTAGTGACATTGGATGTAACGTACAAAAGCAGATCGGTAGGTTTTACTGAATAATGTATATATAAGTGGGTTGACTGCTGAAGAAAGGTAGCCAATCCAAACAAAAATGTTAAGCAGATCCTCTATTACATCGTTGTCACATGCCTCCTTGCAAAAAGCTACCATCACATTTGTGATGAAAAAAGGACACCACATTACCACAAACAGGAAAAAGACAATTCCAAGTACCTTGGATGCTTTCTGTTCATTACTTATTGATTGCATCTTTCTCCTCCTAAAAGTTCCTGATCCTTTGTTCAGAGAGTGCGTGAAATGTTTATCCAAAGAAAGAGAACTTTGAGGGAAAAAACTGAATGAGCCAAACTTAGCTTTTGAAGCAAGATCATTCATGCATAATGTGGCTTCCTTCTGAAGGGATTTTATAGTTAAAAAATAGGTGATCACCATGATACCAAGTGGAATAAAAAATGCTACAAAAGAACCAATTAAAACGAACTTCTCATCCACAAGAAAACAGCTTCCATTCTTGAAAACTTTAGAATTATCACGGAATCCAAATATAGGAACTGGCATTGAAATACCTATATGTTTAGTTAAAAAAAGATAAGTACAGTCATTTTCACTTTTAAAAATATGTCATTCTGTGATGTACCACAATGGGTGCCCACTCGTTCCCAATAACATTCCTGGACATAAAGATCAGACCATCACTGCAGAGCGTGAATTTGTTTCCTTGAAGTTTGCACAGCTATTCAGTAGAAGCTAAAAACAAAGTACCATCTTACAAATAGAAGTTAATGGTTTTGGCTTTGGTAGTAGCAACACCAATTTTATATGTTAGAATTTCAATTGAGAAATGTGAATGTTTATTACGGTAGTTCATTAGCTTTTATTGGGGAAAAAACCACAATCATAAGATTTTCCTGTTTGGCAGGTTTAGTAATACAGGCAGCACTCATTCAGTGACCCTTCATTCAGCAACCATTTAAAGTTATGATGCTGCTGAATGAGGTGAAACTATAACCGTTCCTTGTAATTGTAGCCAATGCAGCATCCCCACATTCATATAATCATGAGTTGGGTGCTTGACGGGGTGAGTTGCTTACTTACCGAGACCGGTGCGCTGCTCCGTGTTTCTCCATGCTTTGTGCGCGCATGTGTGCGCTACGCGCGCATGCCCCCTTGCGCAATTTTGCTTCCCTGCATGCGCAGAAGCAAAATCTTGCCAAAATCTTTCGCGCATGTCCCGTTGTGAGATTTCGGCGCAATTTTGCTTCCACGCATGCGCAGAAGCAAAATCGCCCCAAAAAACGTAAAAAAAGATGGCAACGTGCGCGACTGCCAGGTGGAGACAGTACCGGAGCAGTTGCACGCAAATTGCATTATCGGGTCCCTACCGGAGCTACCCACTGAACCGCACCGTAGGAACCCACTCCTGGTGCTTGACAACCAGCTCACAATTACGATGGTCATGACATCCCATGGTCACCATTTGTAAACTTCCCAGCTGCTTTCCCACAAGGAAAATTAATGGGGAAGCTGGTGGGAAGTCACAAACAGTGATCCCATAATTCTGGGACATTGACTGTGCAGGATTTGCTTTAACAACAGCAACTGGAACAGCTGCAACTGCCATTGTAAGTTGATGCGGTCATATGACATTGTGCTTTCCAAACACTCTGCTCAGCAATTAAACTGCTAGTCACATTTACCTTCATTAAGCAAGGACTACCTGTGCTATATAGTTGTCCTAGTACATTCTCACACAGAACACAGAAATAATGCTGGTGTACCTTGGGAACCACATGTATATGTTTGCCCGCATATATACACTTTGAGACAAAGCATCCCCTCCTTCCCCAAGTGATTTAATGCAGTTGAGATCAGTGGGAAGAGGAAGATAATATCTCCCCATCAGCAAACTCTATTGAGATTTTTCTATTTTTATTACATAAAAATTGCTATCACTTTGGAAGGCGGTGAGTGCATTTTTAAAAAACTCAGTTGTTTATTCCTTACTTTCTTTTTAAGATTTAAGACTTTTATTTATTTTATTTATTTTAACATTTTTTAAATATATAAATATTTAAATATTTAAATATTTTTAAAATATTTAAAATATTTTATTATTTTATTTATTTTAACACTCCCTCCAGCAAAAACAGAACAAAGCTGTCCAATACTGTAAGTTCAAGCCATACATATTTCATCCACTGTTAATTATGTCTGCTGTGAATGATCAATGCCTACTCTTTTGGGCTATTTTGGTTTTGCAGCATATTTTATTTTTATGCATTCTATATATATGGTAAAAGGAAACAATGCTATCTATGCAGGACACAGCTAGAGAGAAAGACAATGTTCTAGTGCTCTGCACTAATGCACATGCCAATCAAGCACACAAAACTGCATCTTCAAGAGAACATCAATTAATGAATAAACTAACAACAGTTACTGCAATTTTCTCTCAATGGTACACCTCTGCAATTAGCCCTCTTCTTGTTGTTGTATTACTTCTGTGTGTAGAAGGTGTCTCCTTCTGAAAGGACATGCTAACTAAAAAAGACATTGTTCCCAATAAAGAAATTTTATGTCTCAGGCCTTCATTGATGGTTATGATTAACCATATACGGTACTTACAGCAAAAAGCAATAAGACTCCCAAATGTTTAACTGATCAGAGAATTGGTCTTTCCAGCCATTGTCCCATGCAGCATTTACTATTGCTGAGCAGTGTTGTTTCATGTGAAGAGTTCTTGGGATAATAAAGCTACCGAGCTGTGGTGAATTTACAACACACTTTCCTGATAAATTGTTTTGTATCTATTTAGATTTGCATTTCACTTTATGAGTAAGTGTAGTTTGAAGGGAAGACTCCATTTGAATTATTTCATTTCAATAATGATGATGATGATGATGATGATGATGATGATGATGATGATGATGATGATGATAATAATAATAATAATAATAATAATAATAATAATAATAATAATAATAATAATAATAATAATAATAATAATATCATTTGAATTTGAAACTTAATGTAAACCGCTCCAGACTTGATTGCAAAAAATTCGACTTCAACAACAGAGTGGTCAATGCCTGGAACACTTTACCTGACTCAGTAGTTTCTTCTCCTAACCCCAAAAACTTCAACCTCAGATTATCTACCATCGACCTCACCCCATTCCTAAGAGGTCGTTAAGGGGCGTGCATAAGTGCACAATCGTGCCTACCGTTCCTGTCCTAATGTACACATATATTCATACCTCTTTTACTCTTATTCATGCTTGTACTATTACATATATATTCAATCATGTTTTACTGTTTGCTTATAATCATATATGCTTGACAAAATAAACAAATACAAATATAAAATTAAAAAGCAGTAGCAGCACATGAGCTTTTAAACTAAATCCTCTGGGGTGGGATCAATGTAAAATATTGACAATTTAGTTCAAATTGAATTATCTTGGGGTGGCATGGAGCTGAAAACATTTTTGATTGCCCAAATGGGATTAATAGTAGTAAAAAGCCATGAAATGCAATAGAAAATATGGCATCAATCAAAGACATCAAAAGGCCCCAGACGAAAATGCATAGCTTTAGAGAGAGATTGGAAGAGGATGCACATATAATTTTACTGAAAGTAAAAATCTCTGATGATAGCATAACACATAAAGATTGAATAACTCACCTATTGATACTGTCCAAACAAGAGCAATTTTTGCCAAGACCTTTGTTCTGGAGTTAAACCGGCTATGATGAATGGGATCTTGAATGGCAATATAGCGATCCAGAGATATGGCACAGAGATGGATGATGGAGGCAGTGGAGAAAAGCACATCTAAATAAATCCACACAGTACAGAGGTTCATGGGCAGTGGCCATCTATATTCTGTAACCAAGGAGAGTGTTTATTAACTGTACAGCAGTTGGAAAACTATATATTTCACTGATATGAAACGTATTTTCTGTTGTTATATTTTACCTCATCCATCTACAGATTTTTAAAAGTGGTCAGTCCGTGTCCTGCTGGTTCCTCCAGGCTCTTGGAGGCTCCCATATCCAATTCTGAAGCCAGCAGAGTTCTCTAGATTTCACTGTGGCTGATATGGCAGCAGATCTGCTAAATTTTAATGATACGATTGCCTTTGTACTCCCCCCTCCCATCTTTGGACTTCTTTGAAATTGTACAGTTTGCACCAAAACCTCCTTAAATCTGGGAGGGGGACACATCAAACCTTATCCAGTGTTGATATCACATTTAAACTAATTGTAATTGTATTTATATAATTTATAATTTCTCTGTTTTCAGCTTTTAAGGTAGTCTAGTGAAACTGTCATTAAAGAAAGATAAAATTGGAAGAGACGCCAACAGTACCAGTCCAATGTATATTTCTCATGATAAATACTTAGGGCTTCTTTTTTCTCTACTGTCATTATCACAACCATTCCCCTACCATGCTATAGTCCCTTCAAATTAAATTTTATTTTATTAAAATATACACTACTGTTGTAGACCAGAAAAAGAGATCAGAAAAAGTATATAAATTACAAACGTCCAATTTTAAAAACTGCTCAAACTTGAGACTAAAAATATCTAGAGTACCTTCACATCTAGTAGGTTGCCGCTTTTATTGCAATATGTTGAAATGTGGCTACCATTCTGGAAACTCAGACACCCGATCCTGCACAAAGCATTCCCTCAAATATTAATATGTAAGCCACCCAGAATCATTCACTAAGATGGGCAGTTAATAAACATTCAATCAAACAAACAAATATTAGTTCCTAAGCTGTATGCAGCCTTACAGATATCACCCTCGCCACTACATTCTGCCTGAAGCATCTGGATTTATAATGCTTGTGAAATACTCCAGATATTTTATATCAAGGTTACTTTCTTATCCTTTAATTACTGAGGAACTCTTTGGCAAATGAATCATAGTTAGGCAATGAGCTTTTAAAACTTGCATGACTTTTCATCAGGCTATCCAAAGTAGTGATAACATTGAAAACTGTGTCACACGCACCTATATACAAACATTTTCATAATGATACACCTAATTTCATTAACTTGTTAGAGTTAGCTGTATAAATATAAAACAGTCATTTATTTTAATTCATAACTATGTGGATATTCTCATTTTCAATTTTTTCCCCATGAAGTATGATTCCCCACATAGTGATGAGATGTGGTCCTTGGTCTCATTACCAGTCTAGCCTAAAATTTAATGATTTCGCAGTCTTAATTCTTCAACTATGAAATCTGAATAGTAAATGCAACAGATGCTGCACATGTTTTAAATATATAGTGATGTACTTTCTGATCTTTGAGTTCAATACAAATATTTCATTTTTTTTAAAGTACAAGCCATCAAATTGTGCACATATTTGGCAATCTAGTACTTTTTGGATACTTTGGAACTACAACTCCTAGAATTCTTAGACAACTGTGAGGACAGAATGAGGACTGTAGGGGGAGTTTTATAGTCAACTATGCTCTATTATTTGAGAAATAATGAAAGCATTCTGCAGAATTAAGGTTTCAGACATCCACATCTTCTAGTTCACAATTCTAATTTTTTAGAAAGCCTCTTTTCATTGAGTCTATAGTTACATTAAAGCAGTGCTTCTCAATTATTTTCTGTTACGCCCCCCCTGGAAGAAGTAAACATTTCGCGCGCCCCCCAACTCTCCGATCTGGGCCCCAATGGAATTTTTGTGTTAATATTTATTATTTTACTTATTATAAGCTGCAAGCAAACTATTGGCTGGGGAAGGCTGCTCTACCCACTTACCTGGGAGTAAGTCACACTGAACTCAGTGGAGCCTGTTTTCAGTTAGGCAGGCATAGGCTACCATGGTTAGGGCCCTCTTTTGACACGGGGCCAGGCCAGCTTAACCAAGCCGATGTTTTGGGATTGCCGGCCTGGCCCATAAGCGCCGCCTCTGCCGGGCACTCACAGCGAATGGTGTGGAAGGAGGCTTTAGGGTGCCGTTCGAAGCTTTCACCCAGCTGCAGAGGATGCTCCTCCTTGTCCAGCAGCAGGTTCGCCACGCCGTTCATGGCTACTGCGGCGCCCGCCAAGAACAACAAGAACCCACGCAGCCGCCCCGCCCCGCCTGGCTGCCTTCTCTTCCGGGCTCAGAGCAGCGTGCAACTGGGAAAACACTCCCCGTCCGGGGGAATTGATTGAGAGGGACCACACATGTTCCCTGAGGTCACACGCGCCCCCTGGCATTGCTCCGCCCCCCCGGGGGGGCACCCCACTATTTGAGAAACACTGCATTAAAGTAACTTGTAATATGCATATTAATCAATTAAAGTATATTGAGTTTTAAAGGCTATTAATGGTACTCACCATATAATATAGTTAGCATTGATATCGGCATGACAAGAAAACCCAAGAGCATATCAGTTATTGCAAGTGACATCAGGAAATAATTTGTGGCATTGTGCAGCTTCTTTTCTAGTGAGACAGCCAAGATGACTAGAATATTTCCAAAAATGGTTATAATAATCACAATAATAGTTAAAAGAGCAGGCCAGTTTTTCTCATGAAGAATAGGAAACAATGATGTAGTCAGGTTCCCTTCACAAGAACAGTTCATTGTATGATCAAAGTCTGCAGTCACATTGCATAAACAAGATTTGTTAATTTCTTCAGATGTAAGTACACTTCTGTTGAATTTTCTAGCTTGGCTTAATTGTAGTAAGGAATGTGATATTAGGTTCACAGACCATTCTTCAGAAAAAATATCCATTTCTAAAAATTCTGAAACCGGTGAGTATGTACCATTAAAAATGCAAATTGCAGCTGTTTTATTACCATCAAGCTCTATATTGGTTATTAGTGCCAAAAAGGAAATAAATTTTTACAAAGAAAACTGACAGTCGTTCAGATGACTGTATGATTTTCAATTTTTCAATTTCATATATAATTTGATATTATTATATACAATGAGTCTTGCTGAACAATTACAGTCAATTTCAAAACGTTAAGGAAAAGAAAAAGCAACCTATCCTCCTCTAATGTTTTTAATCATAGTGATCTTCCCCCAAAACATTTTAATCATGTAACTGACAATTTAAAAATATTGAAATAATTAGTTACAATTATTATTTTGTCCTATCATGGAAGTTATTAAATACCATATATTTATTTAATGCTATCATTCTGAAAAATGCTATAAGAAAAACACTTACAATGTATTTTAAAAAATCCCCTCTATTAAATTAATTCTGTGCCTTCATTTATTTTATCCTTCATTGTATTTGCTAGCATGATATTCTTTAGTTCCAGTTTACATGAGTCAAATGCATTTTGGAGACTCCTCAGCTGCCCTCTTACAGCAACCGTGTTTCGTTGTCTGTTAAGTCTTCTTTGTCCTTTACAGCTGCTCCACTTATACGTCCCTCTGTTGCTTTTGTTCTTAAGGTGAATCATGTTGGAAGAATGATCTCTGGATAATCATCCCCAAAAATTATAATGCACGGAGAAAATAAATTTCCAAAGGGGGTTCAAAATAATTTCTACAAAAATGGAAGTGAATTCTCTTTTGTCCTGTTTCTTTATAAGACGTCACATTATTTTTGATGTCACATAAACGGCAAAGGCAGAAGGAGAATAAACTGAACAGAGCTGGATATTTTTTTTACATGTTGCAGTTTTATATGTATCAATGTGAGGCATTTATACTTTTAAAAAAAACATTTCCCACAGGATATCCTGCAGAGCAGCTGTTGATAACAGCAGCCTGTAATACAGTAGGTTCTTCTATGAAAAAGAAGAAGCTAGGAATTGCATATAATGGGCAAACATCAGATTATTCCTTTCAACAAATTGATCACATCCTAGCTCTAAATTGAAAGTTGAATATTACACTGTTAATAGTGCTAATTGGGGGGGCTGGCTAGTTTTGATGTATAGAAAATAATTTCTTCAAGAAAAGGAATTACCTTTGCATGTTTTTTGGATTACAAACAACTAACTCGGCCTGCTTGAAAAAAAGCATATAGAAAGCAACTATCTGAGCACCTCTATACAACCATAAAACTTCAGCTCGAGGTTAACACTTCATGAAGGACACCTGTGCATGACACAGTCTTCCTCTCCTAACCGGGCTGTTTCTGAGGGCAGCTAACATAACATTTATTTTCTCTGGAGTGCTCTTTCCCACTTTCTCCAATTCAACAGAAGCCTTGTTATTGGCAGAACATGTAGGATCTGTGGTGTGTCTAAAGTTAATGACGTGGTGGTGAAGTTGGGAAATCTTCCCCAGCATCTCTCAGCTGTTTTCAAAAGGTGTTCATTGTGAGGCTGGTGCATGCAGACTTCAGAATCCCAAATGACTGGCTTGGCATTGTACATTTTTTCTACTTGTAGAAAAAGAAGACCCAACTGACAGCAGCTGCCCACAGGATTCAGAACTCTGTCCATTAGCCTCTAGCTGTGTGGGTGAGTAAGAATTATAACCAGTAGTTTACTGCTGTTGATAGCACTGAGTGCCTTGCCTACTAGCCCTTTTATGTGTATGTGAGGAGAGTCTGATAAGAAGGGTGCTCAGCTACCCACAGGTTATGATTGGACAAACTCATTATGCAGTTAAGGTACATTATTTAATACATAGATTAGAGTGATCGCCATCACTGCCTGCCCAATCTTGGTGAATCAGATGCTGATCAGCTATGTGTATTGGGAAAACTGTATATCAAACAGGAAAGAGGAGCTTCTGATCCTTGAGTGCAATCTCCATCATCCCACACCTGTTGTTTAGGTGTTAAGAGTAATCTAGTGGGGTAAAGGCTTCTGAATACAACAGAGAGGAGATTCTATTATTTTATTGGCCCCTCTACAATCAAGTTCTGTTGAATTGCTAAATCCACCACTCTAGATATCTGAACTCGCCTCTTCCCCCATTAAGGACAAAAATTGGTGGACATTTTCCTGCTGACAGTGTAATCCACCAATCACTGTATTTTATTTTATTTTTATTTTTATTTTAAAAAATAGTTTTATTGTTTTGTCATTTGTAGACAATCAAAATTGAGCAGCGTTTTTCTGAGGTAACCACCTAATTTTGTTGATATTTTCTTCAATTTCTAAGCTTTTCAAGTAGTCAAACTCTGGCTCGTGACTTTGGAAGGTACTGTAAACATTATATTCACCTCTGCTGTGAGACTGTAGTTTGTTCTCTGTTGGCAACCGCTCCAACTTCTGCCTCTCCCTTACCAAGGAGCAGAGCCGCCGCTTGGCGGGCAGAAGCGAGAAGGGGCATCTTTTTAAACCTCCGTAGGAGCGATCCCGGCCATCCCTCAAGGGAATTGAGGCGGAGGGGAAGGCGGACGAGCCTGCCCGGGGAGGGGAGCCAGCATTTCAGGAGACACTCTGAGGCAGTGGGAGGGGGGGGGACCAATCACTGTATTTTAAATCGCTCTTCAGCATCAGCATCAGTCACCAGGCTTGTTAATGAAGCAGAGTTGAGATCAGCTACGAGAGTAGAGCAAATTTATATAGTACCGGCATACTGGAGCGCATTAATCAGATTGTCTAGGTCTATTCTATATATCAGTAAAATTAAAATAGCATCTATGCTATGTTTACTAAAAATAAACATATTTTATATTCAATGAACATAAAAGAGAGAAAACAGGGCCCCCAGTTTGAGAGGCTGGTGGGTATATTTAAGAAGCATATTGTTGGTACTAGCTGCCAATTGAGAAGAGTGGATCCTTGTCCACTCACATTACCAGTCTCAACCCATCAATTTGTAGAAGGCAAATAACAACTTCCTTGACTAGTACTAAAGTTCAACACTTCCAGACAAGATGGAGAGGCTTCTGGTCAGTAAGAAATCAGGCACAGGTTTGAAGTCTGAGTTCATCAATTCTCCCCTCAAAAGCAGATCTATAGTCTGGAAAAGTTCTTTGATTCTCTCTTGTTTCTGAATTTAATTTCTCAGTGATTATATAACTATTCTCAGATGCTGCTGGAGGAAGAGTCTGGAGGCCTAGACTTAAGCTTATTGTTATGGAGACGTGAACACTTCTTATTTCACTTACTGGAGTCGGGGGGGGGGGAAATAAAAGTATACTGTAAATATCAAATAAAATAGGGAAGAAGAAAAGTGGAGTGTGTTGGTGCTCAGTTGGACTAGTGGAGTTAAGGGGATCACCATACTTTCACTGTACAAATGCCAAAGGGCATTTTATAGTGTTTTAGTTAGTGTCTAACTTAGTATACAAAATAATTTAGGTATCACTTGGGCAAAGCAAAAATTTGTTTCCCTATATCTCCAATAATTCTAAAGGGCTTATTTTAAGGCACACATGCTTTATATAAACATCATTTTTACACCCTGTGCACTTTTTAAACACATATATCATGGTATATGTCTGGACTGTTTTGGGTGTTTGGGAATAGGAGGCACTGTTTTGTGGTGGCTCTTCACTTTCCTCCATGGCCAGTTTCAGCTGGTGTTGTGGGGAGAGGTCAAACACTAGGTCCCTGCAGTTTGGGGTGCTTTGAGGCTGATGTCTCCTTCCTCTCCTCTTTTAACATCTACATGAAACCATTGGGTGAAGTCATCTGACAGCATAGGATATACTATCATCAGAATGTTGATGATACCCAGCTATAGATCCCCACCCCTGTCCAGACAACTGATACTATTGCTATACTGACCAAGTACTTAGAGGACTGAGGGCCTGGATGGTGAGAAACTGGCTTTGCTCAACCCTAGGAAGACAAAGTGCCTTTGGGTTTTGACCCCTAGGGTGTGGTGATTTGCCATCCTTGGCTCCTTGGATACTTCCTTGGATTGAGCTGGTGCACAATTTGGACATCCGTCTGTACTCATGCCAGATGTTCAAGGAACAGGCGGCATTCTATTCAGAAGCTTCAACGGGTCCAGAATGAAGCACTGGACACAGTATTGTGTGATCCTAGGTTCACCCATGTTCTACCTCTGCTATGTGGGCTGCATTGGCTCCCAGTTTCCGTTCAGGTGCAATTCAAGGTTCTGGTTATCAGCTTTGAAATCTTACATGGCATGGGACTAAGTTATTTATGGAACCACGTCTCCCTGAGAGTAATCACTCATCTTACCATATCAGATAGAGTAGGTATGTTCTAAATCCCTTCTCTGAAATCCTGTACCTAGTGGGACTTCGGAAGCATGCCTTTTCCATGGCTGCACCTACCTTATGGAATGTTTTGCCTCCGATGATTCAGCAGGCCTTTTGGAAGGCTATCAAGACCTGGCTTTTTACCAGGTGCTGGGATAGAAGGAGGATATCTGAAGCTGGTTGTGGGGCAATCCACAATGATGCACTGGTTTTTTGATTTTATGGTTTTATAGTTATTGGTTTTATTATTTTAAGTTGCAGAGCTATAGTTATTCATGGGCATAAAATATTTTATATAAATAAAAATATAGCACAAGCTGAAAATGAATTGAATACATTGAATTTGATGAAAAAGCATCCCACCCTCCTATTGTAAGCGGAAAAAATATGGACCTCAGCAATAACAAGAATAGAAAAATATGTCACAAATAGTATGTAGATTTTATAAATGTTTGCAGAAAAAAAGAAAAGAAAAATAGAAAATCAAAGAAGAATTACAAGGGGGTGAAGAATCATTTTTGCCATCTGGAAACAAACCATGGCATAAACAAACCTTAGCATTTTTTTTCTGCAATGTTTCCATGATATTAGTTTCATCTAGTCCCCAGTGCATGTGGGTGGCAAGTTTAGTTATGCTTAGCAGTACTAAGCAAATTATAGTACTAATAATTTTATATCTTTCCACATGTGATCATGAAGTTATTGGAATCTGATGCATTTCAAACCCTTTTGATGTGGTTTGCAAGTTGCTCTATGTGAGAAAGAAGGTCCCAGGCCCTCCTTAAATTGACCTCCTCTTTAAAGGGCAACATGTTTTTGGAAAAAGAACAGTAATAATTGTAGTAGCTCTTTCTCTTTCACCTTTGATAAGAGTCTTCCGCTTTATTAAGAAAGTGAGATGATGACAATCCCTCCATTTCCTATGTTATACCTATGGTCCTGGATGTGTGGATTGTGCCAGTTTCTCCAGATGAGGAAAATGGCTCCCTCAAGCTGTTTTCAGCTTAGCAGGTTTCACAGCTTTCAAAACCAGCATTAAGTCCCCTTCCTTGAAACAGAATTTTGGTGTTATGTTGCTATAAATCTTCTATTTTTTTCAAGAACTGAACAAGGTTATATTTAAACTGGTTTGGGGAATATTTTTATATTTGGAAACAGTGAGTTTCCTCCTTTTCTACATATATTGTAACCATGAGGCTCCCCATAATCTTTCCAGTTAAAAGTTGAAAAGATTTCTAAACGATATAATATAGCTTTTAAAATCCCATTAAAATATTTGGTCTAAGACAAGAAATATATTTTAAATGTTTATCTCCCAGATTTCCCTAGCTTTTGTATAAATGTGGCCTTAAGGTAAGGTGACCAGATTTTAAAATTGCTAAAGAGGGACACCATTGACCGGGGGGGGGGGGTGTCGGTCAGGTGGGTTCCTGAGAGGTGGGTTCCTGAGGGGTGGGTTCCTGAGGGGGGGGTCTTCTCCTCCTACTTTCTAACTCCTTCCCTCCTCCTCAACCCTCTCTACACCTTCTCTTCCTCCCCTTCTACTTCCTCTTTCATTTTCTTTGCCTTTCCTGGAGTGCTTTTATACTAAACTCATTTTATATTTGGCAGACTGATGCTAATCCCAATTTTAAGCTAATCATATCTCTTTTTTTAAAAAAAAACCATCATTATAGTTATATTATTATTTTTTTATGTTATACTCTCTTCTAGGTACATGCTGCTATTTCCATCTTACCTCCCCAAAAAAAGAAAAAAGAAAAAAAGAAAAAAAAATCTAATTTCTAGTTTTGTCATCTGGGATATGCACCAGTTAATTCCAAATTTTCATCCAAATAGATCGCTATTCGCTTAACTTTCCAAGATAGTTACTGTCTCCTGTTTTTTAATTTTAAGCCAAATTGCTTCCTTTAATTCTTTAATCTCTTTATTCATCGCTTCTGTTTTTTATCCTTTGTTCTATCAAAAAACTAAATGCCCAATTATTCTTTTAATTTCTCATATTAATCATCAAAATTCTGTCTAATTTTATCCACTCTATAAATATTCAACAAGTAGTAAATAAAAAATAAAATATAAAAAGGAAAGGAAAAAATCCAAATCAATTAACTTATCAACTCTCAGTTTAATAAATTTTAAAGTAATTAACATTCATATTTCCTGTTCATTATTTAATATTTAAGTAATTTCCCTTAAATTCTAGTGATCATATTTATTCCATATTTCTCTTATTGTCATTGTTTTATCCACATTATTCCAAAAGATTAAACATTATTAATCTTTATAAAAAGAACGAAAGAGAAGAAAAAAAAATCTTTGAATTTCTAACGTTATATTAATTATACACAATCATAATATATCGTTTCATTTACTAATCATCAAAATTCTTTCTAAATTTATTCAATTACATATTCAACTCTTAAAATAATACAGTTTTCCCCTTTAAGATTTTTTCATTTGAACAAATTTCATATGTGAAAAAATAAATTGAAATAAATGAAAAAAAAATACACAATCATAATACATCTTTTGAGCTCTAATACTTATATTTATCATTCATACTTCTCATCTTAATTAACTTTGTTATATCTAAAATATCAAATCTTTTAATTTGTTAAACAATATTAATCTGTATATAAAAAAACAGAAATTTTTTTCTCTTAATAATTTTAAATTAAAAAAACATTTCTATAATATTCCAATATCATCATCCATTCCCTTTTAGTTTCTCAACTACTTTGTTTATATATATATATTTCCTCCACCCCATCTGCTTAATTTTTTTTCATCTTTCTTTTAATTTTGTACCAATAAGTTCTCTTTCCCCACGCTCTTTTCCTCTCTCTTAATTTTACTTTCTGTATATATTTAATTTTCTTCATTCCTTTTTCCATTTTATATATCTCAAAATCCTTATCATCAATCTGAACATAATTATTCTTGATATCTTTATCTCTGTTATCATTATCACTGTTATCTTTATCTCTATTTTCACTGTTCAGTCCAGTAGAGTCATTGTCATTAATCATTAATCAGCATTACATTTCTTTCTTTCTTTCTGTCTTCCTGCCTTCCTAACCTCTCTCTCTCTCTCTCTCTCTCTCTCTCTCTCTCTCTCTCTCTCTCTCTCTCTCCTTCTTCTTTCTTCTTCCTTCCTTCCTTCCTTCCTTCCTTCCTTCCTGGCTGTGGAGAGGAGCTAGCTGAAGAAGATCCAGCAGCAACCAACCTACCGAGGCTCCTGGAAGACGGGAAGCCGTCAGCCCAGCCAAGGGGGAGAAGGAGGAGAAAGGCGGTGATTTAGCCCATCAAGCTCCACTTGGCAGCTCTCGGATGGAATGGCAGCGCGCGCGGAAGGAATGCCAGAGGACGGCGTCGAGCACACGAGGCTCTCACGGGCAGCCGCGCTGACCCTGCCTCCGCCGAGGAGGAGGGGGAAAGGGAAGGAAAGCGCTCCTGCATCCCAACTGCAAGTTATCGTTGCCCGTCCTGCCCAAGCGGCCGCGCGACGTGACCCCGGAGCCGGATGGGCACAAGGGCAGGAAGAGAGAGAAAAAGAAAAGGTGACGCTGTTTTAGCGAACGGAAGTGATTTCGACCGCGGCGCAGAGGCGCCCAGCGAGCGGGGCATCACCTTTTCTTTCTTTTTCTCTTCCTGCCCTTGTGCCCATCCGGCTCCGGGGTCACGTCACGCGGCCACTTGGGCAGGACGGGCGACGATAACTTGCAGTTGGGATGCTCTGCGGGAGCGCTTTCCTTTCCCCCTCCTCCTCGGCGGAGGCAGGGACAGCTGCCCGTGAGATGACTCGGCGCCCGCTGTCACCTGCCGCTGCCTGGAGAGCCTCAGCGCCGTCCTCCGGCTTTTCTTGCGCGTGCGCTGCCGTCCTGCTCGCCGGGCAGAAAAGCTTCTGTCCTTTGGATGATTGCAATGCGCCACTTGCAATCATCCAATGCGCCACATTTCGCGCATGCGCCACGGTTTGGCCACCCCTGAATGGAGCAACTTTTTTTCAATCCACCCCGTCCTCTGAAATCCAGGCCACGTATTTACGGGGGAAGCAGAAGGCGGCAGCAAGGTTTCCTCCCCCCCCCGTAGCTCGCCCTCGTTTCTTCCCTCGTTCGCCTTCCTCATCTCTTTTCCCCCACCTAACTCGGCTTGTAGTCGGAGAGCCGAGCGAGCCGCCCTCTTTGACGGTGCCGTGTGGATGCGCCTCTGCCCCCCCTTTCAGGCCCGTCCTCCCCGGCTGCTTGAAGTGAAGCCGACCTTCCAGAAAGCGCTTCATGCCGCCTCAAAACCTCGGCTACTGCTACTAGGAAGACCCTTGGCCTTGCACCCCCTTGGCAAGTCCCCCTGCCTTAAACAATTTTTAAAAAAATCCTACCGTATGGCGGCTCAGCAACGGCGGCCGGGACCAGGCTTCAGGCGGCAGGGGGTTCGGCCAGCAGCGGGCAGGAACGGTCAAAGAGGGCGGCTCGCTCAGCTCTCCGACTACAAGCCGACTACAACAAGGTGGCAGCGTGTAGCGAAATAGCGGCGGCGGCGGGAGCACTTTTAACGCTCCCGCCTGATGTGAAGCCGCCGCTGATTGGTCAGAACAGTAGAGTAGACTCTCTGCTCTGACCAATCAGCGCCGGCTTCAAGGTGACCAGACGTCCCGCTGTTTCGTGACTTTTTAAGAGGGCGGGCGGGACGCGGGACAAATGATTAAAAAGCGGGTCTGTCCCGCCAAAATCGGGACGTCTGGTCACCTTACCTTAAGGACCAATGGGTTGAACAAATATTTTGAAGGAATAGCCCTGTTTTTTTAAAGTATTGGAATGTGAAAAAAGAGCAAGATCTTTCCCAAAGTATTAGCTTTGCTCATAAGAGACACCTGCAGTTTACTCCAAACCAGTGTACAATGGTGAGTAATGCAAATATATATATATATATATTTATGTGCCCATATATCAACAGGTATAGTGTGAGAAATAAATCCAAAAACTCAGCAGGAGACCAATGAACAATAAAAAAATTGAGCTTTTATTGGATAACTTTTGCAAAAGGTCTTGGAAGAGGCCTTAACCTCAGACCAAGCGACATTCTGGTCTGAATACATCATATAAATACATTTCATCTTTACAGGCAAACAACGAACTTACTCCTCCCATGTCATTGTCTACCCATATTATGTAACACCCCAAGGTTCTGAAGGAACTGGCAGATGAGATCTCAGAACCACTGAACTATATCTTTCAAAGATCTTGGAGCACTGGGGAACTGCCAGAGGACTGGAAAAGAGCTGACGTAGTTCCCATCTTCAAAAAAGGGAAAAAAACAGATCCAGGAAATTACAGACCTATCAGCCTGACCTCAATACCAGGGAAGATTTTGGAAAAGATAATCAAGCAACGAATCAATGAACACCTAGAAGCAAACACAGTAATAACCAAAAGCCAACATGGGTTTGTCAAAAACAGATCATGCCAGACTAATCTTATTGCATCCTTTGACAAAGTGACAAAATTAGTGGACCAGAGGAATGCTGTTGATGTGGTTTACTTGGACTTCAGTAAGGCATTTGATAAAGTAGACCATAACCTACTACTAGATAAAGTAGAAAAATGTGGGATGGATAGCAACACCACCAGATGGATTCAAAACTGGCTAACCAACCGCACTCAACGTGTAGTGCTCAATGGAACTGCATCTACATGGAGGGAAGTATGCAGTGGTGTACCCCAAGGCTCTGTTTTAGGCCCAGTACTCTTCAACATCTTCATCAATGACTTGGACGAGGGGATAGATGGGGAACTCATCAAATTTGCAGATGACACCAAACTGGCAGGACTAACCAACACTCCAGAAGATAGGCTCAAGATACAGAAGGGTCTTGACAGACTTGAACATTGGGTGCTATCAAACAAAATGAAATTCAATGGTGAAAAAAGTAAGGTTCTACATTTAGGCAAGAAAAACAAAATGCACAGGTACAGTATATGTGGTACCTTGCTCAACAGTAGTAACTGTGAAAGGGATTTTGGAGTCCTAGTGGACAACCATTTAAATATGAGCCAGCAGTGTGCAGCAGCTGCCATAAAAGCCAACACAATTCTAGGCTGCATTAATAGAGGGATAGAATCAAGATCACGTGAAGTGTTAATACCACTTTATAATGCCTTGGTAAGGCCACACTTGGAATACTGCATTCAGTTTTGCTTATCAGAAGGTTGCCACGATGTAAAAAGGATGTTGAGACTCTAGAAAGAGTGCAGAGAAGAGCAACAAAGATGATTTGGGGACTGGAGGCTAAAAATATGAAGAACAGTTGCAGGAACTGGGTATGTCTGGTTTAATGAAAAGAAGGACCAGGGGAGACATGATAGCAGTGTTCCAATATCTCAGGGGTTGCCACAAAGGAGAGGGAGTCAAACTATTCTCCAAAGCACCTGAAGGTAGAACAAGAAGTAATGGGTGGAAACTAAACAAGGAGAGAAGTAACTTAGAACTAAGGAGAAATTTCCTGACAGTTAGGACAATTAATCCGTGGAACAGCTTGCCTCCAGAAGTTGTGAATGCTCCAACACTGGAAGTTTTAAAGAAGATGTTGGATAACCATTTGTCTGAAGTAGTATAGGGTTTCCTGCCTAGGCAGGGGGTTGGACTAAAAGACCTCCAAGGTCCCTTCCAACTCTGTTGTTGTTGTTGTTGTTGTTGTTGTTGTTGTTGTTGTTGTTGTTGTTGTTGTTATTATTATTATTATTATTATTATTATTATTATTATTATTATTATTATTATTATTATTATTATTATTATTATTATTATTATTATTATTATTATTACTTTGGCATCTTTATCAGGTGACTTCCCAGCATGGAAATTCCCTAGCACTTTCACATAACATTCAGACATCTGCACATTTCCTTTTCTAATGTCAGCATTAAATGTTTTGTTATTTCCTTTTTCTGTGAGAACAGAGAAGCAGAGAGAGAGCTGATATGCAAAAATTATATCTTGATTATATAATAAATATGTCATACAATATGGCTGCGCTCTTGCTCTTATTTTTACAAGAATAAGATTCCATTTCTCTCATATACACATCCCAAAAGATGATTTATCATAGCCCACTGTTTTCTTACAAAAATATATAAGGGGTTAATAAGATCTTATTTTGAACAAATTTGTAGAAATGTTTCCTTCTCATTCTTTCGTTTCTCATATGGACATATTTGTATTATGTCAAAGATAATAATTTAAACAATACAGTTAAAAGACTTGCCATTGGTTGCTTTCTTGCACAGGTTATAGGATTAATTAATGCTCTTGCTAGATCTTATATTTGAGGCTGCTTTTAACTATGTACTTGTAATGTAGGTACTGATGAGTTAATATGAAATGCTTGCATCTACCTCTCTTTTGTCTTTTAACTGTATTGTTTAAATTATTAAAAGGAACTAATTATTTTAAATTTCATAATAATAATTGAGAACAATCAACCAATGGAACAGCTTGCCTTCAGAACTTGTGGGAGCTTCATCACTGGAAGCTTTCAAGAAGAGACTGGACTGCCATCTGTCAGAAATGGTGTAGGGTCTCCTGCTTGGGCGGGGTGTGTGTGTATTGGACTAGATGAGATACGATGTCCCTTCCAACTCTGTTAATCTGTTAATATATTGAGTGCCTGTAGAAAACACAGCTATTCTTGAAAGTGTGGTGATTGATATTATTACATGTTTATATCTTTTTCATAAAAGATAACACATATTAATAGAAGTGATGTAAAATTAAGTGTCATTAATTACATCAATTGTCTGTGCTGCTTTTGCAAACAAAGAACTTTATTATTTGGGGTGAAGTCCAAGTAAAACTGTCTGTTAAATTCAAAATCAACTTAAAGGAGGTCCAGAGAACTGAGGCTCTAATCCCATTATAGTTGGATAAATTATCTGCTTGCAAATTTCATTGCAATGTTTAAATGAAAGGATGCTGAAAAATAAGACTAAGAACAATGCTGAACTTTTAAAAACTTTATTACTTTATATCACGTCTGCTTAGCACTAAGATAAATAAATTTTATTTGTTTACAAACAGAAAACTCCATGGTACCAGAAATGAAAAATTAAGTGTTACAGTATTTCCTGTAGTGGTTAAGTTACTCTGTTCAAGGAGTAGTTATTACAAAACAATAACTGGAGACATATACTGTTCATAACTAGTTAAGTGAGATGCTCCATTTATTCAGTGTACTGCAGAATATAAATATCTTCAATATGTAATGCATTACCAGTATATGCCAATCATAATATTCTAATATTTTTTGTGCTTCCTGAATTATATCTCAACGGCTGTTGAATGCTGCAATTGTAACTGCTCATATCTACTCTCAACAATCTTATCACTTGCTTAATTATCAGAGAGGCAAAGGGAAAATCCTATTCGCATCAAACTTATATTTGGAAAAAACAAATCCGTATTTTTTGTTTACAACAGATATATTAAGAACTGCTCAGTTTGCATTTGGAAATTTAAGGAACCAAGATCTGTAACTTAAGTAATCAGCATCAAACCATTATTTTACAATAAACATTCTATTCATAGAAAAGTGAAACCTGTATGTTGTCATTAACACTACTACACATCAAATGCAAACATACATAAAAGTTGGAAAGGGGAGAAGAAAAGCATTTCAGAGAAAAAAAACCATGATGAAGGATTAGGATATTAACTACATACTGGACTAAATTGGCAACTGAAATTTAACATCTACTTGGGCTTGTTTTGCTAGGGTCACTATTTCAGAAAGTTTCACAACCTGGAAGACAAAACAGAAATTACTATGAGATAATCTCTTCAGAAAAAGTTGAGGCAATACATACTTTATCCTACATGCAATATTAGTGAGCCTTTATTAGTTGTAAGCCCACTTTTCAATCAAGCTCAAGTCAAGAGCCGAGGTGGCGCAGTGGTTAGAGTGCAGCACTGCTGGCTACTTCAGCTGACTGCTAGCTGCAGTTCAGCTGTTCAAATCTCACCGGCTCAAGGTTGACTCAGCCTTCCATCCTCCTGAGGTCAGTAAAATGAGAACCCAGATTGTTGGGGGCAATATGATGAACTCTGTAAAACCGCTTAGAGAGGGCTGTAAAGCACTATGAAGCGGTATATAAGTCTAAGTGCTATTATTATTGCTATTGCCAAGCTGAAAGATAGCCTTAAACCTTCCCCCCATTTTTAGGTAGGTACCTAAACAGATTCAGTAAAGTAACTACATCAAAGAGATTGCCAAATTTGCACAGGTTAGGGTTAGGATAATATGATGGCTGTCTTTGACCAGTGGCTTCCCTGTGGTTTTCTGAAATGTGTATATAGTCATGGGATCTATATCTAAGTTCAAGTTATATTTCTTATAAGCAGAGGTGCCAGTTTCAACATCAGAGATCCATCTGTTCTTCCTTTCTGTCCATATCATTTCTTCATCTTATCATGTCAGTCTTATCCAAACTGATCTTACCCTTCAGATATTTTCAGTTCCACACAAATCATCTTGAAAGTTATGATTCTGTGGTTGGCTTTCTGATCTACACACACGCACACAAAAACCCACTAAAGATTTTGATGTTCTAATCTGTAACTGATAACAGGTCGTCACGGCACTGAAAGAGTGATGCTCCAGCACAGAGAATTAATATAGTGAACTTTATACAATTGAGAAGATTAAGTAGTAAATATATACGAACCAAGCTTGAATACATTTATACAAATTCTACAAGAGTCTGAATTTCTTAAGTACCGGTATATGAAAATTTGTCCCTATACACGCCCCTATTAACAATCTATGTAACAACTGTTGAGAGTACCTGTGTGGTTAAGAACCAGTGGCAAAAGTATATGGAAACTTTTTCACTCACCATTTTAGCAGCTTCATCCAAGTCATCACAAGCAAGTATTTTCAGACCACTGTCTGTTATTAAAGCTTTGGCATCATCAACTCGTGTACCTGCACAATTATATGGTTGTTTCAGGATTACAATATTACTTCTCTCAATTTCAATAATGTACAACATTCAGCTGCCACACCATTCCTTCCTTCCCACTGATTTTCCCCATGATTTATAGGCCTCTAAAACTCTAGGAGTTGACTTTAATGTCAAACCTCTGTCAAGAATGCATTTCTGAATTAAACTGCTTTATTATCATTCCGCCTAGTTTTTAGGTACAGGCCAATAACCAACAGCTTGATTGAGCACAAAGCTTCTACCTGTCTACAAGCAGAAACAGGCTGAAACATGAACAGTGGAAAATTCCTAACAGAACAGAATTTTACATTGTTCTCAGTTCAATAATAAGTGTGCCCATCCCCGCCCCGGACATATATTAAATTTAAGTTATCTGAGAAAAACTGTTTGTAAGCATAACCAGATCTCGCTTGATAACTGCTCTTTACAAAGCAAGGATATTGGGAGTGGGTGGGTAATAGAGTAATAGCAATAGCAATAGCACTTAGACTTATATACCGCTTCATAGTGCTTTACAGCCCTCTCTAAGCAGTTTACAGAGTTCAGTATATTGCCCCCAACAATCTGGGTCCACATTTTACCCACCTCGGAAGGATGGAAGGCTGAGTTAACTTTGAGCCGATGAGATTTGAACAGCTGAACTGCTGAACTGCAGTGCTGCATTTTAACCACTGTGCCACCTCGGCTCATTAGTGCAATACTGCATGTGGTAGAGAGCTAAGGCAATTGCTCCAGGTCCATATACAGTAGCTTTTTAACATATGAATGTTATTATTTAAATAGGTATTAAGATTTTTTTTTACTGTCTATGGATGGATGAAAAAAGCAAAGAGGTCACTCACTAACACGGTTTTGGATTGAGCTATATTTGGCATGCTTACCTTGTAACCGTACAACAATAGGTATTTTTAGATCCAAATCTTTTACTGCCATAATTATGCCTTGGGCAATCACATCACACCGCATAATGCCACCAAAAATATTTACTAGAATAGCCTGAACCTATGTAAATAAATAATACATGTCATCATAAGCTGAAGAACTATTAAAAGTAAATATTCTTAAAGCTTTTCCAATTTATATGAAAACTATTTGTTTTAATCAATTTTTGGAACATAAACAACTAAATAACTCTGTAGAATATTCATACATCTATCATTCACCGTGGTAGGAATGGGTTGATTTCTACACAATGGAATAGACTTAAAAGATTCAAGTTGCTCCCTTTTTAAAGTTATTATTTATTTGGATTCCTCCTCCTTAAAGCAAAGTGGCTATCCAGACTCAAGGAAATTGGGGAGGAGATCTTTTGCAAGTTTTTTATTCTGACAGAGTAAATGTTACAATTACACATGAAAAGCTAATTCCATATTCACATTTAGACAGGCATGCTTACTGAAATAAAACAAAACAAAACAAAAAATTCAAAGACCTAGCATACAATTATCAATCCAGGAAAGCTCAAGTAGGATCCAGACTAGCTCCATATACTTCTTGCAAAAAGAAGTTGCTACTTTATTATTGCTTCTTCACTGCTCTTAGAACTGGAAGTTTGTAAATATTAGTGACACATTTTCAATTTAAATAGTGAGCTCTGGCATATGCATACTATCAATAGTATAGGTAGATTATGTAGATTGTAGTTCTAGTAGAACTAGAAAAGGAAGAAAATAATGTTTGGTGCCAATAGTTAAAGCAAGGATATGAATCTTCTTAGGGAAAGTCTGCAGATATTCAAACTTAAAATTAAAAATAAACTAAGCATCAAATAGACTGAGATTGGAGATAAGGTGAGATTGGGAATTTAAAAGGATTTTAAAAGTTGGCTTGCCAAAAATAGGTAATACTGACAAAAGCTCTGTTGAAAGAAGTTTTAAATTTTAATGAAGTGCAGCAAGCAGTGAAACATCAATTTTTGTCTAGAAAAATTCTGTGTGTGTGTGTGTGTGTGTGTGTGTGTGTGTGTGTGTGTGTGAGAGAGAGAGAGAGAGAGAGAGAGAGAGAGAGAGAGAGAGAGAGAGAGAGAGAGAGAGAGAGAGAGAAGGAGGGCGGGAGAGAGAGAGGGGGGGGAATTATTAGTACATTGCTGGTTTCTAAGACAGATTTATATGTCAATAATCTATATTTCCTAAACTTATTTTGGAAATACAATTTGTTAGCAAAATAAATGTCTATATTTTGGCAACATGGATAGTTAGAGGAAACTGTGTAACATTTAGCAACCTTAAAATGATGCCACTGCAACCTTTTCAAGTAACATACATGACCCACAGTATTCCCTATTAACAGTTTAAATGGGTGCCATTGTGCTACTATTGTGTTATTGTTCTTTGTTTTTACTTATTCTTGGTCTCTTGGCTTCTAATCTTGTGTTTGCTGCTCAGAATCATGATTATGACTCGTATTTACAATATGTAAATTGATATAACAAATAGACACATACTAGATAGTGTCCAATGCTCAAATATTTAATATATTGGATAACTACCCTATGGCAACTAGTGTAGCAATAGTGGATTTCTAAAAACCATAAATTGAGTGAATAGTAATATTCTCTAAAATATAATAAAATTAAAATGTATAGTTTAATAAAAAAGCAAAGCAGGTGGCAGAATATAAAGGAAAAACTACTGATATAATATTTGCTGCCTATATTTCTACCGAAATATTTCTGGTTTACATAATTGTGTGTATAAACTGCCACATCTTTCTGAGTAGAAAAACAAATATAAATGGAAAGATTGTTTAAAAGACTGAAAATCAGAATCCAGGAGAGCTGAATAAAACTGAGTTGCTTATTGACTGCAATGCCAAAAAGCTCTTGGAGAAGCTCTCTCAAACTGTGATGATGCGTTAAAATGGGGCTGCAGCAGAAGGAAAAAAATCAGTCAATTAGGCAGCAGATTCTTAGGCAAAGCAACAGACCATGCTATTCAAAAGGGTCATTTTTTGGTGACAGAGATTCATGGGGCTAATCACAGCATGTTGTAAGTATCTGGGTGAGTTTATAGGATGTTAGACAACCCGTGACCCCTTGGGTCATCCTTAAAGATTTATTTGCTTACCAGATTCCTCAATGCTTTCAAAGGTGACAGAATTTCTAATGCATAGGGCTGTGATGGCGAACCTATGGCACGTGTGCCAGAGGTGGCACGCAGAGCCCTTTCTGCTGGCATGTGCACCGTCGCTCCAGGTCAGATCTCCGTGGCGTTTCTTTCATGAGCTTCTGTTTGCCTACAAACGACAAAACAGAAGCTCACGAAAGAAAAAGCTCTTACCTCTTGTAGTGCCCCTCCAGCCAGCTGGTCCTTGGATCTCTGCTGTGCATGCCCATGCATGTGCTTGCACATGTCCGTGCATATGTGCGCATATGTGCATGTTTGTGCGCGCACACACACCTTTCCGTTTGGGCATGCACGCATGCAATTTGGGCACTCAGTGTCTAAAAGGTTTGCCATCACTGGTATAGGGAGTTCTCAACTTACAACAGTTAATTTAGTGAGTTTTTAAAAGTTATAATGGCATTGAAAAAAGTGATTTACTGTATAAGCATTTTGCACACTTATAACTATTGCAACATCCCCATTATCACATGATAAAAATTCCGGCACTTGGCAACTGACTCGTATTTATGACAGTTGCAGTGTCCCGGGGTCAGGTGATCAGGTGATCCGCTTTTGCAACCTTCTGATAAGCAAAGTCAATAGGGAAGTAAGATTCACTTTAATAAACATGTTACTAAATTATCAACTGCAGTGATTCACTTAACAACTGAGGCAAGAAAGGTTGTAAAATGGGGCAAAACTCATTTAGCAACAGACATGTTTGCTTCAATTGTGGTCATACGTTGAGGTCATACTGTCTTCACTGGAAAAGCTGGGATACATTCAGAGATGTATCTGCCTGTAAAACAGCCCATGTTGAACTGTATAGCACAGGAAATATTTTATGAATGTAATTTAAAAAAATATTTTATATGTTTAATAAAGTTTGCCAAATTTCAATTCCATGGGTGTTATGGGTTCCAGATTTTGGACAAATTCTGCAAGTTAGCCCATTTGAATAGCTTGGTTTGAAAATATTTGCCTTATGATCACCATTTTATAGACTGGAAAAGAATATCAGAGTTGGAAGTGACCTTGGAGGTCTTCTAATCCAAGCCCCTGGTCAAACAGGAGACTATAACATTTCAGACAAATGGCTGTCCAGTCTCTTTTTAAAAGCCTCCAGGGATAGAGCACTCACAACTTCTGAAGGCAAACTGTTCCACTGGTTGATTGTTCTCACTGTTAAACTTCGCCCGGTTACAGGTTATGGGATCGAGAGTGTTAGTAGTATATTATAGATGATATGGCAGTATGAGCATCTATTTAGATTTAGAAAGGTTTAGCAGGTAGCAGAGGCTACAACAAATTAATGAAAGCTAAACAGAACTAGCTTTAGTCAGTCATTGAATGGGAAGCTGCCAGGGAGCCAGATGTATACATTTTACCATTACACTAGAAATTTATAGATAAAAGAAATTTACTTGCATTAAGTTAAAGGCCTTGGCAAAACAAGGACACAAACAACTTCAAAACTGACTTCCTCACAGAGGGGATTTAAAATAGTGAATGCCTTACAAATCTTCAGATTAAGATTTTAACAATTAACAAACAGTAATACGATTTTTCTACACAAGACTAAGCCTGTGCATACTTTTTAGTAGACAGCATACTGAAAGCTTTTTGAGACTTGTTTCTGAATATGAGAATATAGTATGTGAGATTATGCTGTCTATAAATACTCAATAGGTATTATGACAGAAAAAAAAGTCCTTATTTATGATACACTGGCATTTGGGTCCTTCAGCTCAGAGAGAGTTTTAAAGAAAAAACAATGAAATAAATCAAAGATTCTGTTCATACCTTTTTATCTGAAGTTATAAGCTTAAAGGCCTCAGTCACTTGTTGCACTGTAGCACCACCTCCGACATCAAGAAAATTTGCTGGCGTGCCTCCATGAAGTTTAATTATATCCATTGTAGCCATTGCCAGACCAGCTCCGTTCACTAGAGTGAACATGGGGTGGGCAGAGAGAAAGACAAAGGGTGAGGATAAAAAAGAATCACTACGATCCGGAGCACCCGTGTTTTGAGCTTCCTACATTAGATGAGCAAAACATACCCAGGCATCCAATGCTTCCATCTAATCCTATGTAATTGAGATCTGCCTTTGCTGCATCCCTGTCTCTCTTATCTTCCTGGGTCCAATCCTGCAGGTCGAAGATTTTCTGCTGTCGATAAGCCGAATTGCTATCAAAATTTATCTTTGCGTCCATACACATCACTTGGAAGACAAACAAATTGTGTTTAGACCCCTTAGCACTGAAACTTAAATTTCTCTTCTAGAAAAATATGTTCTGGAAGTTAGGTGTGATGTCGCACTACCCTTCCCCCCCCCTCACTAAATGCAGTTCTGCAAAATGACAGATAACTGTATTATTTGTGATCTAATATGAGTCAGTGTAACATGTCTGCCTTCTACATTGCAGGTACCTGTTCTGAATTTTTGTTTGTTTTTAACCTTTTATTAAAAAAAATACTGGGCAAGGTTGTGTCAAGATTCCAGCCATTCTCCTCTTTCTCTATCCCATAATACTCTGAGGCCCAAGTAGGCTAACTTCTAAATTGGTTCCTTCATCTGTGGCAGCTTTCAGTATTCGAAGATGGCTATCATGTCACCTCTTCACTGACCTTTCTCCAGACTAAACGTACTAACTCCTTCAACCTTTCCTTATAGTATTTGGTTTCCAAGTATATCATCAACTTCATCATCCTTCTCTGGATACATTCCAGAGAATTTGTCAACATCCTTCTTAAACTGCAGTGCTTACAACTGAACACAGAATTCCAGGTGAGGTCTGATCATTATTCCTTGTGAATTGGACACTATGCGTCCTGCCAGTTTACCTGCTGTATAATGCTAATATGAAACTGATCTGTATTTAGATTTGGTTTACAACTCTAGAATCTTTCTGCATTTTATGCATGCACCCATCCTTATTGTGCTGCATCTTCTCTGTTTCTTTATCCAAAACTGATATAAAGTTAGTAAACACTATGTTGTATCTCATTTGTCACCACTTCTTCCAAATAGATTGGACTCACTGAGGACCATTCAGTGCAAATACAATCAAACAATTACGACAGATAAATATCTCCATAAAACAGTACAACCTTCTCTATATTTTACTAATTTGTTAAAAAGAATATAACCTTGCCAAAATCAAAATATGACTCTTATGATGTACAAAAAAAGGAGGCAGCATTAATTTGACATAATTTAAAAATTCCATGCTTATGATGAATGTTTTTTAAAAATATGGCATAGTTTGCTGAAGAAACCATAGATTGAGGGCATATATAATTCTAAGGCATCCTTACATTTAACTGCAGCTGCAGTAAATTGGTCCCAACACATTCTAGAATACTAATGATATATTGCATTTTACAAGAGTACCATTGTGAAGATTGAGTAGCAACATGGACATAAAAATTGCCCTTCCATCATACCATGATACCCCGAGTAAGTTTTATTGTTCATAATTTCCTTTTTAATGAAACTAGAACTTGGATACTGAAACTTAAGATTTTTATATGTCACCATATTAAAGAAGTCCATGAGAAAGTACTTTACCAATCCCTGTTGAATCTTCAACCATTGGATTTATTTCTACCATAGTGGCATCAAATTTAATGAAAAGGTTGTATATTTTAATCATATTTTCAGCTGCTTCATCTACCAAATTAGCAGGAAATCCCATTTTCTGGGCTAGCTAAAAATAAAATAAAAGAGGAAGACAGTAAGAAACCAAATACTGTATTATTTTATATTACAAATAAATATGCATAGCATACATCTGGGACACTCAACAATAAGTGTTATCTGTAGTGAGGGACCCTCTGCTCATCTGAGGACAGATGAACCATATTGCCAAAATTCCTGTTACATTTCAAAAATTTTGAAAAAACCCTGATGAAAGCAATGTAAAACATGAAGCCCTTCCTTCCGTAAATTTGTGCGGTGATCCTCAGTGATCATCCAGTCAATCCTCTTGGGGAAAAAAAAATAGAAATCCACTTGTAGTATAGTTTTGATTAAGCATTGTGTGACTAACAAACCAAACAAAGATAAACTAACATTTTTGTTTTTGTTCCTAATTCTTGTTTATTTTTAAATTTTAAATTTTATGAATGTTTAAAAAGTCCAGAATGCATGCATAACTTCCATTAAAAATATATTGAGAGCCTGTGAATTATGACACTGATGAAACTGCTAATTAATATAGACAACATTAAGATAGATGGACCGAAGACCTAGTTCTTATTGAACTTACAAAAATGATGATGACACTAAAAACATTTAATATATTCTTGAAATTCCCATAGTGCATCTCGGTCAAAAAACAGGATGTTATGCAACAAAGCCCACATGCAAAACAAAATATGCCATACATTGTATCAACATATTCTATTTAAGGACAAATTACAACAATCTATATTGCAGCTTCCTTCCCATAGAACAGTGATGGCGAACCTTTTAGACACCGAGTGCCCAAACTGCGTGCGCGCATGCCCAAACGGAAAGGTGTGCGTGTGTGCACAAACACGCACATGTGCGCATGCATGCACGGACATGTGCGACCACATGCACGGACATACGCGCATGCGCAGCAGAGACCCAAAGACCAGCTGGCCGGAGGGGCTCCCAACACCGGCAGCGCTGCAAGAGGTAAGAGCTTTTTCTTTCATGAGCTTCTGTTTCGTCGTTTGCAGGCAAACAGAAGCTCATGAAAGAAACACCACAGAGATCTGACCTGGGGCGACGGCGCGCATGCCAGCAGAGGGGGCTCTGCATGCCACCTCTGGCACACGTGCCATAGGTTCGCCATCACAGCCATAGAACATTTCCCTGGGAATCCATCCAATATATTTTTATCAGTTCAACAGGTTGCACCACTTATGTTATACACGTGCTGTCACTGAGCAAAAAGGGCCAGTTCATTACCCTGATGGCTTGTTCTTTTTTAATGCCTTCTACAATGTCAATTGGTTCCTTTGCGATTGCATCAGGATTCTCGGCAGCCACATCTTCAATATTGACACCACCCTGAGCACTGCCAATGAGAACAGGCCCCTGAAAAGAGGAAATGTGTTAGCAAATTAGTACTATATTAGTACTGTTTAAAACCAGAAACCACATTCATACTCTGTTTAGCCTCTGGCTAGAACAAAGGCTTTTTAATAGGCTTCCAGAAAATAGAGCTATATATTAATGGTAACTAATGAGGGTGAATGCTTGTGACTGAGTGGAAGACAAATCAGTAAAAGCAGTTTATTAATATAAATGTGATAGCCACATAATTTTAAATTCTGATAACTATTCTAGCCTTCTTTGTTGTTATAGCAAAAACCCTGTAATAGAAATCCTGTAAAAAAATGCATCATTTATGGATTTTTAATATAAGTTGACTGTCAAAGACAATAAGAGTCTGGTATCAACTTGTGGTACAGTACATACAGGTAAGGATTCCAAGCAGCTTTAACAGTTTTCATTTTATGCAAAAATGTTTTAATCCAGAGGACAAATACTTTCTACCCACATATTTCCAAATATCCAACTACCCCTCAAGCCATGACCCAAAAGTGGCAAACAAGGTATCATTTTAATATTTTTATAATATTTAATTCTGTAATATTTATTTATCTATTTTATTTTTATTTTAGGAAATTTATATCACCGCCTATTCGCACACGGTGACTTAAGGCAGCTTACAGGAATATAAAAACCTCATATATAAAACAATGAAACTAATACTTACTACTGCAATGCGCTCTACATGGGGCTACCCTTGAAGAGCATCCGGAGATTCCAACTGGTACAAAATGCGGCTGCGCGTGCTATGGTGGGTGTACCAAGGTACACCCACGTGACACCTATACTCCGCCAGCTGCATTGGTTGCCCATTAGTCTCCGGGTCCAATTCAAGGTGTTGATCATCATCTTTAAAGCCCTTCATGGCTTAGGACCAGGTTATCTCCAGGACCGCATCCTGCCTCATACTTCCCTTCGACCGGTTAGGGCCCACAGAGTTGGCCTCCTCCAGCTCCCGTCAGCCAAGCAATGCCGGCTGGCGGGCTCTAGGGGGAGGGCCTTCTCTGTGGCAGGCCCCGTGCTCTGGAACCAACTTCCCCCAGAGACCCGAACTATCCCCACCCTGCTGGCCTTCCGAAAAGCCGTTAAGACGTGGCTTTTCCTGCAGGCAGGGGGCAGAGCTTAATGCCAGCTGAACTCTCCCCCGAGTATGTCTGGTTCTTGTCTGGTTGTTTTTTATACTGCAATTTTTAATTTTTATATTATGTTTTTAATTTTGTTTATTGGTTATTCTTGTATTTTCCTGTGCTGTACGCCGCCCTGAGTCCCTCGGGAGTTGGGCGGCATATAAGAAAGCCAAATAAATAAATAAATAAATAAATAAAAGCAAATAATCACATAATAAATAAAATGATAACCTCCCACCCCCCAACCCTGACGATAACACATCACACAAGCCATTTTATGGGCTCCATCCTGCTCTGCGTTTCCCAGGCCCACTGGCAGAACCAGGTCTTCAGACCCTTCTGGAAGAGTGTTAGAGTGGGGCCATTCTACTCTCTGGGGGAATGATGTTCCAGAGAGAGGGAGCCACCACGGAGAAGGCCCTTCTTCTTATGGGTCCCCCCCCCAGGTGTATCTCCCTAGGGCAGGGGTGTCAAACTCAATTTCACTGAGGGCTGTATCAGGGTTGTGTTTGACCTTGGGGGGCCAGGGTGGTGTGGCCAGGGTGGGCATGGCCAGCTCAACGTCACTCATATTGGGGGTGCCTGTGGTGGCCCAAGCGCTCTGCCAGTGAAAATGGGCTCCTGAGCTCCATTTTCAGCTGCGATGGCCTCCTGCAACCCTCTGCCAGTGAAAAAAGACCTTGTGAGGGCCGCCCACGGCCCTCTCGAGCTCCGTTTTTGGCTGCGACAGCCTCCTGCAGCCCTCTGCCAGCAAAAACAGAGCTTGGGAGGGCCATGTGCAGCCCCTCCCGAGCTCTATTTTCGCTTGCAAAGGCACCACGGGCTGGTCCTTTGCTGTTTCCAAGGCAGCCCCGCGGGCCAGATCTAAGCACCCCGTGGGCTGGATCCAGCCCCTGGGCCTTGAGTTTGACACCCCTGCCCTAGGGGATGGGACCCGCAACATTCCTTGCCCCCCTGCTCTGGTGGGTGAGGTAGATGTGACTGGCAAGAGATGGTCCCTCAGATAACCTGGTTCCAAGCCATGAAGGGCTTTAAAGGTGACAACCAGCACCTTGAATTGCACTAGGAAGCAAATCAGCAACCAATGCAGCTCCCGCAGGAGAGGTGATACATGTGCACACCAAGGTTTGCACAAAACCATGTGGGTCGCTGCATTTTGTACCAACTGGAGCTTCTGGATGCTCTTTAAGGGCAGCCCCATGTAGAGCGGGGCTACTTAATATAAAAGTATATTAAAGAAAACTGGAAATTATATGATTATATGATTGATTATATATGACAAGATTTTTATGTAGCAAAGTATTTTCACAGGGTAACTGTCTGTACTTGGCAGATGCACTTGCCTGAAATGACCGTTCCATGGTTATGGCAAAATAGTATTCTCTCCTGGGATATCTGCGTTCACAAATAAATACTTGATTGCATATCCTGCCCTTTTCTCCTGTTTGTTTGGTATACAACTTTTTTCCAATCATTTTTGAGGATATCTCTTTTGCTTCTTCTGGACTAAAAAAAAATCAAGTATTAACAATAGAGGAAAGTAGAAATACTGTATTTTTAAAAATTGCATTCTATTATGGACAGATGGAGAATGAGGCTGCTAGGACTAGATATAAACTTTAATTACTAGGTTCAGAGAATCTCTTAAAACCAGTTACTTAGAATCGGAAGTGGAAAGATTTGTTCAGGTTCCTCTGTAAACATCCCATAGGCCAGGGGTCCCCAACCTTTTGGACCTCAGGGACCACCAAGGTCATAATTTTAAATCCCGCGGACCACCAAATTCATAAGAGAGATGAGAGTTTGCAGAGAGCTGATCTAGCATCTGTAATGGACAGCAAAGCTAAGGTTGAATCCGGCTGTTTCTCTTCCCTAACAGGCGGCCAAGCTAACTGCCTGAAGGACCCCAGCCTGTCTCTGGGAGTCAAAGAGCTGAAGCGCGAGCAGCGCAAGAAACTTCGGCTGGGCTCCTCAAGAGAAATGCAAAGATTTCTCTGCTGACCACCAAAATTTTCCCACGGACCACCAGTGGTCCGCGGACCACCGGTTAGTGACCTGTGCTATAGGCATTATCTGGCCGCTTGGATTCCAAATGTAGAACTACCGTATGTTCCGGCGCATAAGACGACTGGGCGTATAAGGCGACCCCCAACTTTTCCAGTTAAAATATAGAGTTTGGGATATACTCGCCGTATAAGACTATCCCTCCTACCATCTTTTTCTTTCTTTCTTTCTTTCTTTCTTTCTTTCTTTCTTTCTTTCTTTCTTTCTTTCTTTCTTTCTTTCTTTCTTTCTTTCTTTCTCTTTCTTTCTTTCTTTCTTTCTTTCTTTCTTTCTTTCTCTTTCTTTCTTTCTTTCTTTCTCTCTCTCTCCCTCCCTCCCTCCCTCCCTCCCTCCTTCTTTCTCCCTGCAAACCAATCCCCACTGTGGCTCCTTTCTCCCTCGCCCAGCCCTCTTCCAAGACGCCAAGTACGGAGAACCGCACCAAGCGAGGTAGGTGGGTGGGCTGCTCCCCTCCCCTCCCTTCGGAGGAAGAAGGAGCCTGTCGCCGTCTCTCGCGGGGCTCCAGCCACCCGACTGAGTCCCCGACCACGGCGTTGGCAAGGTTAACGCACATGGGAGGGAAGGAGAGAGAGCGCTACCGCCACGCTGCTGCTATCGCCGCTCCGATATTTCTTCGGTGGGCGCACGCGGGACGGGACCACGGAGCAGAGGCGCCTGGAGAGTGGGGCGAGAGGCACGGGGATGCCAGAAGTGGCGGCGTTGGTGGCAGCCCCTGTCCGCGTCTACCGCCCGCCTCTTGCCTTAAGCCGCCAGGCGCCTCTGCTCTGCAGTCCTTCCCGCATGCGCCCACCTGCTGGGAAGGCTGCGGCTGGCGGCCACAGCCTTCCCAGCAGGAGACCGAGATGCAGGGCGTCGTCGGGGCTCCTTTGGCTGCTTGGCTGGAGAATGGCGGGGATGCGGCCGCGGCTGTTTTTGAGTTCCCCCCGGCTCGGAAGTTTCAGTACCCGCCGCATAAGACGACCCCCGACTTTTGAGAAGATTTTCAAGGGGTAAAAAGTCGTCTTATACACCGGAACATACGGTACATAGATCATATCCAGCATTGCTCTTCTTACAGTCAATTTTTCAAATAACAAACATGATTAGAATTCTGATATTGAAATAATTCAAGAAAATGTCTGAATGTAGTAGATTTCTAAAATCTAAAATAGCATTCATCTATTGATTTAACTTACGAAAAAACTATTTTCACTCCTCCTTTAAGACCACCTTCAAATGTTCCTTTTCCCCTGCCACCTGCTAAAACTTGTGCCTTTACAACAAGATCCTTTGTACCTAGAATAAAAAGGGACAAGGCAAGAACTGTCTTAATTTAAATATTAAAAATTGCATGACATCTTTTAATCTATAGCAATTGTAAATCTAGTTTTGAAAATCAGTGACAAAATAATTCATTCAAAGACAGAAACTATTCTTTGCATAATGAAGAAAAAAATGAAATCAACTTTTTATTATTGTAAAATATCCTAGGTGTCAAGCTAGAAAAATATACAGCTCAAGAAAGATTCCAATAAGATTATGAACTTGTTCCTCAAGATGTAACTTTGCTATTTGCTTTTTAACTGAAAAAAGTCAGAAGTGCAGTAGCTGTTAGTGAAAGGAGATTACTATCACAAATGCTTCTGTAAACAGTCAGCTGAGACCAAATATTTCACTTCTAGATAAGCTTAAAACAGCAGCATAGGGTTGTAAGATGTTTCAGCATTAAAAATGCTCAAAATATTTTAGCGCTTGTGGAACAAAAAATAGTGTTAACAAAAAGTTTGCTGCCTTTCCTTTTGACATCATTCCCAATTAAAAAGTAATTAGGGTTCACATTTGTATTAGTATGCTTAATCATGAAATATAGCAAAATAAAATGCCTACTGCCTGAATGAATCAAACTTAACTTTTAGTCAATCTCTTTCAACCCAACTCACTTCACAGGATTGATGCTGTGGGGAAAACAGCAGGAAGGAGTATTGGGTATGCCTTGAGTTACAGTATGTCACAGAAGTGAGTACACCCCCTCACATTTTGTAAATATTTAAGTATATCTTTTCATGTGACAACACTGAAGAAATGACACTTGGCTACAATGTAAAGTAGTGAGTATACAGCTTGTATCACAGTGTAAATCAGTGGTGGGTTGCTCCTGGTTTGGACCGGTTTTTAGAACCGGTAGCGCCGGGAGGCTCCGCCCACCCACCCGGGACGCTTCTGCGCATGTGCAGAAGTGTTGCGCACTCGGGCAAGCGAGCGTGCAAAGCAGCAGCAAAATCATTTACAACCCACCACTGGTGTAAATGCGCTGTCCTCTCAAAATAACGCAACACACAGCCATTAATGTCTAAACTGCTGACAACAAAAGTGAGTACACCCCTAAGTGATAATGTCCAAATGGGGCCCAAGTGGCCGTTTTCCCTCCCTGGTGTCATGTGACTCGTTAGTGGTAGAAGGTGTGAAGGGGGAGCAGGTATGTTAAATTTGGTGTTATCGCTTTCTCTCTCTCATAGTGGTCACTAGAAGTTCAACATGGCACCTCATGGCAATGAACTCTCTGAGGATCTGAAAAAATGAATTGTTGCTCTACATGAAGATGGCCTAGGCCAGTGATGGCGAACATTTTAGACACCCAGTGCCCAAATTAAAAGGTGCGCGCAAGCGAACGCGCACAGCTGGAAACTCACGCATACGGACATTTGCATATGCATGTGCAGACATGACGCATGTGCAGCAGAGACCCGAAGACCAGCTGGCCGGCGGGAGGCTTGGCATCCCAACACCGGCAGCACGGCAAGATCACGTGTTCCATAGGTTCGCCATCACGGGCCTAGGCTATAAGAAGATTGCCAAGACCCTGAAACTGAGCTTCAGCACGGTGGCCAAGACCATACAGCGGTTTAACAGGACAGGTTCCACTCAGAACAGGCCTCGCCAGAGGTGGGTTCCTCCAGTTTGGATCGGTTCACCCGAACTGGTAGCGACCCGCTGATGACATCATGATGATGTCACGGAACCAGTTCGGTCGGTGCTGGTCCGTGGGCGCTGCCATCTTTTTTTTTTTGAATTTTTTTTGGGGGGGAATTTTTTTAAATTATTTTTTTCTTCTGAGCATGCGTAGAAGCAGAGTTTCCTGCACTGCTCATGCGTTGCCATCTTGTTTTCAGCTTTTTTGGGAGGGGATTTTTTTGCCACTGCGTATGTGCGTGTGAGACACACGTGTGCGCCCATGAGGCGTGGCCACGCGGCATGGGAGGAAGTGAACTGGCAGTGAGGTGTTAGAACCCACCCCTGAGCCTCGCCATAGTCGACCAAAGAAGTCGAGTGCCCATGCTCAGTGTCATATCCAGAGGTTAGCTTTGGTAAATAGACGTATGAGTGCTGCCAGCATTGCTGCAGAGGTTGAAGGGGTGGCTGGTCAGCCTGTCAGGGCTCAGACCATACGCCACACGCTGCATCAAATTGGTCTGCAGGGCTGCCGTCCCAGAAGGAAGCCTCTTCTAAAGATGAGGTACAAGAAAGCCCGCAAATGGTTTGTTGCAGACAAGCAGATTAAGGACATGGATTTCTGGAACCATGTCCTGTGGTCTGATGAGACCAAGATAAACTTATTTGGGTCAGATAGTGTCAAGCGTGTGTGGTGGCAAACAGGTGAGGAGTTCAAAGACAATTGTGTTTTGCCTACAGTCAAGCATGGTGGTGGGAATGTCATGGTCTGGGGCTGCGTGCTGCCGGCATTGGGGAGCTACAGTTCATTGAGGGAACCATGAATGCCAACATGTACTGTGACATACTGAAGCAGAGCATGATCCCCTCCCTTCAGAGACTGGGCCGCAGGGCAGTATTCCAACATGATAACGACCCCAAACACACCTCCAAAACGACCACTGCCTTGCTAAAGAAGCTGAGGGTAAAGGTGATGGACTGGCCAAGCATGTCTCCAGATCTAAACCCTATTGAGCATCTGTGAGGCATCCTGAAACGGAAGGTGGAGGTGCGCAAGGTCTCTAACATCCACCAGCTCCATGACATCATCATAAGAGCTGAAGTGGTGCAGTGGTTAAATGCTGCGACTGCAGGCTGACTGCTAGTTCAACAGTTCAGCTGTTCAAATCTCACTAGGCTCAAGGTTGACTCAGCCTTCCATCCTTCCGAGGTGGGTAAAATGAGGACCCAGATTGTTGGGGGCAATATGCTGAACTCTGTAAACCGCTTAGAGAGGGCTGTAAAGCACTATGAAGCGGTATATAAGTAAAGTGCTATTGCTATTGCTATATGAAGGAGTGTAAGAGGACTCCAGTGGCAACCTATGAAACTCTGGTGAACTCTATGCCCAAGAGGGTTAAGGCAGTGCTGGAAAATAATGGTGGCCACACAAAATATTGACAATTTGGGCCCCATTTGGACATTATCACTTAATGGTTTACTCACTTTTGTTGCCAGCAGTTTAGACATTAATGGCTGTATGTTGCATTATTTTGAGGGGACAGCACATTTACACTGTTATACAAGCTGTATACTCAGTACTTTACATTGTAGCCAAGTGTCATTTCTTCAGTGTTGTCACATGAAAAGATATAAATATTTACAAAATGTGAGGGGGTGTACTCACTTCTGTGACATACTGTATATATACAAAGGTAGGATAAAAATGTAATAATAAACAGCCACTATCAACACTTGAACTGTAAAGAACCTCAATCATAAATATTGTTGTGCAGAAGCAGCTTTTATCATAAAGCTGCACTACTTTTTAATGGAGATTTTTTAATTAGTTGATTTTTAATATTAATATTTTTTTAATTTTTAGGTAATTTAATAATTTTAATTAGGTTAATATATTTTTAGTAGCATTTATCTGTTTGTTGTTGTTAGTTGCAAAGTCATGTCCGACCTATTGCGACCCCATGGACAATGTTCCTCCAGGCCTTCCTGTCCTCTACCATCCTCTGGAGTCCATTTAAGCTCATCCAGCCATCTCATTCCCTGTCATCCCCTTCTTCTTTTGCTCTCAATCTTTCCCAGCATTAGGCTCTTCTCCAGTGAGTCCTTCCTTTCATTAGGTGGCCAAAGTATTTGAGTTTCATCTTCAGGATCTGGCCTTTTAAAGAGCAGTCAGGGTTGATCTCCTCTAGGACTGACCGGTTTGATTGCCTTGCAGTCCAAGGGGACTCGTAGGATACTTCTCCAGCACCATAGTTCAAAGGCCTCAATTCTTTGGCGCTCAGCCTGTCTTATGGTCCAACTTTCACAGCCATACATTGCAACTGGGAAAACCATAGCCGTGACTATATGAACTTTCGTTGGCAGCGTGATGTCTCTGCTTTTTAGTATGCTGTCGAGATTTGCCATAGCTTTCCTCCCCAGGAGCAACTTCTTTTAATTTCTTGGCTACAGTCCCCATCTGCGGTGATCTTAGAGTCAAGGAAAATAAAATCTGTCACTACCTCCATTTCTTCCCCATCTATTTGCCAGGAATTGAGAGGGCCGGATGCCATGATCTTAGTTTTCTTAATGTTGAGTTCTAAGCCAACTTTTGCACTCTCCTCCTTCACCCGCATCAAGAGGCTCCTTAGTACCGCTTCACTTTCTGCCATTAGAGTGGTATCATCTGCATATCTGAGGCTGTTGATATTTCTCCCCGCAATCTTAATTCCAACTTTTGATTCATCTAGCCCCGCCTTTCTCATGATGTGCTCTGCATATAAGTTAAATAGGCAGGGCAACAGTATACAGCCTTGCCGGACTCCTTTCCCAATTTTGAACCAATCAGTGGTTCCGTGTCCAGTTCTCACTGTTGCTTCTTGACCCACATATAAGTTTCTCAAGAGATGGTCTGGTACTCCCATCTTGCCACAATTTGTTGTGATCCACACAATCAAAGGTTTTAGCATAGTCAATGAAGCAGTAGATGTTTTTCTGGAACTCCCTAGCTTTCTCCATGATCCAGCATATGTTGGCAATTTGATCTCTAGTTCCTCTGCCTCTTCGAAATCCTGCCTGTACTTCTGGTAGTTCTCGATCCACATACTGCTGGAGCCTAGCTTGTAGGATTTTGAGCATAACTTTACTAGCATGTGAAATGAGTGCAATGGTGTGGTAGTTTGAACATTCTCCATTGGAGGTTGAAGCCAGCATTCAGTGAGGGTTGTCCACAGCCAATCACATCAAGGGCTGAGTCTGTCAATCAAAAACTGAGCCTCTGTCCTCCTCCTCCTTGGATATTGGCCCAGTTTAGACTCAGCCCTTCAAAAAGGCTAGACGTGGATTTACACCTCTCTGACTGCTTGCTTCAACTGTAAGTTTTTTTTAAAAAAAAAGAAAGAAAGAAAGAAAAATGCATGAGGATTGACTTAGTTAAGAAAGGAAAAATAACAACAGTTAGGAAACTGTTTCCTTCTCCCGTCCCCAGGCATTAACAAATCGCCACTTGTGGCTGTTAAACGCCTCGATTCCAGCTGCCCCCTCTCTTCCCCCTCTGCTCATTGTCTGGGGAACGGGCTTGCAAGCCCTGAGGGGAGCGTTGTTTGCCATCGGCCGGTGCTTGCACTCCGATGAGGCTGGAGGGACACTCCCTTACCAAAGCTCCTAAGGAGCACAGATACAGGGGAGAATTCAAGACTCACAGATTGTATTTCTGGTAAGGCCGATCTTGCGGCTGGCTTCTTTTAGCCTGGAGACTCGGCGGCGCGGTTTTTAAGCTCAGCGCCGGCCGATCTTTTCAAATTTGGCTGTTTTTTCCCGCCCTTTCGCCTCCTGAGCCGGTCGCCATCTTGGGAGCGCCGCGCCATCTAGCGGCGTGCGCAACTCGCTATTTTTAGCTGATTCACGATGGCTGAGGCTGGGAAGGCTCCGGCGAAGCCGAAGAGGCCAGCAAGAACGCAGAAAGGGCCCGATTCTGGGGAGGAGATTACTCCTGCCCCGATAGAAGCCAAGCAGCCTAAATCGACCCAAGGTTCTAAGGCTGCAGAACGCGACGAGAGGAGGCGTGATCGGGCGCTACAGCGCATAGTGGACAGGGCGGATCAGCAAGAGGAGGCCATGGCACATCCAAAACACCAGGTAGTGATCCAGGCCCAGGTCCACAATCTGGATGCCCCAGCTCCTACGCTCTTAGACCCCAATGTCTGGGGGGAAGGAGGCCTGGTCTCCTCTGCCCAGGGAAATCCCCAGGAGATTGCTACTGCATTTGGACCAGATATCCCTGTGGCCTCTGCTCCCACCATAGACTGGACACAGGCGGCTAGGCCCCCTGCTAGTGTGGCCTCCAGCTCCCTGACTTCTCAGGCAGGCCCTTCACATCAGCCTGATCAGCCAAGCTGGCAGATGGTCATGGCAGCAACAGTGCAACAGTGCCTAGCTGGATTCCAGCAAATACAGGCCTCTGCCCAGGCCATTCCATCTAGGCCTTCTAGTCATGCACATTCTCAGTCCCTCAGGGGGGCAGCCATTGCTGAAGACTCATCTGATGATTCCAGTGAGGATATCAGACCTGCCACCCTGGAAGAGGGTGAGTGTGATCCCACAGCACTATCAGAGGATGAAGGCCTCGCTCCAGAACAACCCACTTCAGTGGGCTTATTCCCACCTGCCTTATTCAAGTCGTTACTACATAAGGCCAGGAATGTAGCAGGCCTGGCCTCTGCTCCAGTAACAACAGATGCTGCGACTTCTTCATCCAAAGTTCCAGTTTTTGAAGAACAGGTGACAGAGCTGGATGTTATTCCAGCGCCCAAGATATTCCTGGACAACGTGTAGCGACAGTTCGTGGCTCCAACCTCAGGACCAATGCCTTCCGCGCAGGACAAGAGATTCTTTAATACGGCGGCTGAACTGACGGGTCTACTCTCCCCTCCATCGGTGGATGTTCCGGTAGCTGCGCTCCACTCTCCAAATCCCATACCGGGGGAAGCTGAGGAGCTCCTGAAACCGGATGATCGTCGACTAGAACAACTCCTGCTAAAGTCCCACCATGCCTCGGCCTGGGCGGTTCGCGCTTCCTGCTCTGCATCCTTCTTTGCCAGATCGTCTCTCTTGTGGCTGCGCCAGCTCCAGGAGTGGATCCCCTCATCAGAACTTCGCATTCATCAAGACCTCAATAAAGTCATAGCTGCAACTCAATTTACTGCTGATGCTACACTCAGGGCAGCACGCTTTTCTTCAAAATCCATTGCGGCTGCCACCGCAGGTCGCAGGGTGAACTGGCTCAAGAACTGGACTGCCGATGCTCGCCAAAAATGGCGCCTGGCATCTAAGCCGATTGCGGGTCAATCCCTTTTTGGGGAGGTTTTAGACCCGTTACTGGTGGAGTCTAAGGATCGTAGGAAGGTCCTTCCAACTTATAACAAAAAAGGTTCTTTCCGTCATAACCCATATCCTAGACGGCCCTTTCGATCGGCTGACCAGGGTTCCAATCTGCCCCGAACCCCAGGTCAGTATGGCCAGAGGTCCTTTTACCAGGATAGAGCGGCCAGGGGCAGATCTTACAAACGTCCCTATAGGGGATGGGGTAACAAGTTTTCCAGACGAGGCAAATAATTTATCTCAGGATTTCCCAATTGGAGGTAGACTAGCCAGGTTTGCGGATACCTGGGAATTGACCACTCAGGACGTCTGGGTTAGACAAACTATCCGTTTTGGGTTATCATTGGAATTTTGGTCACGGCCCACTCCAAGTTTTATACCCTGTCATGTTTCTGGAGTTCCAGAAAAGCGCCGGTTAATGGAACAGGCCATCCACCATCTCCTGGAGATTAGGGCCATTGAACCGGTCCCTAGGGAACAAAGGGGAGCAGGAGTATACTCAATACTTTTTCTGGTTCCTAAACCCTCCGGGGATTGGCAACCTATACTTGATCTCAAAAGGTTAAACCAGTTTGTTAAATATCGCAAATTCAAAATGCAATCCCTACGTTCCATCCTCAGGGGTATCCATAGGGGTGACTATCTGGTCTCCTTGGACCTATCCGAAGCATATCTCCACATCCCCATAGCACCTACAGACAGGAAGTTTCTCCATTTCTGCCTGGCTGGAAGACACTTCCAGTATCGAGCACTCCCGTTTGGCCTCTCCTCAGCCCCCCGAGTCTTTACAAAGATCTTGGCGGCATTGGAGGCTCACCTTCGCTCCTTAGGGGTTCGGGTCCAGTGCTACCTGGACGATATTCTGCTTCAGGCTTCTTCCAGGTCCTTGGCAGAGCGTCATGTGCAAGTAGTGCTGGACGAGCTCCAACGACATGGCTTCTCGGTAAACCACCGTAAGAGCTGTCTGGTTCCTAGTACCTCAATTCTCCATTTGGGCTCAATTATAGATTCCCAGCAGTGCAAGGTTTTCCTATCCCCCGAGCGACAGGACAGCATTAGGGTCATCATAGGTAATATCAACCGCTGTCCATCAGTTTCTCTAGTCCTGTTGGCCACACTACTGGGAAAAATGATATCGTGCATCGATATCGTGCCCTGGGCACGGTTGCACTCCCGTAGATTGCAGTGGTTCTTACTTCCCCTTATTCCCCCGGGTCAGTCCCCCCCTGCAGTTTGGGTTCGTTTGCCCTCTCAAGTTAGACAATCCCTAGTCTGGTGGACATCCTCAGCCTTGGAAGAAGGCTCTTCCTTCCTCCTACCAGATAGAATTACAGTAACCACAGATGCCAGCCTCTCAGGCTGGGGGGCACACATTCAGGGCCAACTGGCCCAGGGTACCTGGTCTAGGGAGGAATCCAAATGCCCCATTAACCTACTAGAACTTCGCACTATCCGTTTAGCGTTAAAGAGCTTTAAGACTAGAATAGAAGGTTCTCATGTGTTGGTCCTCACCGACAATGTCACGGCCAAAGCACATGTTAATAGGCAAGGGGGAACACGTTCAGCGGCCCTGCTTGAGGAGGCCTTGTCCCTGGGTCTGTGGGCAGAGAAACACCTTATTTCCCTTTCAGCGGAATATATTTCAGGGGAAGCCAACAAGCAGGCTGATTGGCTCAGCCGTCGGGATTTAGATCAGACCGAATGGCAACTACATCCAGGGGTGTTTCAGGATATTATTCATAGATTTGGTTTACCTTTAATTGATCTGTTTGCTACCCCACAGAATGCACAGCTCAGCCGGTTCTACTCTCGCTTCCCGACGGAAGGCGCAGAAGCAGTCGACGCCCTGCGCTCACCTTGGCCCCAGGGACTCCTGTATGCCTTCCCTCCCCTCCCTCTGCTCTCCAGGGTCATCCAGAAAATATTAAAACATTCTGCGGAGGTGATTCTGATTGCCCCTCACTGGCCACGCAGGGTTTGGTTCGGGGATCTCCTTTTCTTCTCCCGCGGTCACCCGTGGAGACTGCCCCCCCTTCCGGATCTGCTCCAACAGGGGGAAGTGGTTTACCCGGACCCTCAGTGGTTACGCTTGACCGCATGGCGGTTGAGCGGGAGGTCTTAAAACGACAACATTATGATCTGGACACCATCGAAGTCATCTTGGCCTCCAGGCGTCCTTCCACTAACAGAGTGTATCAGAATACCTGGAAGGCTTTCTGTGAGTGGTGCAGACTGGAGGGTATCTCTCCTCTTTATGTGCCCATTCCTCTCCTACTCCGTTTCCTCAAGAAAGGACTAAATTTGGGGTTGGCCCCTAACACCCTTAGACGCCAACTGGCCGCATTTTCCACCATTCTCTCCTGCCCAAATTGCCCCTCTCTGGCACATGTGCCCACGGTGCATAGGTTCCTTAAAGGAGCCTCCAACATCTGCCCGCCAGTCGTGCACCGTTTTCCCACCTGGGACCTACCCCTGGTCCTGGAGGCCCTAACCGGTCCCCCCTTTGAACCTTTAAGAGAGGCGCCCCTTAGCCTCCTGTCTTACAAGGTAGCTTTCCTTGTGGCTATAACATCAGCCAGACGTATCTCCGAGCTCTCAGCTCTCTCTATTCGGCAGGACCTTTGTCTTTTCCATCCAGACAGAGTGGTCCTCCGTCTAGACCCTTCCTTCCTTCCCAAAGTAAATTCCTTATTTCACCGTTCCCAGGAAATCATTCTCCCGTCCTTCTGTGCCCACCCACGTCATCCTAGAGAGCGTCAGTGGCATACTCTGGACGTGAGGCGTGCCTTGAAGGCTTATATCAACCGTACTTCGGCCTTTCGTAAATCAGAAGCCTTGTTTGTTGCCTTCCTTCCCCGTTCCATGGGGCTCAAGGTTTCATCCCCTACCATAGGGAGGTGGATCAGAGCCACAATCACTAGAGCTTATACCTCAGCTGGAAAGCCGGTACCAGAGACTATCACGGCCCATTCCACCCGCAGCGCCGCTACGTCGGCTGCATGGAAGACTCGGGCTTCACTTGAGGAAGTGTGTAGGGCTGCTACTTGGGTTTCCCCTACTCAGTTCATACGCCACTATAAAATTGATTCTTATGCTTCTACAGAGGCAGCCTTCGGCAGGCGAGTGCTTCAACAGGTTGCTGTGCCTCTGTCCTAGTAGACACTGGGGAGGAGTGGTTGCTTTAGTTGCCCTCCCTCGGGACTCGTAGCTTGGGTATGTCCCTCACTGAATGCTGGCTTCAACCTCCAATGGAGAATGGGCGTTTACTTACCGTTGATACGCCCGTTCTCGTTGGTTGAAGCCAGCATTCAGACCCTCCCTTATGTTCTTTGGTTCTTATTGAATACGTTCTACACTGTTTTTTGCTCTACTACTTGTTGTATTAATAAATCCAGTTTTTTGTTACTTAACTCCGCAGTCTGAGGTGTGACTTACTCTCCTATTGGTGCAGTGTATTGTTTTTGTTCGGTTAACACTGTTCCTTTCCACGTCAAGTCTGTCTTTCAGCTTCGTCTAAACTGGGCCAATATCCAAGGAGGAGGAGGACAGAGGCTCAGTTTTTGATTGACAGACTCAGCCCTTGATGTGATTGGCTGTGGACAACCCTCACTGAATGCTGGCTTCAACCAACGAGAACGGGCGTATCAACGGTAAGTAAACGCCCATTCTTTGCATTGCCCTTCTTTGGAATTGGAATGTAAACTGACCTTTTCCACTCCTGTGGCCACTGTTGAGTTTTCCAAATTTGGTGGCAAATTGAGTGTAGCACTTTTACTGCATCGTCTTTTAAGGTTTTGAATAGCTTAGCTGGAATACTGTCACCTCCACTAGCTTTGTTGTTCCTCAGATTTCCTAAGGCCCATTTGACTTCACATTCTAGGATGTCTGGCTTGAGGTCAGTGACCACCCCATCGTGGTGATCAGGGACGTTAAGCTCGTTCTTGTATAGTTCTTCTGTGTAATTTGGTCATCTCTTCTTAATCTCTTCTGCCTCTGTTAGGTCTCTGCCATTTTGGCCCTTTATCATGCCCATCTTTGCATGAAACGTTCCCTTCATATCTCCAATTTTCTTGAAGAGATCTCTGGTCCTCCCTATTCTATTGTTTTCTTCTATTTCTTTGCACTGTTCATTTAAAAAGGCATTCTTACCTCTTCTAGCTATTCTCTGGAATTCTGCATTCAATTGGGTGTATCTTTCTCCCTTGCCTTTCGCTTCCCTTCTTTCCTCAGCTATTTGCAAAGCTTCCTCAGACAGCCATTTTTCTTTCTTGCATTTCTTTTTCTTTGGGATGGTTTTAGTTGCTACCTCTTGTACAATGTTGCGAACCTCTGTCCATAGTTCTTCAGGCACTCTGTCTATCAGATCTAATTTCTTAAATCTATTTGTCACCTCTACTGAATATTCATCAGGGATATGATTTAGTTCATACCTGAGTGGCTTAGTGCTTTTCCCTACTTTCTTCAATTTAAGCCTAAATTTTGCAACGAGAAGCTCATGATACCGTTCTATAGAGGAATTATGGAGTCTGCCATCTGCACCTCTATAACTGTCTGGTTTGGTTCTGCAACCCAACAAAACAGACACAGACTTCAGAGGATAATCAGAACTGCAGAAAAAACAATTACTGCCATCCTGCCTTCCATTGAGGACCTGTATACTGCACGAGTCAAAAAGAGGGCCGTGAAAATATTTACTGACCCCTCGCATCCTGGACATAAACTGTTTCAACTCCTACCCTCAAAACGACGCTATAGAGCACTGCACACCAAGACAACTAGACACAAGAACAGTTTTTTCCCTAACGCCATCACTCTGCTAAACAAATAATTCCCTCACCACTGTCTAATTATTTACTAAGGCTGCAATACTACTACTATTAGTTTTTCTCATTGTTCCTATCACCCATCTCCTCCCACTTATAACTTGTTACTTGTATCCTTACGATTTATATCAATATTGTTTCCTGATTGCTTATTTGTACCCTATGACAATCATTGTTATACCTCATGATTCTTGACAAATTCTTTACTTTTATGTACACTGAGAGCATATGCACCAAAGACAAATTCCTTGTGTGTCCAATCACACTTGGCCAATAAAGAATTCTATTCTATTCTATTCTATTCTATTCTGTTCTGTTCTGTTCTGTTCTGTTCTGTTCTGTTTTGTTCTATTCTATTCTATTCTATTCTATTCTATTCTATTCTATTCTATTCTATTCTATTCTATTCTATTCTATTCTATTCTATTCTAATGAGCCACAGTCAGCTCCTGGTCTTGTTTTTACTGACTGTATAGAGCTTCTCCAACTTTGGCTGCAGAGCACATAGTCAATCTGATTTCTGTGTTGACTGTCTGGTGATGTCCATGTGTAGAGTTGTCTCTTGAGTTGTTGGAAAAGAGTGTTTGCTATGACCATTGTATTCTCTTGACAAAATTCTATCAGCCTGTGCCCTGCTTCATTTTGTACTCAAAGGCCAAACTTGCCTGTTATTCCGGTTATCTTTTGGCTTCCTACTTTAGCATTCCAATAAGGACATCATTTTTTGGTGTTAATTCTATAAGGTACGGTAGGGCTTCATAGAACTGGTCAATTTCATCCTCTTCAGCACCAGTGGTTGGGGCATGGACTTGGACTACTGTGATATTGAATGGTTTGCCTTGGATTCAAACTGAGATCATTCTGTCATTTTGGGGATTGTATCCCAGTATTGCTTTTCCTATTCTTTTATTGACTATGAAAGCTACTCCATTTCTTCTGAGGGATTCTTGCCCGCAGTAGTATACCTGATGGTCAGGTATACTACATACCAATTAATTCCAACCTGAAGACTTTTATTATTGAAATTTACAGTAGCTTCTTCCCAACATCTACTAGAATAGCTAAGCTATTCTAATTTAACTTAGAATAGCTAAGTTCATATGGATAGACTCTGGAATGGGGGTTAAAATAAACACATATGTTTAAAATGGTCCAAATCTCATGATTTTGGTATTTTCATTTGAAGAATGAAAACAGGGTACTGCATGAACCTATACATTTTATTGTATATAAAAGTCATTTACCTATTTGTTTTGCAATGTTGTAAGCTTCCTCTGGTGTCTGTGCAACCAATCCATATGGAACAGAAATGCCAGCATCTTTCAGTAATTCCATACTCAGGTACTCGTGCAGTGATAAGTTCCTTCGTTGCTGAACTTGAAATACACGTCTATTAAATAAAACTGGATTTCCACCTATAACCTGTGGAAATTAGAACACAGCTTTCAACTGAACAAAATTTTTTATTAACCCTTTAGCATTATTCTTTCAAATCAGCAGCCTGACATTTGCAGAAGTATATTGTATAACTACCAACTGGACCAAAAACCTCTGGCTCATAGAAATTCACAGGCTGAGATGGAAGCTCTGTTTCCCCAAATATAACATTTCCAATACTGAATGGTCCATATATACAATCTATGATTACAAACTATCATGTGATTAAATGCTTTTAAGAAAGGGTCAGGTGATGTGTTGGACTTTGATCTTTTGATCTTTGAAATTTGGAGATTTGTTTTTTTCTGTTCCAGTTTTTACAATGCCTTTTACCACGTTCTATAGTTCTTTAGTTTCTTTGTACATAAATTATGTATATTGAATCTACTATCAATATATGAATTGAGAAGGCTTTTGAGAAAGGCTGAAAGAGGAAATATAATAAATTTGCTTGTATTTTATGATTTTTGTAGATGAAAAATGTGTATGCCTTTTTTTCTTTTCCATATATTTCAGTGCTGTTTTGTTAAGGATCTCTGTATGGACATGTGTATGTATATATACGATAACGCACATACACATTGTAATTCTAATTAGCTTGATGTAATGAATAACATTGCACATTTATTGAAAAGGTAGTTACAAGACATTTCCACAAGATAAAACATTTCCCTTTCCAGATGTTCCTTTCGAAATTTATCAATCATCTGATTAAAACATCCTAAAAGCTTTAAAATGAAGCTTCAGGGTGAGGTTCTATGATGAACTGGACACTCCGAGGCAGCACAGATGGTGCAGCAATAGTGAATGGTGCCCAGTGTTGATTTCTGGTGGGCAAAAGTCTTTCCGCATAATGGAAAGAATGGGAAATTGCCCACTTGTGTCCTAGACAGCTGCTTCTCTTGAGCAGACTGTGGGATGAAAGTCTTGTGGTCTTCTTTTGAGTAGAGTAGCTGGAGGTCAAAGGAAAAAAAGAGCTTGCTTGAACTCTTAATGTGCAGTTAAAAGACAGTAAGTTCAACTAGCCATCACAAAAGAAATATGCTTTTGCAATAGATATTGCCACAGCATTTTAAATTGGCTTTACATTGTATCTCACTGCATTTGAATCAGGTTTACCTTAGCTGCTTACCAGAGTGCTTTAGCTCATACATTTCTGTTTCTATACCACAGGACCATTTTTGAAGTAGATTGACATGCACCAAAGAGTAACTGCAATAACATTGCTCCCTATTTCTGTTATCAACTAGAGCACTGACATAATTACCGATTAGCAATTATAAACATGCATCAAGAATTCCCTGTAATTGTATTCCAAATTAGTGATACAATTTATCAGTGGATGTTGCAGTGAGGCAGATAGTTAATGTAATCTCTCTACTACATTCAAGCTGTGTTTTGGCTAAAGTCTTACAGTGATGGAACACAGTAACACAGCAGGTTCCCAGGAAGGAAAGAGGGGGGTAAAACAAGACATGGCACAATCCCAATCTGGATCATGAGAAGAGGAAGAGATTTAGGATAGCCACTTCCTAGAACTGTGATGGTGAACCAATGGCACGCCTGCCACAGGTGACACACAGAGCCTTCTCTGTGGGCATGCCAGCTGTTGCCTCAGTCAGTTTCACCACGCATGCGTGCGCGCCTCCCGCCAGCCAGCTGGTCTTTGGGTCTCTGCTGCGCATGCGCAGGGCGCATGTGCAGGACCCACACACGAGTGGGGGGCATTCACATTGCATTTTGGGGCCTCACGTGGCACCCCCGTGCCCCATTTGGGCTTCCAGGTTGGTGCAGGAGGCTTTCCAGGCCCAAAATGGGGTGCAAGGGGCGTACGTGTGGCGCCCCGTTTTGGCTTCCAGGTTGGTGCAGGAGGCCTTCCAGGCCTAAAACAAGGTGTGGTGTGCCCCATTTTGGGCCTGGAAGGCCTCCTGCACTAACCTAGAAGCCAAAAATAGGTGAGGGGGATTGGGCACATGTGTGTGGGGGTGTCGCGCACACATGTGCAGAGGGTGAGTGGAGCGTGGGGAGGTCACATATGCACAGGGGTCGCATGCACATGGCACGCACGGGGGTCATGTGCACATGCGCAGGGGGTCATGTGACATTGTATTATGGGTGCGGGCGCCCAGGCGCGCTGTTGCACGCACGTTCGGCACGCAACAACAAAAAGGTTAGCCATCACTGCTATAGGGAGTTTTGTTTGTCAGAGTAAGTATGCTTACTTTGCAGAGTAAGTGTAAGGAAAGAAGACACTCTTTGTCCTGGAAGGCAATGATGGCTGTGGTTTAAGCATATCTCCAGGTTATATAACTGCTCTCTCTTGTCCAAAACAGGCAAATTCCCAAACTAGACAACTATGTTGCTTATTGGGATATAACCTCAACATACTGGGTTTCAACTAGCCTACCATTTTCTCCACATATTAATCCATAGCAGAGTTTATCATAATATTAAAAAAGAGAATATGAGATATTTAGAATGGTTTTAATGTAACTCCATTTCTTCTGACGATTGCTCCTAAAAGCTGCATAAAGATTTCAAACAGCATTTGTAACAGTATAAAATCCATAAAAACTTGACTTTCACATGACCATGGTATAACCACCCAATGATCCCCTTATGATCACACCTCCATAAATGGAATGGAACCATTGTAAAAAAAACCCCACCAATTTCCAATGCAAAAAGCTGGTCTGGAATATTATGGTTAACAGAATCAAAAACCACCGAGAGGTCAAGAAAAACCAACTAGGTTGCATTCCTTATACTTCTCTTCCTATATAGCTTATCCAATAGGTTTCACAACCAAGACTTGAAACCAGATCAAAACAGAACTAGATAATCTGCTTCTTCCAAGAGCATCAGCAGTTATGTAGCTACCACTTTCTAAATTCCCTTCCCCTGAAAGGAGATATTAACAGATTAATTATTGTTAAGATCCAAAGAAACCAGAGCTATTTTTTTATTTATACACCACTTATATTCAGCAAGTTTTCATTCTTCAAGGATGAAGTTACCTCTCTTTCAACCTGTTCAGCTAATCCTCTGAAACTTGATTAACTCAGCCGTGATGTGTAGGAGTTGAGCTGAGATACAGTCTAACACAAGTTTCTTGTCCGTATTCTCAGGTCAAAAGAACTGATAATTCAACATAACCAGAGACGTCCAAATCTTGGATGTGCATAAAATTATGTTCTAGCCTCTGTTGATTATTTTTGTGCCATTTGTGCTATCTGTGCTTCAGCCATCCTCCATTCTACCTCATTTTCTATAAATCCTTTGGGAACACGTGATGTTCCAGCATCTAACAGCGATTCTCAACCTTCCTAATGCCGTGACCCGCGACCTGCCACCGCGCCCCCATTGTGACCCACCCCACCACCGCCATTTGGGTTCTTTTACCCTCTGCGCATGTGCAATGTGTTCTGCGCATGCTCAGAGGGCAAAAGAACCCAAATGGCGGCGTCCAGGCGGGCGGGGGAAGCAGGCAGGGGAAGCCCCGTGCCGCGACCGCCACTGGCTCCATCGGCTCTGCGATGACTGACAGGCAAGAGCAAACCGGGAGCATTTCACCCCTGCTGTCCCGGCCCCGCTGAAGTCACACACGCCTTTCGCGACGGGGCTCGAAAAGCTCCCAGAGGCAACATGAATGCGAAGCGAGCGGAGAACTCGCCCGGATCTGGAGACTTTGCTTGGATGCCGCCATTTGAGTTCTTTTACCCTCTGTGCATGCGCAGAACGCATTGCGCTTGCGCAGAGGGTAAAAGAACCCAAATGGTGGTGGCGGGGTGGGGCGCGGGTTTTGTGGGGCGCAATATCGATATGGCCAGGCTTGTGGCAGTGAGGGGGAGCTGAGGATGCCGGGGTGACCCCTGAGAAATGGTCATTCGACCCCCAAAGGGGTCGCGACCCTCAGGTTGGGAACTACTGATCTAAAGAATTAGCAGTAGTACTTTGTACTACAGGTTAAACCCTTATCCACAAGCTCAATGCCTATATTTGTATCACATATCATACATTTATTTAGAAACACTAGGTTTTACTGAGTTAATTTGAACATACTGAACAAACTCTCAAAGTCTAACAACAGGAATATTCAGTCACTAAAATGTGGCATGTATGCAAAATGAATGCACCTGAGTCTCTACAGTGTGCTCTGTTTATTTTTCACAATCAAGTAAAAGTTTTGTTGATTTTAAGCTTACTAAAGCCTTGAAAGAGTGTAGAATGTAATGTGAGATGTGAAAAACACTAATCTTTATCCTATTTTAAGGAGCATAAATAATTATACAAAACAGAATATACGCAGATTCCATTTTGAGTACTCTAACAAGAAAATGAGAAGTACAAAATATAACCACTATGTGCTGTGGTAACTTTAAATTGAAACAATTAATGTTAGGGCAATGACAACTGCTTGAAGATACTGCATCACCTATGAGGAAGAGGGGGTGGTTCAGAATTTTTTAAAGAAATACTCTTATCAGTTGGGTTGTGAAAAATTACTCTTACATTAAATAAAAATAAGGAAAGGTAAGGTCAATGAAATCACCCCCAGCTTCCTTCGGCTATTTGAGTCCAGGTTGACACTGAGACTTAATAATCACCATCTGTTGGCTGTTTGTACAACTAACTGCTTAACTAAGCAGATTTTAACCTAGTGTATTGTGTAACCTTAATTGTTTTAGTTTAAAATTCATGTATTGTACAAATCCAAAAAATTAGAATAACAGAGAAAAACACAGTTATGATTAAACATGAGTGTGTCTGGCAAACATATCCTACAAGTTGCAAAGGGAGAAAAGCAGGTTAAGCTTTTCCATATAAATATACGGCTCACATATACTTTCATTTTTTTGGTAACAAATACTGTTTTCTACAATCAAGATCCTTTTAAAACTAGAATCTGCCTTCTAAATTATTAACTATACTTCATAGTCTGGTGTCATCTATATGTCTGATAAACAAACCTTTACATTATAAATCAACAACCTGTATCAATGATGCCAACCCTTTTTAAAGTGCAGAACAGCCATTCAATAATGTATAATCAGTTGGCTGACAGTAAAAGGTTGGTTTCCCATTAGAAATTGAACAGCCTCACTGCTGTTCCTTCTTCCCAAAGACTCTGTCCCACATATGTTTCCCTGAGCCAAATCATTGAGAGGGAGAGAGAATTAGGCTTATCTTTAGCCTTTCAAAGACTTCAATTTTTTTTTTCATTTTTTCCTAATAGAAAACACGCAAGCAATTAGAGCTGAGCAATTAGAGCTTAGTGGGAGCAAGTAAAGATGTATGAATGGGACAATTTTCAATATGACAGCTGAAATCATGAACTGATTTATTCTCTTGGCCTGGCAATTTATAAAAAGTTGAACAGAACGGAGCTTAAGGACAGATCCCAAGGATATTCAAGGTCACACACTTGTTCATGCTGACAGCAATGGGAACACATTGAGTATGACTTTTTTCCCTTTCTTCTTCCTGGAAAACCCCTTCTTATCTGCATTGTCCCCACAACAACAGTCTTGTGGGACAGGTTGAGCTGAGAAATAATGACTGGCGCCAAAGCTTTCACTGTGCTTCAATGGCTGGACGTGAATCTGGTTCTTCCCAGTTCTTGTCCAACAAGTTAGCAAATACTTTGTAAATATTTTCCCCCTGCAAGCGATCATAAACTGCTGCACATAGAATAAATTGCCCTATTTTCAGCATTGTCAGATATAAATCTGCAACTCGGAAATAAGAAAAAAGGAGAAATTTTTGCCAAATGGAGATAAACCATTAACTAGTCTAATAAAGATCAGGCAAAAAACAACATAGAAACATTTCCTTGGCAATGTAGCTAATGACAATGCACAAGCCATGCATATGAAGAAAACTCTTACCATATGGAATGGACAAGCAGAAAATTGAAGATACTTGATTATATGCAGGAAATTATTTGTTGGGGAAGCTGTAATACTTTATTCAATTTGTACATATAAATGTATGATCTGTCAGATTGCAAAAAACTTTGTATTTTTTCTTGCCTTTGTTTTGTATGACAGTTGCTGCTTTGGTTCTGTAACCATACTATTTCTTAAACTTGGTAATTACAATACCTTCTAATTTTGCATAGTAGAATAGTATGTACTGTTACTGAAATTTCAAAATATTGTTTTAATATTCAAATTACTTATTTAAAAAATTACATGGCTATCTATTTTATAAATGATAATCCTAGGTAATTCAAAATAGTAATCTAAACTCACAAAATCCCCAAAGAACTATACTTCCCATGACAGCATCACAAATTTCCACCACCTCTACATTTGCTGGGTTCGCTTCCATCTCAGTCTAATCAAGTGAACAGCCAGATCTTCACAACCCTTGAGAAGGCTAATAGAGGTGGCTCTTTGAATCTTGTGGTGGGGGAGGGGGAAGGCTGTTCCAAAGGACTGGGGCAGCCTCAGAAAAGTTGTGCCTTCATGGTCTTACCAGATGACACCATTTAACAAAAAGAAGCTGGAGCTGACTTGGTGGGATGAGCAAATTTCCTCAGAGAGATGCTATCCTGCAGAACATGGCCTCATTTCATTCAGGGCTTATCTGGAAATGAATGGGAAGCCAATGCAGTTCATGCAACTGTGGCGTGACATGAGCAAATACTGAAATATGTGCTGCTCCAGTTCTGAGTGATCTTCAATAGCAGCCGCACGTAGAGCATGTCACAGTATTCTACAGAGTGGTGACAATAAATGACTATGGCTAGGAGCAGTATGAATGATTGTGAGCAAAGCCCCCCTTAGCCACAGCTGCCCCTGCTCTTATTCAGTATTTTCCTTATGAAAGATTTGTTGATGCTGACATTAGATACTAATACTTAGATACTTGTTTGTGATCTCATGAAATACTGTATGTGTTGGTTTTGGGATGCCTCCTGCTATATATCCATCCCAAGAAACAATAAGTGTTGTATTTTCTCCATTTGTACAGTATCTGCCTTATTGTTGATTGATGGAGGCCAAAATCTTTAGCAAGAATTTGGCAACTCTTTCCAGCCTCCTGAACATCAACATGAAGACTGCCTGCATCTCTTTTGACTGAGGCAAGATTCAGTTCTACAAACATATGAAGAGCAGATTCCAGTGATGACAATCAATGTTTGTTTTATAGGGAAGGAGCCCTTAAACTCCGATTGCCTCACTCCCTGAAACTTGATTCAATGTATCCCTAAGATAGCCAATTATCCTAAGGTTTCACATATCTTTTCCAACAAAAACAGTGAATGTTGGGTTAGCATGTTCAATAAAGACACTGTACACTGTTGCAAGAATCTCTATTAACAGGATGAAGCTCTAAACACACTGAGTCACAGTATTGCACGGATATGAACAGGCACCAACTTCATCTCAGGACTGTATACTTAAAAAAATCTAAGTGAAAATTCCACACACATTCCCCCCAACTATCAATACACAATGGCAATCAACAGCACTGGAGAACATTATCCCACAAATGCAGAAGAGGCTGCAGTTATCAATGTCTTATTTCTTCTTTCTAAAAAAACATATGGAATTTCAATTGTCACACAGTCCTTTACTGTAGCTGTTCCACTTGTAATTGAGCAAAACCTGCATCCAGCCAACCCTTAATAATGTACCTTGGTTTTCCCTTTATGATGCCAGAAGCATACTGAAAGAATACATGATCTTTCTGAATGACCTTGCTTTAGCCAAGTGATCACAACTCTCCTCCCTATCCTTCAAACTGAGATTCAGTTTGAACTTTCCTTGGCAGGCTCCCCAACACCATTCCGGCCAGCCCTCTCTGCTTTCATCTGTATCCACTCTTCTTTCCAACCCCTGAAAGGTGCTGAAATAAGCCAGGGTAGCGGCCAGAGACACCTGATCAGGAGCGGGTGAAGGTGAGAAGAATGGCCGGGGTCGCAGTTGCTCTCCATCTGTGCTTTTTCCCTGTAAAGCAAGGAGGCAAGGCAGGGCGGAAGGAGGCACCCGATCCCCTTTGGGGCGCCTCGGGTCAGTGTGTGTCTCTTGCAGCTGAACTCCCAAGAAGCTGCGGGTGGCGGGAGGGTGGGAAGGACATCCCCATGACCCTTCCCTGCCAGGGATCATCTGCCAGCTCGCTCACCTTGGCAGCAGCGTTCAAAGTCGCGTGGCCGCTGCCACCTTGGCACCCGCTCAGCTGCCGGGCGGCCGCGGTGACGGCCCGCGTACATATCATGGAGGCGGCCATGATCGACCTCCTTCCTGCGGGGCCCCGCCGCTCCCGAGAACAGCCCCGCCCGCCCGGCGCCTGCGCAGAAAGGCAGGAACTGATCCGAAGGCAGCCGAGCCTCTTGGTGCGTTTATTCTTCTTCCTGCTCCAGGGAGGAAGCGGAAACCACCGGCGGAGACGCCCGAGAAAGTTGTCCTGCGTTGGCGGCGCGTAAGACGTCTTGAGCCCTTTAGGCTTTACTTCGCGGGCACGTTACCTTGAAAGCGCACAAGTTGGTGCTTTGATGCCCCGATTCCTCCGCTCCTCCTTTAAAGTATTTTAGGGATTTGATTACATAGCGTCGAGTTGTTTCCGATTCCTACAGACAGATTTTCTCCATAACGATCTACCCCTAAGTTGGTCTCTCGAGTCGCGGTGACAGCCATCGGCTCTATAACCGAGTCCTTCCACTTGCCGCTGATGTCGTTTTTTGTTCCACCTTTCCCAACATAACAGTAGCCGCAAAGAAAGCTTCCTTTTCCATGCCTTTTATCCAAAGAGCTTTAATTTTATTTATGCTATTGTGAACATTTTAAACGCGCCCCCCCTCAACGAATGGCATGCAGGAAAAAAGAGGCCTCCCTTCGCCGAAACTTATGAAGAGGTGTAAGAGGTGCAAATGCAGGCGTCATGGGCCCTTTAGAACGGGGTTGGGTTTCCCAGCAGGAAGCCTTGCAGGGAAGAAAGCGGCCTTATAATGCGAGGCTCCGGAACAGAACTGGGGCTTAAAGCCGCGTGAATTTCCTTCTCCCTTTTCCCTTCGCAGGCCTTGACGCCGAGGTCACCAGGGGCCGCTCTCAGCTCGCTGACTGCTGCCCGGCTGCAGTACTTTCCTCCGATCTCTCCCGCGGCTTCCCCTTCCGGCCAGCAGAGGCGGCGGGATGGCGGCCGGAGCGAGCGGGGAGCAGAGCAGCACCAGGGAGAAGCTGTTGGCTGCCTTGGACGATCTGGAGCTGCTGGCCAGGTGGGCGCTGCTGGCCGTCGCGCCGTGGATCTCTCCGGGGCCGCCTTTGGCGCTCCGCTACGGGACTTCGCGCTGGCCGTGGAAGAGCCTAACCAGGAGTTAATGAGGGCAGCCCATGTTCTGGGCTGGTTTTATTCTTGTGTTCCGGGCTCCTGTTCTCGGCCAAAGGGGTGGTTTAAAGCGGGACTCGGGGCGTCTCGACGTGCACATAACATTATTGGACGGTTAATAAGTACCCAATTTCAAATTATTGATTTCTAGGTTCACATGATGAAGAACTATTTATATCTCGCCTTTATTACTTTTACAAATAACTCAAGGCGGCGAACATGTCTAACACACCTTCCTCCTATTGTCCCCACGACGACAACCCTGTGAGGTGGGTTGGGCTGGGCTGAGAAGAGTGACTCGCACAGTCACCCAGCTGGCTTTCATGGCTAAGGCGTAACTTCAACTCACTTGCTTTCTAACCTGGTGCCTTTGCCAGTAGCCCAAACTGGCTAGTGGTTAACCATAAAGTGGAGTTTTCTATTTCCCTGCAAAACGGTTGTGGAGGGCTGGCAGACTTGCAGGAACAAACTTGAGAACCATCAGTTGAGGGAAGCGTGCTCAAGATATGTTAGACAGGCTATAACTCTTGTTCTTTTTTTGAATCTGGGTTTTGTGTGAAAATGGTTCAAACATTTTACATGTTCAAGTCTCTGGGGTGTAAAAATTACTTTTCTGAATTGAATGTAATTTATTTTGGTGCACCTCTGAGCAGAATTTTAAAGGTTTGCTTTACATTGCAAATGCTACTTCACCTGACAACCCATGGTCCTTAGCAATTGATGATTAGAATTTTTTTTTACCTACAGTGGCCCAACTGGTGCCATCACAGACAGGATGTCCACTTTAAACACCATGCCCTTTCTAGCTCAATTTCACAAATTATATATATATATTTAAAACTAAAATCCCCATCCCCGTTTGTTATCTTTTTCCTATAAGACCACTTAAATATAACAATTATTTCCATCAAATATCAAATCTAACTGGATTTACCTTGATTAGCTGAAACAATGGGGGAGTGAAATTTAAGATGAAAGGAAGACTTAATTTATTTGCTTTGGAGGAATGGATAATACACTAAAACTGTCTCCTTTTTGCTCACACACTTCTATTGTTTTGCTTTAGAGAACTGATTGAAGTTTTGGCAATTTCAAGAAATCAGAAGCTAGCACAACCTGGGGAAGAGAGCCAGGTAAAGAGTTTAAAAATCATATAAAACTATAAAAAAAATTATTTTGTTAATTATCTACAGGTTGACCAGCCTGAAAAGTAAAGTAGTATGTCTGTTTCTCTATTTTTACTTATGTTATTATATAAACAATTTTATACATTTTTTTATCCAGGCGCTGAGATTTATAACTAGAGCTATTAGAAAATCTAGATAGTTACTACAAGATTTGATTTTATTGGAAATCCTGAAATTGACAAGAGTTACATTTTCCTGTAATATATTTATTTGTTTCACAGATCCTGGAATTGTTAATTCAGCGGGATAAAGAGTTCCAAGAATTGATGATACTAGCTCTTGATCAAGGGAAAATCCACCATGAAATGCAAGTATTGGAAAAAGTTGTAGAGAAAAGAGACAATGATATTCAGCAGCTTCAAAAACAACTGAAAGAAGCAGAGCATATTCTGGTGAGTGAAGTGCTCGATACCTTTTGATGTTTGTGCCTATTAAATTAGTCATACAGAAAGTTGGTATAATTTATTAGTATTAAATGTTCTAGTAAATGCATATTAGGCCAGTTTATTTTTAATATCTTCAATCCTTTCCTTTGGTTGCTATGTTACTGCAAGTCAAAGTTGTCTATACTTTCTTGAAATCTGTTTTCTTTCTCTGTGCTAGTCTGCAGATTTTTTTTCTTGATATTTGGATGTGGTAGCCAGTAACCATGTGAATATTTTAGATGAATCCTACAGCATGTTACTAAAGAAGATATAATGGCTCCTTAAGCGTGAAACCCCTGGTTATAGCAATAGCACTTAGACTTATATACCGCTTCACAGTGCTTTTACAGCCCTCTCTAAGCGGTTTACAGAGTCAGCATATTGCCCCCAACAATCTGGGTCCTCATTTTACTGACCTTGGAAGAATGGAAGGCTTGAGCTGGTGGGACTTGAACTGCCAAACTGCTGGCAATCAGCAGTCAGCAGAAGTAGCCTGCAGTACTGCACTCTAACCACTGTGCCACCACGGCTCTTATCAAATTGTTGCCTGAATTTATACAGCATATGGAACTGTAATTAAGCAAAAGGTTGAATTGTGCAATTCTTGGGACCAAAACCATATTTTGGCTAGCATGCTGTAGAAAATCAGTCAATTTAGTTTTTTCTTTAGCATTTTATATGAAGCCAGCCAGTTCTCATTTAATTAACAGCCCATTATTTAACAATGGTTTAGTACAATTTTAAACCAGGCAATGTATCAAGATTTTCTTTTGTTAGCAAATTGGTTAGAAATATAGCCCTAAAGAAGTGCAGAAACATTCTTGGGATCCTATTAAATAACCAAGCTGTTGTTCTTAGACTTTTCCCTTGATTATGATAACTTGTGTATTTCCTATACTAATTTTAATTTCTGTAAAGAGGATTTATGAAAGAATACACTTTTTATAAATCAGCATAACAATAGTATTTTACATATAGGCTACAGCTGTTTATCAAGCAAAAGAAAAACTGAAATCAATAGAAAAGGCAAGAAAAGGTAAGTGTTGTTTTTAATTATTTCTTAGGAAGTCTGTTACCACAGCCATACGTTGAACATTGCATGTCTCATGAAATTTATAAATATTTGTTTCAATCATAATTTATTTTCATCAATAATTACATATTTTTAAAAAATTCATGGTACATTTGAAAAACAAGACAATTCAGTAACATTACATATCATTTATTCTTGTTCACTTCAAGGCATTTTCGGTCATTTGCACCTTGATAAAGCTGTGACCAAAACAAATTAAATAAAATTTTGCAATCTTCTATGAGAGCTTTGAGTCCAACAATAGCTTCCTGCCGGAGCAGTTATTTAGAAGAGGATTGAGGTGAAACTAAAAGGAGCAATTGAACACCACACATATTCCTGGTTTAATTTCTCTAGCTTTGTAAGGACACTTTTTGGTGCTTCATGGGATGCTAGATATAATTATGAGAAGGGGAAATAATGGCCTTCTGGAGATTTGAAAATTGCAACTCCCAGCATTGTTTACATTAGAGCAACAGGAAATTGTAATTTATGTAGAATTATAGAGGAGAACAGAAAATAAAACTACTGGAATGTCTCTGTTGTCTGTAATATATTCGTGAATCAGCAGGGAGAAATGTTCTGAATGTTTGGCTTTTATTGCATCATTTTTGCACAATAATTTAATTTGAAGACATGGGAATTATTTTCATTTGGGTATTTCAAAGAGTTTCTCATGAGAACCATCATACCATATGAAAATGTAGCACCTTACAAGATAAATTTCCATTATAGAAGAAAGATTGAAATGCACATAGAACTGCCCAAAAAGAAAGAAAGAAAGCTTGGGAAAACAAAAGGAAACAATCATTTTATAATGTTAGTTCTTCTACATTTTTTTTACTTGAAAGGACTAATAGTGAATTTTATGTTACAGAATGGATGGCTGCATGCATTCATTGTATTTACATTTCTTACAGGAGCTATTTCTTCTGAAGAAATAATTAAATATGCTCATAGAATTAGTGCCAGCAATGCTGTTTGTGCTCCTCTAACTTGGGTGCCAGGTAAATAATATGTCTATATCATTTTATTTTTACTGACAGTAGGTATTTACATATTCTTTGGTAACTGCAAATATGTTTATGTATACTACTTGGTAAATTTGATAAGACAGGTAATGCAAAATACCGTATTTTTCGGAGTATAAGACGCACCGGAGTATAAGATGTACCTTAGTTTTGGGGGAGGAAAACAAGGAAAAAAGGCCTCTGCCTCCAAGCAATTTGCCAAACAGCAAACAGCACTGATGATATACACTGTTTGCTGTGTATTTCTGTGCATGTGTGCCTGACCCATAGAAATAGCAAAGAATTGGAGAAATGTACATTATGCCAGAAACTTTTCTTAAATGTAGTCACACTAACTCCTCCCAATTATTTAAATAGATCTACTCCAAGGTAAGTCAGGATTTAACTCTAATACTAAACAGGACACTGTTACATTTCAGACTATACTTGTACAGAGCTGTTAAAATTAATTAAAATTTCTGGAAGTATACATTATTCTCTATTATTTAAAAGAAGATACAATAGCACTGGGCCTCTTCAGAGCAAGCATTTATTTTAAAAAGCTTCTTTATTTTGTTAAGTTGTCTAGAACAGGGGTCTCCAACCTTGGCAACTTTAAGACTTGTGGACTTCAACTCCCAGAATTCCACAGCCAGCAAAGCAAATAATAAAGCAGTCTTTAAAAAATAAGTCTAATTGAACATTCTACAGACATTTATAGTTATTCACTTACCCCCTTGCATCCAGTTAAGCAGAAAATAAAAATCTGCGTGTCTCTCCCAGCTATTTGCCTCTTTGCAGCTAGTTTCAGTTTCATTTTAGCACGTGGCAAATCAGCTGGGGGTCGGGAAGCTGCTAATGACTTCTTGTTCGGCCAGCAGGGAGGTGACACGCGGCTGGCTCCAGGCTGTTGTGATCGCATCTTTGAGAGAGGGGTCCGTCCCGCAGCCCTTAAAAGCTGCGGTGGTGAGGCCCCTCCTCAAGAAGCCTTCCCTGGACCCAGCGGATTTAAAGAACTTCCGTCCAGTCTCCAACTTACCCTTCTTGGGTAAAGTTGTTGAGAAAGTGGTGTCGCTCCAACTCCTGCGGCTATTGGAGGATACTGATTATCTGGATCCCTTCCAATCGGGTTTCAGGCGCGGCTACAGTACGGAGACTGCTTTGGTCGCGCTGATGGATGATCTCTGGCGAGCCCGGGATGGGGGTCATTCCTCCATCCTGGTGTTACTTGACCTCTCAGCGGCTTTCGACCATGGTATCCTTCTGCGTCGTCTTGGGGAGATGGGAGTGGGAGGCACTGTTTTACGGTGGTTCTCCTCCTACCTCTCTGACAGGACGCAGTCAGTGTTGACAGGAGGACAGAGGTCGGCCCCTAGGCCCCTGGCTTGCGGGGTGCCACAGGGCTCGGTCCTCTCACCCATCCTGTTTAACATTTACATGAAACCGCTGGGTGAGATCATCCGACGACACGGGGTGAGGTATCAGCAGTATGCTGACGATACCCAGTTGTACATCTCCACCCCGTGTCAGTTCAGTGAAGCAGTTGATGTAATGTGCCGCTGCCTGGACGATGTGAGGGTCTGGATGGGAGTGAATAGACTCAGGCTCAACCCAGACAAGACTGAGTGGCTCTGGATATTGCCCCCCAAGGACTATGTCGACTGTCCCTCCTTGGTTCTCGGGGGAGAAAAATTGACTCCCTCGGAACAGGTCCGCAATTTGGGTGTCCTCCTAGATCCACAGCTAAAATTGGAGCAACATCTTTCAGCTGTGGCTAGGGGGACCTTTGCACAAATCCGTCTTGTGCACCAATTGCGACCCTACTTGGAGAGGGAGGCTTTGCTCACAGTCACTCATGCCCTTGTCACCTCATGGCTAGACTACTGTAACGCGCTCTACATGGGGCTACCCTCAAAGAGCATCCGGAGACTCCAACTGGTACAGAATGCAGCTGCGCGAGCTGTAGTGGGTGTACCGAGATACACCCACGTAACACCTATCCTTCGCCAGCTGCATTGGTTGCCAATTAGTCTCCGGTCGCAATTTAAGGTGTTGGTTTTGACCTTTAAAGCCCTACATGGCTCAGGGCCAGGTTACCTTCGGGACCGCATCCTACCACATACCTCCCTACGACCGGTTAGGTCCCATAGAGAGGGCCTTCTCCGGGTCCCATCGGCCAAACAATGTCGGTTGGTGGGGCCACGGGGGAGAGCCTTCTCTGTGGGAGCCCGTCCCTCTGGAACCAACTCCCACCAGAGATCCGGACTATCCCCACCCTGCTGGCCTTCCGTAAAGCCATAAAAACTTGGCTCTTCCGGCAGGCGGGGTGAATAGGAAGATCAGTTTCCCCCCCATGAATGTTGTTTTTATAATGTGTTAACTATCTTTTTTTAAATTTTAAATTGTGAAAATTGTTTTTAGTGTACGTTTCTTATCCTGTTGTACGCCGCCCTGAGTCCTACGGGATTGGGCGGCCTATAAGAACGTTTATTAAATTAAATTAAATTAAATTGTCTTAACAGGCTCTTCCTTTTGCTGCAAGCAGGTAAATTGCTGTAAGACAGAGGCCAAAGTTTTCACCCTCTTTTTGGGGGTAAAAAGGTGCGTCTTATACTCCAAAAAATACGGTACATATTTTCTAACATGGGAGGTTTATGCAGTGCTTGGGATTAAGGTGAAAGATGCTTTGAAGCACACATGCGTATGAATGTAACATGCAATTCCTTGAATCTGCCTTCTAGAATTAAGCTATAGCTTTAGAGGCAGCCTGGGAAAAGCTCTTTGAGTGCTGAATCTTTTTTCTTTGACTCTGAATTTCTGACTACTGAATGAATGCATGCTTTGTGCTACCAAGTGAGCAGCTGTTAACTTATCTAAGATTTTTTTTAATGAAGAAAATGACAGGTAAAATAAATTATTTGTTCATGCTATTTTTAAAGCTGGCCATTCATAAATGACTTCAGGTGGTTTACAGAAGGTTAAAACAAGTAATAAAGGTAAATGAAAGCAATAGTAAAAATGATCACAACAGAAAAACCACTATTATATATTTTACTTATATTTGCTTATTCAGAATTGCAAAACAAAATCATTATTTTTAAGGGGATCCTCGAAGACCATATCCAACTGATTTGGAGATGAGGAGTGGTCTTTTGGGTCAGATGAACAATCCTTCAGCAAATGGAGTTAATGGACACTTACCAGGAGATGCACTTGCAGCCGGCAGATTGCCAGGTAATAGAAATTTAAAAGAAATGAGTCTGCTGTCAAGTATGTTCATATGCACACTTTATGTATATAAAGTGCATATATACGTATGGGATATGCAATGTGGAACCTTAGGCATGACAAATGTTGTAAATCTCAGAAGTTAATGAAATTAGGAAAATAAAGACAAGTCCCTTGAAATAAACTATTTAAGAATTTATTTAAAATAAAAATAGATTGAAATATATTCAAAGAAATTAAAAATGAAAATATTAAAAGCATTTACTTATCCCTGTAGTGAAATGTGTGTACAGTATTTGCACAGGCTTGAGTAAAATAATTGTTTTAAAAAAACAGATTTAGTATTTTATCAGTAGGAGATTATTTCTAACTTTTAAATCAAAGGTGGTCTGTAATGGAAAAACAAGTGACACTATGAAATGCAGTAGAGAGGGATAAGATCAGGATGTCTTCAGCTATTTTAGCACTTAGCAGCATTTAGACTTATATACTGTCCCACAGTGCTTTACAGCATTCTCTGGGTGGTTTACAATGTCATCATATTGCCCACAACAATCTGGGTCCTCATTTTACCAACCTCGGAAGGATGGAAGACCGAGTCAACCTCCAACTCGATCAGGATCAAACTCCAGGCTGTGGGCAGAATTTGTCTGCAATACTGCATTCTAACCACTGCGCCATCAGGGCTCAGGGTTTTTGGAATATCAGCATCACCTTACCACTGAAGTTGAAATCTAGGGAGGGTAATAAGGTTGCCTTCTTTTTCTGTAAGATGCTTTTCTGCTGAAATTGTATATATTGCTAATTTTAGAGGAAAAAAAACTTCTCAGGGATGAATTTAATCCTGTGATTTTTTTAAATGGAAAAAACAAAGTTTTACTAATTGCGAGAAGAGTTAAGCACATGAATTTCTAAAGAAGACAAGATTCTGGTAGTTTGAGGTAATAGCCTAAGAAATAAATTAGACAAAAATAACAAAAGGATGGATAGGTGGCTTGGAAAATAGTAGAAAGAAGTGAGGTACTGTACATGCTAAACCAGAAATTTCTAGGGTTGATATAAGTGAGAAAGAAAAGCAAATTAGCTTATTGACCAATTAAAATAAATGGGAGATAGCATAAAGAATACCTGCTTTTATTTGCTTTGTTTATTGTGAGAGCTTTAAGTTCTTCTAAAGCCCAGGTTGGCAGCACATTGCTTGCAAATGCCAATGAGTTCTTGCAGAATCACTAGTATTCCCTCAAAGTATCCACATCCTTTAGCATCAGCAAATCATTTCACCATTACCTACACCTTGACATTCTGTATGCTCTATCTTGGATCAAGGTGGTAGAGGATAACCCAAATGCTACAGGAGAACCCATTGTGGCTGTTGATATGCTTGTTGGGAAGCTTTATGAGCCTGCCTGGCAGAAAATAAAATTATGGCCAATGATTTATACTTCCTTGTACATGGGGAATACATATCAGTTGCATTTATTATGGGAAGAATTTGTTTTACTCTGGGAAATCCAGTTTTGATGCCTGGAGAAGGTCATTTGATTTATACGGAGGAGGGTGTTTGTTCAGTTATTTAATACTATCCATTTGCTGTCCACAGTAAGCATCCATTCCGTTTGCAAAGGGCAAAAGTATACAGTAAACAGTTGTGCCCCAATGGAAAATCAATTGTTAAAAAATTTAACAAGAATATTAGTTGGTTCAATTATTTTTATCTGCTAAGCATGTGTAGTATGGTTTGAAATCAGGAATCTGATATCATCTTTTTAGATTAACAAATTATGGGTAATCCTCAATTTACAAGCCCAATTGAGTCCAAAATTTCTGTTGCTAAATGAGAGTTGTGTGTTTTGCTCCATTTTACGACCTTTCTTGCCACAGTTAAGTGAATCACTGCAGTTGTTAAGTTAGCAACGTAGTTGTTAAGTGAATCTAGCTTTCCCATTGACTTTGCTTATCAGGTCACAAAAGGTGATCACATAATTCCGGGACACTGCAATAATCAAAAATATGAGTCAATTGCCAAGAGTCTGAATTTTAGACTTAGAATAACCTTATTCTCACTTTGAATGTACACTAATCGGCATACATTAAAATGAAATTAAAATGAAGTCACTATCTTCAATATACAGTACATTACATAAACAGGACAAAATAAATAAATACCGTATTTTTTGTAGTATAAAATGCACCGGAGTATAAGACGCACCTCAGTTTTTGGGGAGGAAAATAGGGGGAAAAATCTACCTACCAGGTATTCATCTGGCTAGTGTCCTTACTCTGGTCAGCTTCCGTACATTATTTTATCCCCTGGTTAGGGCTGAAAAAGCCTTTTTCGGAGGGAATAGCAATGAAAACAAGCCTGTAAAGACTGAGGGCTGGGAAAACACTTCTTCGGAGGGAGTAGGAATGAAAAAATCCTGCAAGCAGGGAAGATCATTAACACCACGTTAGGGCTGGGAAAAAAAGCTTCAAAAAAGCTACCATTTGGAGTATAAGACACATCCAAATTTTCAGCCTCTTTTAGGGGGGAAAAGGTGCGTCTTATACTCTGAAAAATACGGTAAATACAAAATTATACCCACATATATGACATGGAGAAACAGAGTCTAGTTTGGATGTATACATGTACATAGCGAGAAAAACGAATCTTGCAAGTTTATCAGATGGATGACATAGGGAACAAAGCTGTTACAGAATCTGGTAGTCCTGCTAGAAATACTTCAAAAAGTCCTCCCAGAGGGGAGCAACAGAAACAGACCGTGAAGTGGGTGTGTGGGGTCTCCAACAATGCTTTGAGCTCTAAGCACATAGCGCTTATCAGTAGTATCCTGAATAACGGGAAGTGAACTTCTTATAATCTTCTCAGCTGTCCTTACCACTTTCTGTATGGACCTTCTATCTGAAGCACTGCTGCCACCAAACCAACCAGTGATGCAGTTTGTTAAAACGCTCTCAATCGTGCCTCTGTAAAAAGGAGAGCACAGAAGATGTGCTCTCCTCATCCGATGGAGGAAATGCAGATGCTAATTTGCACGTTTCACTAAGGATGACGTGGAAATATCAGTTCAGATTGTTAATTATCTGCACCCCCAGATACTTAATACTGTTGACCACCTCTACAGCTGCATCCTTGATACTCATACTGGAGTATGACCATGCCGGCTTTTTGATCACGTGACCACCGGGATGCTTCAATGGTCATGTGAAAAACTGTCATAACTCACTGTTTTCAGTGCTGTTGTAACTCTGAACAGTCATCAAATGAATGGTTGTAAGTTGAGGACTACCTGTACAAGGTACTCTTAGCATCAGAGAGTTTAATGGGAAAAAGAGTATGTTCTTCTGAAATCAGTCGGAATTACAAATATATGGCTAGTTTACTTTGATTTTTGTAAAATTGATGTGCAATTTTATACTGTAAACTTCTGGTTGTCAGTCAGAAGGTTCTTTCATGTCATTTTAATATAATATTAAAAAATAAATAAGAGCATGGAGTAATTGTATATTGTATATTTCTTTTTTCTTCAGATGTACTTGCACCACAATATCCCTGGCAATCAAGTGACATATCAATGAACATGCTTCCTCCTAATCATAGCAATGACTTTATGTTAGAACCTCCTGGACATAATAAGGAGAATGAGGATGATGTAGAGGTTATGTCAACAGATTCCTCGAGTAGCAGTAGTGACTCCGATTAGGGCCTGCATTTGAATCACTTGATCATACCAGCGAATACCCATTCTGCATTCCAGATGGAGGCTGTGGTACCAAGGAAGAAACTTAAAAATTTATGAGAATCATTCTCTTGTATTTGATGAATATGACTTTATCCCAGAATTTCAGATAATTGTTGAAATAGGGTGGAGGTAGCCACTGGAAATGTTATGCTCTGACATAATTTATTTTGGTATGTGTTTACTCATAAAAATGTTTTTGCACAAAATAAATATCTATGAAATTGCAAGTTAGCTGTTGCTTGTGAGTAGAGTAACACTTCTATGAACAGCAAAAAATTGTAAGGAACAACTGTCACCAATTCCTTAATACATTTTTATAGTAAGCCTTCTAGTCTTTCAAAATAGATCTTCAAGCAGCAGAGAAGTGGGAGAAAATTCCATTCTTCAACTCCATTAATGAAGCATTCTATGAGTAAAAGTCTGTTAACAGATCTTTAGATCCAATAATCTTTCTGATTGCATAAAATCAGAAAATATTATTTAGATGAGACTTCTCCAGCCCGCTACTTTGCATGTGCATTAGTTTGTAATACTCTACCAGCACTCCCACTTCCTAGGCTTTTTGTTATGGGAATTGTACCCAATGCACACAAAGAGCATGAGGGTATAAAATAGTTTTGTATGAATTTTGCTACTAGGATTCATTCACAATCAGGTTGTGTAAGTAGTAAATAAAAGCTTTTTTACATATAAAATAGTAAGTTTTCACTAAAAATACTGCATGTATTGTGGTTACACCATGTCTTGTTTAATGAATGTGAGGGAAGTGAGGTCATAAGGTCATGTAATGTCTCCCTGAATCATGGATTTGCTGGTCACAATTGTGACTGTTAAGTGCAGACAACCTGAATTTTTAACAACAAGCTAGGCCCATTAAACATGCCCTAAGTCTGGCAACCAGAGTGTGTGCAGGAGGTGGCTTTGGTTCTCAAACCTGGAGGACAGAGACAATGAATTCAAGATGATGGGGAAGGGGAAGGCAAGGGGGATCAAGGGGAAAGGGATGATATATTTATTTATTTATTTATTATTTATTTATTTATTTATTGTATTTGTATGCCGCCCAACTCCCAAAGGACTCTGGGCGACTAACAACAATGGTGTCTGATCATTAGAAGCCAGGCAGGGCAAAGGAAACACATTAGTGATAGAAACTAAGGACAGCCATAGAGAGAAAAAGTATGATGAAGAAAGGGCTGGCTTTTCAGTAGGAGTGCTGGGGACTTGGCCTTCCCAACAAACTAAAGAGGTAAATTCTAAGAAAACCTAAGTAATCTGAATGGATTCAAACATCTTGGAAACGTTTTTCTTAAAATCTCATTTATTGATTAAATCAGAATTGGCTGGTTCTCTATATTAAGCCAAAATTAAATTGACATACTCTGTGAACTCAGCCTGCCTGTTTGAATTAAGATTTCACTTGGGCACATATTCCTGACTGTTCCAGGTTATCAGGATGGGTTTTTTTTCACTCTTTGCTGTTTATATTATCTGCTGGGATCCCTTGCTAAAATACTGTTCATGTCAGTTTTAAAACAGCAGTCAGTGTTTTTTTTAAACCAACACTTTCCTTTTGGATCTGGTCCTGTGCTAACCTCTCTTTTTTCTTTCCAATTAAAATATCCCCAAATTAAAGGTTTTTTGTTTAAAAAAATTTCCTAAAAAATTAAAGGCTCAGATCACATGAAATGGATTTTCATAGTTCCTGGTTTACCATAGAGGCAAAATTCACACACTATATTGAACTAATGTGGCTGAACAAATTTTGGTTCAGCGTATCATGCAAAAATAACTAGTGGAAAACTAAACACAATGTGGGTTATATAGCATAAAAACATGTTAAGGGTTTTTCCCATTATTGGAAAAGTTTCACAGGTTTTCATGATAAAAAAAGGCTTGCACACTGGTAGTAATTTTTCTTCTTTCCAATGGTGGTACTCCTAAGTCAGAGAGCAAAATGGATTAGAATGGGAAGAGTTTAAAACATGGACCTTTTGTGATTAGACTGGATCATATCAATTATGGGGCAACTAAATATTTTACTATACAATCATCTTTTCTTAGAGCAAAGTAACATAAAATAAAGGATGCATTATCGCAGCTCCTTTGACCAGTAACAAAACCATAAGTATCACAAGCATGCATTACTGTAAGCCCTGTATACTAGGATACATCACTGTATTAAAATATGTTATAAAGAAAAAATATATGAAGCTGTGTGCTAAAATACAGCATTTGAAGGGAATATGATTACTGCCAGTCATGCAGTATTGACAGAGGTTGGTTCAAGTATTTAGAGCAAATGTACAACTTGGCACTGATAACAAAAGTCTCCTCATAGGGGCCTATTGATATATTGTCAGTTTTAAATCCAGAAAATATAACTTTTATAGATTTCCAGTGTACCCAACCAGGTGATTTAATTCTTCTTTGAAAGGATTATAATTTTGTTCTCTTAAGCAGCGTAGGGGCGAGAAGAGTTTATTGGCTGGTGGAAACTCATCCCATTTTACCCATTCCCAACCTACAAAAAGAAAGAGAACAAATGTTTCAGCATAAGAAGTACATTAATCTGTCAATGATTGCTAGGATGATGTAGCCTCAGATTGGGAAATTGGAGTTTATATAGAAGAAGAAATTCATTGGAAAGTAGTAAATGCCTAAAATTCTCAGAGTGTTGTGATACAAAGACATGATGATTTTTTAACCCAGAAACACAAAACTATTTCATCATTTTACAATGCTCCATATGGCTATGACAGCTGCAAGTGGTGCATATAATGTTCAATTAAAGAAAAAGAAAATTAAAAGCATAAAAATTAAAAACATTAAAAAGAATTTTTCCCATACATCTAAAGCATAGGTACCTCTCAAGAGGTAGAGAAGACCTATTGCATGCAGGTGGCAGCAAATGTAAGTGCCAATCTCTAATAATCATCAAATATATCCCAGCAAAAATGATGTATGCCCTGATCTTAAACTCTGAATGGTTATTGCTTCAATAATACACTTAAGCACCATCCCAGCCCTGTATAATATAGTAGCCCTGAAGGATTAGGTCAAGGGTCATCTTAATCCAGCATTTTGTTTCTCATACCCTTGTTACCAAGATACCTTCAGAAGCAGATGGAAACAAACTGTTCTGCATAAAACTAGGGTCAAGCATTCCTGTTTTATTATTACATTTTAGTATATCAGAGTTGCAACCTGCCTAATTATTTTGGAGTCTTACAACTTGACATGATATTTTGTTACAGGAAGTTTAAAGACAAATATTGAGTAGACAACTCAAAAGATAATACTGGGACACATTTTCAGTACCCTAGACCCTGGAAATTAATTCAGTTTACTTCAAGATAAATTAGAGAAGCTTGCAGCCCAAGCCTTTCCTAGACACAAAATCAACAAATAAGGGATATGATTTGCACTTTTACACACACACAAATGTTCAAAGTAGAAAACCATTCTCACATAAAACATATATGCAGACAACATGGATATAGTGTTTTTAAAAAACTTACTTTCATTTTTATCAGGTTCCAGATTCTTTGGTTCGGAGTCATGATTCATATCAACGTCTCCTTTCAATACGATGGTGACATAGTGGTAATTGTCCTTTAAACTGGCAGCATTTACAACTGAAGCAAACTGCACATTTGTTAGATGCAAAGCAGCTTCTTCTAAAGTTTCTCTCTTTGCACATTCCACCAAACTTTCACTGCACAGAGAGGAAAAGTGAAGGAACTATAGTCAGAAAGCAAGAGTGGTTCTATCAGTTTGAAACGTCACAAGAATCCAGTTTATATGACAACTAGCAGGCATCTACTCTGAACAAGGTGCCTGAATATTTTTGTCAGCTCTGTTTGCCCTTATTCTCAAAGAAATTGCTTATAAAGAAGTGATAGCACTTTATTTTCATTAATTCATTTTCTGTGATGTAGCATAATTTTAATATTTGTTTACTGGTGTAAAGCTTTTTTGTATGTTGAGCTAGTGGAAAATATTTGGTGTTTCAGTAGCTTCAGATTGTTTTTCTTATTTGTACTTTTATAACCCTATAACATGGAGTGGCTGTGGGTATGCCCCTTTATATGCTGGAGTTTTTCATCTTTAGTCTTAGATGGTGTTGCACTGTGCCACATAACCTGGGGGTCAGGTGGTCAGAGCAGGTGCCTAGGGAGGTCTTTGCTCAGCTTCAATCTGTGTGCCAGTTATGCCCTTTCCTGTATATGGAGGTTCTCTGCTTGGTCATTTATGCCGTTTAACTCAAATTTGGACTACTGCACATGCACAACATAGGGCTATTCTTGAAAGATATCTGGAGGATGCAGGTGGTACAAAATGCAGCTGCATGGGCAATTTTTGGTGTCCAAAGGGTGCATGTATCACCTCTGCTTCGCAAGCTTCATTGGGTGCCAATTTGCTTCCAGGTCCAATTCAAGGTGTTGATTGTGACCTATAAAGCCCTACATGGCATGGGGCCAGGCTACTTATGGAAACGCTTTGTCCTATTACATCAGCCCGTCCCACATGGTCAGGTAAGGGAAGGTATGTTGCAGACTCTGTCAGTTAAAGAAACTCCTACTGGCAAGGTCAAGGAAGACAACCTTCTCTGCTGTTGCCCCACCCTGTGGAATATTTCCACCCTCAGAGGTGTGACAGGTCCCCACTTTCCTGGCCTTCTGAAAAGGCATTAAAACATATCTCAACCCTAGACAAAACCAGCATGGTTGCATAAAAAAAACACTGATAAACTGAAAGACAAAAACGACAAGAATAAAAAGTGGAAAGAGGGATACATAACTAAAACAGAATACCAGCATACAGCATGAATCTGCAGATGACGTCAGGAAAGCTAAGGCTCAGAAGTAAGAACTAAGACTTGCAACAAACGTCAAAAATAATAAAATTTCTTTCAATATGTAAAAAACAAGAAAAAAGTCAAGGAACCGATCAGTCCACTAATGGGAGAAGATGGCAAGGAGGTGACAGGCAGCAATGAAGAAAGCAGAACTGCTGAATTCATTCTTTGCATTGATATTTACCCCAAAAGAAAAAAAATAGTTCAACCTATCAAAGGCAACACTGTAGGAGACAGAATAGGAATGCAAGTCAAAATAAGCAAGAAAATGGTAAGACACCACCTATCCATTCTAGACGAGTTCAAATCACCTGGACCAGATGAATTACATCTCAGAGTTCTGAAGGAGGCGGCAGATGTGATCTCAGAACTACTGAACCCTACTTTCAAAGATCCTGGAGCACCAGGGAATTACCAAAGGACCAGAAAAGAGCTGATATGGTTCTTATCTTCAAAAAAGGAAAAAAATGGATCCAAGAAACTACAGAACAATCAGCCTGACATCAATTCTTGGGAAGATCCTGAAAAAGATAATCAAGCAACGTATCTGTGAATGTCAGACAAACCTTATTCTTTGACAAAGTGATTAAATTAGTGGACCACAGAAATGCTGCGGACATTGGATTTCAGTAATTTAACATAGTAGATCACAGCCTACTTCTTGGCAACATAGAAAAATTTGGGTAGACATCATCACCACCTGATTGATTCGTAGCTGGCTGACAAATGACTCTCAACATCTCAATGAAACTACATGAAACTACATGTACATGAAGGGAAGTATACAGTGGGGTACCCCAAAGTTCTGTCTTAGGCCCAGTACTCTTCAACGTCTTCATAAATGTTTAGATGAGAAGGGGAACTCATCAAATTTGCAGATGACACCAAGTGGGGGGGGAGTAGCCAACACTTTAGAACAGGGTAGACAATTACTTTTCCCAAGGGCCCCATGCAAAACTGGGACTATTGTGGAGGGCTGAACCAATGGGGCTGCTGCAGTGCCCCCCCCCCCGCTATCATGGACTGGATAAAGACAGCCACGGACCGTAGAATGCCCAGGTCTGTCCAGAAGGATTTTGACAGATATGTACACTGGGCCTTATACAACAAAAGTAATTCGGTGATAACAAAAATAAGGTTTTACATTTAGGCAAGAAAAACCAAATGCATATGTATAGAACAAGTGATACCTAGTTTAACAGCAGTAATTTTGAGCGGGATCATGGTGCCCTAGTAGATAACCACTTAAGTATGAGCCAGCAGGGTGCTGCAATTGCTGAATAAAGCCAATACAGACCTAAGCTGCATCAACCAAGGGGTAGTATCAAGATCACATGAAGTGATGATACCGCTTTATACTACATTAGTAAAACCACACTTGGAATACTGCATCCAGTTTTGATCACCACAATATAAAAAAGATGAAAGAGTGCAGAGAATAGCAACAAAGATGATAAGGGGACGGACTATAGGATGAAAGACAATGAATGGTTGCAGGAGCTGGGTATGTCTAGCCTAATGCAGAGAAGGAGTGGGGTGACTGGGTGATAGCAGTCTTCCAATATTTGAGGAGCTGTCAGAGAGGAGAGGGTCAACCAATTCTCCAAAGCACCTGAGGACAGGACAAGAAGTAAGGGATGGAAATTTATCAAAGAGAGATCCAATCTAGAACTAAGGAGAAATTTTCAATGAGAATAATTAATCAGTGTAACAGCTTGCCTTCTGAAGTTGTGGAGGTTTTTAAGAAGGGATTGGACAGCCATTTGTCCAGAATGGTATAGGGTCTCCTGCTTGAGCAGGGGGTTGAACTAGAAGACCTCCAACGTCCCTTTCAACTGTTATTCTGTTACTATTACTGCCATTAGAAAGTCAAGCAAAGCTCTGACATCCCATTATTTGGATCAAAGCCTTCCCTTCCCTTCCCTCAATTCTGTGCTGCAATAACCCCACATTTTAATAAAATTATTAACCAGCAATACCAGATTTGGGCTACAAAAAAAGAGAGAATGTTGGTCTACTATATTTGTTACCACTGTCATTTGACGTTTTACAATCAAAATCTAAAAGCTTTACCACCAATAAAAGTTTTAAACAATAACACTCCATATAATTAAAACTGTTTCCAGCTTGAACAGGGGGTTGGACTAGAAGACTCCAAGGTCCCTTCCAACTGTTATTGTTACTGGTGACGAGTGACTCCTTACTTACTAACTCCCTTTTTCTCCTTCCTTCCTTCCTTCCCCCGGGTGTATGAAGCCTACAACTTTTTAAAATGAAAACCGGGCATTCATTCAGAAGGCACCCCATCTATTTATCCCGATGTTTTTCAAAGACTGCAGATTTAAATGTGTGGACTTCCATTCCCGGAATGTTGGCTGTGGGATTCCGGAAACTGGAGTCCAAATATCTTAAAAGTAGCCGAGTAACCCGCCAAAGCCCCTCTGCGCAAGAGGAACCGGCCGTTCGACACCGTCAGCTCACCCAAACTCTAAGTGTCCTCCGGGAAGCTGGAAGAAGCCCCTCCCGACCACACTTCTCCGCTTGCCTACTAGGACGCAACCCGGGTGCCTGAGGCTCGTGATCACCACCCCAACTCCGACCCCTGGGCGCAGCGGCTTCTCCATGCCCGATCCCGCAGAGTTACGCTCGATTTAACTCCGCCTTCCTCGGCCAGACGGTCGCGCAGCCAATCTGCGTGGCAGAGGCTTTTTTTTTTGGGGGGGGGGGGGGGGAGGCAGTCTTCTCAGGGCTCAACTGCTGGTGGTAACTGCCAATTTGGTAGCAGAGATGTTCAAGAAGGGTAATTACTATCTCGATTAAAAAAAGAACTTTTTAAAAGGACAGAAGCCGTCTTAAAATCTCCACTGGGAATGAAAGGAAATAAAAATCTACTGATCAAACAATGGTGGTGGGTGCAGTTCAGGGTAAACAAGCACAAAATAATGCTAATAGGGGTAAAAACGCCAAACTTCACTTTAAAATGAAGAGACTGGCTCTGACTTTGCAATGTACTTCTTGTTACCTTAATCATGATTACTGAATTTGCACAGTGCACTAGGCCACAAACTGATAACCTGAATGAAGCATACTTGGCTGTTCTTGCAAAAATTAAGCAGGGTCAAACCAGATTAGTAGGTAGATGGAGGCCATAGGGAATTATAGAAGGGTAAGCTAGACCGAGAGAGCCAGTTTATGGTAGCAGTTAAGGCAGTGATGGCTAACCTTTTTGTTGCTGCGTGCCGCATGCTGGCCCCCATAATGCAATGCGTGTGCGATACCCCCCCCCGTGCGCCCTGCCCCCCCGCATGGGCATGTGACCCACGCGCTCCCACCGCATGCGCACATGACCGCCCACGCTCCTCCACCCCGTCTGGAAGGCCTCCAGAGCCTGGGGAGGGCGAAAAACGGGCCTCCCGGAAGTCTGGAAACGGGCCCATTTCCGGCCTCCAGAGCCCAGGGGAGGCCATTTTCGCCCTCTTGAGGAAAGCCTCTGGAGCCTGGGGAGGGCGAAAAACGGGCCTCCTGGAAGTCCTGAAATGGGCCGAAAATCAGCTGGCTGGTGGGAGGCGCATGTGCAGTGGAGCTGAGCTGGGCGACGGCTCATGTGCCCGCAGAGAGGGCTCTGCATGCCACCTGTGGCACATGTGCCATAGGTTCGCCATCACGGGGTTAAGGCATCAAGGCTAGAAACCAGGAGTCCTTGAGTTGGATTAGCTTGGGCCAGTCACTTTTTCTCAGCCCTAGGAAGCAGGCAGTGGCAAACCGCTTCTGAAAAACTTTGCCAAGAAAACTGGGGGAATTTGTCCAGGTAGAAAAAGAAAAAAAACCCACAAATGCAGAGGGAAACAAAGATTATATATCTGTTCTTTACTAGGAGTTGAGCTAACTGGCTGGTCTTTAATTTACAATTCAGGCAGTTAGTTATTTAGCCAAAGATGAGCACATCTGTAATAGCAGAAACTGCCTTGAGCCATGGCTCATTTTAGTAGAAGCAAATATCTGCATTAAAACCCAGGGGGGGGGGTATGCGTCTGTGTATGACTGTGGGAGTAAAATGAAAAGTTTCAGGTGAACGCATTTAGGAGACATTTTGTGACGTAAGACATGGTTGCCTTATTTCCTCTAGTACAGGGGTCTGCAACCTGCGGCTCTGGAGCCACATGTGGCTCTTTCATCCCCCGTTGCGGCTCCCTGTCGCTCAAAATATGTGTCACAACCGCCAATGTGCGACACCTGCCAGCACGTGATTTATTGAGCTTTTCAATCCATCTTTTTTTTTTTGGAGTTCAAAATGTTTTTGCTGCATGCAGAAATAAAAATGTGTTTTAAAAAAACGATATATGCAGTATTATCTTCACTTTAGATGTCAAAAGGGTTTTGTGGCTCCCGGTGTTTTCTTTTTTGTGGGAAATGGGTCCAAATGGCTCTTTGAGTGTTTAAGATTGCCGACCCCTGCTCTAGTAGCTCAAGATTACATAGAGCAGGTGTCTGCAACCTGCGGCTCTTTGGGCCCTCTGCTGTGGCTCCCTGTTGAGTGATCCCACCACTGGCTGGCCCTGCCCCTTGCCTTCCCCTCCCAGTCACTTCTTGCCTGGCCTGAGAAGGTAAGGGCAACAGCGGGGGATGGAGAAGCGGCCAGGGTTGATTCTCTAGTGCCTCAGTCTTGCTGGAGCTTCTTCTGGCCCTTGTTGGTGCTGGCCGTGCTTCGGTCGCTTGGGGAGACATGCAATCTGCTCTCCGCCCCGAGATACTGGCCCGACCTGGCTGCGACCAACACCGGCTTTGCTAACATGAGGGCTGACGGGGTGGGAATGGGATCCGGGAGAAGGGGATGATGGAAAGGGGGACAGGTCCGCAGTGCCCAGCCGTGGCTTTAAAACTTGCACAGTGGACTATCGCTGCCCGGAGGATGCTTTTCAATGAAAGCCTCCGGCAGCACCACTCCACTGGAGGAGTAAAGAAGCTCAGGGCAGTGGGAAAAGGGGGTTGGCCCCGCTGAACTTCACACGCCCACCCTGGGGGGGGTCAAGCTCTGAGAAAGCTGGAGCACCCTCACCAATGACGCTCACCCATCAGCCGGTCTCCCCCTCTCTCTATCTCTCTCTCTTTCTCTGTGTGTCTCTCTATGTTTGCGTGTGTATCTCTGTATCTCTCTGTGTGTGTCTCCTCTCTCGCTTGGAAAGCCAAGGCTGGGTCAAACCGAGGAGCTCTCCTTGAAGCTCAACGCTACCCCTTTTCTTTCTTCTTGGCAACTTTTTGAAAATCCAGGGGGCGACCCTTCTCCTCCCCCTCCTTCTCCTCTCACAACCACAGGCCAGAGAGAGACATAGAGAGACAGAGAGACAGAGATGGAGGGAGAGAGAAGGGGGGGGGGAGAGAGAGACAGAGAGAGACACACACAGAGAGGGAGAGGGGTAGAGATACAGAGAGAGGGGGGAGAGAGGAAGATGTCAAAAGGGTTTTGTGGTTCTGAATGTTTTTTAACAACCGGTTCTCTGCCCTAATGATGGGCTGGGTAGGCATGGCTAGGGAGGTCATGTGACTGGGAGTAAGTGATGTCGAGTTGGCCACGCCCACTCAGGTTTTGTGGCTCCCGGTGTTTTCTTCTCTGTGGGAAACAGGTCCAAATGACTCTTTGAGTGTTTAAGGTTGCAGATCCCTGACATAGAATATGGCCGGAACCAAGTGAGCTTTATGTTTATGAGCAATTTCCGACCTAAGCCAGCGAGTTCACACCAGCTGAATTCACCCAGTTTCAGACAGCCACAATCTAGCGTCGTGGTCTTAAGTTAGCATCTCAGAAAAAACCGGAATGAAGGCGAACCTGAGTAGTTGCGGTCATGTTTTTGTGCCTCGGGCAAACTTCCGCAGAAGGCTCGCGCTCTGCCGGAGCTTTTGGTTTCCTGCGCAGCAGCTCTGACTTCTGGCCCATCGAGTCTGGTTCCCGCTTGCCCTGTGGCGGAGGGCTGGCTGCTCGATCCGGCCGTCGACGCTGAGTTGGCTGGCTGGCTCCCGCCCTCGCGAATCCTCCCACTGCCTCTCGGCTTCCCTTGCTCGGTCGGGCAGGCTCGGCACCTGAGGGCGACAGAGAAGGAGCCGCGCAGAACCTTCAGCTGCCCCGGTTCTGTTTGCCCCTGGGACTCGGCGAGAAAGAAGCGGGGACCTTCGCCGCAGCTGCCTGACGCTTTGTATCCCTGCTGAAGCCTTAGCCGAGAGCTTTCTGCAGCCATGGTGAAGGTCTCGTTTAACTCGGCCTTGGCGCAGAAAGACGCAGCCAAGGAGGAGGAGGAAGGGGGGCAGAATGAAAAAAACAGCTGCAGCAACCAAGTGCTCATCTTGTCTCCAGACACAAAGGTGAGGAGTCCTGCGCACCGGCGCCAGCAAGTGCTCCTGCTGAGGGCCAGCATCAGAAACAAGAGCGGTTCTCCCGGGCACGGAGCAGCAGCTTATCTTGCAAGCTGCGGTCTACAAAAGCAATCGAGAAGGGCAGCGCCGAGTTTGGAAGGAGAACGATGTCATCCGGGAGGAGAAAGATGGGGTCGAAACAAGGAGGGACTGGGGCGTAGGGTTTCGCTCATATATAGTGCCTAGTGAGGCTCCGGAAGTAGCTTTAAGCCGGCTGGGGCTTTGGAGACGAGTGTATTTCTCATGGGTTTTTAATGTGAGTTGCCTCGGAGCGCGACAGTGGGAAAGTGAAATATTACCTCAATTTTGGCAGATCAGTTTATGAATCTAAAATGGCTGACGCGTGAGCAGCCTTTAAACATCGCGGGCCTCTCTTTATATTTACATATTTTATCTCAGTTGCGCAGGACCGGGTCGGCCTTGCATTTTTTAAGGCGTTTCGTTTTTCTTTTGCATAACAAATCTGGGTTTTGCTTGGGCTCTGAACCTAAATAGTTGGGCCTGATTAGTACTTAGTACTAACATTAGTACTTAGGAATTATCACCGGGAACTCCAAGACTAGATTGACTTGGGATTTAGGAAAAAAAGTATATCATATTTTGACACTGGATGCAGATACCAAGATACCATTAAAAGGGCAATGGCAATTTATTTCAAAATTGCTATTCTTGTTCATGAAATCTAATATGATTCCAACCAGTAATTTTGGGGGGAAAATTAAATTTTGGATCCTTTGGATCCTGTGTAACTGTGCCAAGGAAACGGAGTTGCTGTCCTAACTTAAAGCAGGATCATTCCATGTCAAGTCTGATTTCAGGAAAGTACCCAGGTCGACCATCACGGATTTTGATGAAATTTGGTATGAACATGCACACACATCCCCAGTGAACATTGGTAAAGTGTTATGTTTGCCGATACAATACTTGCGGAGATATAGTCATTTGTATGACCCCATACCACAGCCTTCGACTGTATGACACTCAGATTTCAGCAACTTTGAGGCATAATATCTCCGGCAATATTTTGTTGAGAGAAACAAAACTTGGCCATCTTGTACAACTTGTGCTCTATTAAACAAAATAATAAAAACATTCTCATGAGCGATCTCCATCTAGATAATTTGGAGCAAAAAAATAGATATATCTCAAAGTTGCTGAAATCTGAGAGTCATACTGTCGATGGCTGCGGTATGGGGTCATACAAATGACTACCGTATGTGCCGGCGTATAAGATGACTTTTTACCCCTTGAAAATCTTCTCAAAAGTCGGGGGTCGTCTTATACGCCGGGTACTGAAAATTCCGAGCCGGGGGGAGCTGAAAAACGGCCGTGGCCACATCCCCGCCGCTCTCCAGCCAAGCGGTGGGTGGGTTGCTCCCCTCCCCTCCCCTCGGAGGAAGAAGGAGCCTCTGTCACTGTCTCTCGCGGGGCTCCAGCCACCCTACTGAGTCCCTGACCGCAGCGCCGGCAGGGTTAACGCGCATGGGAGGGAAGGAGAGCGTGCACTACCGCCGCTGCTGCTTTCGCCGCTCCGATATTTCTTCAGTGGGCGCGTGCGGGAGGGACCGCGGAGCAAAGGCGCCCGGCAGCTTAAGGCAAGAGGCGGGCGGGAGACGCGGGCAGGAACCTGCCCCGATGCCACCACTTCTGGCATCCCCGTGCCTCTCACCCCGCTCGCCGGGTGCCTCTGCTCAGCGGTTCCTCCCACGCGCGCCCACCGAAGAAATATCGGAGCAGCGAAAGCAGCGGCGGCGGCAGTAGCGCGCGCTCTCCTTCCCTCCCATGCACTTTAACCCTGCCAGTGCCACGGTCGGGGACTCAGTCGGGTGGCTGGAGCCCCGCGAGAGACAGTGACAGAGGCTCCTTCCTCCGAGGGGAGGGGAGGGGAGCAACCCACCCACCTACCTCGCTTGGTGCGGTTCCCCGCACTTGGCGTCCTGGAAGAGAAAGAAAGAAGGAAAGAAGGAAGGAAGGAAGGAGAGAGAGAGAGAGAGAGAGAGAGAGAGAGAGAGAGAGAGAATCATTACCAATGCTATGATGGAAACCACCAACTCAAAGACAAATATCACTTTGGAGCAAGGAAGCTGCTACAGCAGCAACAAATTAAACAGCACAAACACAGGGATTCTCTCAATATCCCATTGTCCCTATTGGACAATATTGGAGGGTTGCCAGAAAGTTTCTTCATTTGTTCTACAGAGAGCAAAGTAGTTTTCACAGTACAAGGCATATGTTGCCTAATTGTCTATCACAAAGCTTGCAATTGTGAAGAAATTAAAAAATCCAAGGTAGAAGAAAAGGGTTCCTGTTATTGGTTCTTTGTCATAAAATGCATAGAAAAGGCATCAGATGGATTCTTACTTGTAGGAAAGTATGCAATAAAGTGTGAAAAGGAAGGAAGGAAGGAAGGAAGGAAGGAAGGAAAGAAGGAGAAGGAAGAAAGAAGAAGAAGAAAGAAAGAAAGAAAGAAAGAAAGAAAGATGGTAGGAAGGAAGGAAGACAGACAGACAGACAGACAGACAGAAAGAAAGAAAGAAAGAGAAAGAAAGAAAGAAAGAAAGAAAGAAAGAAAGATGTTAGGAAGGAAGAAAGACAGAAAGAAAAAGAAAGATAGTAGGAAGGGTAGTCTTATACGGCGAGTATATCCCAAACTCTATATTTGAACTGGAAAAGTTGGGGGTCGTCTTATACGCCCAGTCGTCTTATACGCCGGAACATACGGTATATCTCCGCAAATATTGCATCTGCAAACATAACACTTTACCAATGTTCATTGGGGACATATATGCATGTTCACACCAAATTTCATCAAAATAGGTGATGGTCGATCTGGGATCTCCAGACCACTTGACATGGAATGACCCAGCAGGAAGCTCTCCCCGAGCCCAAGGAAGAAGGCAAAAGAAAACCAATAATGAAAATTGTGCGCACTTGTCTACCGTGTTTCCCTGAAAATAAGACCCTGTCTTATATTTTTTTGAACCCTGAAATAAGCGCTTGGCCTTATTGCCATGCACTCAAAAGCCCGATTGGGCTTATTATCAGGGGATGTCTTATTTTGGGGGAAACAGGGTAGTTGCCAGGAATCCAAACTGACTCAGGCATGGCTTACTTGTCTGAAGATTGTGATTTTGGATTTCATTTCTTTTCAGTTCACCATTAGATCCAGTATAACTGATCATACAACACCTGTTATTTAACCCATTATCTGGATGTATGCAGTACATTGAACCATAAACTAACCAGATGTGCTGGGTTTATATTATACAACATTCTAACCTGTAATTTTCCTTGGGACTGACCATGGAAGACAGGAGGAAGATCTGGAGCTTAGACAGTGGTCTGATAAGATAAATCTGAGTTCAAAGGAGGGGTGGAGAAAGGGTCTCAGAAGGGATCCTCCCTAGTTTTTGAGAGAGTAAAAGTTGGAGATAGGAGAAGTACTTTCAGGCTTACAGGATTCTGTTAATTAACCTTACAATAAATTCAGAGCTAGTATTCATTGTCTTGCTTCTTGTCTGGACTACCTTGAAAGCTATCAACCACAAGGGGAAATCAAATTTGTTAAAACTATAAAAGCTTAGAAGAATAGAAGAGTAGAGTAGAGTAGAGTAGAGTAGAATAGAATAGAATTCTTTATTGGCCATGCGTGATTGGACACACAAGGAATTTGTATTTATTATATTTATTTATTATATTTATTATATATATATATATATATATATATATATATATATATATATATATATATATATATATATATATATATATATATATATATATATATATATATATAATTTATTTATTTATTTATTTATTTATTTATTTATTTATTTATTTATTTGTGAGACTTATATACCGCCTCATATTGCAAGCACTCTCTAAGCGGTTTACACCATTAAGCAATGTATATTTGCATTGCCCCCAACAATCTGTGTCCTCATTTTACTTACCTCGGAAGGATGGAAGGCTGAGTCAACCCTGAGCCTGTGAGATTTGAACAGCTGAACTGCTGATCACAGTCAGCTAAAGTAGCCTGCAGTACTGCACTCTAACTGCTGCGCCATCGGCTCTTGGTGCATATGCTCTCAGTGTACATAAAAAAAAAAGATACATTCGTCAAGAATCATAAGGTACAACTTAATGATAGTCCGGGTACAAATAAGCAATCAAATCATATTAGGAACCAGTCAATATAAATCGTAAGGATACAAGCAACAAAGTTACAGTCATACAGTCATTAGTGGGAGGAGATGGGTGATAGGAACAATGAGAAGATTAATAGTAGTGCAGCCTTAATAAATAGTTTGACAGTGTTGAGGGAATTATTTGTTTAGCAGAGTGATGGTGTTTGGGGAAAAACTGTTCTTGTGTCTAGTTGTTCTGGTGTGCAGTGCTCTATAGCGTCGTTTTGAGGGTAGGAGTTGAAACAGTTTGTGTCCATGATGGACACAAACTGTTTCAGTTAGCATGCTATATGTTCAATTAGCATGCTATATGTGTGCAGTTTTTAGTTCTTTAAGTGAGCTGGTTAAGTGTGGGTTTGTGAAGGAAGTATTCATTGAAACACTTGGTTGTCCTTTGTCCAGATACTATAACTTAACATCAACCTAAAATATACCATCTGATCTAAAGAGAGTCGCAACAGTGACCATTTGGTGTTCAAATTAATCCAAAAACTGTGAGTCAGTCTTGATGGGTAAGAGGTTAAAAATGGCATGATACTTACTCCTGGAACCTAGGAAGGATTTCCTATGATTTCTTCTATACTGTTGAAAGAGATTTGTTGTTCAGGAGACAACAGGCCAGATGGTGAGAAGAGGCTTCAGGCAATAGCTATCTCTTTTCTTTGGATTTTGCCTGTCCATCAGTACTTGGGCAGCCACATTGGTCTATTGCTTCCTCCCTGGTGTGTTGCTGAAAGAGCAGCAATCCAAGAATTCTTGTGAATGAAGAGACTAATCTGCTTTGCATGAATAGACCACGTGGCTTAATTTAATTTTGGTGTGCTGGGTAGGTATTTTGTATAATATCAACACAGATTTGAATGGTCAGGGGAGAAATGTAGTTGAAAGTCTATCTGTTTGTGACCAGGATCCATTAGCCAATTTTCAAGATTTTCTCTTTGTTAGAAAATGAACAGGAATTTGGTTGATGTACCGTGTACATCCATGCAGTCCAAATATTCCCAGTTAGGGCTGGCAGGTGCAGTGGAATGTTCTGAGGTGCTGAAACTGCAAGGCTTCAGGTCCCTGCAGAAGCTGCCTTGGGCATCCAGCTTTGTGCTTGTCATAACTTAATTATGACAGTCCAAGAGCTGTTCCAATTCTTTGTCAGGGGTTGCTCACTTGATTGCAGATTTTTCTCACTGGAGTTCCTTGCTAGATATGGTATATAGTAAACTTCTTACATGATTCAGGTTCATTCAGGACACTGGTTTCCACTGTTTTGGGGTGATTTTTTTTGTTCTTACATTGTTAAATGGCATACTTTTTAATGGTATGATTTTCATATGCAAAGTGTATTTTAAAAGCACATTTCCAATTGTACTGTATATGTCATGTTACTGGTTTAAAGTATCTTTTAATAAAGAATAACATAACATCAGGAGCTGATTTTGACTTGATGTTACCGACATCATGTGATACATTTTAAAATTCTTTCATTCTGTCTGAGATTGATCTATATAGTATAATCCATTATTTAGAGTGCTCCCAATTCCCTGCCCACATAATTTGAATATCTCAGCCACTGTAGACAGCTGCACATTGAGTGTAACAGGTAAGCCTTCATATAGACAGCTAAGTGCATTTGGGTTTTCATGTGAATTGGAAACCCAGACTTATTGTTAATTGATTCTAAAAGTGACTTTGGAATTATCTAGTCTCTTCATAAAATTGACAAGTGTGAGTGGGAGGACTGGATTCCTTCAGATATTGTTGTCCCCAAAGATGAAGGACTTTATTGGTTAATAATGATACATTAAGTTGAAATTGGAAATAAATAAATGCTTGGTGTAATGTAATCATACTGAGCACTTCTGGTAATTTCTTTTGCTTATCTTCTTATGTTGACTGAAGTTTCCAGATTGTCTTTCAGAGCAGCCTTCTATATACTGCATTATATTAATCTAAGTAAGCAGTTACCAAGACATGGATTATTCAAGTAACATTAAATTACATTAAGTTGCTATTCAAAGATAATTGTGAAGACTTATGTGCTTCTGTTCCACATTTATGCTTATAATATTTTGATGTCATAAGTGCTGAAAACTTTATGGTCAATTTAAGAGATAAGAGATAACTTTTTATTGTCATTTTTACTGTGAGTACACTGGCTCACATTAAAAATGAAATTCTGTTGCCTGCTCTCAAGAGAAAGTGTATATCTATCCAAACACACACATAATGCACATATACACAGGCTATATACACATATAAATATATACTTGCACCATACATATATATACATATATATATATATCACTGTTCATTTTGAATATGTAGCAGAAAAAGGAAACTTGAGAGTTTAAAAGGTTGATGCTATATGGAACAAAACTGTGACTGAATCTAGATGTTCTGCTTTGGATACCACGAAGCTTCCTCCCAGAAACTAACAAGGAAAACTGGTTGTGAAGAGGATGTATAGTGTCCCAGACAATCCCACAGACACTGCTCAAGCATTGCTTATGTGCTATATTCTGGATAGAAGGAAGTGAACTACCAATGATCTTTTCTGTCATCCTCACCACTCTCTGCACCACCTTCCTGTCTGAAGCAGTAATGCTTTCAAACCAGAAAGTAATGCAATATGATAGTATGTTCTAGATCATCCCTCTATAGAAAGTGATAAGGACAGGGGAAGGAAGATAAACTTTTCTCATGCAATGTAGAAAATGCAGCTGCTGTGCCCTCTTCACCAGTGTCTCACTGTTGAGCGACCAAGCTAGCCTACTCAATAACTGCACACCCAGAAACTTGATGCTGCTAACCACCTCCACAGGTGAATCATTAATATGTAGAGGTGTGTGGCCATGCCTGCCTTTTCTAAAATCAATAATGATCTCTTTAGTTTCTTCTATGTTTAAAATGAGGCTGTTTTTGTTATACCAGTTCACTAAACACTATCTCCTTGCTGTAAACAACCTTGTTGTCATCTTGAATAAGGCCCACTACTGTTCTATCATCCACATACTTCACAATATGGTTGGTGATAAACCTAGCACAATAGTCATGGGTCAAACAGGATGAACAACCGCAGACTTAGGACACAGCCCTGAGGAAAACATGTGCTCAAGAAAATGGTGTTAGAAATATTAGTCCCAACTTGCACATATCTATCAGTATGAAAATCAAGAATCCAGTTGTACAAAGGAGTATTAAAGCCTAAAATGCCCAGTTTGTCTACTAGATGCTGAGGGATGATTGCATTAAATGCCGAACTGAAGTCAACAAACAGCATTTGCACATGAGTGCTTTCTGTTTAATAATTTAATAAATTTATTTGTATGTTATATTTATTGAATAAATTTAATAAATTTCTGTTTAATAACTAAAAACTGCCTGAAAAAAATAATTAGATTTGTGGCCTTGATAGAAATAAGTGAAACCTCTTTTTGCTGATGGAATAGCTTCTATATTAGAATTCCACCTGCCACTCCAGAAGGGAGTTCAGGGATTCTGTAGAAGATTTGGTGGTGGTTCAAGGTGGAAAAGAAGATAAGAAAGGAAGCTGTTCACATAGCATGGACACAAGTGGTGATTACATTATATCTGCATGATGTAGCTGGATATACCTAACTATTGATTACTTTTATGTGTGTGACTTTCTAGGATCCAGCAGAAGTGGTGCCTCTTGGACAAAGAAGAGCTTGGTGCTGGTGTATGTGTTTTGGATTAGCTTTTATGCTTGCTGTTGTAATCCTTGGCGGTGCCTATCTGTACAAGTATTTTCAAATTCAGGTAAGATGAAAATACATATATGACCAAGCTTTGAATGTTTTTGTTGTTAACTTACTAGGAATTGTCCAACTTGGCTTATCATCTTAAGTCTTAATATAAAATTCATTTTTGATATTTTTAAATTTGAGAAAATTAACTCCCAATACAACATAAACTCTATAAATACATTTGGATTGAAGCTTAATATTAGGAAATATTTGCCAGTGTTCCTGCTGTGAAAATAAAGTCTCTTGGGATAACTCTAGATTATCTCCTTAGTTTTCAATTGGTAGAAGTTTTTCAACTTGAAGTTTCTTACTGATTTTAGTTAGAAATGTTGCAAATGGCAAATATATGATATGTACTGTCAATTGTCTCCAGAGGAAATGTTCTCAATATATTTTTAACCTGAATAGAATATTAACTGTAAATCAAAAATAGAAACTGTTTAAAGTTATGGGTGAAATGTAAGCTGTTCAATTTTTATATGAGAGAGAGGGGGGGGGAGGGAAATCAAAGTGTTTTATTTATTTGTGATGTTTATCTCGCCTTCCCTTCAGATACTCGGAGCAGCATATTTTTCAGTTCCAAGCACTTTTACTTTTAAAGCTTAGATACAAAACCTAACTGAGAAATTACAGTGACCAGGACCTCTGTCCTTTTTCTCCCAAGTGGCAACAAGTGTTACAATAGCAGAAAGGATATCTACTGCTCCTCTTTGTCAGCCAGATTCAGAAGTACAGCTAATTAACTAGCTCCATTTTCTTGCCTAGAAAGGTTACTTCTCTGGATGCAGTAGTTTACGTTCTTTGTTAGGGCATTATTTTTTCTGTATCATTACTTTGTTGTGAACACCTGTGCAGTTTAACAAGATCTTTGAATTCACTAGCTGTAGGAAACCAGGCTAATGTTGGAAAGTTAATTAAAGACTACAGGATATAAAATTATCTTGAGCAGGGTTGTCAAGCTGGTGGGCCCGGATACATCACGCACAGGCCACCCACCCCAGCTCCGTGAAGGAGAAAAATGTCACAGTATGTCACATGACAGCAATGTGATGTGGCGAGTTTGACACTCGTGGTCTTGAGTATTCGATCCAAACAGCCTTGTGGCATCTTCATCTAACATCCTTATGGAATTAATCTAATTTTCTAGGTACACAGCATATTGTCAAATTAATACCGTGGGCTGGTTTGTACAACACATTGGGCTAAAATAGAGTTTGTTTCTTCATGATTTCATGCACAATTAGTCTAGACTAGAGCTAAAAATAAATTGTGATTCATTTTGCTCTTAGTTTGCTTGTGCATTAGCAAAATAAAGGCAATATTCACCATAAATTAAGCTATCCAGTGCCATCTTAATCTCATTCTATTGGCCATGTAATTATTGCTAGTGGTTGACCTGAACTTCAGAATATCATTTCTATGTCTACCAAGGCAACCAGAATTTCCAGCTGGTGCCATCTAGAATTTCAAATAAGAACTGGTCATTCTCTGGTTAATTTTAGATTGATGGATACAAAATAGTCTGACTCAAGAGGCCTGGGTGATTTCTGAAGGGGCTTGATAGTTTTTACCTTGTTTACCAGCAGATGTTCTGGATAGTTGATAACTATCATTCCTAATCACCCTTTTCCTTTAAAAATCCCACAAATGGCAAAAATGGGCAGGAACTGAATTGAAAGCAGCAATTTTGGCTGTTTGGTGAAAGCTTAATGATGGGAAATAGCTTGTCTTTCAATGGACCTCCTTTCTCATTCTTAAAAGTTGAAAAAATATAGCGAAAGTTAGGCCTTTTTTGTTGGCAAATTTTGCTGATGCAATTTTAAAACCCTAGTTATCTTTTGTGGCCTACAGAATGCTCACCTTTGTGCTAAGCCACAATATGGATTCTCATTTTTAATTTTTGTTCTTTGTGTTGTCTGAACCAAAACCAAAATGGTTATGCTTATCTGAATAACCAATGTAGTCAACTGTGGTTCATTTAATAATTAAACATGTATGAAATTTGTATGAACATAACCTGAGGTTTTGCAGTAATTATTACTTAATGGTTGGCCAGTACAAAAAGTTGCAAGTTCAAACTACAACGTCTCTTTTCAGATGATAGTAATCTTCCTCTGATGATAAATTCTGCTCTGAATAAACTATAATATTATCTAATAAGCTTAAAAACAGAGTGGCTAGTATTCCGGATTTGAGATTTAGCAGTGATGAGGTGGGGGTGGATATATGTTGCAACAAGATTCATGAACTCTTCTTTGTTTTGCATTGGCTTATGTGTATTACCTTTGTTTTTTAGGAAAATGTTTACTTCTGTGGAATTAAGTATATTGAGGATGGCTTAACCCTAACTGACTCAGATATAATTGCTTCAGCTCCTCGTTATCAGATAATTGAAGAGAGTATCCAGATCTTTCAGGAGGAGGATGTTGAGTTCATTAGTGTGCCAGTTCCAGAATTTGCTGACAATGATCCAGCTGATATTGTCCATGATTTTCAGAGGGTAAGGAATAATGCTCTGAATAACATTATAATTGGAGGGAAAGGAGTTTGAAGTTACTGATTGAAGTTACTGATTATTTCTGGTGTCTTGGTTATATTTGTATATATACTGGTAAGTGCACAAAGAAAGCCGAGGTACAGTAGGTCCCAGAGTGGAGGAAATAAAAGGACTGCATAGATTGGTTAAAGAGCGGTGGTAGCGCAGTGGTTAGAATGCAGTGTTGCAGTCTAATTCTGCTGATTGCTGATTGCCAGCAGTTCGATAATTTGAGTCTCACTGGCTCAAGGTTGACTCATCCTTCCATCCTTTCGAGGTTGTTAAAATGAGGACCCAGATTGTTGGGGGCAATATACTGACTCTGTAAATGGCTTAGAGAGGGCTGTAAAGCATTGTGAAGCTGTATATAAGTCTAAGTGCTATTGCTATTAAAGCCTGCAAAGTTCTGAATTCTCTGTTGTTACAAGTGAGGAAATAATTTAATGATGTAAGAACAAGCAAAATACTGCTTGTATCCAAGCTTCTAAAAACAATGTTGTTTTTTACACACTACAAAAACAGGACAAAATAAATAAATACCGTATTTTTTGTAGTATAAAATGCACCGGAGTATAAGACGCACCTCAGTTTTGGAGGAGGAAAATAGGGGAAAAAATCTACCTATCAGGTATTCATCTGGCTAGCGTCCTTAGTCTGTTCAGCTTCAGCACATTATTTTATCCCCTGGTTAGGGCTGAAAAAACCTTTTTCAGAGGGAGTAGGAATGAAAACAAGCCTGTAAAGACTTAGGGCTGGAAAAAAAACTTCTTCAAAAGGAGTAGGAAGCCGGGAAGATCGTTAGCACCTCGTTAGAGCTGGGGAAAAAAGCTTCGAAAAAGCTACATTCTGAGTATAAGACGCACCCAAATTTTCAGCCTCTTTTAGGTAGGAAAAAGGTGCATCTTATACTCCGAAAAATACGGTAAAAAAGATGTTGAGGCTCTGGAAAGAGGGCAGAGAAGAACAACAAAGATGATTAGAGAGCTGCAGACTAAAACATGAAGAATGTTTGCAGGAATCGGGTATGTCTATTGAAAAAAATGACTAGGGGGTGACATGATAGCAGTGCCACAAAGAAGAGGGAGTCAAGCTGTTATCCAAAGCACCAGAAGGCAGGACAAGAAACAACGAATGCAAAATAATCAAGGAGAGAAGCAATCTAGAACTAATGAAAAATTTCCTGCTAGAACAATTTATCAGTGTAATGGTTTGCCTCCAGAAGGTGTGGGTATTCCATGACTAGAGTTTTTTAAGAAGAGACTAGACAGACCTTTGTCTCCTCTAGGGTCTCCTCCTTGACCAGGGTATTGGACTAGACTAGAAGATCTCCAAGGTCCCTTCCAACTGTGTTATTCTGTTATATACCTATCATTATTTTGATCTGTATTTACTGTTTTTAATGTATCTGGAACATACGAGGTAGAAAATTATTCTGGAATACTTTCCTTAAGCTAATTCCCCCCCCCCCCGTTATCAGAAAATAATGTTTTAATAACTAGAGACTGAAATGGAATAAATGATACCTAAAGTATTTAAATTTTTGTCTTTGAAAGAGCAGTATACTACACTAAGTCATATACAATGTTACATATTCTAATACTATTAAGAGATTCATGACATTTCTTTATTAGAGACTTACAGCTTATCTTGACCTCAGCCTGAATAAGTGCTATGTCATTCCTCTGAATACGTCAGTTGTTATGCCACCTAAAAACTTCATAGAACTGCTGATCAACATCAAAGTAAGATTAAATGTTTTTAAAAATATATTCAGTAATCCTTATCTTTATTAAGCTAATTTATGTCCCAGTTGATTAGAATTACTGTGAACCTAGTTTTATCCCATTATGTTATTTATATTGACATTTTTACTACCTTACACTAAATTAAGGTGACCAGATTTTAATGTTTGTAAAGCGGGACACCATTGACGGGGGGGGGGGTTCTAGGGGAGCAAGATGGGAGGGGTCCGTCTCTCTTATCCCGCAGCCCATCCACGTGAATAAAGGTGGAGACACAAATCCAGGATTGCTTTGCTGCAGCTTTGTGCACCCCCCCAAACACCCCCCCTTCATCGCAGCCCTTACCGCTGCCATGGCCGGGGCTCGCCTCTGCTGCATTTGGCCCGGAGAGAGACAGCGGCAGGAGAAGGAAGAAAGCAAACCGCGGCTGTGGTGCTCCGGGAGAGCGGGTGGTGAGGGTTCTTCACAGCCGCGTGCTGCCTCCGTTGCAGAAGCCGCCACCAGCCAGCCGGGCAGAAGCCCTCCGTGTGGGGAGACGGCCAGCCCTACGCTTGGAAGAGGCTGCCGCTCTCGCTGCCCTCTTTCTTCCTTCTCCCGCCACGAAACAAAAGTGAACTGCGCAGCGCTGCTTCGGGAGGGCAGGCGGACGTCTGCAGCCAGGCAGGGAGGGAGAGCAGCGAGAGCGGTGGCCCCTTCCAAGTGCAGGCCTGGCCCTATTTCCCACCCGGGGGGCTGCCGCCCACCCGGCCACCAGCGGCTTCCGCGCCGCACTTGTAGTCGCGTGGCCGGCCGGATTAACAGGTGTGCTGGGGACACCTTGCCCGCCGCCTCCGTGCGCTGCGCTTGGCAGGGGCCGCTGCCCCTCTCGCTGCCCTCCCTCCCCGCCTGGCAGGAGGAGCAGGCGAGGCAGGAGGCAGAGGGGTGTGCAGGGCTCGGCTCGGCCACTGAGCATGTGGGGCGCCCGCCCCAGCTCTCCGGCTGCTTCCCACTGCCACGCAAAGTTTGGCATGCCAGGCCAGTGGAGGAAGAGCAAGCTGGCTGGCGGCGCGGGAAAAATCCTTCCTGGCCCTTGCCAGCCGGGCCTGGTCTTCTCTCCGGGGCGGCATCCGGCGGGTGCCTCACACCTCCGCTCCTTCCCCCCGTGTGGCAGACCTGGGAAAGGACACGGCCAGACCCGCCAAAGCCGCTGCTCCCTCTACGCCTCAGGAAGCGCATTTCCTGGCTATTGCCATCAAGCGGGTCGGAGCGTGCGAGGCGCTGAACTGGGCCCTCGGGCACGTCGGAGCGCGGTGGGGTTTTTTCCCTGCCTGGTCCGGAGCTGGCGAGATCTTAGCGTGCGGGCATGGCTGTTTCCCTCAAGATCCGCTCGAGGGAAGCGAGGCGGTTTGCGCAAATTCAAATTCAAAAAGTGGGACTTTTTTGAAACGCCGCGGGATGTGGGACAAATTATTAAAAAGTGGGACTGTCCCGCCAAAAGCGGGACATCTGGTCACCTTACACTAAACCCATTTAGTTTATAACTCCTCCAAACAAAACCAGACCTTTGCAATTTGTTCTTTACTTATGGTCGAACAAACATCAGACAAGTTTAAAAAATTAATATACATAAATTACATAAAAGGTGACCAAAACTATAAAAAAGACACCAGCTACTTCCCATGGGCTAAAGCTACAGATAATAATTTTGCCAGTGCCATTGAGAAATTGGTCACTTTAAAGGAAATCAGTACACTCCTTGTAATGAGAGTTTGTAATAACGAGTTATATGTTTTAATTGCCATTGTGTGTAGAGTGGACATTTTAATAAAATATGGAATATAGATTCAATATTTGTATTTGAAATAAATAAATACAATTTTCATTTGAACAATTGAAATAACTTTAAATTGTCACCCTGTTGGGTACATAATTGGGCCAGGGGGGGAAAGGCTCTTATGTGAAGCATGCATGATCACAAAAGAAAAAAATACTCAGGGAGAGTCAAGGAAGATGGGAGAATTTTATTATAGACATGGGTGATTTGGGCCTTGACTGACTAGATCAGTGATGGCGAACCTTTTTTTCCTCGGGTGCCGAAAGCTCGTGCGCGCGCGCTATCGCGCATGTGCGAGTGCCCACACCCATAATTCAATCCCTGGGGAGGACGAAAACGAGCTCCCCCGCCCTCCCCGGAGGCCCTCTGGAGGCCGGAAATGGCCCATTTCCCAACTGCTGGTGGGCCTGGTAGACCTATTTTTCACCCTCCCCAGGCTCCAGAGGCTTCCCTGGAGCCTGGCGAGGGCAAAAATGGCCTCCCCCGCCCTCCAGAGGCTCTCTGGAAGCCGAAAACACCCTCCCAGAGCCTCCGTGCGAGCCGAAAATCAGCTGGCCGGCATGCACATGCACACTGGAGTTGAGCTAGGGCAACGGCTTGCGTGCCGGCAGATATGGCTCCGCGTGCCACCTGTGGCACGCGTGCCATAGGTTCGCCATCACTGGACTAGATGATATAAGTTACAGACCTTCCTTTTGAGTTCTGCTCAGGTTTTTGTGAGGCCTAAAGTAAATAATATAAAGTTAATATTGACAGACCACAATTTATCTTTGCAAGGTGGTACAAATCTCTTCTTCAGGGCTAAGATGAACCACAGGGATCACCCCAAGGAATTTATCTTGCCTGAGACCCTAAGCATTGTAGTTTTGCCATGGGCCCTGAGATGAGCCCAGTGTGTGCTATTTTTAGAAACATCTTGGAAAGAGCATCCTGGAAGTATTTTTTAAAAGACAAACTTCTCTGGCAAAGAAAATTTTACTGACTTGTGTAGGGGACTATTGGTTCTCAGTCCATGATTTAAACTATGATCCCTTGAAAAAGAAGGAAGTAGGCTACTTTCTTTCTGTTTCTTAAGGTCCATATTCTTCAGAGGCAAAATTATAGATATAACATAAATTGAATGAATAATAAAGAAGTTAAATGAAAATGAATGGAATAGATTTAATATTTTTTAAACTCTTCCATGATTCTATTAATTCATGTAGGCTGGAACATACTTGCCACAATCATACTTGATTCATGAGCAGATGATAGTCACTGACCGCATTGAAAATGTGGATCAACTGGGTTTTTTCATTTATCGCCTTTGTCGTGATAAAGAGACTTACAAATTGCAGCGCAAGGAAGCACTGAAAGGTATGGTATAAACATAGATGAGATAATAAAGATAGCCATAATTAATGTTGTGTTTTCACATGAAACTATGAAAAACTAGTATTTCAGTCTGTATATATTTTGCTGCATTGTAATAAAATCTGGTACATGCAGTCTTCTCTTAACAATGCTAATTGGGATCAGGAACACCATCACTAAGCGATACGATCATAAGGCATGACATTGTGTGACCAAGCTGATCTATGACAACAGTTTCTGGAATTCAGCAAATCTTGTGTGATTGCAGCATCCTGCATTTACCATTTGCAACCTCTTGCTGGCTTTCCGATTGACTGCATGTTGAAAGCCAGCAGAGACGGTCACAGGTGGTGATCACATGTCCATGGGATGTTGCAGCATCATATTGTGATAAGTCACCAAATGTGATCATGTGATTCTGGGGATGCTACAAGTTGGTATACCATTATAACATGAAAGGGTGGCTAATAAGTGGATTTTACATGAGGATTTACCTATATTATAAAAATGTCCATAAAAATATCCATGCCTGTTATAGCACCTAATTTTTAATGTTACAAATATGCATATTTCATATATGCAAAGCTTTAAAACAGATTTTTCCCCTTTGAATATTTCACGTCAGATTGCAATGTCAGTAATTCTATGCTTAGCACAATGTTCTGGTTGGAAAAAAATGGTTCCTGATAAATTATGAATATACTCTGTTATAAGAAGAAATGATGGTATATCTGTGGCTAAATTATTTGGTGTAATGGTGTGTTAATTTTACTAATATTACTTTAATATATTAAAACATTTTTGTACATTTTCCCCACAAATGTTTGGCAAACCTAAAGTTATGTACTACTACCATTCACTTTGATAAATTAAGCACATGGTTGACTTACCAACATTAATGACATTTAAAAGTATTTCATTGGAAGTTTGAATATGTCCAGTATATTTAGATAGAATGCCTTATTTTACAGTATTTCTTAGGACTGTATAGAGAAGAAACTTGAAATTAAAACTGAAGATTTGATTACTTATTTAAATCAAGTTATTTATTTGCGCTCTCTCACTCACTCACTCTCTCTCTCACTCAGATAGAGTCTGAAGGATGTGGCTGTGCAACTTCAAAGCAGAGTCCACAGTGCTCCATGAGGCTTATTCCCAATTAGACACAGATATAAAAGTTCATGCATCTTTTGTCCACTTATAGAGTCCAGTGAAGATTCAGTGAATGGAAACTGATAGAACCTCTTCATAACACAAACTTAAACTTAGTATCATTCTACTAAGTAGAGCTATGTATGTGGGAGGGAGTGCTGTAGTGTGAGCACATAGTACAGAGTGAAAGATCCCTGGGATCTCATAGCGGAGCTCCTTGAGAGAAGCGTCTTACAACCTTCTTTGCTGGCTTCTCCATGGACTTTGCTTGTGGCAAGATGGCAGGAAAGGTAACAAATGGTGGTCATGTCACTGCAGGACACCTCAACTGTTGTAAGTGACAACTGATTGCCAAATACCCAAATTATAACTATATGACACTGGAGTGCCGTGATACCAAAACTTTTAGGACTGGTTGTAAGCACCAATTATTCAGCTCCCATTACAATTTCAAATGGTCACTGAATGCATGATCATCAAATGAGGATTACATGAACTCCCATGGCCTGTCATTTCAGTACAGAATAAGGTCACTGTTTCTTTGTAGAGTTTTCTTGTATTCAAGAGACTAATTTGGACCTTAAATGGGAGAGCTGCTCTGCATACTTAACAAAATATACATTGTGTTTTTTCAATGCATATTTTTCCATACAAGACAATGTATACAATTACTTTATAAAATAACTCAATATTTTGTTCATTCTCCCATAATAGGCATTCACAAGCGTGAAGCAGGTAATTGCCGGATAATTCGACATTTTGAGAACAGATTTGTGATGGAAACGCTTATTTGCGAAGAATAAGGAATGCTACTGTAAGAAAAATTAAGATACTTCAGTTTATCCTTTCTATTATGTATAGTGATTTCTTTTTATAATCATTTATGTAAAGAATAGACAAGGCTATATAGCTGAATCCAATTACTTAATCTCATGAAACATCTTTGTCATATTTTGAATATGTTATTTTTTATGTTGGAAAGAAGCTGTATATTGTTAGTGTATTTCACATAAATCCTGAACTATCAGGAGGTAAATTTTGCATCCAATATTACCAAAAATTTCTATAAAATAATTCTAGTTAAAAGCTAAAAAATTTATAGATCAGTTGAACTTTTGACGTTTTTAACAGTGTATTAGTACTATTATTGATTACAGCTCATTAAGAAACATTTTATAATAAAGATGGAATTTGTTGTTTCCAGACACACTTAAATTCACTTCAAATTGGCTGTGCTAATATACATGTCTTCTGTACAAACTCCAGCAGTAATTTCATGTTACTGACCTGTATATAAGCTATCTGTATGCAAAAGAAAATAAATACAATCTGTTTGTGTAAATGTTTTTGCTAAGTTCTTTTACATGAACTGTGTGTTTAAGAATTGTATTTTAGAAATTACTAGAGTTAATTTTTTATAATTACTAGGTTACTAAATCTTGGAATTATTTAATTTTATTTGTAATAATGATATAGAGTAGAACTGAAACACTCTCGAAAAAAAGTACCGTATTTTTCGGAGTATAAGACGCACCGGAGTATAAGACGCACCTTAGTTTTGGGGGAGGAAAACAAGGAAAAAAGGCCTCTGCTTCCCAGCAATTTGCCAAACAGCAAACAGTACAGATGATATACACTGCTCTGTATTTCTGTGCATGTGTGCCTGACCCATAGAAATAGCAAAGAATTGGAGAAATGTACATTATGGCAGCATATTAATGCCAGAAAGTTTTCTTAAATGTAATCACACTAACTCCTCCCAATTATTTAAATAGATCTACTCCAAACATGACTAAGTCAGGATTTAACTCAGCTGCCTTATCTTAATACTAAACAGGACACTTACCGGTACATTTCAGATTATACTTTTACAGATCTTTAAATTTGATGTGGCTTTCTGGAAGTATACATTCTCTGCTATTTAAAAGATGATACAAAAGCACCGGGCCTCTTCAGAGCAAGCATTTATTTTAAAAAGCTTCTTCATTTTGTTAAGTTGTCTAGAACAATAATAAAGCAGTCTTTAAAAAATAAGTCTAATAATTTGAACACTCTACAAACATTTATAGCTATTGACTTACCTCTTTGCAGTTTCAGCAGTCCAACATTGCCAGCAATCCACTTCCCAGCAATTTGTCTCCTTGCAGCTACCGTAGTTAGTTTTATTTTAGCACGTAGCTTGCAAGCCTCAGTCAGCTGTGGGTCAGGAGGCAGATAATCACTTCCTTATGCTAATCAGGCTCTGCCCTGTTTGCTGCAACGAGGTAAATTGCTGGGAGGCAGAGGCCAAAGGGTGGGGGTGGCTGGGTGGGGCTACATTCGGTGTATAAGACGCACCCAAGTTTTCACCCTCTTTTTGGGGGTAAAAAGGTGCATCTTATACTCTGAAAAATGCGGTAAATGTTAGGGTTAGGGTTTTTTTTTAACTAAGGGTTTATCATTCAATTGTGTATTTAAGAAGCAAAGAATGGATTTTTCTTGAAATCCCTTCCCTAGCAATCTCTCTGCAAGGTGGAGGAAACAAGTCAGACAGAGGAGAGGTGCAGAAGTGGCTTTCCCCCCACCCACTCCAAAGAGTGAAGAGATTGGAGAGGGATTACAAGAGAGGAAGCAAGTGCACACTGGGAATATGTTTGAATAGCGTGCTTGCAGCTGCCAATGACAGTGCATTGCTTTTGTTATGTATTCCTCAGTGTGCATGCTTATTCTCTTGTAATCCCTAATTTCTGCAATGGGGGTAAAAACAAAAGTAGGCAGAGAAAAATTTGTATTGATTGTAATGGTGATCACGTGTCAAAGGAATGCAGTGAAGGTCGTAAATGTGGGCATTGGTTATAAAAAATTTTTTTCAACATCATCATAACTTTGAAGGTCCTGGACAAGGCACTCAATAAGTGAGGACTGTCTGTATTGGCATGGATTTCATGGGAAATTGTTCTGAAGAACTGAAAAAAGGAGAACAGAATCCAAATGTAGAGTTTATTATGGTCCAGATAGAAATAGTTAAAAATAATAAAAAATACAAAACAGGATAAGACTGTTGGAATTGGTGGTGTTAGTCAAGGTATGTCTAATTTTACAGGCTGTATAATAGATTTTGGTTATGTTCAAGGAAATTAAATCACTGATCTCAAAACTAAATCACTGATCTAATCCGATTGTACATAAAAAGATCAGAGTTTGTCAGGTAATTTATTAGACAAGTCTTATGAGCCCCATAAGAAAAATAGTGTAAGATATGAGCTGTAGTTTCAATAGCCTCATCTGCAGAGGCATAGTCTTAGCTCATAGGGAACTTTTCTATATCAGATCTCCAAAAACTTGTGAGAAGGTTATTGAAGCATGCTACAGTTAGTGATCTTTGGAATTTGTAGATTATATAATGAAAATATCTTGGTTTGAAAAATAGGCTTGAGCAACTATGTCAGATTTTAAAAACCCTCCATCCAAACTCATGGATTTTAAGTCCTGCTTTAGCTATAGGTGACTGGGCCAGTCACTCTCTCTCAGCCCAACCCACCTCACAGGGTTATTTTTGGGAAAATAGGAGGAGAAAGGTGTGTTGGATACGTTTGCCTTCTTGAATTATTTGTAAAAGTAATAAAGGTGGGCTACAAATATAAAAATTCCATGGTTAACACATTGTGTAACTGTTATGTTTTGTGAAACTGGGGAAGTTCTCACTCCAGTCCGACAAGGAACTTAGCCACAGAGAGGGCAATGAGGATGAGAATGAAATCCCAGTCAGCTTGGTTATCAGCCGGGGAAGGCGAGCTCCCTTTCCTCCATGCGGCCTGGCTGATGTTCACCTTCAGATTGCTGGCGGAGAGTGGGGGACCGGGTTGGGCTCCACCTTCTACGCAGCTCCGGGCCTGGCTGGGGAGATCTCTGACTTGCGTCCCCGTCGGCAAACAAGCCATTTTGGTTCCTTGCCGAGGCCGTCTCAACTGGATGACCAAACAGAGCATGGAAAGGAAAGAAAACTGCAGAAGTGGTCAACGGAGCGGGTGGGTGGGACAGATGCACATGGGGGAGGGTCTTCTCCCCCCCACACTGGCACATTCAAGGGGCTTCCTGGAAATACACCCCCTCCCCCTTCCTCAAGGAGGGGAAGGAAAGTAGGAAGGAAAAGGAGGGGGAAGGAAAGGGAAGGAGGGAAGGAAGGGAAAGACAGAAGGAAGGAAGAAAAGGAAAGGGAAGAAACAAAGGAAGGAAAAAGGGAAGGAAGGGAAGGAAAGTAGGGAGGAAAAAGAGGGGGGAAGGGAGGGAGGAAGGAAGGAAAGGAAAGGGAGGCAGGCGAAGGCGGCAGAAACTCTGGCGGGCAACTGTTCCCAATCTCCCCCTGCCCATCGCTGCCCTCTTTCTGGACCGACTTTCCGGCCACGGCGCCTCTTGGCTGAAGGAACGGAAAAGAGGCAGCTGTGATTTCCACACAAGGTCTCCCTCCTCCTCCTCCTCCTTCCTCCCCCAACCCAACCCCCCCAGCCCCTACCCGTCCCCCCCAGCCCCTGCCTGCCCCCCCCAATCCCACGTCTTACTGGTTTAACAGCTCGTGTTTCTGTCGGCTGGTCTCTAGGGAAAAAAGCTTGCAAAATACAGAAACTCTTCTCGCTGTGAGTTGTTAATTGCTCACCCTCGCGAGAAGAGTTTCTGTATTTTGCAAGCTTTCCAGGGGTCTCCAACATTAGCAACTTTAAGACTCGTGGACTTCAACTCCCAGAATTCCTCAGCCAGCTTTGCTGGGAGTTGAAGTCCACAAGTCTTAAAGTTGCCAAGATTGGAGACCAGTGCAATGAGACCAGCCGACAGACACATGGAGCTGTTAAAAGTCCAGTAAGACGCCCGTCTCGCGGCCCGCCCAGTCCCCGCCGGGAAAAGCGGCGAGCGGGCGATTGGGTGGACATGGTGGTGGCACGGGGACAGGACCGCGAACCACCTGCCACCCCCCTGGCCCCTCTTAGCGCCCCCCTGCCGCCCCCCTTGCCCCTTACCGCCACCCTAAGGGTTCCCAAAATCACGCTGAAATCTCACGAGGGGACGCGCGCACATGTGAGATTTCGGCGAGATTTTGCCTCCGCACATGCATGAAAGCAAAATCCTGCCGAAAACTCGCGCGCGTGCGCATCCCCTCGCGAGATTTTGGCATGATTAATTTGGTTCCGCGCATGCGTAGAAGCAAAATCGCGCGAGAGGGCACACACGTGCAGCGAATGCGTCCCCCCGAAGCGTTGAGATGCGTGCGCATGGCTCCGGCAGCGAGGTAAGTGAGCACCCGCCCCTGGTATGTACACATTACATAGGATTAAATAGTAGATTTTGGATGTTCAGTAGTAGTAAATAGATAGGGAAATTGTATCTCATTGAGGCCTTTGAGGAGAGGAGAGGCCAGGCACCCTAACCCTAACCCTTGACGTGAGTGATGTCAAGTTGGCCATGCCCACCCAGTCACATGATCACCAAGCCACCCCCCTACCCAGTCACATGACTGCAAAGCCACTCCCACCTGGTCACATGACCATCAAACCACTCCCACGCAATCACATGGCCAGCAAGCCATACCCACCCAGTCACATGACCATTAAGCCACTCCCACAAAATAAGCACGCCCAGAGTGGTAGTAAAAAAAATTGGAACTCACCAGTGGTGGGTTCCTACCGGTGCGGTCCACTCTATAGCACCGGTAGCAGCCCGCTGGTGATGTCACAGTACCGGTGCAGTCAGTTGCCGGTGCCTGGGCACTGCCATTTTTTAAAAAAATAATAATTTTTTAAAAAAATTATGCGCATGCCCGGAAGCCGAGCTTCCAGCACTGCGCATGCGCTGCCTTCCTACCCCACAGTGAGTCCAAGCAGGGGAGGATTGGTGAGGCTGAAAGAACGGGCAGCAGGAGCTATCTCCATTCCCCTCCCTTCAGCAGTCCAAGAAGCCACGAATGTGCGGTGATGATCCTAGGCATTTTCGCACATTCGAGGCTTCTCGAGCTGCTGAGGGGAGAGGGAATGGGCGGCAGGAGCTATCTCAGTTCCCCTCCCTTCAGCAGTCCGAGAAGCCACGAACGCGTGGTGATGATCCCAGACATTTTCGCATATTCGAGGCTTCTCGAGCTGCTGAGGGGAAGGGGAACGGGCGGCAGGAGCCTAGGATCATCAAATGGGGAGAAGCACTCAGGCCGGACAGAGCCTCCTAGAAGAACCGCTACCGCGGTCTTGCTGCTCCCGCTGCGGGTGGGCAATCCCCCCCTTCTCTGGCCACTGCCAAGCTCCCAAGGCCCACGCCCACCTGGTCACATGGCTGACAAGCCACACCCAAAATAAGCCACACCCACAGAGTGGTAGTAAAAAAATTAGGAACCCGCCCCTGGAACTCACCCCTGAAGTGTTCGGTATAAAAGCAGTCACTAAACCATATCAGTGGTTATTGGCTCCCATTAGGGAGCCTCCGGGACTCCAGCAGGACTAGAAAAGGGTAGCAGCAAACACTCCTGCCGTTCAAGGCAACTTTTGAGACCCGCCAGTTCTTCCCGGGTGGTCGCCTTCCCCCTTTCTTTGTGCCGAGCCTCTTAAGACACATTGCATGAAGGGTCGGCTTTGCCTACGCAAGAAAGTGTTTGATTCAGTTTCCCTCCTCCCCTGTTCCGAAAATGTTGCAGATAGAAACTTTGAGAGTTATATCTCGGATTCACTCCGAGAAAATGTGGCCAGTTTGGAACAAGGTCGGTGGGTGCGAGGCTGGAATAGAATACAATATTCTTTATTGGCCAAGTGTGATTGGACACACAAGGAATTTGTCTTGTGCATAAGCGCTCAGTGTACATAAAAGCTATAAATGATAAATCATGATCATAGGTAGAAATAGGGTTCACCGTTAAGCCCGCGAAAACCAGGCAAGCGCTCGGCGCCCAGGAAGGCTCGGCTGAGTGCCAGGCGCATCCGTCGATGTAGCTCTACGGCGGGCTCCGCCGGAGCGCTTCACCAGAAGTGACGTCTGGGGGAGGAGCGTGAAGCATTTTCCCGCGGTTTGGGAGACGGGCGGGGATGCTTTGAGAAAGGCGGCTACGGTAGTCGCCGGGCTTTTCTGCAGCAGCGTCTAGGCTCCCGGGGGAACTTCTATGTGGCTGGAGGCGTCGAACATGGCGCCGACCAGCCCCCCCCGGAAAATGGGAACTGGCCCCCCAAGCCAGACGGACGACAGCTCCGAGTCCGCGGGGGAATCTGAAACGCCCGCCGCCGCCGGCCCCCATGCTCCTGACAGGTCAGTTCGCCCCGCAGCGGTAGCTCTCCCCTGGGGGCGGAGGGTGGGGGTGGGGTGAGGCGTGGGGCAGCAAGTGAGAGCTGGGTCAGGATAGAGGAGAGAGGGCCGTCAGTCCAGCGCCTTTTGAGTAGCCCGTAGGTTGCCATCTTCTTTTCCGTGCAAGGAAGGAAATTCGTGGCCTCTACCTCTCGATTGCTCCTTGGATTAAGGGAATCATATTTCTGGGACTCATGGCTGGATTTCTCCCCTCCCCTCGAGCTTGTGTTACATCGAAAATAAAGTGATCTAAAAAAAATAAAATTACCAACCGAGCCTTTCCCGTTTTAAAAGCTGTCGCCCTTATTTTCTCTTGGAAATCGAGTGGATGCCAAACGAGGTTCCAAGAGGAGTGAAATAGCTTGATGGCTTGGAAAAGATTCTCAGGAGATAAGTGATATTTAACAGAACAGAGGAATACAGGCTTCATTCTCAGTTTGCCTTATTGATCAGACGTAATGGCTGCTAAGCATAGAGTTGAGAACATCATGTTTCTCTCTTGTTGCCTGTGCAGCTTTCCTTTGTGGCTGTTACGCTCATCATAATCTGAATTTTACCTGGGAGATAGATGACCTTGCAAAAGAAACAGAAAAAAATTATAAACATTGCCAAGTTCTTGAGATTTCTCTCTCCACAATAAATACCTGCAAATGACATTTGTGTGTATATATATGTGTGCACGAAATTATACTGCAAAAGAAAGGCAGTGCTATAACAAACTCAAAATTATAATTATTGATTAAAATTAGTTTCCTGTAAAATCCTTTTCTGTATCTGCCTATACTGTAAAAACCATACATTCTTCACAGATATGTGAATACTCCTTCCCTAAAGGAGTAATAGTAAAAGAAAAGCCAAGATGGAGATGTCCTAGGAGGGGCGTTAAACGGAAGAAGGAATAGAAAATCGAAGGAGAATAAGATAGAAGTAACAACTGGAAAGATGAAAGTACCTGTTTAGATATTATGGAAAATAGTAAAATATCAGCAAAGCAGGGAACACTTAGGTGATTTTCAAATCTATCCAGCTTTTCAGCAGGAGTGTTTGCAGTCATATTAAAAGAAAACTGAGTGCAAGGCTGGTGGGAGATGAGCCCTCTCTTTCCAGGAGATAGTATTTGGTATTGGATTAGTAAAATTCAGATGAGTCATAGCTGCATTTTTAGAATAGTATAATTTGTTGTGAAAGCTTGAACCTAAATTTGAATATTGGCTCTTTTTTTGTCATGACTTTAACTTGATGTTAGGCTTTGCTCAACAAGACTGGACTAGATTAGGAGCAGGCACAACAGGAGGATGCACAACTCTTCTTAATAGAAAAGAGATTTGTTGTAGAAATGCTAACGAAACACGAAAATTTCAGTGCTATGTATCATTTACAGTGAAGTTAAGTTTTAAATTGTTCCTTTTTTCCCCCATCCTGCACGATGTAACAGACTTACAATCATTGTGGAGGTTGGGAGGAATATTTTCCACCTGATCTTTTTGGTTAAAGAACTAGTCTAGTTTCAGCCTGTTTTTTTCTGACTTTGTAAGAGCTGTCTACGGCATCAAAATATTCTCTGAAAAGCCTTGGAAGAGAGGCAGTTTTATCTAGTGGTTAAGGTACTAGTCTAGAAACTGAGTTCAATTTCCACCTTAGCCATGAAAGCCAGCTGAATGACCATGGGCCAGTCATTCTCTCTCAGCTTAACTTGCCTCAGAAATGGTTGGTTATGGGGAAATAGGAGAAGAAAAGTGTGGTAGATATGTTCACTGCCTTTAATTATTTGTAAAAATAATAAAGGTATACAAACAAAACAATAGCTATTTGGGAGACTCCACATTCTGGAGCAATACATTAAGAAACTGCTAAATATGTCCCTATTTTGATTGCTAGTGGCCAAAAAGAAAATTTCTGATGCAACATACCAGTTAACTTCAGTAACATTTGCTGATCATAGAAACTAAAGTGTAACTGTGTTTCATTCTGCCTGAAATATCTTTAAGAATTACCATATACGATTTAATTACCAATACTTGTAACCCACCTTTTTGTCACCATGTGTCACAAAGTTGCCTTTACAGGTAGTCCCCAACTTACAACAGTTCACTTAGTGACCGTTCAAAGTTACAATGGCACTGAAAAAAGTGACTTATGATCAATTTTCACACTTAAGACTGTTGCAGCATGCTGATGATCACATGATTTACATTTGGATGCTTGACAACTGATTCATATTTATGACAGTTGCAGTGTCCTGGGGTCATGTGACCATCTTTTGCGACCTTCTGACAAGCAAAGTCAATGGGAACGTTAGATTCACTTAATAACTGCAGTGAGTCACTTAAATGTGACAAGAAAAATAATAAAAACTCACTTAACAAATTTCTCACTTAGCAACATAAATTCTGGGCTCAATTGTGGTCGTACGTTGAGGACTACCTCTATATGAACATACCGTATTTTTCGGAGTATAAGACGCACCGGAGTATAAGACGCACCTTAGTTTTTGGGGAGGAAAATAGGGGAAAACAATCTGCCTACCAGGTATTCATCTGGCTAGCATCCTTAGTCTGGTCAGCTTCAGCACATTATTTTATCTCCTGGTTAGGACTTAAAAAAACCTTCTGAGAGAATAACAATGAAAGAGCCTGCAAGCCAGTAAGAGCTGGGAAGATCGTTAGCACCTGGTTAGGGCTAGAAAACAACTTCTTTGGAGCAAGTAGAGCAATGAAAAAAAAACCTGCAAAGACTTAGGGCTGGAAAAACATTCTTTGGAGAGAGTAACAATGAAAAAGCCTGCAAGGTAAGAGCTGGGAAGATCTGTTAGCACCTAGTTAGGCTGGAAAAAAAAGCTACATTCGAAGTATAAGACGCACCTGAATTTTCAGCCACTTTTAGGGAGGAAAAAGGTGCGTCTTATACTCCGAAAAATACGGTATGTAGCTGAAGTTAGAAAAATAGTTTTTACCTACTCTATTATGTTTATATATATTTTTATTCAGCATCTATTTAAATGGAGACATTTTCAATTTGCAGAAAGAGCTTAGGTTTGATCTTTCTTCTAGTGCACATTTTTCGAACCCAAACACTGTTTTATGGGAGTAAGTAATCTTGAAAAAACCAACTCCTTTATTCCCCTCCCTCCCACCCCACTTAACTGATAAGGTAGCTCCTGGAAGTTCATATTTTTTTCTCAGTCTCATTTTTGAATTTCTCTTATAAATTTCATAACCATGGACTTTTCCAGGTATGTATATATATATATATGTATGTATGTATCCAGGTATTTATAGACTGTCCATGACTAACAGTAATTGTGTAGTTTAAAAATGAAAATGGGGGAAAAGAATGGCAGACAAATAGACTAAACATTCTAAAAGAGGTCCTTTAACCACTATAACCCATAGCCTGAGAATCTAAGGGCTTGTTTAAATAAGATTATGTATCTATGTATGTATGTATGTATGTATGTATGTATGTATGTATGTATGTATGTACATATAAAATACTAACTAAAATATTTGGCCTAATTTACTTTCAAAATTTGATAATATTGCTTCTCATCTTTCATGTATCTGAAACTGAGCCTCAAGCTTCTTTGCCAAAACTATTTCTTAACCAGCCATCAGTTTTACAGTGGTAAAAAATGATAGCAATTACTCTGAAGTTTAATATAATTAGCGTTCTCTTTTTCACTTTTATTTCTTGTTACCTTCATCTATCCTCCTAACATTTTACTGTCTTAGTAAGAATATGATATAGAATATTGACATAATGTTCTAATATAGAATATTAGAAAAAAAATATAGCAACGAGAGTAGAGGCTGTGAGATACTGAGTTTGCAGCAAGGTTTAAAGATAAAATAAACGATGGGGGAAAAAGATGTGTTAGCATGCTGAAAAGACCACTGGCAGGTTTAAGGAACTAACAAAACATAATTACACCACTGTTTAATAGCAACAATTAAAGTGTCATTCTTTTGAGATGATGCTTTTCATCAGAATTCTTTTTAAGGTTTCATAATGAATAAAATGTTTCACAGCATCCAGATACCAATAAAATAACTGTGTGCATTGATATGTATATGAATGAACTTGTGTTTTGAGTTCATGGAATGAGCTCAGGAAAATACCATGGTACCTGTTGGTAACAGATAGGGCTTGTGATTGCATTTTTCATATACAATTTGCATTGTTTTTGCTTATTGATACATAAGAAAAGTATTGGAAGTGAAAAGTCAGTATCTTATTTGCTAAAATAAATAGTGTAGTACATATTCCACAAAATTATACAACCTGTCAAGTACCTAAAATATTCAGTTTTATAAGTAACATATTTCTCTTTGCTAGGCTTTTGTTTGCTGAAACAGACTTTGTTTCCTTATGTGATGCTTTACGCATAACAGACAATGTGAGAATAACTGCTTGGAAGGCCTATGAAAAAATGGATGTAGTGAGTATATCTTGCTTATTAAGTATGTAATTTTATTAACTAAAATCACAATGTAATAACCATAATACGTTTTGGAAAATAATACCAAATACACACACATAAACACGCACATCCATCCCCCCAATTTAGTTTTTGTTTATATTTTTAGTGCTATTTCACTTTTCTCATGAGCTGAAGTTGATTTTAAAATAAATATTAGTTCACATCTGATAAAATTTAGACAAAGTTTTGTTTTGTAGTGCAAGTAGTGTTTAGTTTCTTGTTTTCCATGCTAAAATGGTTGCAAAGTGCTAATATTTCAGAATTGCTTGTTGCTATTTATGGCTGGCAACTTTGATAAGGTACAGAATCCTTCCTAATGTAAACAGAAGGCCCATCTATAGGTAGATCTATCTATCTATCTATCTATCTATCTATCTATCTATCTATCTATCTATCTATCTATCTATCTATCTATCTATCATCTATTTATTAGATTTATATTGCCGCCTATTTGCACATGGAGACTCAAGGTGGCTTACAAGAATATAAAAACATAAAAACAATAAAACCTATAAAAGAGAGAATCATATATAATAAAATAACCCCCTGCCCCGGTGACAACACATCATACGAGCCATTTAATGGGCTCCATCTCGCTCTGCGTTCCCCATGCCTGCTGGCAGAACCAGGTCTTAAGCGCCTTCCGAAAGAGAATTAGAGCGGGGACCGTTCTAATCTCTGGGGGAATGATGTTCCAGAGAGAGGGAGCCACCACAGAGAAGGCCCTTCTTCTGGGTCCCATCAGGTGTATCTCCCTAGGGCAGGGGTCGGCAAACTTAAACACTCAAAGAGCCATTTGGACCGGTTTCCCACAGAAAAAATCAACACCGGGAGCCACAAAACCTGGGTGGGCGTGGCCAACTCAACATCACTCACTCCCACCCAGTCACATGACCCCCTAGCCACGCCTACCCAGCCAGTCATTAGGACAGAGAACTGGGAACACTCTCTCCCAATTCATGACCAATACCCTGAGATATTAACACCTTTTTCCGCTATAAAAATTACAAAGCGTGGGCAAAATTAATCTTAGACGTGCCGGCTGGGGAATTCTGGGAATCGAAGTCCACACAGTCTTGAAAGTCGCCGAGACCTTTTGCCATTAAGAGTTAATCTATTCAGGTCTCCTGCCCGTAAATACACATTATTATAACAAGGCGAACCAGTCCGGTCGGGTGGCGAAGGCACTGAGCACAGAAAGCCAGGAAACAGACTTGGGCACAAAGCCAGCTGTGGGCCATCTTGGGCCAGAGTCCCTCTGTGAAGAAAAAGACAAGGGAAACCCCCCCACCCCAATTTGCCAGGAAATCTGCAGGGACTCCTGGGGGGGGGGGAAGGAATCCACAATGACCCCAAGCCGTTCAAATAAACCCCACCATCTGGCTAGAAGCTTTTGAATGGGGGGAGGCTCCGTTTTGGGGGAAAGCACTGCCCGCGCCTGCTTGAACACGTGTCCCGCGAGGCATCCATCCATCCACCCACCCATCATTCATTCTCCCCAGCCACGGCACCACGCTTCTCTCGCCGGCCGTCCCTTGCACGCGTCCAGGCGCTTCGGGCAGCCCCGGGGGGCTGTGCCATCATCGTCTTCCCCGATCTCTCTCTCTCTCTTCTTCTCGCTCCTGCCCAGTAAACAACGCCGACTCCCGCCTGGCCTCGCCTCTCTGCGCTCCAGGCGGCGGCGGATTCCTTCCCCCCAAGCACCCCAGGGAACCGGCGGCGGCAGCGGCTCCGGCTGCTCCACGTGGGAGGGCGTGCCTGCAATTGGGGAGGTCAGCAAGCAGCCAGGCAGCCTGGCGAGGTGACCTGGCCGGCTTTGAGGTCCGGAAAAAAAAAGCCGGAAGGTGCGTTCATGCGCACAGGGTGAGCGGCGTCTCTGGCCAGGTTGGCTGGCTGTCCAGGTGCGGCGTGGGAGGCCTTGTTGCGCGGCGAGCGGGACGTGGAGGGAGCGCCAGGTGGTGGCGCCAGCAAGGCGGAGCAGCATCCCTAAGTCCCTAACCCTGCCGCCCCCCCCACCCCTCAACCCTGCTAGGTTGGCCACCGGAGAGGAGGGAGAGTCGGCCGGCTTCCAGCTAAGCCGGGTTTGTGCAACTCGGATTTATCCATCCCGGCGGAGGGAACCTCGCAAAGCCAGGCCGACCCATCCAGTTTGGCGTGTTGTGTCAAGGCTACTGGTTGATCTTCTCTAAAAATGCCTGTGAGCCATGGCCGTTTTTGAGGCCCCCCCCCCCCCCCCCCCGGCTCGGAAGTTTTAGTACCTGGCGTATAAGACGACCCCCGACTTTTGAGGATATTTTCAAGGGGTAAAAAGTCGTCTTATACGCCGGTATCTCTCTCTTTTCCCTCCCTTATCTCTCTCTCTCCCATCTTTCTTTCTCTCATCTCTCTTTCTCCCTCTCTCTCCCCTTCTCTCTCTGTATGATTGCCACCCCCGGCTTCTCTTCAGGCGACCCTCCTCCCCTTCTCGCGGCTCCCTGGCGGCTGCTCCCTTAAGGAGGGTCTTTGGACGTGGCTTCTGTCCTGCCCTAAGAATCCGACCATTGCCTTGCCGTGTTCCGTCCCGTCACACACCCCCCCCCCCGCAGCTCTTCTCTTCCTGCCGCTTCAGGCTGGAGCTCATGTCCTCCCCGCTCGGCCAAAGATCGGTGGGGGTGGGGACACGGCAAGGCAATGGCCAGATCCTTAGGGGAGGAGAGAAGCCGCATCCAAATACTCTCCTTAAGCGAGAAACCGCCCACCCTCTGCGGCTTCTCGCTTCCAGGAAGGTAGGTTCTCATTTCTCCGCAGCTTCCAAGAGGGTCTCCCCGCACATGCGCACCCTACTGGCCCCGCCACAGCCAGTCAGGGAGTCGCAAGAGGGGGAGGAGCATCGCCTGAAGGGAAGTCTCCGCCGGGGGTAGCTATGTTCCTCAACCAGCGCCAGGGAAACAGCCCCGCCGCTTCTCCATTCCCGCCGTCTCCCGTACCATCTCAGGCCAGGTGAGGGAGGAGGGCGAGGCCAGCCAGTGATGGGACAGGGAGCCACAGCAGGGGGCCCAAAGAGCCACATGTGGCTCGCCAGCCGCAATTTCCGACCCTTGCCCTAGGGGATGAGACCCACAACATTCCTTGCCTCCCCACTCTGGTGGTCAGATAGATGTGACCGGCAAGAGACAGTCCCTCAGATAACCTGGTCCCAAGCCATGAAGGGCTTTAAAGTTGACAACCAGCACCTTGAATTGCACCCGGAAGCAAATTGGCAACCAATGCAGCTCCTGCAGGAGAGGTGATACATGTGCACATCGAGGTCTGCATAAAACCATGCAGACTGCTGCATTTTGCACCAACTGGAGCTGCTTCAAGGACAGCTCCATGTAGAGCGCGTTGCAATAGTCAAGACGGGAAGTGACTAGGGCATGAGTGACCTCACAGTCACTCACGGTCAATCACGGTAGGGATTGTTGGTCCAGGAAAGGACATAACTGACGCACAACCCACAGTTGCGCAAAGGCCCTCCTGGCCACAACCACCACCTGCTCTTTAAGCAGGAGTCGCGAGTCCAGGAGAACACCCAGATTATGCTCATGGTCTGTTTGTGGTAGTGTCACCCCATCCAAGACAAAAGGTGGCAAGTTTCCTTGGGCCAAAGAACCCCAAACCCAGAGCCACTCAGTCTTGCCAGGGTTTAGTTTCAACCCGTTGCTCCCCATCCAGCCCCTAACAGCCTTCAGGCACTGCGAGAGGGAGAACACGGCATCGCTTAACTCATCACGGCTGAGACATACAGCTGAGTGTCATCAGCATATTGATGATACCTCAGTTCATGGTGGTGGATGATTCCTTCCTTTCCTTTCCTCTTTGTGTAACAGGGAGTCTGTTCCAGCTTCTTTCTCTGTATAGTCTAAGCTCCTGTGGCTTGTTTGGACAGTAAGAATAAACTGGACAAAATACAGAAATCCTATTCAATAGTTTTGCATTGATTTCTTGACATATCCCAATTTGTACTAATATACAGGTATATCCTAGAAAGTGTTTCTGTTACTCTTGAGTATTAAATTATGGTTGGAGAAATGCAATTTGATCTGCTGGCTCTAGGTACAGAATTGTATTAAATATAAAAGGCACAAATATACATAAAAATATATGTATATATCTTCTGCCTCTAATAAAAGGATTCCCATTTATGGCTTCATTCAGTTAGTGCCAAGACTTTTAATACTACTGGGAGGAAAGATTTTGAAGTATAAAATATATATTTTCATTTTTCTGTTTTTTAAAAACCTTTTTGTTCAAATTCTATGAAATAGCGATAAATTATTCAAATTTTGGGACTTGAATCTAAGATTATTGTATAGCTTTCACCTCCTGGAATTGCCAGATCTTTGCATTTTCAAGATATCTGGAAGATACAAGCTAGGAAAGGCTTCTCAAATAGTATACACTGGAGATATGGTACCAGGCAAATAATTTCAGTCTTGAAATGTTACTCAATAGCAAGTATTTCAACCTCCAGGATAACAGTTAGGGCTTAAACAAAAATCCCTTTTTTTCTATTATCTCTCTTTTCTTTTGGTGCAATAACCTTCAATATTTGATTGATTCTAAAAAGCACAATCCTAAGTATTGCTTAGCTATTCTTACATTTGAAATAACAATAACTTAAAAATTCTTTTGAGTTCCCCATACATAAAGCAACAGCAATTACCTTTTGTAAACTGATAGATGTTGGTCCACTTACTTTGATAATAGAAGATATGATGATAAACTATATAAATATAACTGCAAAAGTTCTATGTAAAACAATTATATTGAATATAAATTTTGATCTGATATTGTTTATTTATTACAGCTCTAAATAATACAACTGAGCTAACCTTTTTTTTTCCTAGGAGAGCCAGCTAAAAAAAGAAATGTGGGGCATCTGCATTTTTATGGCTGCAGTTGACCTGGATGAGATGACATTCACTTTTACAGAACTTCTGAAATGTTTAAAAATTAGGTATGTTTGTTATGTCCACATAGATTGGTATACTTATGCAATTATAGTAATGTCTGTTTGACATTAAAGAATACATAACTTTTATTTAGAGTCATGATGAGAAGCATCTTTTATATTGCCTTAAATGATCTGTATGAGTGTTCATAATCAGTAATTAATAAATTACATGTTAAAGTAGTAGGATTGCTAATTTTGAGGGAAACCGGACAAGAAACATTTAAGTGTTCTACCATCTTTTTTAGCCTCTCTCCCATTGCTATTTGAGCCTCTTGAAGAAATTATTCATTTATACATATCCCTCACATTGTTTCCCTCTGGGATAAACAAAAGCATGCAGAGTCCAAAAAAAAGAGTAATATCTAGTTAGCCAAAGAAATTAAAAGCATGAGGTAAAGGAAAAGGAAAAACTAATACTACTATATCTCTTAATATCTTTCTGTCTTTGGATACTCTCCTTGCTCATTCATACATGACCTTATAAATCACCACAATACTCATCTCTTTTAAGGATCTTATCAATAGCATCCAACCAGAACTTTCTTAGTTGTTCCCTCCATCTCAATCTATTCACTCATCCATTTCAGTAATGCTGCTCAGTAATGCAGAATTATGTAAGGCACACTTACATACCGTAGTTCTTTTCATTTTATTCCAAGCATCTTCCACATCATCTTTCCTTACTTTCATTTTTTATTCATTCTGTTAGGTAATTGTTTTATTTAGTTAATCATATTTATATAGCCAGTCAACTTATAGTGAATGTGGGTAGCTTACCTCATAAAGCAGAGGTCTACAAACTTTGCAACTTTAAGACTTGTAGACTTCAACTCCCAGAATTCTCCAGCCAGCTAAGCTCCAGCCAGCATAGCATAGCTGGCTGGAGAATTCTGGGAGTTGAAGTCCACAAGTCTTAAAGTTGCCAAGTTTGGGGACCACTGTCATAAAGCAATCAAAATACGTACATAAAAACCAGTAAAACAACCAATTAAAATGAAAACAAAAAGTAAAAATCAGTAAAAATGTAGCAAATATACATAAATTAACTGTCATAAAGCAGCGGTCCCCAATCATTCTGGCTCTTTGGACTGGGGGGGGGGGGAGAGGTGATGGTTTTGCGCATGCGCACACTGCTTGCGCAAATCCAACTTTGCCTGCTTGTCTGCTGCTTGCACAGCCAAGTTCTCAACAGGCTGCAGCCTAGCACTGGGCCACAAATGGGGTTGGGGACCCCTGTCATAAAGCCAGCTGGTTGAAAAAAATGTTTTAAAGGCCTCAAAGGCCAACAGGGTTGTGGCCAGTCTCTTCTGCGGTGGGGGAGGGCAGATGATGTTCCATAGGATGGGATCACAGCAGAAAAAGGCTTTCCTTCTAGGTACTGCCCAATGGAACTCCCTGGTTGACAGGACACACAATATACCTCTCCTGTGGACCTGATGGGATAGATGTAGAGTAAGTGGGGAGAAGCAGTTCCCTCAAATATTAAATAATCTCTCTTAATATTTTTTCATCCAGAATTAATATTTATACTGGTAACTAAGAAAATAATCCACAAAATAATATTCATTCTTCTATTACTATATTAATACATCTATAATCCAGATAATGTATATCTAAAACCTTAATAGGTGTATATATATTAATATATAAAATAGTCTCCCAGGGAATTCTTCTATTAGGAGCAAAATGAAAATTAATCTAACGTCCCTATAGAATTTTCAACATAACCGTATTTTTCGGAGTATAAGACGCACCGGAGTATAAGACGCACCTAGATTTTAGAGGAGGAAAACAAGGAAAAAAGTATTTTGAACCAAATGGCGTAGTAATATATTATTTAATAAAATACCAGTGTAGCAGAATACTTTTTACAACCACGTATACTTTTTACAACCATGTACACTTTTTACAACCATGTACACTTTTTACAAACTTCAAACTTGACAGCTTTAAGACTTGTGGACTTCAACTCCCAGAATTCCTCCTCCAGTCATGCTAGCTCTGGAATGGGAGTTGAAGTCCACAAGTCTTAAACTTGCCAAGTTTGAAGACCCTTGCACCCCTAACCCCTAACCCAGGGGTCTTCAAACTTGACAGCTTTTAGACTAGTGGACTTCAACTACTAGAATTCCTCCTCCAGTAAATGCTAGATGGGGTAATTAGAAGGCAAAAACGGCCCGTTTTTTGCTCATTTTTTTTGCAAAAACAGGGCATGCAGAGGGTTTGGGAAGCCTGCAGAGCGCTCCTATGGGGTGAGGGAAGGCAAAACCGCCCCCATTTTTGCAAAAAACTGCTCGTTTTTCGCTCTCTTTTTTTGCAAAAACGGTGTTTTTGCCTGCCCCCACCCCCTAGGAGCGCTCTACAGGCTTCCCAAACCCTCTGCGCACCCCATTTTTGCGAAAAATGGCCCATTTTTCACAAAAATGGGACGCAGGGGCGGGGCTTAGGGAGGCCAAAAATTGCTGTATTCGGTGTATAAGATGCACCGACATTTCCACCCTCTTTTTGGGGGCAAAAAGGTGCGTCTTATACTCTGAAAAATACGTATGAGATGGTTTCAACTTCCTTATCACCCCATGAGCAAATAGGATCATTTATAAAGATTTTACTACACCTGCCTTGGGTAGAAGAATGTTGAACTTAGAGAAAGTTGGATTTAACACAAATTACTTTTAATTGTTATTTATCTTGGTTGAAGAACTGATAGTTTTTAATAACAATTATTCAAATAGCATGTTTGTTTTTGAGCTGTATAATACACAGTAAAACTTCTGAAAGTTGACCACCCAAGGGACTGAAGGAAAGTGGTCAACATAGAGAGCTGGTCAACCTACGAAACGACTGTACTAATATGTACACATGCCTTATTTTATTATATACCTTTTATTAGAGAATGTCATACAGAAACACACATAGTGAAAGCACAGGAAAATAATTCATACAATACTATATCATACAAAATCAATACATTTAAGTATTATTGTTTTATCATGGTTTGTTCATTCTTTCTGGAAAAAAAAATCTATTTTAGTCTGTTTCTTATTTTTTTTAATGAAGTTAAGAGGAGAAAGCACTCTCAACGCTAGTTATACCATTCAGCATACCTGGGCATTTTTCCACGGAAATGACTTTAACTGCATTATCAAATGACTGACATCTTCTTCTTTCGGAATATTTCCAATTTCTGTGTCCTTATTTAATTTCTCACTTAATTCTTCTGCTTCATCAGCTGCTTCCGGCACTTTTCCACTGGGTTGTACCTTGGTCAATACTGATTGGAAAATTGCTTCTGGATCAGGTTCATTGCAGATTACCACATTGTCATCCATTGCAACAAAAATCTTCAAAATCTACTCCCTCGAATTCCGCCATGGGAGGTGGGCTGTCTAGGGGGCTGAAACATCTTGCTCTTGGGTTGTAACAAATCCAGCTTTCTTGAAGCACTTCTGTATTGTTTCAGGTTGAACTTTATTCCAAGCAGAACTAATCCAGAGAACTGCATCCAGAGCAGTAACTGATGAAATGGATGATTTTGCTTTTGCAGACGAACCATAGGTTTGAATTTTAGCATTGACACACTGCAGAAGCTGGGCTCAGTAGTGCATTTTGAATGTTTTGATTATGCCTTGGTCAAGAGGTTGAATTTTTGATGTAGTGTTTGGAGGCAAAAATTTCAGTTTCAGGTTTGTAAGATGATTCACTTGGAGATGGCTAGGACAATTGTCCACTATAAGGAGAATGGGCTGTTTCTTCTTCTTCATTTCTTGGTCAATACCTCTTATCCACTCCTCAAATAGGGCATCAGTCATCCATGCAGATTTGTTAGATTTCCAGGTGACGGGAAGGTCTTTGCGCTGCAGGTTCTTGAATGAGGATGGCTTTGCCGATTTACCAATCACCAAAGGTTTTAGCTTCTCTGGTTAAGCTAGTTTACAGCAGAACTGTGAATTGTTCTTCAGAAAATTTTCCACTTTTACATTTGTCACCCCTCATAACGAGGCTTCTCTCAGTCATGATCTTGGAAAAGAGTCCACACTCATCAGTGTTAAAGATGTCGTCATCTTTGAAGTCATTGGCGAATTCCGATAACTTTTTAATGAACTCTTCAACAATTTCTACTGGAACTCCCATCAGATTCACCACACAGTATTCTCCAGTGTAGTTGTGGAATAGTCCAGGAATGGGTTGCTACAGTCTGATCCGCCTAGTTACTGAGTCTAGTTTTTTCGGCCACTCCTCCATGCCTCTCTGCGCATGCCCCAGTTTCCGACTCAGTCAGATCTGAAAGAAGTCGGATTGCAGATTCGCTCTAGCAAAGCCATTCCTGGATATCTGAACTTCTGGATTCAGGTTTATTCCTTTCGATTTGGCCACTCCTAATTTAGACAAAAAAAAGAGAAATCCTTTAAAAAAAAGACGAAGCAGAGAAGCCTTTCGGGCGCCCTTCCAGCAGCGGTTGGCTTCGTAGTCACCGTGCCCCGCCGTGTCAGGCGTAATTGGGGCCATCAGAGCTCAAATTCTCGGTCTTCATTGTTTTCCTTCCGATTTGAAGTTTTTGCAGCCATGGCTGCTTTCTTCCAGCCGCTTGAGCTGTTAACAGCCTCGGTGGCCATTTTGAAAGGCTCCGACTGTTTCGAAGAGGTTTCTCTTGGCACGCAGTCACTCATCGGCTCTGCCGACTCAGTTAGTGACTCCGGATTCGCACCTTTGTCCCTCGCTGTCCGAGAGTGTGTTTCCAGCCACATTCAAACGCTTAGCTTCGGAGCCGGGCGTCATGTCGCAGCCTTATCTGCCGTGCTGACTGGTGGGGCGAAAGTTCCTCTGTCATGACATCCGGGCGTTTGGAACTTTCTGAGAGGCGCCAGAAACTTATGACCCCCACCAGTCCACAGATATCCCACCTGGGACCTCCCCAAGGTACTTCAGGCCTTAACCGAGGCTCCCTTTGAGCCTCTGCGGACTACCAGCCTCAGGTACATGACGCTCAAGGTGGCATTCCTTGTTGCCGTAACGTCTGCTTGGCACATTTCTGAACTGGTGGCCTTATCTGTCAGAGCTGACCTGCATTTTCCATCACAATAAGGTAACCCTCAGACTTGATCCCTCCTTCATCCCCAAAGTCAACTCCTGGTTCCACCGGGCCCAGGAGATTGTTCTGCCAAACTTCTGCCCTCGGCCTTCTCATGCCTTGGAGCGAAGGTGGCATAAGCTGGATGTGCGGCGGGCCCTCAGAATTTATATTAAGCGGACAGCGCCCACCAGGAGTTCGGAGGCTCTCTTCGTCTCCTTCCAACCAACATCAATGGAAAATATCAGACATTAGAACAAAGTCACTGTTATAATGTGGAATATAATCTCATAGGAATGGAAAAATATTACACTTTATTTAGTAAATGTTAGAAATGAATTATTTGGTTTTATTTTATTTATTTTATTAGTGAGACTTATATACCGCCTCATAGTGCAAGCACTCTCTAAGCGGTTTACACCATTAAGCAATGTATATTTACATTGCAAGCAACAATCTGGGTCCTCATTTTACCTACCTCGGAAGGATGGAAGGCTGAGTCAACCCTGAGCCCGTGAGATTTGAACAGCTGAACTGCTGATCACAGTTAGCTAAAGTAGCCTGCAGTGCTGCACTCTAACTGCTGCGCCACCTTGCTCCCTTTTCTATTTTTCTTGCAGTGTATGCAAATTTCTGCACTTGATTAAAGAAATAGATGTCAACATGGATACAATTAGTACTAAAATGGACTGTACTATATCACGTCTGGAAAAAAAATATGACATACTGTTTGCACTCTACCAGAAGTTTACAAGGTAAAATATTAATTATGTATTGCATTTTGAAATTTAGATTTCTTTAAAAAGGAGTTTTTGCTTAAGCAATACTTAAATATATGTTATGAAATAGCTTTATTTATAATTGCTGGTAAGAAAATTAGGACAAATGTTTTTAATATTGCTGTGAAATTAACTTTATTGTCACTTTGAAAGTATACTAATTGAACATACATTAAAATGAAATTTTGCTGCATAGAGCTCTCAAAGTCACCATCTCCAATATACACTACATAAACATGACAAAATAAATAAATACAAAATTATGCATATACCCACATATATTATATGACACAGAGAAACAACACAGTCTAGTTCGAATGTATACAATCTTGCAAGTTTATCAGATGGATGGCATAGGGAACAAAGCTGTTACAGAATTTGCTAGAAATACTTTGCTAGAAATACTTTGAAACATTCTCCCAGAGGAGAGCAACAGAAACAGACCATGAAGTGGGTGTGTGGGATCTCTAACAATGCTTTGAGCTCTAAGCATATAGCGCTTATAAGCAGTATCCTGAATAACAGGAAGCGAGCTTCCTATAATCTTCTTGGCTGTCCTTACCACTCTGTATGGACTTTCTATATGAGGCACTGCAGCCACCAAACCAAACAGTGATGCAGTTTGTTAAAACTCTCTGTAAAAAGTGGCCAGGAGAGAAGGAGAAAGATGTGCTCTCCTCATCCGATACAGGATATGCAGACGCTGGTTTGCATGCTTCACTAAGGATGACATGTGGAAAGACCAATTCAGATTGCTAGTTATCTGCACCCCCAGATTCTTAATAGTGTTGACTACAGCTGCATCCTTAATACTGAGTGGTGTATGACTATGCCGGCTCTTTCTAAAATCTAGTGAGTTTTGTCCCATTTTACTACCTTGTCACATTGTTAAGTGAATCACTGCAGTTGTTAAACTAATAACATAGTTCTTAAGTGAATCTGGCTTCCCCATTGACTTTACTTCTCAGAAGATCGCAAAAAGTGATCACATTACCCCAGGACACTGTAACCATCCTAAATACATGCCAGGTTCTATGATAGTGACTGTTGGTTTTATTATATTCTTTTTATAATATAATATTTTTACTATGAGCTTTGTTATTTTATATTGTTTATCACTTAATTTTTAAATAAGTGGTTTAAAAATATTTTAACATGAACATACATTGATGGATGTAATATGAGATGTAATACTGTATGTTAGTGTTCTGCTTTTTTTTTAGTTCGATAACAGCTAAGTGTTTACAACTTTTTTCTTATGATCTGAGGACTGCCAAATCACCTCAAGAACATAGCAAGGGCCCTTCCTGTTGAATTGTGAACCCTGAGGTCTGCTCCCTAAATTTTTCAAAAATGATAAATAATCCCATTTTGCATCAGCCCAGTTTCACTAAAAATACTTTTTCTACTATAATCAGTTCTGGTTATCCCCCATAGGAAAACCATCTCCTTTAAGATATTATAAATATATTTAGGTGAAATTTCAAATTTTATAACCAGATGTGTTCATTTCTGTTGTTTTTAGGACTTGTGAAATTATCTGCATTGACAAGCCCAATGATCAGTAAGTTTGTTTTCATAGAATAAAAATTGCTAATATTATTATTATAAAACTTATTATTTCAAATATTCAGGTAGCACAATGGGTAAGGACACGGGTGAGCAGATAAGTATAGGGTTGTTGGCTGATGTTTTATTTAAATGACAAAGAATCTGATTTTAAATGTTACCTTTACAATTAGTGATGGAGAGGTAAGAATAACTTAAAGAAATACTCTTACCATAATTAGATATCTTGAAATAAATTCAGAAGATAAACTAAGAAGTATAGCTATTCATCCAAATTGATGGTACAAGAAAGTGAAAACTATTGCTCCTATCTTGAATTTTTATGAGTTCTTTTTTTGTGTGTGTGTCAAGTTTTTTTAATTTATATATCAATATTTTGAATACAGTGTATTGTCCGGGCAAATCATTTTACGAAAGACAAGAAAAAACAAACAAACACATATAGATAGTAATGATAATAATACAACATTTTTATGAGTTCTGATAATAGTAGGAGGGCAGTCATATTGTTTTACTTTCATTGATGTAGTCTAATGTTAACATTTTTCCTAAAATGTAAACAAAATATTCCTATTTAACTATTTTATTTGGCTGAAAAGATCTATGCCATGCAAACTATATTTACAATTGTTTTAAAAGGTCAAATGTGAAAACTTGCTGTGTTTTATTTATTTGTAGAACTTGTGCTGAAATAAGTTCTTGCTTATTTATAAAACACTGCTGGATCATGTTTCTTTTGGCAAAAGGTATGGATGTTTAAATCGTATTTATTATTACATGCGATTTACTTCATTTCAAATTATGTTTATAATTGAAATAATGGTTTGATTAATAAAGTATTTTGGGGGGGTTTTTTTGTTTAATATTGGTTCAAGACAATAAAAATGAGTAATAGTTAATAGTATTGAGTAGTATATTATAGTATATTTAAAACCTATTTTTATTCTGAGATCTCAAAGGATTGTGATAGTCTCCCCTCATTTAATTTCTATAATAAAAATGTGTGGCAACAAGAAAATGACTTGCCCTGTGTCATTCAAGGACTTTCATGATCTAGTGGAACTTGAACTTCAGTTTCCCTGTTCCAATTCAACATTTTAACCACCGCATTACAGTGGCTCACTATTCTGGTAGGACCAAGATAAAGTTTATCTTACCAATTTATCTGAGTAAAAGAAAGAGGAATATATTTAATAATACCAGCTGAAATTCCGTATTCCTCTACTTATTTTTATATTTATTTCTATCCCATATATTATTTTTACAAATAAGGCAGCAAACATATCCAGCACACCATCCTCCTGTTTTCCCCACAATAACCCTGTGAAGTGAGTTGGGTTGAGAGAGAGTGACTGGCCCAAGGTCACCCAGTTGGTTTTCATAGTTAAGACGGAATTAGAATTTAGGGTCTCCCATTTTCTAGCCCGGTGCCTTAACGACTAGACCGGCTGTCAGCAACCTGTGGCTGTAGAGCTGCATGCGGCTCTTTCAGCCCTCTGCTGCGGCTCCCAACGCCGCTGCTACTGCCACCTCCATGGCCTGCCCGCCATGTGCAGCACAGTGAAAGCGCGTTTCAAAATGGGGGAGACGGGGTCCCCTCCTCCTGGAGCCCATTACGACGCGGAGCCACAATGTGACACTCTCCACTCGCCCCGGCAACAGCAGCGGCGTTGGCCACGTGCAGTGCGGGGCGGGCCAGTGTCTTGGGGTGGAGAGCAGATCACGCGTCCAGCACGTCAAGTTGGCCATGCCCACCCAGGTTTTGTGGCTTCCGGTGTTTTCTGAGGGAAATGGGTCCAAATGGCTCTTTGAATGTTTAATGTTGCAGACCCCTGCACTAGACCAAACTATTACTAACATTTTATGAATTTTAGGGCTTCCTCTGAACTAGGGGGGTACAGGAGAAAAGGAGCAAATAATTATTTTATAATGGCTTTGATGAAAATTTTAAAACAAAAACTCTTGATTTCTAAAGATTTCTATTCAGCACAAATATTTTTATTTAATATTTCAGGAAAAATACTGCAGATGGAAGATGATTTGGTTATCTCTTTCCATCTTCTGCTGTGTGTTTTTGATTATTGTACCAGACAATTACCCTCTGCACTACTTAAAGAACCATATAGTAAGGATTTAATATGTTTCATTAATATAATGAATATATATTAATATTATTAATATAATAATAATGACTATATTAAAATAATTATAACAGTTCAAAAGATGGTATCGTGCCTCATAGCTGTGTTTTCATTTCAACTATCTTTCTTCTACTTCTATTCTAACCCATTTGTGTCAGGCATAAAAGATCAGATCCACACATGGTCCAATTAAACTGATTTATTGTTACTCATGTCTATGCACAGGAATATTCTCAACTAACAGCATCTGCTAGGAGTAAGATAAGGTCAACGGGAATTCAAGGGGGTTGACTTAGTCTGATTGTGGCTACGTAGAAATTCTAGGCTGAGTACTCTCTTTTAACTCCATTCCCAGGTTCTGACACTCCTTGCCTATTTAATTGCAATATAACACTTTTTCATATAATGATCTAAATGAGCAGGCGCAAATAGAAATTTTTAAATTTGAATCATGCTTGAGAAAATTCTAAAAATTAATACATTATTGTATGTGCATTATTTTATTTTAGTCGATGCAAGTATATGAACTGGCTTAGAATTATATTTTTATCATGCTGGACAAAAAGGTATTTGTCCATTTCTTTTACATCTCTTTATAATTCTAATAGTGATTATAAAAACTGGAAAAACAACTGGAAAGACATTACCAAATCTAAAGAGAATACACATTCCTATATTAATTTTTTTCCAGAACTAAAACTGAAACAAATGTTTTATATTCGCATTACAGAATGGAAGATATACTTGTATTTTGTAAACTAGTCTTAAAAATGCTGGGATATCATGTTTTGGTTTATATAGGGATGGCCAATCAAAGACTATAGTATTGGTCTGAAGTTGCTACTGTATCTGAATATTAAAGTATGGTAGATACAGCTGATGGGAATTCAAAAGTCAATATTCAGAAGGCCACAAATACCTCACTTGTTAATATATCTCTGAAAACATTTATTTTTATTAACAGGTAATCCTTGATTAACAGCCATTCGCTTAGTGACTGTTTGAAGTTACCACGGCACTGAAAAAAGTGACTTATGAACGCTTTTCACACTTAAGACCATTGCAGCATCCCCATTGTCATGTGAACAAAATTGGGATACTTGGCAATGGTTCATATTTATTCATATTTACAACCAAGAAAGGTTGTAAAATGGCACAAAACTTACTTAACTGCCTCACTTAGCAACAGAAATTTTGGGCTCAGTTGTGGTTGTTAATCAAGAATTATCTGATTAACATTAAATGTATTTACCTGATTATTTATTAAATTTATTTTCTGCCCATCTTGTTTTGAAGCTACTCCGGATGGCTTTAAAAAAATTTTTATTTCACAATACATTTAACTAGATGCGTCTCATTCTAATATGTAGTTGTTCTGTGGATATTCTAATGATCTTCTTAACACCATCTATCCAGTGGTGGGTTGCTCCCAGTTCGGACCGGTTCTATAGAACCGGTAGCAGGAATTTGCCTCCGCTCGCTGAACCGGGAGCAATGGCCAGCCTGACACGCCCCTGAACCAGCTCTCTTGGTGGTGCCATAGATGCCACCATCTTGTTTTTGGCTTCTGTGCATGCGCAGAAGCTGGGTTTTTGGCACTGTGCATGTGCGCGCGCATGAGATGCGCGCACACATGCGGTGCGGGAGGAAGCGAACTGGTAGCGAGGTAAGTTAGAACCCACCCCTGCATCTACCCAAATTATCTATTATCTTCTTCTTCCTAGTAACATATCATGTAAAGGTTAGAAGGGATCTGGGAAAACATCTAGTCCAGTTACCCAGTACAAATTTCAGTGCTATAGCATTTCTCATACATGGCCTTCCAGACTCTATTTAAACATGTACACATCTCCTAAGGAAGTTTGTTTCCATTCCAATCTCCTAAGGAGATTCATTTTGAAAAGAAGCTGGCTGGGTTCACAGCCAAAATAAACAAACTCCTTTATGGCTTGGCATGATTCATGAATGCAGTCTATAAAGTGAACTGCAACAGTCCTAAGATGAGAGAGAAGAAAGTCGTCTTAGCTGTCCCCTTTGTTGGTCAATAATACAATATATGCTACACAAATTATCCTATCCTCTCTCACATCTCTATTACCTTGGGGATAAATGAAATGAAAAGAAATGTCATCTATTCCATCACTAGAATTAATGAAAAAGTCTGACCTGGCTTTGGATTTAAGTATTGTGAACCCTTATGGGCTTATCCTTCAACTTCAGAAATCCATGCCAACATGTTCATGTTATCTACCATCTCCTAGGACAGGGGTAGGCAAAGATGGCTCTTCTATGACTCGTGGACTTCAACTCCAGAATTCCTAAGCTAGCATGATTGGCTCAGAAATTCTGGGAGTTGAAGTCCACGAGTCATAGAAGAGCCAACTTTGCCTACCCCTGTCCTAGGACGTTCATCTGCTCCTGACCTTGAATATTTTGATTTGGCTATCTTTTATCAATCTAAAAATTATTATGATTATGTAAATATTGCCATGGTGGCACAGTGGTTAGAGTGCAGTACTGCAGGCTACTTCTGCTGACTGCCGGCTGCCTGCAATTTGCCAGTTCAAATCTCACCAGGTTCAAGGTTGACTCAGCCTTCCATCCTTCCAAGGTGGGTAAAATGAGGACCCAGATTGTTGGTGGCAATATGCTGACTCTAAACCGCTTAGAGAGGTTTGTAAAGCACTGTGAAGCAGTATATAGGGAGTAGTGCGGCACATAAGAACAGCAAAATAAATAAATAAATAAATAAATAAATAAATAAATATAAGTCTAAGTGCTATTGCTTGTGTCATAAATTAATGGTTTCTTGTTCTATCTTCTGGAGCCACTCTTGATAACTCTGATTGCCCTTCAGACACTTGGCCAGCTTGTCGTCTTATAATCATCTCCCATCCAGGCTAAACGTATCCTTTTCCTCCAACTGCTCCTCATAGGCTTTTTCTTCCAAGCTCCTTATCATTTTGAACATTCGAGTTTGTCAGTGGCTTACTTAAGATATGCCTAAAACTGATGGCAATATTATAGGTGTGACTTAATGCAATCTAAAATTGGGGAATGGGAAAAAAGAGAGAGGAAGAATTGCTAATGGGAATAGGAGTGCAACAATATATATTTCATAATGAAATACTTGGGTCATATTGGAAGAAATGGACAAGGACTCTTCACAGATTGTGCCTCATCTCTTTGAGAAGATGCTATGAATAACGTGGGAAACGTGGGAAAAGAAGCAACTGGGAAAAATTGCTTCTTTGCCCTTTTCCTCCAAAGAGGAAACACTATCAGATATCTCTACAAACTAAAGGATTCACTCTATTCCTAGAGAGATGTGGATTAAACCATTAGACTTTTTCAGTATGATATGAGAATTAAGACCTTAAGCCAAAGTTTTTTAAGTTTTTAGGAAGGTATCTCACACATAAAGGACAGACGACTTTTGAAATTTATTCATGAACTGAATTATATTTTTATTGATTGATTGATTTTATACTTACTTTCCTTCAGGAGCTTAAGATGGTATACTCCCTCTTCGCATTTTCCTCACAGCAACAACCCTATCATGAAAGCTGAGCTAAGAGTTACCAGCCCATTCAGTAGGCTCCTGTGGTTGAAAATGGACTAGATTTTCTTGGTGTGTGCCCAAAACTCTATAATCTATATACCATACTGTCTCACATGTAATAGTTCTTTTGGGAAGCACGCAGCCTGGCAAGGAGGAGGGATTAAGCATGTGTGGATCTACCTGTTTGTGCCTGACAATTTCTGATCTAGTAAACAAATCCTTTTTTGTATACTTGAAAGCACTTTTCAAATTTTGTTTATTGCTTCGAAGTAATCCTTTACAATAAGCAAACGACTGGCTTCTTTCCATAGAATCTGTAATTGCAGTATCATCTCGAACAAGTAGACAAGGTCAGAATAGAAGTGCAAGAACAGCAAAAATTGATACAGACATCAAGGTTATTGAAGAGCTCTGTAAAGAGTATGATTGTAATTTGGATGAGGTAAGAGTAGAATTTTTATAATTTTGTATTTTTAATACAAAATATTTTTAATTTTTAATTTATCTTACCAAGTTTTACTGAAAGAAATATAAAAAATGAAAAAAGAAACAAACAAATAGTCCTACAACCATTTGTTTGGCGACCATTCCAAGTTAGAATGGCACTGAATGAATGGGAGCTGTCCCAGAACTCTCATAATCTGGTGGTTTTTCAGTTGGTTGTTCTTCCCCACCCATCCACCCACCCATCTTTCCCCAGTTTCTCTGGGCTCATGCTAATCAACTACTCGTGCACCCTCCCTCACCTGCACCACACACCCGTGTACCCTTCCCAGTTTACATGGTGTCTTTTGCATATACTCTCCCTGGCCCACCTCTTGTGCACTTTTCCTAACCTATGCCTCTCACATATCTTCACACATCCTTGTGCACCCTCTCAAATCCTCTCTCACATTTTTTTACCATAGTAAAATTGGTCTTAAAGTTGGATCCAATGACTTGATGAATAGTTTTACAATGACATTGCTTCGCAATCAAAATTCTGGTCTCATTTGTTATGTCAAGGAGTACTTGTAGAACATTTTGTCTTTTATATAATGTCATCTAAACTAATAGTGTTCCATGATTAATTTATGTATTAACAAGCACCTAAATGCTAATCCTAAATAAAAATAAATCTGTTAGGATTTCACTAGCTAAATTGAAATTATTTTATGATAATTATAATTGACATTATATTTTATCAGCTATGGAATATGAATGGAAATTCAGCAGATTATGTCTTTGTAGGCTCTCTTGGAAAATTTATTCTTATATCCCTTTAAGATCCTGGAAATTGCTGGGGTCCACATAATAGAAAGGGTGTTCATTTCTGGATTTTAAAGTAGCTGACATGCTTTGGCCCTGTTGGTTATATTTTAATGAATAATTAACCTTATGAAGGTCGCGAATTTTCAACTTTTTTGGAAAAGTTCTGCAATATTTTTTTCCCAGCCTATATTCTCATTATACATTTTTTCAAATCTCATGATTTTTAAATTTATTTATATATTTATTTACATCCCGCTTTTTTTTTACACAAATAATTCAAGTCAGAAAACATATCCAATACACCTTCCTCCTCCTATCTTACCCACAACAGCAATCCTGTGAGGTGAGTTAGGCTGAGAGTGACTAGCCCAAGGTCACCCAGCTGGCTTTCATGGCTAAAGCAGGACATGAACTCATGATCTCTTGCTTTCTAGTCTGGTGCCTTAACTGCTAGCCCAAACTGGCTCTCTGGAGTTAATTAGTTAGCTGTTATTTTCTAGGACGCTTCCTGTTCCTCTTACTTATTGGATATGGAAACAATATTTAATGCTCGTTTTCTCTGTCTACTGGATGCTCACAGCGTTCGTATCTTCTTTAGAATGATTATATTTGCTTTCACACTGCTTAAATGAATTGTATTTGTCAACAGTAATTTTTTCCTGTCATAACCAGTTCAATATTTGCACAATTTTGATATTTCAGTCAGTGGTGGTAGAAGTGATGAAGGCAACTGGCTGCCAGGGCTAGCTACTATTACAGGTAGTCCTTGACTTAACAACTGGTCGCTTAACACTGTTCAAAGTTACAACAGGCTCAAAAAAAATTACAAGCCATCTTTGAAGTTACAATTGTTGCAAAACTCCCCATGGTTACATGATCACATTTTGGACACTTGGCAACCCTGCTCACATTGCAGCATCCCGTAGTCTGTTTTGTGACTTTTTTTTGTCATTTTCTGGCAAACACCCATTTGGACAGCCATATGACGTGTTTAATAATCACATTATTCACTTAACAATTACAGTGACTTGCTTAATGATTGCAATAAAAGCTGTAAAATCAGATCCAGCCACAGGCTGACTTGACACACGATTGCAACCACTTGAAAACCAAAACTTCAGGCACAATTGTGGTCATAAGTAAACGACTACAGTATATGTAGATAGCTTTCATAATATTGGTAGCATCTGATATGTAATATATGCTGTTAATATAGATGTAATAAAGTTTCATTCTTTGCTCTTTGCTGTCATTCTTTTGTAATAGAATAAGTAAAGCTAATCCTGAGACATGCAGTGAATTTAGTTTTCAGGTGGTAAAATAACAGAAGGTACTGCAGAAAAAGAAGATGATTATAGTCTCTTTTTATGGTCAAAACTTAGGATGCTAATCAATCTGCTTAGAACAGTTCATGCAAATGATATGTCCTAAACCATATGTTTTTATAGGAATTCATGCTAAACTAAATGTAATTCTAGATAACAAGTCTCAGATGTAGCAATGTCTTCATGCTACTAAATTATAGTAATAAACCACATACATTTTTATTCCATTTTAAGCATGAAAAATGACACTGATGCTCTTTTATAATTTTAGGTGAAAAATGTTTACTTTACTAGCTTTATCCCATTTCTGAATTCAATGGGCATTACAACTTTCAGAAGACTTCAGGAGGTAAACCTAAATTAATTTGAAAATCAGTTTGCCATTATGAATCCTTGATCTGATTTTGATAATTAGAACTTGTCCCTTGATAGACTTTTCTAATAATGAAATGCTACTTACCAGTTTATTAATACTTTTTATTAATATAGATGCATTTGAATGTCACATGACACAAAATCAGCAGTTCTGAAACTGTTTTACCCAATTACCCTTTTTCTGATAGGTTTCCAAAACCGGATCCTGGACTCAAAAACAAAAAAATATAAATTACTCCATTACCCCCAGGATATGCCCATATTATTCCCTTAGTAATAATTGCCCACAGTTTAAGAACCACTGCATTAGATAACTTAGGTAATGCTTTTATTAAAATAAATGGAGTATAAACAATGTTTTCCAAAATAAATTACATATAAATGTATCATAGATGAATAGTACATTTTCAGTAATAATCTATTTTTCTTTCAACTTAAGGTTGAAGATATGTCAAGCAAATATGAAGAAATGTATTTGAAAAACAAGGATATTGATGCTAGATTATTTCTAGAGAAAGATGAGACTTTGCAATATGAAAATGCAGAATGGTAATATATTTTCTTTTTTTGCATAGTCTGTATTCCAGTAATATCTATCCATTCATTAAATAATCTGAGGATTAGTTTCAGCTGCCTCACAGGCAGTGACTCATAGGCACCTTAATTAAGAATGGAAGATTAGAATGAATATCCTAGATGTATGATCTTATTGACAATAGAACGGAGTCCAATTTGGTTGAAGATAGTATGCTCTCTCTTATTAATTCCTATCCAGCTTTGGCAATGCTGTTGCTGCTTTTGTAGAAGCTTGGGCTAAAGTGGATATTTGATCCTTCCAAGTTATAATATAAATAAGTAGATATGATTTTGAATTACAAGAGTCAGTCAAGTCTAAGTCTGGGACGTTTGCTAAAGGAAATGAGAATGAATAAATACTAGATGAATATCTAATACATCTTGAAAAAAATTGAGTGAAAAAGAATGAAGGAAGAAATCTCACAGAACAAGGGCACTATAGGGACTACTATTATCAGAACTCAACTAGGAGTATGTAACGATCCCTCTTTGAATGTTGCCATTAACAAGAACTCTGTCATGAGTGGTGGGGGGAACAAATGTGATCAGAGATTTTTGCTTGGTTTAAGAAAAGAAGCTTTTATATATCTACATGACATGTATGTGTAGAGACATTTTCTTATATTAAGTTTCCAGTTAGCGAGAACTCCTACAAAAAACCAAATTGAAGATTCTCCTATTGTACTTCCACAAACCCCTGTTCGGTAAGAATCATTTAAATTGTATTAATATTGAATTATTTTAAGGCTTTAATTAAATTATTTCTGAATTGTAAGTCTCACACATTTAAATAAGTTTAAATAAGTTGAACAAAATAAGTGTCAGTTTCTTAAATATTTAGATATTTATTAAAATATTGCATACATTTGTAGTTTCAAAAGAATAGTCTTAGCCTGTTTTAGGGGTTCAAATATTTTAATATTAGCAGTTTTCTCAGTATATAGCAGAATGCTTGCAAACATTTTATGACTTAGATCAATTTAGAAAATCTATGACTGAAATTGTAATACAACTTCACTGCTCCTACAGATAAGTTCTTCATAATATGGGTAGTTTGAAATGCTTCAGAGGATGTTAATACTACAATTATAGGGAACAACTATAATGTTATATTAAAAAATTATATTTCTGAGGAATGTCTATTTAAATGCTGTTGTGTTTCAGAAAATACTAAGTGTTCTTCATTTCTTCATTCACTTTAGAGCTGCAATGCATACTATTCAGCAGTTAATGATAATCTTGAACTCTGCAAGTGATACCCCTTCAGACAACCTTCTCTTCTATTTTAATGTAAGTAGCAACAATTTAACTATACTTGTGACTTCTTAATAGTTTGTATCAGATTGTGTTTTGGTTCTGACTGGAAATAATAATTGGTTCAGGTATGAAATGGTTAGTTTCAATAAGATCCAATTTGGTTAAAAGTAGACGTGAAGAGGTTGGCAGTGTATACTGCTGTTGGTCAGGTTTGTTGGCTTACCATCTTGTCCAAACCACACCAATAAATTAGAAATTTCTTTATGCCATTATGTGTTTTTATGAAGAGTATTTATGTATGTGCTTTTTCTGCAATTATTTTTTGTTAGAATAGTAACAAAATTTAATAAATCCCCATATTTGCTTTTGCTCAGGTATGATCTGGGCATGCAAAAATATTGTTGTTTAACTAATTGGAGTGGAATATAACGGGAATTTTTTTGTCTTGTAATTGCTTTTATGAAATATAAAACACACCAGAAATAGCTGAATTCAGGTTAAGACATAGTAAGACAACTGTTAAAACAAGCCCTCTAGTTATAAGCACATTCAAAATTATGGCTTAACATTACAGGAAAACCAGGCTATGTCTTAAGTTGTTAGGATCGTTATATGTCTTTTTTAAACTAAAAAGAAGATAAAGAAACATACCTTATTTTTCAGAGTATAAGACACACCTTTTTGCCCCCCAAAAGAGGGTGGAAATGTTGGTGCGTCTTATACACCGAATACAGCCATTTTTGGCCTCCCGAAGCCCCGCCCCTGTGTCCCATTTTTGCAAAAAATGGGCCCATTTTTCGCAAAAATGGGGTGCGCAGAGGGTTTGGGAGGCCTGCAGAGTGCTCCTGGGGGCTGGGGGAAGGCAAAAACACCCCCATTTTTGAAAAAAAAATGGGCGAAAAACAAGCCTTTTTTGCAAAAAAACAGCGTTTTTTCCTTCCCCCACCCCCTAGGAGCGCTTTGCAGGCTTCCCAAACCCTCTGCATGCCCCGTTTTTGCAAAAAAACGGGTGAAAATGGGCGGTTTTTTTGCAAAAATGGGGGCGTTTTTTCCTTCCCCCACCCCCTAGGAGCGCTCTGCAGGCTTCCCAAACCCTCTGCATGCCCCGTTTTTGTAAAAAAAATGGGCCATTTTTTGCAAAAATGGGGGCGTTTTTTACCTTACCCCAGTCCCCAGGAGCACTCTGCAGGCTTCCCAAACTCTCTGCGTGCCCTGTTTTTCACAAAAACGGCTGAAAAACAGCTCAGTTTTTGCAAAAAACGGAGCGGGAGAGGGAGAGAGAGAGATATATTAAACTTCCAAGTTTGAAGACCCCTGGGTTAGGGGTGAAAGAGTCTTCAAACTTGGCAAGTTTAAGACTTGTGGACTTCAACTCCCATTCCTGAGCTAGCATGACTGGAGGAGGAATTCTGGGAGTTGAAGTCCACAAGTCTTAAAGCTGTCAAGTTTGAAGTTTGTAAAAAGTGTACATGGTTGTAAAAAGTATACATGGTTGTAAAATGTATACATGGTTGTAAAAAGTATTCTGCTACACTGGTATTTTATTAAATAATATATTACTACACCATCAGAATACTTTTTTCCTTGTTTTCCTCCTCTAAAATCTAGGTGCGTCTTATACTCCAGTGCGTCTTATACTCCGAAAAATACGGTACATTTTTCAACGTTATAGAGCAGGTGTCCCCAACCCTCAGATTGCAGCCCATTACCGAGCCACTGCCTGTTCAAAACCAGGCCATGGGAGATATTGCACAAAATCCTAAAATCTTAGTAATAATGCAAAGGCAACATGTGAGTCACTCAGAAAGTTATTTTTGGTCCTTAGTTACATATGCGGAAGTGTCATGCTGGGGGTGGTTGATAGATTAATAACAGATTCCACCTCCCCCATACTCATCCTACTCCCCCTTCCCAATCTTTTAATTATAATTGATAACTTGTATTTTATTTTTTATTATGTACATATTCAACATTGTAAGCCAGTGGTCCCCAACCTTTCCAGCTTTGCAGACTAGTGGGGGGGAGGGGATGGTTCCACATAAGGGGTGGGTGAGCCCGCACTCACCTGCTGCTTCCATGGCCCGGTTCTGAACGCGCAGCGGCCCAGTAATGGGCAGCGGCCGGGGATTGGGGAACCCCTGTTGCAAGCTGCCCAGAGTCACTTCATGGTGAAACGGGTGGCATACAAAATTAATAAATATTTTGCCAACCAGTGGAAAAACAGGTATTAATATGAGAGGCATTGTTTTATATAGAGTAGCAAACATCCATGTCATATTGTACCCTAAATAGGTCTATAATATTAATCCCTGTAACAAAAAAAACCTCTGAAAGTTTGTTGTAACATGTTCATAATAGCAGATCCTAAATAGTAAGATTACTTCCATATTTTGAACTATGTTCAAAGGCAGGTTAATATAATATATAAATAAGAGGTTATCAGAGTGGGAATCATTGCTATCTACTGACTATAATGTTCATAGCAATCATACTACTCTGATAAAAAGAACTCATGTTGCAGAGTTGGTTCTTCTATTGCAATAATACATCTGTGAGTTTAAGTTTTAAATTAATTCATATTCTTATATGTTAGTCTCCTGAATTGATTTCTTAAACATAATAATTTAATTACATATGTTTGTTCTGACTAAAACAATCCTATCCTGTTGCTAACAAAATGAAGCAGTGATTTAATAATGTACTATGTCTAAAGCTCGTCCTCTAGTTGAAGATATTTTGTTTTTCTATATTATTCTATAATATTGTGTAGCTAAAGATGCTGATGATGTTACCTATTCAGTTGTGTCCGACTTCACGATTCTATGGGCCAGGTCTCCACTTTTTCTGATCTTGCACTACTATTTTCAGTTGTTCTGTGCTCTGACTGGCTTCAGCTTTGATGGTGCTTTCTAAAGATTTCCTTCCAAATATTACAGAACTGCACAGTGAATCCTCATGAATCAATAGTGAAAAGAATAGAAAATATGGGTATTATTTTTAAGAACAAATTTGCTGAAGCAGTTGGACAAGGCTGTGCTGAAATTGGATCTCAGGTAGGATTCTTCAATAATTCAAAACAAAATCTATTTTTTTTTCCTTAAATGCTAGGTAAATTCTGGGGAATGCATTGAGTTGGGGAAATCAATGAGTTTAAAGTATTCCTCACTAATCATATAAGTGTTGTCATAATTCTTATTAATTCACACCCTTTACATATTTGTGGAACAAAAATATGCTGCAAATAAGGTGCTGCAATTATCTGTAGAAGCAAGCTGGTTTTAATTTTTTAATGTCAGTTCTATTTTATTATCAAAACATACTGTGTAATCTAGAACTCAAAGAAAATATACATATCCTATGTTAGTACAATATAGAAATGAAATAAAAACCAATGTTGCCTATAAATGTATTGGAATGAATGGCATTTGAGGTGCTACAATAATTAGAATTGGAGCACTGCTGAAGATGGCCTGTTGAACGCCTTACTTGCCCTCAACCTGTTATTTATTTATTTATTTATATTTATTAAATTTATATGCCACCCATCCCACCGATAAAGTGACTGGGTGGCTATCAATTATTTTTGGTTGCTTATCTTCACTAAATTCTCTTCTAAAGCAATTAAGAAATGCAAAATGTCTAGAAGAGGTGTTTCAGAACAAGGAGAGCAAAACAAACATGAAAACCAACTATTGGCATTATTCAAGTGGAAAAGAGAAAATGAGGCCAAGAAGAGGCCTACAGCTTTGGCTGTTTTATTACTATAAAGAGTAATGTAACATTATCAAGCATTTAATTAAAGATTTTAAACAAGAAATCCTTCTGTAAAAGAATGTTCAGTAAGTATGTCTGAAATAATGAATAAACTGTCTAAAGACATCAAGTCACAGAAATTGCTCAGATAGCTACTCAGGCCTATGATTTTAAGTACTAAAATATTTCTAGCATGAAAAAAACCTGAGAAACACATGGATGTTGAAGTGTTTCTGACATAAGCTGAAGATCATAACAGACAAAGTAGTATCTTGTGAGATACCAATATGAATGACACCCAGGTTTATATGTCTACCAAGGCCCCTTGACCGATGCCATGGATGTCCCATTCCAGTGTCTGGAGGCAGTTGGGGACTAGATGGGCTCCAACTCAGTCCTAGCAAGATTGAATAGCTGTGGTATTTGTGTCCTCTGGAGACAAGATTATTCCATTTTTAGTTCTGGATGGGTAGCTCCAGATAGACCCAGTGTGTAATCTGGGGGTCATCCTAGACTCACGGCTCCTGCTTAAAGAGCAGGTGGTGACAATGCCTATGAGAGCTTTTGTATACCTTTGGGTATTGAACTAGCTGTGCCCATGCCTGAACTGGGAGGCCCTGCTCACTGTTATCCATGCCCTTGTAACTTCTTATTTAGATAACTGCAATGTGCTCTATGTGGAGCTGCCCCTAACAAGCAATCAGAAACTATAATTTGTGCAGAATGCAACTGAGCAAGTAGTAAATGGTGCCAGATATACAGCACATGTAACAACATTACTATGTGAGCTGCATTGGTATGTTTTCAGGTGGAATTTAAGGTACTGCTTGTCAAATTTTATTTGGGACTCGGTTACCTGAGGGATCACCTTTATCTAAGAGTCTCTAATTCTCAAGTTAATTAACATAGATTTTGCCAACTATCACTAAGATTAATGTTTTAAATACACAGTTCTCTTCAATGGCTTTGGGTACATTTCTATGAAGGGATATCATGCAAATGTGAGGCATATATTTTTTATTATTTGGTGCAGTATAAAAGGGATAAAAGCGAATTTAGCACTTTACTTAAAACAAAAGTTTAAAGTTCCATGTGATGTATTTCCAAAAGTATGTTATACACTGAAGTATTTTTTGGCTCTTAAGATAAAGTATGTTATAAAAGTCATGATATTGTGTATAATTTTTTTGTGTAGGCATTGAATTCTGTTTTTTAAATTTTTGGATTCTGGCCATAGTATACTTTCTTAAGTAGTACTGTATAATTAAATGGTCCACAAAAATTGGCAAAAGAGATTAAATAATTTGTATTCATAGCATTATGAGCCACGGTGGTACAGTGGTTAGAGTTCAGTACTGCAGGCTATTTCTGCTGCCTGCCGGCTGCCTGCAATTTGGCAGTTCAAATCTCACCAGGCTCAAGGTTGACTCAGCCTTCCGAGGTGGGTAAAATGAGGACCCAGATTGTTGGGGGCAATATGTTAACTCTGTAAACTGCTTAGAGAGGGCTGTAACAAAGCACTGTAAAGCGGTATATAAGTCTGAGTGCTATTGCTATTATGTTTCATTTGTAAAATAATATTTTATTTGCTATTTCAGAGGTACAAAATTGGAGTAAGGTTATACTATCGAGTGATGGAATCCTTATTAAAGTCGGTATGTTTTCAGTATATTATTTTTTATAATACTCTATATCAGTGATGGCGAACCTATGACACGTGTGCTGGAAGTGGCACACAGAGCCATCTCTCCAGGCACATGAGCCCTTGCCTGTTGTTCTTCCGGGTTCCGGTGCACCGGCCAGCTGGTCTTCAGGCATACGGGAACGCCGGAAACCGGAAGAACAACCGCCCGGTTCACATGCACGTGCCGGGAAGATGGTCTTCAGGTTTCTGGCTCGCGCATGCGCACCGGGCAGCTGCTCTTCCAGTTTTCGGTGTGCGCATGCGCACTGGCCAGGTAGTTTTTGCACATGCATGCATGCTAGAAACAGGAAGACCAGGTAGCTGGTGCACATGCGTGTGCCGGAAACCAAAATATCATCTTCCCAGCGCATGTATGCACACCGGGCGGCTGCTCTTTCGGTTTCTGGCAAATGCGTGCGCTCCCTTTTAAGCACTCGGTGCCAAAAAGGTTTGCCAACATTGCTCTATATGTTAGCTTTATAAAATGCTATGCTAAATTTTTATTTATTTATCTGTTACAGGAAGAAAAACGTCTGTCAGTTCATAATTTCAGGTATGTTTATTAAAATATTCTTTAGATATCTCTACTTTGTAAAATTGTTTTAGAATGCTTATATGATAAAAAGTTGTTAATGAGGTATGTTATTTTTTTACAGCAAACTTTTGAATAATGACGTCTTCCACATCTCTCTGCTGGCTTGTGCTCTTGAGCTAGTCATGGCTACATATGGCAGTAAGTTCAAATTAACTAGAAGCATTATCAAGCAGTCATTCCTGGAACAAACTTCTTTTCCCAAAGCATTTTCTGTGATAGGGGATCTACCATCTTTAAAATGTTATTTTAAATGTAAAGTCTTGTAATAACAGCATAACAACTAATTTTATACATGACTTTGTTGCTCTACATTAATCAGTTGTGTTCTCCTAAGCTTCAAGAAATGCTTCACAGAGCGTGAACGTAGAGACAGACTTGTCTTTTCCATGGATCATCAACATCCTGGATTTGAAAGCCTTTGAATTATACATGATTGTTGAAAGCTTCATTAAAGCAGAACCAAGCTTGACCAGAGAGATGATAAAACACCTAGAATGCTGTGAACACAAAATTATGGAATCGCTTGCATGGCAATCAGTAAGTTGTTTCCTAAACATATAATAACATGATATTGTTCGTCTATGTTCCATAAAATTATTTCGATTGTATAGTTTATTGAGTGACCTCTGAATTTACATTAGGACAATTTTATAAACGTATAATCCAAGTGAAATAGGAGTTGAAGTGATACCTACTTCCTCAGTAGAACACACATACTTTTTAAATTGTGAAGACTAGTTTGAAGACTACATTTTCTATTTCTTTATAATAGTTTTGCTTCTCTACAGTGTTTGGAAACAGATTAGTTGATTCTTAGAGTGAATTGGAAGTGAATTACTAAAAAAAGGTAGCAACTTGATCAGGACAAAAGTATTTGTCTCTGGTTTCTTGTCAGTTCAACATGGTTTTTTTTAACAAAATTGTTTTTTACTTTATGTTTTCTATACATGCTGTGAGCCGCCCAGAGTCCCTCGGGAGTTGGGCAGCATAGAAATTTTAATAAATAAATAAATAAATAAGTTCAGTATTGGTCTTCTTTGGGGCATCTTACCTATGGCCTGTACATACTCCCTCCACCCCCTGTCTTTGTTATCGGACAGTTACACATAATTTGAATTTTAAAAGGATGTAAAGGGGGAAAAGAAAAATACCTTCATTAGATTTCAAAGACCATGACTAAAGAAATCAAATGTAAGCTTTGTTCTTTAATTTTAATGTATTGTTTTGAAAATTGTAGAAATCAGTATTGGGTTGTTTAAATAATATTGAAAAATGAAAACTGGTCAGTTCCACCTACCTTTATACACAGAATATCTCTGCTTATCTAATAAGGGGGCAACGAACCTTGGTTCCTCTATTTTTTTCAGCTTCAGAACCATGGTGTATCACCACCCAGTAGTACAGGTAGTCCTCAACTTACAACCATGATTGAGCCCAAAATGTTTGTTAAGTGAGACATTTGTTAAGTGAGTTTTGCCCCATTTTATGATCTTTCTTGCCATAGTTATTAAGTGAATCATTACAGTTGTTTAGTTAGTAACCCAGTTATTAAGTGAATCTGGCTTCCCCATTGACTTTGCTTGTCAGGTTGGAAAAGGTGATCACATGACCCTGGGACACAGCAAAAGTCAACTATCCAGTTGCCTAAATTTTGATCACATGATCATAGCGATGCTACAAGGATTATAACTGAAAAATGGTCATGTCACTTTTTTCAGCACCCTTGAACGGTCACTAAATGAACTGTTGTAAGTCGAGGACTACCTGTAAACTAAAGGAAGAAATAAATCAATAAATCTTCATTTTTGTCATAGACCAGCATCATTAAATGAAGTCAAAACATGAGTTTTCCACTTTCTAGTTAAGCACTAAAGCAGTCAAAAGATGACTGTTTTACCTGGAAGGGGACCAAAATGATTAAGAAGATAAATTTAGCATTTTGCATTAGCATTGGAAGTCTTAGATCCTAAGAAGTAAATAAGATTATACAAACAAACAAACAAATATTAAATAAAACCTTACTCTTTCCATAGTGGTCTACTGCAGGGGTCTCCAACCCCTGGGCCGCATCCTACAGAGCCAGGCTGCAGAAGTGGTGCATGAGCACGGTGGATGAGCATGCGCATGCAGCTCCATTGGTGTGAGCTGTGGGCACACGTGCCCGCTGCTTGCGCAAATGGAGCTGCATGTGTTCGCCCGCTGCTTGCACAGAACCATCTTCTTTCCTCCCCCTACACTGCAAAACCGGAAAAGTTGGAGTCTGCTGGTCTACTGTTTCAAAGACTTGCTTATTTTATGCTAATAACAGTATTACAATTTTTCAGTTTACAGATTTTATATCGTGTTTAATTACTTCTGAAAGTGTTCAGTCCAAATGCATTCAGATAGTCCTGATGATCAAACATTATTTTAACTCTAATCAAAGCTGCAGTAACAAAAACTGGACTCTAAGTGATTTCCACAGAATATATCAAGATTTTCTGGTTTTAGCTGTACTCACAAGTGTTTTTAATTATGCAACTAATCCTTAAAACATGAGGTAAAGGTTCCCCTTGCACATATGTGCTAGTCGTTCCCAACTCTAGGGGTCGCTGCTCATCTCCGTTTAAAAGCCAACGAGCCAGCGCTGTCCGAAGACGTCTCCGTGGTCATGTGGCTGGCATGACTAAACACCAGAGGCACACAGAACACTGTTACCTTCCTACCAAAGGTGGTCCCTATTTTTCTACATATTGATAAAACCATCTTACAGATGCTGCTAGTCTCTCAAGCCTAACTTAAGCTTCTTTTCAATGTTGAAGGCCTACTTAATCATCCTTTTCCAGAAACTGATTTGTAACATTTAATCAAGGGCATTCTCAGCTTTCATAAGGACAAAAGTGGCATTCGGTGTTGCTCTCTCTTTTAGTGTTCCCTAAGATACTTCAACAGATCTTGGAAAGCTTAATTTTATTTATAGTTTATATAACTTTTTAAGTATTAGATGCCTACCTACTTTTTTAAATGCCCAAGATGCTGAGATACAAGCCTATCTTCTGTACTGTACTGATCTTGTTCTTAAACGTATTCACATCCAATGATGGGACAAATTAAATAAGGAATCTTCATGTTACTAGACCCTATTAAAATTCTACCTATTAGCCTCTTGCAATAAAGGAATCTTGCTTCCAATGATAAAGCAGACAGATAAATCTAGAGGGGTACACTTACGCATCTGGAAAATGATTTTTCTAATGCAAGTATAGGTAGTCCTTGACTTACAACAGTTCATTTAGTGATGATTCAAAGTTAAACAGCACTGTAAAAGGTAACTTATGACCATTTTTACACTAATGATCTCATGGTCATGTGATAAAAATTCAGATGCTTGGCAAGTGCCTCATATTTATGATGGTTGCAGTATCTTGGGGTCATGGATTTCCTTGTGTGACCGTCCCCATTGACAAGGAAAGTCAATGGGGAAACCAGATTCACTTAACAGCCATGGTAGTGATTCACTTAACAATTGTGGCAAGAAAAGTAGTAAAATGGGACAAAACTCACTTAACAAATGTCTCACTTAGCAACAGCAATTTTGGGTTTAATTGTGGTTGTAAGTTGGGGACTACCTGTAATAGTCTTTCAACAGCAAGATAATGTTATAGAAAACCATGTTTCCCGTAGCTAACCAAGTACAGTTATTCTGAAAATTCATAATCTTTTCCTCTTTGAGCTTCTATTGCAACTACCTCTTTAATTTTTCTGAGGATACGTCATTCTTCTATCTGAACTTCTTGATATTATCTTGTGCAGAACTAGATCCTACCCTTGTTAGTCATGGAAGCCAGGAGTTCATTTTAGTTCTGCCTTAGTGGTGAAACTGCCTCAAATGGTTCTTATGTCAGTCAATTTGGAAAAAGGCGAGTACAAAACAAGGATTAAAACTCTTATGAATACAGATAATAGAATGGAAAGTTACTGGAAAACTGACTTAAAAATAATAGAACATGGGAAATTAGTTTCTGATAAATGTGTGAGTGCTTGTATGTGTATATGCATGAAATAATTTTATATATCTAAAGACATGGACATACAGAAAGTTAGAAATTATCTTTAGGTATGTTAAATACAGTATTTCAATCTCTGCTATTATATACAGAGAAAAAAATTAGTTTTTTAGAATAACAGATTTAAAAACCCATGAATTTAGATTGCATATTTTGGAACATTATGTACAAGATACTGCTCAGAATTTGTAATAGTACTTACTAGCAGAGACAATTTAATACTTGCTTTAAGTCAGTGTTTCTCAAACTTGGCAATTTTAAAAAATGTGGACTTCCAATTCCCAGAATTCCCCAACCAGCATGATGAACTGAAGAAGTTCCGGGTTTCTGGTGAATTGAATCATAGGGAAAAAAATCCTGACATATAGGGAAAAAAATCATATTTAGAATCCTAAAGTCTCCAAAGAAATAATGAGTAAAATACAAAGAACAAGGAATGATTAAAGTTGCTTGCAGAAGCTACCTTTATGTTTATATAAACAAACACACATTGTGACTTCTACAACATAGTTGTAGCATTGTCCAACCCAAAGTTTTCCTGTGGTAGTTTGCTATAATTACTCTTCCATAACCACGCAACTAGAAATATTTCAGAATAAAGTCTGGCTCATTGCCACGTGCTATATTTATTTTCTAAGAAATATGTTTGGTTCCTGTGAGGCCCAAAGGGTTATGTGGAATTAAAATGGCAAATTGCTGGAGGCCAGCTCTTAAGGTTGAATGCTCTAGTTGCTCCTAAATGAGAAGTGACTTTGCATGCACATACATGCAGAGACAACTGGGTGTAGCTTCCAAAAGAATTGTGTGGACCTTGTAAATAAAATTGTTGCTTTATTTAATTAAAGAGTCATGTGTTTCTACATGTTGGAAACATCTCTTTTGAATGCTTTACTCAGCCTTAGTCATAGCTTTATAGTGAAGATGATTTCTTGCACATTTTGCTTTTGAATAAGGATTATTAATATATTTGTAATTTACTATGTTTTGATATTGATTGTAGCCAGAAGTGCCTTTCTCCAGTTGAGAAATGTGCCAATTTTACTTATCGGTATTACTGATGCAGTCTTTTTTTCATACTATTACTATACAAGTATTAATTTGATTATGATTTGATTATTGTAAAATGTTCTGCAAGACACTGAGCCTTTAAAATAACTGAGAATATAAAAACAACTGATTATTGGTCTTTACAGTAATTTAAGGTGAAGTTAGTTTATTTTTCTGGTAAAAGTTGCTGAGCAATTAATTAATGGCTGCTCATGATAGTAGTTTCCAAGTGCATTTAAAGGATGTGTTACCTCCAACACAATATATAAAAATCCATCTGAGCTCTCAGCTATCTTTTAAAGACTAATCGAACTAAACAGTAACATTAAAGGGAACAAATGTGTGAAGTATAGACCAGAAGAAAAAAACATTGGAATCTCACCATAGTTTACTCACTTATATCATTTTTTAAAACCATGGATTGCTCAATAAGTCACAATTAGCCAGGTACTCAAAAATCCCTAAGTTGTGAAGTTTATAAATCAAAATAAATTGTATACATATATCACTACAGGTAGTCCTCAACTTACAACCGTTCATTTAGTAACCATTTGAAGTTGCAACAGCACTGGAAAAAGTGACTTATGTTTTACACTTTTTTTTTTTACACTTAAGACCTTTGCGGCATCCCCATCATCACATAATCAAAATTCAGACACTTGGCAACTGGCATGTATTTGATGGTTGCAGTGTTTTGCAACCCTCTGACAAAGTCAATAGGGAAGCCAGATTCATTTATCAACTGTGTTACTGACTTAACAACTGCCGTGATTCACTTAACAACTGTGGCAAGAAAGGTCATAAAATGAGGCAAAACTCACTTAACAACTGTCTTGCTTAGCAACAAAAATTTTGGAGTCAATTGTGGTCATAAGTCGAGAACTACCTGCATAGCTAGGTTCATATTTTAAGCTAAAAGTAAATGAACAATATCTTATGTTGTGAACTTAGTGTATTAATTGTTCCCTATTATTACTAGCTGAAACAATTTAAAAATATCACAAGTTATCACTTAGAAAGATGCATTTATGTATCTTTCTTAGGCAGTGGTCCCCAACCTTTGTGGCTTGGCGGCCTGGTTGGGGGGGAGAGGGATACTGGATAGCGCGAGTGGCAGGCCAGCGTATGCATCCGCAGCTCCACTTCTGCGAGTGGCAGGGCGGCGCGCATGCGCAATTGCTGGCCGGCCCATCACTCACACAAATTGATTTGTGTGCATCGCGCTCTGGCCAGCCACTCACAACGCCAAATTATGAATAAGCCACAGCACAGTAGTGAGCCATAGCCCAGAGGTTGAGGATCCCTCTTCTAAGGTACAATATAATTCCAGTTTTTTGCTGCAATTAACTAACATCCCAAAAATGTATCTGAAAATCTCATAATATTCTGTCCAAAGGCTATGCAAATATTTTCTCATTCACAGTAGGAATTTTTTCAACTGTCAGCAAAATTTTGGAGATAATAATACCTCACTTAGAACTTGTTAATTCCATGTGATAGTTGAAAGTTATATTTAATACTTCATAATTCAAATAAACAACATTCATCCACAGTCTTTTCAATAGTGAATTATCTTTGAATAAAATATTAAATTGTCAATGATGTTAATATTGATACTGGTAACATAGAAAGAAAACAATTTATTGGATAATAAGGAAAGCTATTAGCACTTTATTATAACACCTCCTTTTCCTAAGATATTGAATAATAAAAAGATTTTCTTTTAAATCCACACAGATGAAATATTTTTTTAATTTGATAATATAAATTTCATGAAACAAAAGCTTACAGATTAAAAATAGTGTTTAAAATTCACAACTTTTAAATTCAATATAACCATTTATATTTGTAGAAAAAATAAGAATATTTATAGCTTAAACATTCTATTTTCTAACTCTGTCAACACCGTTTATATAGTAGATTCAATGTCCAGTACTCTTGCTTTTAATGCTTGGGATCGAACTTGAGTATCAGAAACTTGAGTTTCAGAAAATCTCTGTCTTCTAGTTGATGAAGTTTTCATTTTTATTGAATTTTGAATACTGCTTGAAATAAAATAATATACTATAGGGTCAAAACAACAGTTTGAAACAGCAATACACAAAGTGATTGGATACACAACTCTAACAGCAGTAACAATTGAACAATTAATCCATGCTTGGGTTCTCATGAGGGCATAAAATATTAGGGTGATATTATAAGGAACAAAACAGAAACAGAAAATCAGTAAGTGAACAAGTATCATTCGTAGAACTTTTTTTTTACTTGATTTATTCCTGGTCAGTGTAATTGGCTTATTTAATGTCCTTATAACTATTGCAGAGCATGTCACATTCAGTATGAGAGGAATAAAAAAGCCTACTATTTCAATGAAAATAATAATTCTTGAAAGGTAGGTTTTCCAAGTTTTTTCAGAAAAGTGTTCAAAACATGTATTGTGTGTCCATCTTTCAGTACTAACACGAGCATTGGTGGATTGAAAAAAGCTTGCTGGTATGCTTCCTGTTGTCACAATTATCCAAATTATAATGCAGATGATCTTTGCATTTCTTTTTGTTCTGATTGTCTTTGACCAAAATGGATATACAATTGCTAAAAAACGGTCAACACTGATACTGGTTAAAAACAAAATGCTCCCATACATGTTTATATAAAACAGTGTGACAGAAATCTTGCATAGTACATCTCCAAATGGCCAGTCTTTTGATGCAAAAGAGTAAATTCTGAATGGTAATGTAAACACAAAAAGGAGATCTGATATTGCTAAATTAAGCATGTAAGTTGTAGTTTCATTTCTGATTTTTAGTGTGCACGTAAAGATGTAAATAGCAACACAGTTTGATATTAAACCAAGGACAAATACCATACTAAACACACAGCCATATAAAGTATATTTAAAGGAGTCTTGAACAGTACAATTGGAATTTGCCACCATAATGACAGCTTAATTATTTATAATTACAAAATTCCTCAGTAAGTCTGTACCTTTGTTATAGCTGTAGTAAATCCTCAGATGGTTTATAAATCTAGTCTTTCCATTCACTTGGGTCCACATTATTTGAAATTTTCATAGTTCAGTAAGCCAGTTCTACGTATCAATATGTCATTCCTTTCTTCCAAAAATGTTAGTTGTTCATGTTCACAAATCCAGACAGTGGTAAATTTCAGAAATAAGGAACATTGTCCTTCAAATTAATTAAAATCCAAAATATAATTTCTTCAAATGTTGAGATTGCTCCTTCTCATTCACTGGAAAAAATATTGGAAATAAAAAAAATCACAAATAAATTCTTTGTAAACTTAAATTAAGTAACTTTGAAACTCCTGGGAAAATAAACGTCCAGGTTTCATCACTGTGTTGCAGTTTTCAATCTTCTTGTTGAACTGTACGTTAGAATAAAATTCCGAAGCATGTCCTTTCTTGCTGAATTTCAGCTCCCTCCTCAGATGCTACTCTGCTATTATGCGTTTCCGTCTTCAGAGAAGATTAAACAAAAAGCCCTACCCATGCTTACTCAACTTACATGATAACATCACAGGAAGAAGGGGCTGAGCTACAAAAGGTTTCAGTTTTCAATTCTGCTTTAAGGTGTTTAGTTGAAAAGATTTTAGTCACAAATATTTGTATTGGAAAATATGCCTATAACTCAGTATGATAATCAAAACTTCTTTAACTCTCGTGAAATCTTTGCCAGACTGAACTTATTTTAGAGACACTTAAACGTTATTAGTCTTAAACATAAGTGTTTTTCTGTAGTAAACCTAATACATATACATTATTTAAAGGTTGTTGTAAAGGCATGTTTGCCACATTCATACAATGAAGTACAGAATGGGACCTTCAGGCTCCCACCCTTCGCCACGCCTCCTTTGCCTCCAGCCACCTGCCTCAGCCCATTTACAGCCAGCTTTCTTCCTCCTCTAGCCCTCCCCCGGCAATTCTCCCTGGCCAATGGGTGCTCTGGCTTCTTGTTTTCACCCCCTTCATTGCCTCCGCACCTGGACTCCGGCCTGACTCCTAACTGGCAGTTCGGCTGCTGCCTCTCCCCCTGCCCCTGCCTGCTTGATGCCGAATGGGCAGTTTGGCTGCCCCCCACCCCACTGTGCGCTGCCACCTTTCGATACCCTGCACCGCCAGGAGCTGCACACAGACAGCATTTGCCTGCTGCCGCCCCCAGGAGCAGCGCACAGGCAATGTTTGCCTGTTTCTTCCTACCAGCACCAGCCATATGCAAGCAGTGTTTGCCTGCGTTCCCCCCCAGCCCCCCAGAAAGTCTATAAATAAGAATATTTTTGCTGTGCTGTGTTATTATAGATTTTTCAAAACATTTTTAATTTTTTGCATTAAACTGCTGTATTTTCTGAGCTGGCATTTCCTTGTTGATTCAAATGAGCTTTGGCGTTGAGCTATTTTGAAACCAGTCTTTATTTAATGAAAGCCTTAATTAATGTTTCATCTTGATTTCCTATACATGTATATGTAACTAAATATACGATGCTTAATGCTGTGGGACAGAATTTAATACATTTAACTTTATGTACAAATGTGATTATATAAATATTTTCCCTAGATAAAAGTGAAAGAAGGTACAAAGTCCTAGATGTAGGGTGTGGCTCTGCTGAGTAACATTCCTTTAAAATTCAGCTCTACAGTGCTGAATTATCTGGGCAGATCAAGTGAATTTATATGAATTTTTTGGCATTTTATTTCTTGTGTAACCATTCAGAAAATATGACAACAGCTTATTGATCATACATTGGATGGAAAGAACTCTTGTTAGATTTTAAGTGTTTTATACATTTGTCTTTGTTCATAAATACTGTAGATATGTATGTATGTGCTACTTTAAAATCCATTTATGAAACTTATAGCCAAGCACCATTTAGTGGTGGAATTGTGCTATATCTCACTTAGAAGAATTGATATGGCATTTTCTGTAAACATCTTTTAAAATGTCTGAGAATACAATGTGTAAATGAATTCCTAAAAAAATAATACATACTTATCTTTAGGTAATAGTAGATGGGGTTTTTCCTCCAGAAAAGTAACATCTTTGTATAGATACTGTTTTACTTGGGTGCCGCTTTTTACCGTTTCTTTTATTATATTTAAAAAATTCTAGACAAAGACTCAAGATAATGCAGTTTGCCTACTTTGAGAACTAGTACTACAGCATTTCTGAAGAGGTTTTGTGTGTGTCATGCTCTGTCACTATTTTGGTAGTTTTGAGTATTCAACTAGTTGTCGTTTATCACAAAAGTTGACCTATAGAGAATAAAGAAACTTGCACTATTACTTAATATAAATGAATTTCTGTGTACAAAGTTGGAAAGAATAGTGTAAATTGGTTGCACTTTTTAAGTACTTTAATATACGTATTTTTCGGAGTATAAGATGCACCGGAGTATAAGACGCACCTTAGTTTTTGGGGAGGAAAATGGGGGGGGGGGATTCTGCCTACCAAGTATTCATCTGGCTAGTCCTTAGCCTAGTCAGCTTCAGCCCATTAGTTCGCTTGCTGGTTTTGAGGTTGGGGATGGTGGGGGATAAGCTTCAGCACATTCGTTTGCTCTGGTTTTGAGGTTTGGGATGGTTGGGGCTATGCTTCTAAAGCACAGCTGATTGTCAGAGGAAGCAGCAATTAGAAAAGCAGGCAAAGCATGGAAGATCGCTTAGCTCGTGTTTGGGCTGAAAAACAGCTTCAAAAGCACAGCTGATCCTCAGAGGGAGCTCCAGTGACTAAAGCAGGCAAAGCGGGGAAGGGGTAAGAGAAGGCAGCAGCTGTTTCGGGTAGCCATTTTGGGCACCGCGCGAGCGTTTGGAGGCTGAAAATGCAACGCGCGGAGCCCAAAAACACAAGCCATTGTCAGTGGCAATCTCTGCAGCCAGAAAGAGGACGCGCGGAGGCCGAAGGATAGGGGCCGGCGAGTGGGTGGGGCTACATTCGGAGTATAAGACGGACTCAAATTTTCAGCCTCTTTTAGGAGGGGAAAAAAGTGCGTCTTATACTCCGAAAAATACGGTACTCATTTCACTCTCTACATAATCTCTCATATTTGCTACTTAACAATAGAATAAATTATTTGCAAAATTTCCAAAAGAATAAATAGTTTAATTTTGGGAGCCTCCATAGTACGATGACTTAAGCTAGAAATAATAAAAGCTACTTTGGTTGTTTTTAAATCAAATGTTAATAATTGAGTTAAACAAGTGCAGCATTCAATGAGCCTCGAGGTTATTTCATTCCATTTCGCTATAATTTTGATTCCTTCCCAACTTTTAGAGAAGATTTCATCACCCCTGAGCATGCTTAGTTCTTACCAACATTTTGAAAAAGTTTATATCACAGCTTGCCTTTTTGGTAACATTGTGCAATATTGTTATTCTAATGTATGATATTTGGGAATTGTTTTACTACAGATTTCTTGGTCATTTTCCTTTATATAGCCTTATCTTCGTTCCAGGGTTAAATAAGAAGTATTCCTTTGAATCATACCTACATAGTACTTGAATAAGAGACCTCTAGGAAATTTCAGGACTTGGATGCTACTGTGGTACTCTGCAGCACTGCACTTTTTTCATTGGCATCCAGAATTGGCAGTGCAAGATTTAGAAGGCCTGTCCATCTAATATTATAAGCTTATAGAATTGAACCTTATTGGGACTCAGTATAGCACATTTTTACATGGTATGTTTAATGTGGAAATCAGGCTTATTTTTGACACAAAATAAAGCAGAATAGTATGAAAGTCTTACAAATTTGTGTATGTTTATTATATCTCATTAATTATTTATATATTTCATAATTTGTGATTTATTAATAATTATTTAAATAACTTAAAATGCAGCTTTCTGTATGCATATATACTTCATATATAAGTATTATTGTTACTAAATTCCTTGCTGTTAAAAGCTGTATTGACAAATGTTTGAAACAAACTTATATGAAAGTTAGCTTCCATTCCGAGTAGTCATAGATGGCACTTCTAAGATAGACTATTGTGTTATGAGTAAGAAGAATTTAAATAAGAAATGTAATTATTGTTTGGTGTCTTTTAGAATTCACCATTATTTGAACTGATAAAGCAATCCAAAGACCGAGAGGGGCAGGCTGATGAGCCCGAACCTGCCAACTATTTTACTCAGTCTCTTCAACATAATCACAGTGCTGCAGATTTGTAAGTAAGATGGTCCTCAAAGGAAATACTGTATGTTCCACTTTCATACAGAGCTACCCTCTATGGGAATCCAGTTTAAAAGATTGCTGATAGATGGTTGTGTAGCATCTGCTTGAACATAATGCAGCAGGAAACAGAAGCTTGCTACCTCTCTGGGTAACTGTTACCATTGTCAAGTGGTATTTTCTCTTAAGAATTTCCCTAATATTCACTCAGGATTTGCTTTCCTGTAATCATAAGCTTCAGTACTTGCTGATTTTGGTCAAAATCATGAAAGTAGAATTCTGCTGTTGTGTTGCAAGCTTTGCTTTTGTGGGGCAGGCAGGCATCGTTACAATGCAGAAAAGAGTGAGCAGGCTTTTTGATAATGCAAGGCTGTTTTCTGTCGGTCTGCTTCCCCCTATAGATGCAGATAGCCTGCAGTTTAAATCCATGATTCCGTATCTTGCACTTTGCACTAACCTTGACCATCCTTTTATCTGTTTGAACAGTGGTACTTTCTGCTATTTTATTCTGTATATTACTGTCTTTGAGACATAGTGGCATCTAAGGAAGTTTACAGCAAATGCAAGTTTAAAACACTTGAATTAAAATGTAAGTAGGTTAAGACAGTAAACAGACAAGGTGCAGCAGGAAATAGATCCAGTATGATGATTTGTGAGCTGTGTCTTATTTGTAACAGTCATTGAGAGCTGGATTGGAAAGCTATTAATGGAGAAGGAGGTAGCGCACCTTATACTCAGTCATTTTGAAAATTAGGCTTGTGGTCTAGAATATCATTACCCTAATTACCCTTTTTATTCTGTGTGTCTGTATCCTTTTTTTTAAGGTACCTCTCTCCCACGAAGTCTCCTAAGAAAAAAGTGTCTTCCTCTTTTGTATATTCTTCTCCGGAGTCGCAGGCTGTGGGGTTAAATCAGTCTCAGAAACCTCATAAATCTATTTCTTTGTCATATTTCTATAAAAAAGGTAGGTGGATTTTAAAAGCTATTTTTCAACATGATCTCTTGTCGAATCTAGATTGGGGTGTCTAACCTAGGCAACTTTAAGACTAGTGGACCTCAACTCTCAGAATTCTAGGAGTTGAGGTCCACCAGTCTTAAAGTTGCCAGGGTTGGACATCCTGATCTAGAGTAAATCATGAAGGTAACAGGTGAGGCGGTAGATGAGCTACTACACAGGGAAGTCTCCTGCACCAGTCTTTTTTGCCTGGCAAAAGCCACTTCTGGCTGGGAGGAAGGACTGGAGACGGAACAGATATTTAAGGCATGTTTTGATTCTAAGTTAATCCATTGCCTCCCTTTACCACTAACTTTTTTGCAATTTAAAAATATTCCTAAAGTATATTTTAATTGCAGCATTATGTAAATTATCAATATATAAATTGATTAATTTCAAATTATGTGGAGCCACAGCGAGCGGGTGAGGCAGAGCTGAGCTCTGCTCCCTCAAACCTGAATTCCCCGAATTTTGGAGGCCTGTGCCAGGACAGATCATCTCTGGGGGAGTAGATGATCAAGTAAGGAACCCAACGAACAATGTGGCGAAAGACAATCGCCCGTTGCAAAACTGGGGACTTTGCAACTCCAAATCGGGACGCGGGAAGACACTCACTCGTCAAGATGGCGGCTTTAGTGCCGTGATGGCTCAAACAACAAAGGAAGCAGGGAGCAGCAGCTCTGCCGGGGGACAGTTGCTCGTCAGAAGCCAACAATCTTAAAAACGAGTGGACATCAACTTACTGCCTCCTGGTATATCTCGCGTCGCGTGTGATGGCGACCCGCAGCCTGATTCCTTGCCGCGGGAGAATGCCGCCTGCCCAACCAACATCGTTATTACCATCACCAGCCTCCCCAGAGGCGGCAGACTTTTCCTCAGCTTCCTGCCTGGCCAACTCGACCCAGCGCCCAAATGGCCCTCGCTGCCCCGGGCTCAGCCTCCTCTTCCTCCAATATTCTGGCATCTTTTTTGGGCGCCACCGCGAGGCCTTCTTCGATCAATGTGCCCTCGCCCCCCTGTGCTGCTTTTCCTGCTGCTCCAGCGACGTCGGCTGCTGCCACCCCTGCTGCTGTTACCATTATGGCGACTAGCAACGAGAAGAAACGGGACAGCAAGGCCAATACTTTTGGCTTTATCTACATGCTGCTACAGGACCCCACCGGGGAAAGCAGCGGACTATCTTTGGGGAACGGGCCCTTGAAAGACGCCATCTTTGCTGGGGGATTTACATTTCCTCCTCTGAGAGCTACCATTAGGACAAACTCTGGCTGGTTTGGAGGCTGGCATGCACGCTTTCTCTGCATGTCCCTGCATTAACTCTTTGTTGTTCTATCTCTATATTTTACCTCGGGAGGGGGGTGCATGGGTGTATGCATGAAGATGTGGATGGTTTGGTTTAGAGTGAGTGGGTTGGAGTGACTGAATTTGGAAGAATGAGAGAGCCAGGGGCAAGAAATGGAGCCCTCCCTGCTGAGTGTGTAAACAGAAGCAGATGGGGGCTCGGTTGCAACCCCCGGCTTGGCATGAGTGAGATGTCTTGCCTGCCAGAGAAGAAGAGGGCTGATGAGGTGGGGGAGGGGATCTCTGGGGGGTGGGAGAGCCGGAGTATTCCGGTCGTAACTGGGAGAGGTAGATATGGCGGGAGCCGTGGGGTAGGCCGCTCACAGGGAACTAGGACTCGCTGTCTCAAAGCGATTACTACCCAAGTAGTTCAGGGTCCAACTCATAGGGGAGGTCACATGCTTGACCTAGTGTTCCTCTCGGGGCAGTGGAGTGATGATCTGAAACTAAGGGGCATAGTTGTTTCTCCCTTGCCGTGGTCAGATCATTTCCTGCTGAGGTTAGACTTTAAGGCACCACTCCTCCATCGCAGGGAGGCGGAACCGATTAAGTGGCTCCGCCTCAGACGCCTAATGGACCCGGAAGGGTTCCAGAAGGAGCTTGGGGAGATACCCGAATCCCTTGTCCACAATCTGTTTGAGTCCCTAGTGGTTGTCTGGAATAGGGCGGCATCTGGGGCACTGGACTGGATTGCGCCTTTGCGACCTCTCCGTGGCAGTGGATCTAGGAAAGCTCCCTGGTTTACCGAGGAGCTCCGGGAGATGAAACGCCAAAAGAGACGTCTAGAGTGACGCTGGAGATCCAGTAATTCCGAATTGGACCGAACACTCCTAAGAGCCTTTATTAGGACTTATTTAGTGGTAATACGGGCAGCAAAATGTTCGCATTTTTCCGCACTTATTGCATCCGCTGATTCGCGCCCAGCCGCCCTTTTTAGGGTGACTCGTTCCCTCCTTAATGTGAGGGGAACGGACGAGCCCTTGCAGGGTAGAGCTGAGGAATTTGTGCAGTTTCTGTCGGATAAAGTCGCTCAGATTCGGATGGACCTGGACTCTGATTGGGCAATTCAGACTGAGATGACAGGGGCAGGTCTTAGTTCTATTGTGTGGGACGAATTTGAGCCCACAACGCCTGAGGAAGTAGAAAAGGCTATGGGAGCGATGAGTTCCTCCACTTGCTTGTTGGACCCGTGTCCCTCCTGGCTGGTTTCGCCCAGCAGAGAGGTGAAACGAGGCTGGCTTCAGGTTTTGGTCAACGCCTCCTTGAGGGAGGGGTCCGTCCTGCAACCATTAAAGGTGGCGGTTGTGAGACCCCTCCTCAAGAAGTCTTCCCTGGATCCAGCAGACTTAAAGAACTTTCGTCTAGTCTCCAACCTACCCTTTGTGGGAAAGGTTGTAGAGAAAGTGGTGGCGCTCCAGCTCCTACGGTTGTTGGATGAAACGGATTATTTAGACCCTTTTCAATTGGGCTTCAGACCTGGCTACAGCACGGAAACTGCTTTGGTCACTCTGATGGATGATCTCTGGCGAGCCCAAGATGGGGGCCATTCCTCTATCTTGGTGCTACTTGACCTCTCAGCTGCTTTCGATACCACTGACCATGGTATCCTTCTGCGCCAACTAAGAGAGTTGGGAGTGGGAGGCACCTACCTTGTTACGGTGGTTCTCCTATCTCTCTGATCGGTCGCAGTCGATGTTGGCAGGTGGGCAGAGGTCGACCCCTAGACCCCTCGTTTGCGGGGTGCCACAGGGCTCTGTCCTCTCTCCCCTCCTATTTAACATCTACATGAAACCACTGAGTGAGATCATTTGACGACACGGGGTGAGGTTTCAGCAATATGCTGATGATACCCAGCTATATATCTCCACCCTGTGTCAGTTCAGTGAAGCAGTGGATGTGATGTGCCGGTGCCTGGACAATGTGAGGGTCTGGATGGGAGTCAACAGGCTCAAACTTAACCCTGACAAGACCGAGTGGCTGTGGGACTTCCGGTTTGGCTCCGCAGGCATCGAGGACACTCCTCGTCGAGCGCCTGTTCCGAAGTCCCGTAAAGCCGCCAGAACAGCTGTCTGGCGGCTTGAAAATCTCCCCGGGATTAGGGGAGATATGAGAGCTCGACAGGTAGAGCCCCCCTAGTGCCCCAGGAGACAATCTGGGGCGCGAAGGGTGAGGGCTCCCCAGGCAGCCTGTCACTTGCTCCAGGACCTCGGATGCCTCTGCTTATGCGGAGCAAGATGCCGCGACCACCTCTGCTTTCAAGATGGGATTTACAATAATTTGATTCATTGCATACAGCAGACAGAGAAAAGCAGGAGACCAGAATGGCAAGTATCCTAATTTTAACTCCATTGCTGACTTTCACTTCGGAAGTTATAAATTAACTGAATTAACAAGCAACAAAATGGCGATTGAAGAATTTGAGGGCGTGGAAGTGAAAATTACTAAGTTTCGTTTCGTTAGCAGCCCTCTTTATGGAAACGTCTGACTTTGAGGAATTATTTCTTCTTTCTCTTTGATTTTGGATTACAATAACAATTTTAACTCTAAAACCTAAATGGTTTCAGCACTTGGAAAGAATTTTTTTAAATTAAGGACTCGGTCTTTTCTTTGAAAACCTTTGAAAACGCTTGACTTTGATGAATTCTTTCCTCTCTCTGATCTTGGATCAAAACTAAAAGCTTAATCTTAAATTTTAAATGGCTTCTAAACCTGGAAAGACTGCTTTTAACAAAGGATTTGAGCACCCCTCTGCTTACACTTTAAGAATGCAATCCAATTCTTACTCAACACTCCCACAGACCTTAACACCTGAAAAGTTATTCGATGCTTTAAAAGTTATGAAAAATGGTTATGGAATTTAACTCAAAAATTAATGAAGTTAATGAAAAAATTCAGGCTGTTTCAGAGTCGATGGATACCCGACACCAACAACTGAGGAAGGATATGATATTTGCGTTTAAAGGACTGGTTGGAAATATGGAACTCTTGGAGCAGGATGTGGAAGTAATCAGTCTGTGATAACCTTGGGTGAAAATATAGATAAAACTCAAAATAATATTGAAAATTTTGAAGCAGAGGTGTTAATAGTTCAATTTAGAAGTATGGCGTTTGCTTTAAGACTAAGAGGGATAAAAGAGAAAAAACAGGAAGATTTAAAAGGAAGGATGGTGGAGGCTCTGGTGCATACGTTAGGAATGACTAAAGAGGAATTGGGTATGCAAATTGATAAGATATACCGTGTTAATTCCTGGATTGCTAAACAAAAACATCTGCCAAGGGATATCGTAATATATTTTACTACAAGGGCATTATGTAATGAAATTCTACAGGTGACTTTCAAGAATAAGCTTCAGGTAGATGGACAGGAAGTAATGACATTGAAAGAAATTCCTCCTAAAATGCTGAGTGGCTTAGGGCCAGATTATCTTCGAGACCGCCTTCTACCACATACCTCCCAGCGATCCCACAAGGTTGGGCTTCTTCGGGTCCCGTCAGCTAAACAGTGTCGGCTGGCGGGTCCGTGGGGGAGGGCCTTCTCTGTGGCTGCCCCAGCTCTCTGGAATCAGCTACCTCCTGAAATCCACATTACCCCCACCTTATTGGCCTTCCGGAAAGCCGTAAAGACTTGCTTTTCCGACAGGCCTTGGGCCATTGACCTTGTGGGGATGACTAGCGAGGTCGCCCCATGAATGTATGGAGGGCTGAAATGATTTTAAATTGTAAATGTGTTTTTTAATCTGTTGATTTATGTTCATTTCTGTTGTGAGCCACCCAGAGTCCCTAGGTAGTTGGGCGGCATAGACATTTAATTAATTAATTAATTAATTAATTAATTCTTAAATATTTTAATGTAGTTCTTGATATCTTCTGTAATTACTTGCCCATGACATATGAATCACACAATTTTCTTAAATATAGAGTTTTACCAAATTAAAACATTATTTCATTATTATATATTACTAATTCCTAATATGTTTCTGTTGGAAATGTAAATTGCTACATTTCTGCAAACTAAGAACATGTCCTCCCTCGTCAGAGGACAACGGCAGAAGGAAAGAAATGATTCAAAGGAATGTTAGACATGCGCAGATCACTCATCACGTGTCTGCTTTGCTATAAATGTTTGAAATACCATAGAGTGTAGCACATGAACACAGCTGACAATCAAAATTCACATCGTGACAGTTTCTACAAATTCAAGCAATGATTTCAGATTACTAAAAATACTTCTGCTGAAATCACAGCAGAGTTATTAGAAAAGAAGAGCTTCTATACTGTTCTCAAAAGTGACTGTCTCTCAATAAATATGCTGACTTTGTTCAGGCTAATATAATTTTTGCTGTGATTAAAATAACACATATACCTTGTTACATTTCTGGAGTAAACTCTTAAATATATTCTGTACATTATATTACATTATCTCCCTGTGTCTCTATAAATATAAATATTGATTTGACCTTGTTTGTAATTTATAAACAAATCTCTCCTCCAGTGTATTGCTTGGCTTATAGACGATTAAACAACTTATGTTTGCGTCTTCTGCCTGACCATCCTGAACTAGAACATTTGATATGGACCCTTTTTCATCACACACTGCAAAATGAATATGAACTGATGAAAGACAGACACTTAGACCAGGTAATATATTTGACTGGATGGGCTTATTTACTATTTTACTTTTTTTTAATTTAGATTTTTCCATGCTTAAACAATGGCAATTTTACATAACATTATGTTACATTACATTGCCTTAGGCTTAGGCCTATCAGAAACTGATAGGCAAGCAAAAACAAATGTCCCATTATTCATTCAGTCATGTCCGACTCTTGGCAGTTCTGTGGGCCAGGTGTCTCCACATCTTTCAATCTTGGACTACTTTGAGCTTTTCTGTGCTCTGGCTGCTGACAGCTTTGATGGTGTCTAGCCACTGTATTCTTTGACAGCCAGGTTTCTTTTTACTGCTAACTCTTCCAAACATAATTGCTTTCTTCAGTGAATTCCCCGCATGACATGGCCAAAGTATGTGAGAAACGAGCAGTAAACACACAAATGGTAAGACAAGATTAGAGGGAGTATGAGTCCATTATATTCCTTCAGGATTATTTATCATTGAAAGCTAGTATCCCTATTTAGAGTGGTAAATTTAAGAAGTAAAGGATTCAATATCATTCCCAAGTTTGGCATATAATTGGTGTTCCATATCTATTTCTCATGTTAAATATCTACATGAACCATTCTCAGGCTGGTACCCCAATTATTTTGGAGTACAATGTTTAAAGGATTTTATTTTTTTGTTAAAATGGTATTTAATATTACATAGTTTTATTATTCTTATAATTTTATTATCTTGTTATGTTTGTTATTTCAATTGTTTAAATAAACTTTACATATTTTTAAAATTAAATTAGTGCTCCAATAGCTAATGTCTCAAAGCTTTTTCCATTCCTGAAAAACTGGGGCTGACGAGTTTCTTTAATGACGAGTTGTGATGGCTACTCTCTGCATTTAAACAGATTATGATGTGTTCCATGTATGGCATATGTAAGGTGAAGAATATTGATCTCAGATTTAAAACTATTGTGACAGCATACAAGGAACTCAACAATGCAAATCAAGAGGTATGGGACACTTTTTAGCATTATTTGTATAAAAACTCTTATTTTGTCTTGAATACCGTTGCAACAATAGTAAGCAGCCAGAAGCTTCTAGACATCACTGATTTATGGATGTTACCTCTGACATCATCTAGCAGTTGTGGCAGGAAACAATTTTATCAACTTGCCTTTCTGCTAGCAATCAGAAATATTTCCCAGATTAGCCATTTTGCAAGAATGCCACAACATGTTCTCAAAATTCCAAATGAATATGTGGTCAAAAACTAAGCATAATGTCAACATTAATTAGTATATCACTATATCCAAGCATGAGATGCCAGTTAAAAATACTTCCCTCACATTTTATTCAGTATACCACCTGTCTAAATCATTTGAAAAGGATGATTCAAAAAAAGGTGAAATTCACTGAACAGTAATTATTCATTATATTTTTAATTCATTCAGGACCAAACATTTTCTGAATAAATCATCCTCAGATTAAGGAAGCTAACATTGTTGGGGGAGGGAGTGTGAGCATAAGAATTTTCCAAAGAAGAAAAATCCTGTAAAATTAAGTATAACAGAGATGTCACAAACAGATATAGCTACTGGAAGAAGTTGTTATTATAGAAGGCTGATGCTTAAATTTCTAATCAATTTCATCTAGACATTCAAGTGTGTTTTGATCAGAGAAGGACAGTACGATTCCATTATAGTCTTCTACAACATGGTATTTATGCAAAGACTGAAAACTAATATTTTGCAATATGCTTCTAATAGGGTAAGTAATTATGCATCTATCCTCTAATGAATATTTCTCAATAAAAATTGACAAATCCCATAGCGCTAATTTAAAATTTCATCTTCCAGCCTCCAACATTAACACCCATTCCTCACATTCTACAGAGCCCTTATAAGTTTTCTAATTCTCCTTTACGTGTTTCTGCTGGAAATAACATCTATGTCTCACCTTTGAAGAATCCCAGCAAATTTTCTGAAGGGCTATTGTCACCCACAAAAATGACACCCAGAACAAGGTTAGTAGATTATTCCTTTAAGCAACTAAATCAAACACCAACCTAAGCTGGATAGATATTTTTCAGTTTTAATAGAAGTGATCACATTCTGCTGTTCTTCCATTATAGGAAATATCTATTTGATTAGATATAAAAAGTTGTTTGTACAATCTGCACACCCTCACCCTCAAAAAGGAACCTTGCTCCCACAGATTCTATGTACTGTATATTCTATATAGACATTCTGGATGTAATGTGAATACATTAAAGTCTAGTTTCCTAGACTTTAATGTATTTGTTAGTGGGCTAATAGAGCCTCATGTGGACTTTCATCTTGAGCTGTCTCATGAGGCCAAGGGAACCATAGATTCAAATAGCTAATTGGGAGAAGTGATCAGTTTTATCCTCCTTTCTTTCTGTTCTCCCCTTGGCCTGCTTACTGCCATCCCTGCTGCTTGCTAGTAATTGCTATTTTGCTGCTCTGACATTCAGGTAGCTGGCCCTCAATTGCTGCTGTGAACAGCAGCACCCTTTTCTTGGTCAGGAGGGGATCCAGTTTGCATCAACTAACAACCCTTTGTTTTGCTGCTGTTTTTTACCCATATTTTATTGTAAAATACAGTTTTTCTGGAAAGACGCTAAAAAAAAAATCAAAACCTGAGAGCAGTGAAAAATAGTGCTCACAGAAACACATTAACACTGGGCTGAAAGAGAGCCTGCCCCAAAGAAATTAAAAACAGAGCTGCATTGTCCTAATGCTAATATGACAGTACTCAACACAAGGGCTAGAGAAACTTTAGGGCACCAGATGGAGCTGCTGTTTGAAAGGGAATCTGCCCTTCCTCTCTCCGCAAAAGTTGTATAAATGAGCAAGTGCTTCCCACCCAGTTTAAGCTGCCTGATTCTGGGCAGGTTTTAGGGCATTCTGGCAGATAAGCTCACTGACTGACCAGGGAAGCTTTTTAAAAATTTATGGACCCTTACATTCCCAAAGTATCCTTCTAATAAAATTTGGTGGAGGCTTGAATATTTTCTTAGAAATGATGTGTGGCAAAACATGAATGAGAAGACTGTTTCACAGAACTTCCATGTGTTTTTCTGATTATTATTGGGAAGAAAAAACATTTCAGGTACAATTATGTTTAAAGGTTATGCCTCAAGAATATGATTTTTGAGTATTTAGAATTACCATTTTAGATTTATTGTCAGAGAAGGCATCTATTCCATCTCAAGCTGAAAATCATGATTCACTCTAAAAAAATTGGGATCAATAAAACTCTCAAAATGTATCTTTATGAATCTCCAAAAATTGAGGCAAACATCAAATCCAGATTAATTTATCTGCATGTTTGAATAATTTCTGGATGGACTTTCACAATCAAAATTTAATAAGTGTGACTTCTTTTTAGAATATTTCTTTTTGCCTTTTCTGTCTTCAGAAAGTGGGTCCTGTTGTGGCATTAGGAATTAGTAAGATAGATATTAATATCAATATCCCCTGAAAATAAGCCCTATCCCAAAAATAAGTCCTAGCATGTTTTTATGCTTGTGCCTAATATAAGCCCTATCCCAAAAATAAGCCCTCCTTACGAGCCTGCGCAGCTGCCAATTCTGTCTGGTTGCTTGTGGTGCCTTGGCCGCGAGGCGGGCGGCTGGAGCTGCTCCACGCACCCCGTGTCGGCTTACCTCAGGGCTTCTGCAGCCAGGCCATCCACGCCCCAATACCTGCCTTGCAGTGGCAGCACCAACATCGATGTGCAGGAGCCCACGTGGCCCCCAGCCCACTTTTTCTGCTTGCTCATGGCCGCAATGGAGCAGGAGACTGAGCGGTGCGCCGGTGCCACAGCCAAGAGGTGAGGCAGGTGTCAGCGTGGATGGCCTGGCTGCGGGGGCCCTGAGGTAAGCCAGTGCGGGGCATGTGGGGCACCTCCACCCCCCCGCCTCATAGTGGTGGCACTGGCGCACCATGCGGCTTCCTGCCCGGCCGTGAGCAAGCAGAAGAAGTGGGCCTCCCATACATGGGGGGGGGGGAGAAAAATACCCCCCTGAAAATAAACCCTAGTGCTTATTTTGGGGCCCCAAAGAAAATAAGACCCAGTCTTATTTTCGGGGAAACACGGGTAGTAATACAACTGGACAATATTATATAAATTGCTTTATATTAATATAGCTTTTATGTCTGTGTAGTGTGCAGTCTCATACGTCATTTCTAGAAAAAAGATTAAATACTTTTTTTTTAATATTGTCCTACAGAATATTGGTTTCAATTGGTGAATCCTTTGGGGTAAGTTTCCTGTTTTCAGTAATTATTTAAATTAAATATATTGTATTGGAGTTTGTTCTACATACAGCTGAGGTTTTATGTTTCTCCTGATATTTTTTGATGAAAAGTAATTGAAAGTCATAGTTGACACTGGAAGAAAAAACAAGGCGCAAGGTGTTATAACCCAGATGGTCAAGGCAAAGCAGGCCTTTAGAGAGTCCTTTATTGCTATAAGTAAATGTCCCAACAAACAGCCCTCCAACAACTGGTAACTCTCCACCCCACGCTACCCTGAAGACAGTCATCCTCTCTTCCCCCAAACAACAGCCCATATATAACAAAGAAAGTCCACAGAGTAGGAGCATGCTCACAGGGTGAGTTCCAGGATCCCAAGAATCCATCCAGCTAAGCGAGTTCACGAGACACACTGTACTCCACAAGGCAAAGTCAAGGCAGGAGACACAAGGCAGTCCTCAGGGCAAAGGCAGGGTACAAGGCAAAAGGCAATCCTCAAGGCAAGGCAAAAGGCATGAGTCAAGGCCGGGGGAGTGTAAGCCAAAACAAACAATTGTTCCTGGCAAAGACTAAATCCCCATGGCTTCTCCTTAAGTCAATCCACTCCAGGTGTTCCTTGTGAGGGAGGGGTGGGGCGACCTTCTCCCGAGTAGCCTCACAGCCCTTCTCCAGCTTTCCTATGCTCTGCTGTCCATGCCCTTGGATTGAGGGGGCGAGGCAGCTGTTCCTCATCAGAGGGGATCTGCTGCCTATCAGCACCACTGCCTAACAGCAGCCGATCCTCCTGTGTCTATGAGTACAGGTAGCTCTCCATCTGGTTGACCCCCCATCCCAATGCCTGAGCATTGTCCTCAGCCCCTGGCCTCTCCAAACGTGCCATCCCTGTCGGACAGTCCCAATTCCAACTCCTTCTCCGAACCAGGCTCCGATGGGGCCATGACACTAGGTTTCCTCTTGCCTGTTTTTCTGTTCCAAAATTACCAGATATGTTTTATTCCCACCTATTCGTAAGGAACAGACATTCATTAGTAGGAAAAGGGTTCAAACGGAACCATAGGTAATGGTTGTGCAAAAGATTGTAGATCTGGCTTTGGGGAAAGGAAAATGGAAATTGTCCTGAGAAAGTGGAAAGGGTGAGAAAGAAACTCAAGATAATACTGTCTCAGTTTTATTGTAATATGAGATGAGGCAAAGATAACCTCTTGACAGGCTTTCCAGGTTCTGGTTATTCTACTCTGCAACAGTAAAGGGCATTCCTGGAATCCCTGCTGCTTCTGTTTCTTTATCTTTCTTACTTCAGAGGGATGACAACTGCCCACATTAGCAATGTCAGTTCACTTCCATAGGAATTGGAACCAAAATATTTTGTGGGCATCAAAGTGCATGTTAATAAAGGAGAATATTTACAGTTCAGGATTGAAACAAAGGGTTCTTCTCCCCCCCCAATAAATTTTATTTGTTTTTGGTCTTTCAACATCTGTCGTGCGCATTTGCTTTCTGAGTTTCATATAATATTCTTAACGAAGGGTTCTTGATGTTCTCTGAGCTTGGTTGCTTTCTTTCGTTACATTTTCTTTTTCCCTGGTGAATTGGATTCCTTTAAAGATGTTGATGGTTTTATGGGTGTTCTCCAATTGACCCTTTTTCATTATGGTGAAGGTGAAGGTGTCATCTACATATCTGATCCATTTTTGAGTTGCATTTGTGCGAGTGCTCTTGTTTCCAGATGTTGCATAACGACCTCCATTGATAAAACTCTTCGAATTATGACTCAGATTATCAAGATTTTAGGTTTCCATTTAATTGCGAACATTGAACAAGTGTAATCAAGATGGAATGGGGTGCTTTGTCAAATCTTTTGCTGAAATTAAGATGTATCTACATCATTCCCCAAATCTCTTGACAGAATTATCTGTTCAAAACAGATACATCATTAATTTGTACAGTTTTATAAGCTCAGTCCCAATTTCTTTTAATTACTCCATTGTTTTTGGGATGCTTAGAGATCAATCACATTATACTCCTGTTCTGACCCAGCCTTCGCAGACGCAAGAAACAGATTCCCCACAAAGAAAACCCCCTCTTTATTTATACTGTACATTGGGAATTAACTGCATTCACCAACAGAAAGTCCAGGCAAGACATTAACTGAAACAATAGTCCTTATCAGCTCGTTATGATAAATGCAAGGTTGTGAGTTCCCAGCCGGGAAGCTGCAAATTAAGTCAGTTCAAACAGAGAAATAAACAAGGCAGTCTTTGTCGCACAAAACACACAAAGAGCGAACTTTCCAGAAATGCAAACGGTTGTCTGCGACAACCAAACCACTCCCCTTTCCTCCTATTTATTCCTCAGCCAGGGAGGGGCCATTCAGCATCCATGTTTGTTTTGCTTCCCGAGCCGGCTCATTGTCCTCCATTGTTCATCTCTTGTCATGACCCCGTTGGAGTCTGAATCTGCGGCGGAAGATGAGCTGGAACAAGAACTGACAGCGAGAGAGAGGGCAGCTCCATTGGCCTTGGAAGAAACTGGGGAAGGGCAGTCAGTCCAGGCAAGGCTGTTCGAAATTAGTAAGGCCTGCAGGTAGGGAGGAACAGAGGCAGGATGAACAGACGAGGAGCAAAAACCACCCCCTCCTGATGCAAGGGCTTGGAGAGTGCAGAGAAGGCGTGATCAGCGCAGACGGAGCAGGCCACTCGCGAGGAGAGTGCCCCGCCCAGCTTCACCAGGCACACCTGGGGAATGAGACTTAAGGAGATGCCCTGTCGGGAACAAATACTGAGTTCTTGAAGTGTTGTGTGCCGACGTTTGAACGTGCCAAGAGTCCTTGCATTCCTTGTTGGCGTTCTGGACTAATTATCTGGATCTTTTGGTCCTTGAACTCCTTGCTTTGCTCTTGTTTTGCCAAATACATTTGGGATTTATTGCTTTGCAGCCTTGGTGCAGACAGCGCTGGGCTGGACTAATTGCAGCCAGAGGCTGCTTGAGGTTTGTGTGGAGGTTATCACTCTGCTCTGCCAGAAACATGGGAGTGTTTGGGGAGATTTGGAGCAATAAAGGAGCAGTTTGAACTGCCAGCTGTTTGTGTTATCTCTGTGCCGTGCCCTGGGTCATCACACCTGTCCTATCTGCTCTACGCATATGCATCTGGAACAGGCCCCAGCTGTTCCTTCTCCTCACTCATCTCTGACTCCAAAGGCAGCTGCCTCTCTGCCTCTCTGGCTGGGAAATGCCGGATGGCCCTGGCTCTATCTCTGTGTCCGCCGCTGAGCATCCATCAGAGCCTTCCCCAGGCTCCAGAACTATATATATATACTTTATGTGGTCTTCAGAGATATTCTGGAAAGAAATTTTAAAAATTGCCATTTCTTTAAGCCTAATAGCTCCCAACCCACTTTTAAGATACAGCCAGAAATAGCCGTCTTTGGGGGGAAACAGTGCTAAGCTTCAGCTTTCTAGTGCTACACAATAGAGCAGAGCAAGATCTGTTTGGGCCGGGAGAAAGACGGCTTCTCCTTCCTTAACAGAATATCAGAATAACAGAAGTGGAAGGGACCTTGGAGATCTTCTAGTCCAACCCCCTGCTCAAGCAGAAAACCCTATACCATTTCAGACAAATGGTTGTCCAATTTCTTCTTAAAAACCTTGAGTGTTTGGAGCACCACAACTTCTGGAGACAAGTTGTTTCACTGATTAATCAAAATTAATTCCTTCTTTCTGCCAGGGACACTCAAACAAATTATAAAGCTGTTACTCTCAGTGGGTCGGCATTCTGAACAAGAGCATGGGTAGAGGCTTGGAATATGCTGTCAATTTATTTTAAGAGCCACATTCATATTTTCTCTTGAAGGAATTCCGCTTAATACTTATCCGACCATATGTAAAACTAAATTATCTTTTAAATTATCTTCTTGGTATTCTAGAGTTCTGAAAAGTTTCAAAGGATAAACAAGATGGTATGTAACAGTGATCGTCATCTCAAACGGAGCGCTGAACTAAGCACCACTCCTAAGCCTTTGAAGAGGTTGCGTTTTGATATAGAAGGTCAGGATGAAGCTGATGGAAGGTGAGCTGATTTCTGAGTAAAATAATGCAGGTCTGTATTAGTGGCCCCCATCTCAGTATCTAGGTTCATTCACGTAGAGTTTTGGCTTACTATGTGGAAACCCATCTCTGCCATCTAGTTTATGGCAGAAATGTTGTAATTTTTAATGGGATTATGGTGAAGAGAGACATGATTACAAAGTCATCAGAATGGTTTCATTTAATTTTCATTACCGTATTTTTCGGAGTATAAGACGCACTGAAGTATAAGTATAACCTTAGTTTTGGGGGAGGAAAACAAGGAAAAAAGGCCTCTGCCTCCAAGCAATTTGCCAAACAGCAAAGATGATATACACTATTTGCTGTGTATTTCTGTGCATGTGTGCCTGACCCATAGAAATAGCAAAGAATTGGAGAAATGTACATTATGCCAGAAAGTTTTCTTAAATGTAATCACACTAACTCTTCCCAATTATTTAAATAGAATTACTCCAAGGTAACTAAACTTTAATACTAAACAGGACACTGTTACATTTCATACTATACTTGTACAGAGCTGTTAAAATTAATTAAAATTTCTGGAAGTATACATTATTCTCTATTATTTAAAAGAAGATACAATAGCATTGGGTCTCTTCAGAGCAAGCATTTATTTTAAAAAGCTTCTTTATTTTGTTAAGTTGTCTAGATTTACAGGGATCTCCAACCTTGGCAACTTTAAGACTTGTGGACTTCAACTCCCAGAATTCCACAGCCAGCAAAGCTAACAAAGCTGGCTGTTGAATTCTGGGAGTTGAAGTCCACAAGTCTTAAAGTTACCAAGGTTGGAGACCCCTGGCTCTAGAACAATAATAAAGCAATCTTTAAAAAATAAGTCTAATAATTTGAACATTCTACAGACATTTATAGTTATTCACTTACCCCCTTCCATCCAGTTCAGCAAAAAAATAAAAATCTGTGTGTTTCTCCCAGCTATTTGCCTCTTTGTAGTTAGTTTCACTTTCATTTTCCCACATGGCAAACCTAATCAGCTGTAGGTCGGGAAACTGCTACTGACTTGCTTAGCTTTACAGTCTCTTCCCTCTTTCCTGCAAGCAGGTAAATTGCTGGAAGACAGAGGCCAAAGGGTGGGGGTGGCTGGGTGGGTGGGGCTGCATTCGGTGTATAAGACGCACCCAAGTTTTCACCCTCTTTTTGGGGTTTTTGATTATTTATTTAGTTTATTTAGTTTTTGATTCGTGTCTCTGCATTTCATTGTATTGCAATGATTTGTGTGTAAGAGAATGGTTGGGATATGTAGATGGGGGGGGATCAATTGATTTTATAAAATGGATTATTTTATTAGTTAATGCTATTAGTCCTGGCCTGCCTGAAGTCTGTCTTTTGGCATACCCAAGCATATGTGGACAGGCAGATAAGTCCCATGCATCTTTGTACTAACTAAGCAATAGGACATCCCCAGGATTGATTTTAACTGGGTTGACACCTTTAGATTGAGATGATGTAGAAAATGGACATTGAATAGGATGTTTGTTATATATTTATAAGAAAAATCTCAGTTTAGTCCACTTGGATGCAGTGGACAAATTTCCCTGTTATTTACATCACTTATTCTATTTGCATATTGATATCAGATTGGTACAAGTGATGTAATTTATACTATTAGCATAACATTGCTATAGACCAGGTATGTCCAACATTTGGCTTGCCTGGGCTGCATTGAGTGAAGGGGAATTGTCCTGGGCCGCATATAAAATGGTTCATTCCACAGTCGGCCAAATGTTCAGACTGGATTTGGCATTTTATTTACCTATCGAGTCCTTCCCAGCAGCCTGAGATAGGAAGATATTGATGTTTCATGGTGTTAGAGGTATTACAGGACGTAAGCTGTTTTGAGTAAAGCTGCTTTTTGCAATTGATTGATGGTGAGTTTGTCAGGTGGTGCTCCAGTTGTTTTGGGATTGCACCAACGGGCTTATTACCATTGGTACTACCTTTGTTTTTTTTTGTATGTATATAAATAACAAATTTTCTTTATTTTTAAATTTTTTAAATAAAATCTTGGGCCACATTACTACCTGTCTATGGTTGCATGCGGCCCATGGCCTGGACATGCCTGTTATAGATGTTATGTTGTCTAATTCAGTGGGCACCCTTTTTTTTCTAGCTAGTCCGGATATTGTTTATTGCTATTTCTTCAAATTTTATTTTTAGTAAAAGCAGTATGTAGAAGCTAAAAATGGAATTTGAACACTGTTAAACTGATATCTCTCTCTAACAATTTTCCCCTGCCCTCCTTGGTGGTTCTGCCTCTGGGCTTTGGTGGTTTTCTTGCCCTCCACACAGGGAACTTTCCAGCTCAACTGGACTGGTTCTTGAACTGTTTTCTGCATATACATATACCACTTATTAGTACTTTATTAACATATTAGTTTGCAGGTTCCTGACTTCAAAAATTGTTGCTCTCTTAGCAACTTAGTAATAATAGTAGTAGTAACTTAGTTAGACATAGTGTTAGGTCTGCTTTAGTTATACTAATTAATGATGGCAGAGAATCATCTGAAATAGGGCTGTTGTGTTGAAATTGGAAATTCTGTGTGATTTGTTATTTTTTGGGGGGGGGGAATGAAATTTGAATTTTAAGTTTTAAAGTCAGGATTATATAAAAATGAAAGTATAGACTTACTTTTCAAAGGATATCTGCATAGGGAAGGTATGTTCCCCAAGCAGAAGAACAAGATAACTTTGATTTATTCAAAATTTCTACATGTGGCAGATATGCATCTGAAGGAGAATTATTCAATCTGGTTACTATAGGTATTCCGGTGTGAATTGCCATTTGCTGACTAGAGCTGTCTAGAGAAGACCTGGGCATTTTATGGCCGACAGGCACATCTGGTTTGCAGATGGTCCCAGTCTGGTCCAATGTTCCCTGTAATAGCTGAAAACGGCGCGCGGGGCTCTCTTTTCATCTGCGCGGCCGCGCAGGCGCGCAACCTCTCCCATTAGAAAATGCTGGGCGAAAGTTAGAAACTTCCGCGCGGCATTCTTTCATCACGTGCGCGGCCACGCACCTTAGAGGGAACAGTGGTCTGGTCCATGGTGGTGGTGATGCTGCAGGGACAGGGTGACGGGGTGGGGCTGCAGCCCTTCACAACAATTCTACTTTCTCATGCAGCCCCTTGATAAAATTGATTGCCTGCCCCTGGTCTGTAATCACAAGTTATGTGCAACACACTTCAAAATCAGAACTGTATAAAATGTATAATTTATCTTCCCTTATCTACAGGGAACATCTTTCTGGAGAGTCAAAATTCCAACAAAAGCTTGCAGAAATGAGTAAGTTTTTGTACAGCATGAGAGTAATTATAAATTACTACTGGGGACAATTGAGGTGGTCTTATACAACAATGGGCAAGTTCCTCACTAGTGCCATGTATTTACTGGGTTTTGGGGGTAGTGGTTACCAAGCACATAAAGCAACATGCTATAATCCAACAAGCTCAGCTAGTCACTATTTAAATACATGTAAAAGGCATCTCCATGCATCTAAAGTACCATTTGGATTCTAATCAACCTTCAGTATCATCTGGCCTGTTCTTTAGCTTCCCAGTACTTTTACTTTTCCTCTTCCCTAGGAAATCCCTCAACCTTGGTTTTTCCCACCACCGAAATCATCTCCATTTTCGTCTGTTTCCAAAAGAGAAGAACCCCATTTCACTCCATATCTTGGCCACCTTTCAGTTCATGCATGAACAATTTTATGAATCCCTAACTGCTACATTTAAATCAAAGGCCAACCAGTAATGCTTATGAGATTTCACATGTTTGAAATAGTTTCAAATGTTATTTTGTCTTGTCTTTAATTTTACATTATTGTAATCTGCTGAAAGAATAATATCAAAATCCCCAAGATGTAATGAAAATCTAGGTACCTGCATTTCATGAGGATTCTGTTTTTAATTTACAGATCCAAGATTAGCTGCTTGCATGTCTTCAGTTTTATTTTAGCAAACGTCTTATTTATCACAGTTTATAATAACACATTTAAAAAGGTAGTGTTGTTTTTGTTTCTCTAGCATCTACTAGGACTAGAATACAAAACCAGAAACTGAACGATGGTGCTGAAGTTTCAGACACTGTACAGAAGTGAACTGCTCTGGAGACCCAGGATCTGCACTGTAGCTTTGATTTCTACTACGTTGTTTTGCATATATTGCGCAGCTAATTTAATTTAGTTAAATTTCATGTTTTTCAGTGTTTCATGCTATGAAAAGCATATGTATTATCCATTTAAGTGTTAATTTATACATATTAGTTTTCAGTAAAATTGATTTCCCAGTGCATTGTTGTTGAATTATATTACCTTTTCAGTTTTTATTGAACTACTTTGTTTTAGATATTCTGGTTCAATATACAAAATGCACTAGTATTTTATTAAGAATTGTCATTTTAATGTTAGACTTGATACACTATTTATATGTTTGAGGTCCCCCTCCAAGGAACACCCAACACTATGTCAAAGAACTGCCTGCAGGACAGAGTTCTACAATAATTTATACAATTGGATTTATAGTCATTAGTTCTGGATGCCCCCCACTCGCCTGGGCCTTGCACTTAAGTATGGCGTCTAGATCCAATACATTAGATATCTCTATTAAATCATATACTTTGTTAACATTTTAATCTTTTTTTCCATCTTAAAACTCATACACAAATTAGAAAATTTGGCAGCCTGGTTGAATTTTATTATTTTATTTCAGCAAACCACAATGACTGCAACAAAACACCTACACCATGCACACTCTTATCTGTCTTCTGAGCAGAGAAGTGTAATTCTGTAGCTGTCACTCTTTAGTCTGTTAGTTTTGTAATAATCAGTAGTCAGATTGCAAATTCAATATAGACTATGAAAATAAAGTTCTGAAATTTTATTAACAGTAACTATTAAGAGTTGGCTAACCTAAACTATCATAACAATGTGTTTTGACAAATGGAGCATAGAAATATTCTGTATTCTAATAAAAATTAAAGATTAATAAAATAATTTTAAAAATAAGAATGAGAATCATTAATAATATACAATAAAAATTATATTTACTGGTAATATTTTTTATCCTGAAGTTGAGTCGCCGATATAATTTAGTTTATTGGCTTGCTAGCTATAATTTAGTAAACATGAAATAGAAAGCAATTAAACTTTCAGAAATATTTCATACAGTGAACTTAAACCTGGAAAACTGGCTGACGGAATACAATCCCAATTCTCTACATCCTATGAATCTGTGTTTTCCCAGTAAGTATAAAAAGTATAAGAAAATAAGCACCTTAATGTTTAAATATATTTACACCTTACTAAATATACTGTTTAAACTCAAATTCAAAACCTTTGATATTTCAGATTTTAGTTTAACATCTAGGTCCGTGATGGCGAACCTATGGCACGGGTGCCACAAGTGGCACGCGGAGCCATATCGGTGGGCACGCGAGCTCAGGTCCAGCATGCATGTGTGCACCAGCCGGCTGATTTTCAGGCCTTCTGGGCCCACTGGGAGTCGGGAAACAGGCTGTTTCCAGCCTCCAGAGGGGGTGGGGAAGGCCGTTTTTGCCCTCCTCAGGCTCCAGAGCCTTTCTAGAAGCCTGGGGAGGGCGAAAAATGGGCGTGCATTGCATGCTGGGAGCAGGGGGGTTATGAGTGTGGGCACGCACACACGTGATCCCCCGCATTCCCCCCCCTTTTGGCACGCGAACCAAAAAAGGTTCGCCATCACTGATCTAGGTTGTTCATTGTTTTGTGAATCTTCATTAGTATAAACAAATTCTCCCACAATTATTTCTCTCATCTGAATTTATTTGCAATAAATGTCATGAAGAAACATATATATATATATTTACATTTTCATTTAAATTTTCAGAAAGATCATAAAAGAACAGGAATGTGTGGAATCATCCTCATTCTTATAGTCTTAATATGATTTTTTAAATCAGGTTATTTCATTGAAAGTTTGGGTTGTGGCCAAATAGTGACCCACTATTACTTTATCCCATACACAACTTTAATTGACTAGGGACAATGATGTAGGTTTAGCTGTTCCAGGATTAGATTGTTTGGAAATACGAGAGCAAGACATTTATTTCTTGCCTCAGGCATGCTCCTGCTTGAGAACTTAAATTCTTAGAAGCTCTAGCCACTCTATACAGTCTTCACCATTGACTCTTCAGTATCTCATGAGCAAAACCTCCCACCTCAAGCAGAATCACTGAAGGTTTGACCAGTACTATATACAAGTCAAGGAAGATTTAGCGATAGCTTTCAATGTTACATATCCAGCAATTGTTCCACTATTAGAATTAGTTAATTGCTCTTAAACTGTAAAAAAACTCTTAATAGAAAGAAATATTTGTATCAATCAATTGGGATATTTTTCACTTTGCAAAGGATATCAATGTCACTGTCTTAGAAGATAACTAACATTAGCATAACTAACATGGGAGATGGTCTGGCTGGAAAAAAGATTCTGCCCAAGAGAGGTGAACAATTTTACAGCAAGATATATGACTTTTCCTCTATCAGCCTGTTGCCCCAACCTGTATTTTAAAAATAAGTGTTCCTCCTGGCCATCAGTCCCAGTTCCAACAATTTAGAAATTGTTAAACTAATCAATTAAAAACTAGGAAAGCCTCCAACAGTGATATAATGGCGGCCAAATTGTTATAAAAATATTGATTGTTGAGTTCGCCATCTGCTTCTTTATTCACATATCAATAATGCATCCCTGAAGGCTGAAACTCTTCTTTCACCATCCTACTTTTCAAGAGACACAACTGTATGAACCAGCCTAATTATCACCCAGTAGCATTCCAGTAAACTAGAAAGACGCTTTCTCTTTTGCAAGATTGGTTTGGCTGGGACAAGAGAAATTTCTAGTAGATGTACAAGTTGGCTTTAGGGAAGGCATGACACACAGTTACCTAGCATAGTTTTAATTTTATTAAATCTCTAATACTTTCATAATTGCTGTGGGGTTCCAGAGGTTTGATCTTTTGTGGGCTTCCCCTTCCCTTCTAATTTTCCAAAGCTCATATTCCTATTCATAGGCTAGCAACTTCAGCTGTTGGTAAGAAAATCTTGCTTTCATATTGGGAAACCTTCAAGATACTGTAGCAACTGTCTGCAGATATGATATCTGCGGGCAGGCTTTTCTTGAAGCATGGAAGATTATTCCAACACATTTAAAGTAGTTTAGCTATATCAAAATTTAATTACTTTAGTGAAAACTCTTGTTTTGGTGTTTCCTTAATTTCTAAGAAATTGGAGTTAGTATTTGGGAGGTTTAGCTCAGACTGACAAATCTATGAATCCAGGTAGTTTGTTGCATTTTGAAGATTGCTTGGCAAGCCTTGTCTTAATCCCGAATGCATTGGTCATAATTCCAAAGGAGAAGGAAGCCGGGGTGGAGCCACGAGAGGTAAGACAGATCTGAGCTGAGCTCTGCTCCCCCTTAACCCAACCTCACCACTTTTCCCAAACTCTGGGGCTTCCTTCCCAGAACTGTCATCGTTGGAGAAGTAGGCAAAACATCAGAGACCCCAGTGAGCAACTTGGCAACCTCGCTCGTTGCGAAATTGGTGGTGTGTCAGCATTCGGATTGGGAGGTGAGAGGACGCTCTCCTCGTTAAGATGGTGGCGCCGAGGTTGAGGTGCTGAGGCTGGGCTGGCTCAAATTGACGAGTGGAAAAAAAAAACAAAAAACAAAACAGAAGCAGCAGAAGCAGAGAGCAGTTTTCCCAGGGGACGGTTTTCTGCGGGAGCTTATGATTGCAAGAGGATATTAATCTACAATCGCCCGGGACCGAGTGTGGCTTATGTCCCTCGCGGCATGACTGTGTGTTGAGGTAAGGGGCTATTCCATCCGACCAGCGTTTTTTTTGCCGTCGTCCCTCCCTGAGATAGCGAACTGTGTTCCGGCTTGGCCAGACGAAAGAGGACAATAAGCATACATTGATTTATGATCACCCGGGACTTGGGGGGGCGGGCTTTGGAAGCTCTCCAGAGTTTGTCTGTTTGCTGAGGAGAGGGGCTACTCCATCCTGCCAGCGGTATTGCTGGCGTCATCCCCCCCTGATATGGCGAACTATGCCCTGGTTTGGCCAGAGGAAAAGGAATAGCAAGAGGATATCAATTTACGATCATCTGGGTCTTGGCGTGGTTTGTGGAGATGATCTGTGGCTTGACTGTTGGCTGAGGGGAAGAACTGTTCCATCTAGCCTGGAACTGTTCCATCTAGCGTTGCTGCTGGCACCACCCTTCCCTAATACAGCAAACTGTACGCCCCGATGCTTTTCTTGCTGGAATGAGGACATCGAGTGCTTCTCCCTTTGCTATTTTTACAACTATGGCGAAGGGGAATGGGGAGAAATGGAGAAATAGAGCAGTAAGACAGTTACCTCTGACTTTATGTGCGAACCTCTGCAGAGTTCTGCGGGGGGAGAGCTGTGATTATTTGGACGTCATCCCCCCCCCCAGGTGGCCTCCTTGGACCAGTGGTATCTTACCCCTTTGTGGGACTTTGCACGCTCGGCTGATGACATTGTCATTTATTTTGACTGGTGGCAGCTACGACCATTCAACGAACAGATAAACCTCGTCTGATTGGGAGACTACCATATATCTTTGTATTATATCCCTGCATTAATTTTTCGTTGTTTTTTAATTTTTCTACCTCGTGGGTGGTGGGTATAGCTGTGTATCTGAAGTGTGGATGGTTTTTTTACACTGGGTAGATGGTCACGATTGAATTGTTTGGGGATGTATGGTTGTATGGTTGATAAGATAGAAGAATGGGGGAGTCGGGGACAATGGACTGGGCCCTCTCTGCTGAGTGTGTAAACAGAAGCAGATGGAGGCCCGATCATGTTCCTTGACCCGGTTTGAATGGGATGTATGGTCTGGAGAGGGAGAGGGAGGCCAGTGGGGGGGAAGGGGGATCTCCGGGGGAGTAGGGAGCCGGAGTATAACGATCGTAACGGGGAGGGGTAGATATGGTGGGAGCCGAGGGGTAGGCCGCTCTCAGGGAACTAGAACTCGCTGTCTCCAAGCGATTACTTGTTCCGGCCCCTCTGATTATGGTTCATCTAGCTCAACTCGAGTTCCTGGTGACTTGGGATATCAGGGCCCTGGCCTCAGACTGCTGTTGCTTAACGCCAGGTCTGTTGTCAACAAAGCTCTTCTCGTTCAGGATTTAATCCTGGAAGAGAGAGAAGACCTGGCATGCATTACCGAGACCTGGCTGGGCCTGGAGGGGGTGTTCCCTTTTGAGATGTGCCCAGACGGGTTTCAGGTATTACATCAGCCACGACCTCAGGGAAGGGGTGGAGGAGTGGCAATGATAACATGCCAGAGTCTTCTTACCAGTAGGATCCCTGCCCCAGAGAGTTGGGAGTGAGTCCCTCCTTGTGAAATTGGACTCAGAGGTTCAGGTAGGCTTGTTAACGTACCTGCCTCCCAGCTGCATTAAAACAGCCCTGCCTGTGCTGCTGGAGGCAGTAGCCGGACTGACGGTGGAGTTCCCCAGGCTTATGGTCCTGGGGGACTTTAACCTGCCATCACTGGACAAAACCTCTGATGCAACTCAGGAGTTCATGGCTTCCATGACAACCATGGACCTGACCCAAGTAGTTCAGGGTCCGACTCATATTGGGGGTCACACACTCGACCTAGTCTTTCTCTCGGGGAAGTGGAATGATGATCTGAAATTAAGGGGTATAGTCATTTCTCCCTTGTGGTCAGATCATTCTCTACTGAGGTAGACTTCATGGCACCACTCCTCCATCGCAGGGAGGAGAGCCTATTAAATGGTTCCGCCCCAGGCGCCTAATGGACCCAGTAGGGTTTCAGAGGGAGGTTGGGGAGATACCTGAATCCCTCGTCCGCAGCGCATCTGAGTCCCTAGTTGCTGCCTGGAAAAGGTCGTCAGCTGGAGCTTTAGATCAGATTGCGCCTTTGCGATCTCTCCGTGGCAGTGGATCCAGGAAAGCTCCTTGGTTTACAGAGGAGCTCCGGGAGATGAAACGCCATAAGAGATGTTTGGAGCGACAGTGGAGATCCAGTAAGTCCGAATCCGATCAAACACTACTAAGAGCTTTTATTAGGACATATCTAGTGGCGATAAGGGCAGCAAAATGTTCGAAGGAAGACAGACAGAAAAAGAAAGGAGGAAGGGAAGAAGGAAAGAAATACACATTCTGCTGTTCCTCCTGATACAGCGAATAACAGTAACTGATTATCAGCAATCTGCAGATTACTAAAACAATGTTTGGCTGTTACAGCCAACTCAGCAATATCCATGCAGACTAATGGAAATAAATGGTTTAGAAATTGATCAAAATTACTGAACTTTAGCTTCATTTACCTCCATTGTGCAATTTACAGTAATGAAAGTTTGTGAACCCATGAGAACAAATTTTAATCCTGCAACCCTGTGATCAAAGTATTAACAAATGCAGTTGCTTAAACAAACGGTATCCCCAAACAATTCACTAATATCTTCGGAGATGTGTCCAGCTGCCCTGGACACAAGAGCAAGGAGCGTGCTACAAGTGCTAGGTAGGACACCCGTCTCGCGGTGGGATGCAGTTTGGGGATGACTAGTCGGGTGGGACGGGGCGGACCGCGGCGGGGGCTGGGCGGGCTACGAGACGGGTGTCCTACCTAGCACTCCGTCACGTTCCTCAGTCTCGTGTCTAGAAGCGTGGGCACAGGAACATGGAATGCGACGAAGCTACAAGTGCTAGGTAGGACTCACTTACCTGGCAGGCTGATTGGGCTCAGTGCTTAATGCAGGCAAGGGGCAGGGCGAGCGAGCAGCGACAAGGCAAAGCAAGGTGTCTGCAAGGCGTGGCATTGGTAAGGCTAGGCAAGGCAATATATAGGGGGTGGGTGGGCCGGAAGTGCCAAGTACCGTGAAAAGAGTAGCGGGAAAAACATGGCGAATCGCCTACCGCCCCCTGGCCCCTCTCACCACTCTGTCGCCACCCTTGCCTCTCACCGCCCCCCTAAGGGTTCCCCCCCGTACCGCCCACTTTGGGAATCACTGAGATAAACCATGGGCTGTATGATGCCACCATTCACATTTGGTCCGTTTTGAATTTTCTCGCCCCACCACCAGAACCGGTGTCGAAGTTCAGTGTCACATGTAAACATTAGGAACAGCCACATTGCCGAGCCCTCTCAAGAAACGGTTGCAATTTTTGCAACCTTCGAGCCTCTCAAGGAAAAGTTCAAAACTAAACTTAATAATCCATTTGTGTTGTAGCAACCCGGCAGGCAGGAGAAACAGAGCGGCAATTTCTGCCCAGTAAAACGCGATGCCCCCGCCGCTTCTGATTCGCAAGGCCCGGAGCGGCGGGCGGGCTTTCGCGTTTTGATGAAAGGAGGCGGCGCCTTGCTATCCCGGAACGCCGAGAACTGTTGTGGCTTGGGTCTCTGCTCCTGGGGTGAAATCTCCTTGCTATGGAGTTAAACCGCGTTCCTGCTTTGCAGGAGCAATTAAAGTGCTGTAGGAATACTGTATCCTGGGCTGCAGAAATCCTGACTATTGTTAAATGGCAGTACCGTATAAGGGGAGCTTTTCATGGGTCCCACTGCCACCCAGCGATGGTCTTATTGGGCTTGCATAAAGTGGTAGCTTTTGACCAAAATACAAGCAAAAATCTCCTCCTACGGGTCGAGTGAGGTAATAATGAAGTTCTTAGTCAGGGCCAAGGTAAGAAGAACACAACCTCTTTATTTAGCCGAAGCCTATCCACTCTCAAACCCAAGGGTCATCGGGGACTATGGATCCCGCAGAAAGCGCCGCCATGGGTCTTCCCGCCCGCTGAGGCGCGATGCCACCGAAAGGGCTGCTCAGTTACTGCTGGGCGGCCGTGTGCGCGGAGGCGAGGATAGAACGGAACCCACCCACCCCGCCAGGACCCTGGGAAAGTCCCGAAGGAGCCCGCGCTTTCTTTTGGAACAGGATTGAACCAATCGGGGAAAGGAAGCCCCGTTCTGCCCGGATCCCTTTAGTTTACTCTCGTTGAGAAACGCCGGTTTAGTAATTCAGTTCCTGGTCTGATTTATGAATGAAAGATCACTTCTTTGGATGCATATTCACGAAGTCACTCGCTCGACGGGTTGAGCCGAATTATTTCCAGCCCCTTTGCTAGCGGTGGCACGTGCTTTCCTCTGTAGAAAAGAACTGTAACGTAACTTTAGTACGCTGCAAGAGGGTTAGGCATGCTCTGAGGTGGATCACCAGTGGATCGGTCTCCTCCCATAGAGGTGAATTCGAGGATTTTTTTTAATCAAGAAAACTTTCGTGTCTCTTAATCGTACGAGACCCTTTACACAGTTCCTTTCCAACATTCCGTTTCATTTCGGACCAGAGCTCAACTCGAGGATAACTTTCCTGTACTAAGTGATTTGCTTGGAAGGAGCCTCTTCCAATATTTCTTGTTTTGATGTTTTAGTCTAGACTCTAGCACAGTGATGGCGAACCTTTTTTGGTTCGCGTGCCAAAAAGGGGGGGGATGCGTGGGATCACGTGTGCGCGTGCCCACACCCATAATTCCATGCACCCCCGCGCATGCGCGTATGACCCCCCCACTCCCAGCATGCAATGGCACACCCATTTTTTGCTCTCTCCAGGCTTCTAGGAGCCTGGGGAGGGGGAAAACGGCCTTCCCCACCCCCTCTGGAGGCTGGAAACAGCCTGTTTCCTGACTCCCAGTGGGCCCAGAAGGCCCGAAAATCAGCCGGCCGGTGAGCACATGCGCGCCGGACCTGAGCTTGCGTGCCCACTGATATGGCTCCGCGTGCCACTTGTGGCACCCGTGCCATAGGTTCGCCATCACGGCTTTAGCACATTGTTTAGGGCAGGGCTTCTCAAAATTTATAGTATTGTAACTCCCTAAAACAGATAAATGAATTTGTGTAATCTTCTACATGAATAAAACTCTTTTGTTGGTTAGAATTCTGCAAAAAAAGTCAGTTTACTAAAACTCTCATCATGGTTCCAGACTTAAGATGTTTTAACAGTCATCTTTCTCCCCCCCTTTTTTTAAAAAAACTAGAATTTAAACAAAATTCTAAACTTCACTCTTAAGTATGCTATGGAGACTACAAATTATGAAGGCAGGATAAAAATAAATGACCAGCAAAGTAACTTTGCTGGTCATTTATTTTTATCCTGCCTTCATAATTTTTTAATAAATAACTCAAGGTGACAAACACATCCTTCCTGCTCCTATTATCCTCACAACAACCCTGTGAGGTGCGATGGGCTGGGAGAGAGTGACTGGGCCAAGGTCACCCTGCTGACTTTCATGCCTAAGGCAGGATTAGAACTGTCAAGTCTCTTGGTTTCTAAGACAGCAGTTAAATTTTTGGAAAAAATGATATACAGATACTTTTATAAGCCACAATAAAGAACTTACCAGCTGAGTTTGACAGAGCTGTTTGGCACTTTTGAATTTCACTCCCTGTTTTGCTGGCACAAGGCTGCTACTGCCTAAATAAAGCAGGAGCAAGTTTTGATGGTGCTCTCACTTTGGACAAACATAATAAGCAAACAATTGTTTTTTTTTTTTTAAATGTGTCCGATCCCCTGGAATCATGATCCACATTTTGAAAATCTTTGGCTTAGAGCTACCACATCTGGCCCTCAAATATCTCTAGGAGTGTGGAGTCGGGGTGAGCTGCCACCAGTTTGACAGGCCTGCTCTAGGATAACCCCTAGAACACAGGAGTTTTTTGTACTGTCATTTCTTTTTCAGATTTTTACAAACTAGATCTGATAGCCAAGCAGCTTCCTATTCAAATATTAACCAGGTTAATACCCTCCCTAGTTTCCCTTTTTCTGTATTTTTCTATTTGTTGTAATCCTTCTAATAATACATATAATAATATACTGAAGGAAAAAATCTGTTTCTTTAGTAAATCTATCCTGCCCCTGCCTACAATCCATCCCTCACCATCAGCCAGAAACACACAATATATATATAATTTATCACTTCAGAATATTTAATTGCTCATGTGTACGAATATATATGTCAAAAGTTCTTTAAGATTGAAAAGTTCTTTGAATATCACTATTTAAATTGGCAACCTTTTTGAATGCCTCAGATATTCTTTTCCAGAAACTAATGTGAAGAAAGAGAGACATTTACTTTTTTATTTTGAACAGGCAAAAGCTGGCTAATAATGCTGCAATCATTACATTTCTGTCTCTTATGTTATTATAAAAATGGATTCTGTTGTTTCATGTTTAATTTGACCACATAATGTATCTAGTCTCCTGAAGAAATGCACCTCTTTTTTCAATCTTCTTAGTAGCTCTATATTAATCAGAGCATTAGCAACACCCTGTGGCTGCCAGTGTGGTTGCTGTACTTACATCTGAAGAAGTCAGCTTCAATGGATGAAGATTGCAATGTGGATGAGAACTTTTAGTCAGAACTCCTAAGAAGACATTTAAAGTCCAAATTATGTTGAAAGCATGTTTTCAGCCTCAGCTGATAGATTGACTCAGTACATTCCCCCCCCCCCCCGATTAACAGGATAAGAGGGAGAAGACACATGTATCCTCTTCACACCTTCAGAATTGCAGGTCTGGAAATTGTTCTAATATATATAGAACTAATATATATATATATATATATATATATATATATATATATATATATATATATATATATATATATATATATATATATATATATATATATATATATATATATATATATATATATATATATATATATATATATATATATATATATATATATATATGTTTTCTGAGGTTTTCGTGGGTGTTTGTATGTAGGTCTTTGGTTATTCGGGTTTTCTCCCGTTCTCTCTCTCTACTTCCAATTTCACGCGGGAGAAAACCCGAATAACCAAAGACCTACATATATATATATAACATATATATGTTTTTTCTGTCGAATCATCCTGGTGTATGGAAGGAAACATCACAGCTTCCTTTTTGCCTGTCGGCAAAATATATAGGCAAAAAGGAAGGCAAAAGGAACGAACTATAGGCAAAAAGGAAGCTGTGATGTTTCCTTCCATACACCAGGATGATTCAACAGAAAAAACATATATAACCCTTTCCTGGTGAAGAGCTGATAGGGAAGAGAACCTGTGGCCTAGAGGTTAAAGCTGCTGCCTTACAGGCAGACTGCCCAGGTTCAAATCCCACTAAGGGTATGGCTATCTGATGAGAGCTAAATAGATCTATAATAGTATCCCTTCATTTTCATTTATCAGCAAAAAATGTTACACACACACACACACAAATTAAGTAGCATATTCAAGCACAGAGTTTCCTACTACCAAATATTTAATCAGTTTTGAGCATTATAAGAAACGTCACTATCCTCATTCCAGCGTTTCTCAGCCCTTTTCTTTCTGTTCCTTTCAGCCATTACAATGGCAGCTACCACAGTTATAAAGACGGTAAAAGTTATAACAAGAACAGTCACTGTCTCAGCAGTACAAAGCTCCGTATCTACAGCTGACAGAGGCAGGTTTCTCAAGAGATGGGGCTCCATGCATGTCATGTTATAATAATCATCCAAGATCAGTCTCCTAACACTGTGCAGTTTTGCAAAAACCCTCTGAAGATCACAGTCACAGAACCAGGGATTGTCTGAGAGTAAGATGTGAGTTCCAGGGGTTTGCAAAGATAATAATGTTTTGAATTTAATATGCTCAATTTTATTGTGGATCAAGTTAAGTATTGTAAGGTGGCTTAATGAAATAAAGGCTCCAGGAGCAATAGTTTTTATCATATTGCCCTCCAAGTTCAGGATCTCTAAGTGTTGCAACATAGAAAATAATCTATTATGTAGGGCATGAAGGCAATTGTTCTGAAGGTAAAGTTGCCTCAAGCGAGTAAGACTGCGGAAAGTCCCCATTTCTATGGAGGAAATGTTGTTATTTTGCAAATTCAGCTTCTGAAGGTTTTCAAAGTATTGAAAACTCTTGTACTGTAGCTCCTGCAGTTTATTGTAGGCCAAAATAAGTTCATGGAGAGAAATAAGACCCACTGAAAAACTCTTGCCAAGAAATGAGATATCATTTCTACCAATATCAAGCTTGTGGAGCCTGCCCAATGAAATGAATGTTCTTTCTCCAACTTTGTGGATGGAGTTGCTGCTCAAAAGGAGAACCTGCAACTTCCACAGGGAACTTAGAGATTTCCAAGGAATAGAATACAAGTCATTTTGAGAAAGGTCCAAGTGTTCTGCATCAGGGGGGAACGTTAGATTGGACACCAGAGCATGAGCATGAACTCCCGAACAGTTCACAAACATTGTCCCCTCTTTGCAAAAACAGATTTTCTTGCAGGCTTGGTAGATTTTAGAATCACTCTGTGAAAGAGCAAACCAAAGCCAGACTAAGTAATGGAAATACATTTTCTGCCTTATTCTGTGCTTTTGTTGATTCCTGTGGAGTAATAAAAAAATATTTTAGAAAAAGTTGCATAATGCATAATTAAATTTTAACTACAGGTAGTCCTCGACTTACGACCACAGTTGAGCTCAACATTTATGTTAAGTGAGAAATTTGTTAAGTGAGTTTTGCCCCATTTTATGACTTCTTGCCGCATTTGTTAAGTGAATCACTGCAGTTGTTAAATTAGAAACATGGTTAATCCAGCTTCCCAATTGACTTTGCTTATCAAAAGGTCACAAAAGGGGACCCCAGGACACTGCAGTGAATATGAACCAGTTACCAAGCCACCAAATTTTGATCATGTTATCATGGAGATGCTACAACAGTCATAAGTGTGAAAAATGGTCACTTCTGTTGTAACTTTGAACAGTCACTAAATGATTTGTTGTAGATCATGAAGACTACCTGTATCATCATGAGACAAAGCTGTTATCTCATTGACATGTCTCCAGTATACTTAATAAATTGCCAGGCTCTCAAGTCCTCAGCAGTTTCCACAGATTTTGAGTTACAGTTTAGTTATGTTTTTATTGGCTGTCTGCATGTTAAGGCTCTTCAGCACATAACCTGGCAGATTTAAGTAAGAATCTATTAATTATAATGAATACACAACTAAAATGATTGATTGTCCAAGGGAGCAATTGTTTTGAATTCCCAATGCTCCCAATGGCACTAACAATCAAGATATGTGATAGAACATTCAAAATAGGTCTGTTCATTCTGCATTTAGAATAAAGCAAATTTTGTTTCATCTGCATACCTACATTTTAATGCAAATGTTGATAACTTGATAGGTTTGGGATAATCTTTTAAAAAGCAAATGGATATTAGTGTAACTACTGTGTTTACCCGAAAATAAGACCGAGTTTTATTTTCTTTTGACCCCCGAAAAAAAACGGCTAGGTCTTATTTTCAGGGGTGTCTTACTCCCCCCCCCATGTACTGGTAGGGAGCGGGGTGACTGGCCGCTTGCGCCTCCTTGCCAAAAGTGTTACAAGCAGCTTGGGCCATGAAACAGCTGATCTGCGGGTGCATTCCTGCTGCTGTCTCCAAGAAGTGTGGCGATTGTGGCTGCAAAAGCAGCAGGAGCCCCCACGTGCCTGCAGCCAGCTCCAAGAAGCATGACCCTTTTGCAGCTTCAATCTGCAAGCACCCTCCTTCCCTTGGATCCTGCCCTTCATCTATTGTAACCCAACACAGCTGTGGGTGGGGGAGGATGGGCGGTGTGAGCACTAAGTTGGGAGCCAGTCGTGGCTCCTCTTTTGCTCTTTGCCAAACTTTGCCCGTGTGTGTGTGTGTGTGTGTGTGAGAGAGAGGGAGGGAGAGAGAATCTGATCCAACCTCGGAGCGTTATCCATGGCTGGTGCTCTCTCTCTCTCTCTCTCTCTCTCTCTTTCTCTCTCTCTCTCTCTCTCTCTCTCTCTCACACACACACACACACACACACCTTTTGCAGCTTCAATCTGCAAGCACCCTCCTTCCCTTGGATCCTGCCCTTCATCTATTGTAACCCAACACAGCTGTGGGTGGGGGAGGATGGGCGGTGTGAGCACTAAGTTGGGAGCCAGTCGTGGCTCCTCTTTTGCTCTTTGCCAAACTTTGCCCGTGTGTGTGTGTGTGTGTGAGAGAGAGAGGGAGGGAGAGAGAATCTGATCCAACCTCGGAGCGTTATCCATGGCTGGTGCTCTCTCTCTCTCTCTCTCTCTCTCTCTCTCTTTCTCTCTCTCTCTCTCTCTCTCTCACACACACACACACACACACACCTTTCCTTGGGAGCTCTGCACAGACACATACTATATCCCAGATTTGCAAAACTGAAGGCTTCAAATAGAGCATTTTGGGGATGTGCATCTGCGCTGCGATCCCAAATAAAGAATGATCGCCAGGAAAAGGGGGAGGATTTTGCCTTTTATCCTGTCCTCAGTCTATGCTGAGCTTCAGAACAGGGTGAGAGAAAGGAAAATTCCCCCTCTCCATTTTCAAGCCGTTCGCAAAAATGTCCCATTCCGAGCCTTCAGCATATTCCAGGATTGCAACAAGGCGGCAGTGGCACAACGAGTCTCACAAAGACTCATTTCTGGCAGAGTTTGGGGGAGAAAAAGAAAGACATCTACTGTTTCTGTTACTTTCCTTGCGTGCAGCCAAAAGTAAAAGCAGAATCCTGTTCCAAGCGGCAGCAGTGGCAGGACATGTCAGGTCAGCACCGGCAGGACAGTGTCGGCCAGCCGCTCGTCAGCACGCCGCCCTCCTGGCCGGGCCTGACCACGAGCAGCACTGGCAGGCAACGGCGACGGGACATCTGGTCGCAGAGGTGTGGCCGGGCCGACAGCTCGGTGCAGAGTCCTGGGAAGCATGGCTGGAAGCACGTGCATGGCCGCAAGGGCGAACAGCTGACGAGCGGCTGTGTTGCGCTACTGCCGGAAGTCCCATCCCCGCTGTCACCTCCCTGTTCTTCGTGCCGGCCGTGCACCTCGTTGCCTGCTCATGGCCAAACCCGGCCAGGAGAGCAGTCTGCTGACGAGGGGCTGGCCGGCGCTGTCCTGATATGTCCTGCTGTCACTGCAGCCTCGCTCGTCGTTGGACTCACCAGCTCCAATGGTTGCAGCTCCATGCTGCCACCCAGCGCCACCCACAGGTATGGCAAGCCCCGATTGGGACTCTACAAAAGGCCCTCGGCTGCTAGGTTACCTGGTGCCGCGGCAGGGCTGGGGCTGGCAAGTGTGTGCAAGAAACACCTCCAGGCGCCCAGAGAGATAGAATGAAAGGCAGCTCCCGATCAGCTCAGCTGATCTGCGGGTCGCCATTAAGGGGCCCAGCTGCCATTAGCTGACTGGGGAAGGGAAGGGATGCCTCCTCTGCTGGCCATGCCCACCCCTTCACTAGGTCTTATTTTGAGGGGAGGTCTTATTTTTGGGGAAACATGGTATTTTTTATAATAAGAGAATAGGCTACCCACTTAATAAGCAGAAAGAAATGAAATACGAATCAAGGAAGAGAGGTTTGACCTTATATTTCCTTTAATTAAAAACTGATCATTTAAGAGACAGTTAAGTAGTAAAAATTAACTTTACTCAGTTAAGTAGTAAAATTAACTTTACTCAGTTAATGTTTAATGGATATTCACTTTAATGCTTCATCATAGGGATTATGACAATTTAAATTAAGATTTTTATTTCAGAATTCTTATTTTGTAGGACATTTCTGACTTTAAACATTTCTATACTGTTTCAATCAATAGATTCCCAAGGTGGTACAAAAGTTTAATATAGTTTAAGAAGTTTAAAATACTTAAGACATACAGTATACCATTTACCAATTGGCAAATCATGAAAAACTTATTTAATCCCTCAGAGAAGATGCTTATAAATAAGATGCCGGTCTACTTAATGGAGGGGGGGGGGAGCTAGAGTAGTATATGATGATGTAAGGAGCAGCTTCATCTTAAACAAGGCAGACCTTGAGATAATTTCACCTGATGAAGAGTGGGTTTTCTTTTCCTAATATGCACTGAAATCTTTTATTTAAAACGTTGAAAAGATTTTATTAAAAGCTCATGAGTTAGATTATTTTGCTTGAAAGGACATCACTTCAAACCCAAGATATTTATACTCTTTATCTTCAATTGATAAAGATGCCTCATATTGCAAAATAGGAGCGGGCAACCTACAGCTTCCAAATGTTTGCTTTGTAATGTAGCACCCATAAAATACTAGTAATTATTGTAAACATGGTTTATCATTTTGAGATGGAAAACATGGAAACCAGTATTAAGCTATAGAAGAGGCTCCTGAAGACCTTATTCTCATTTTACATAAACAGAGTTATTTTGAAATAGCCCTAAATTTGTTTTTAACCGAGACTGCTGTGACAAAGAGCCACAATATATTGTGTATCATCTCCCAGAGTGAAGTGTAGTAAATTATTTAAGTGTTTTTAATGCATGAAATGTGAGAGTAAACTGTCATAGCACTTGTGTATGAATGGAGAAATCTAAATAGTTCCATTTTTTCCAAAGTAAAATTACCCATGTTAAATTGAAAAAAAAAAGGTTTTCAATCATCGTAGAACACCACAAAGATTGTACTAACAAAAATGTCTTCCAACTCCTCATCTGGAACAGCACAAATGAAAATACGCTTTTCTGTTGTTTTGCATTGGTCTGCCTTTTCAGAAACTTTCACTATTTGTCATATCCAACAGTAGCAAAAGCAGTCTTACCTTTGTTGCAGCCCGAGACACCCATAAAGTGCATGTTTCAAATGTCTTTCAAAGGAGGATAGCGGCTGGTGGAAAAAGTATAGAGCTGAAAGGATTGGCTGTCATTGTGCTAAGGCAGACTAGTTGAAGTGTGTGTGTCTGCAAAAGCATCAGGTTAAAAAGAAAAGTATTAATAATTTAAGCAGCTGCAAATGAACATTTATGCCCACCTGCTTCTCTTAGTAAATACTGATACTCAAATCATCTTGTAAGAATGTGGAAATATAGCAACACATTTTCCTTGTAATATATTGTGCTCTCTCCTATAATACACTGAAAGTTGATATGAGTGCATATTTTAGATACTAACATATATATATATATATATATATATATATATATATATATATATATATATGTATGTATGTATGTATGTATGTATGTATGTATGTATGTATGTATGTATGTATGTATGTGTATATATATATATATATATATATATATATATATATATATATATATATATATATATATATATATATATATATATATATATATATATATATATATATATATATTGGCAAGGTATCTCAAAAGACGTGTGAAGCAACTGATAGAATAGTAAAAACATTGATTTCTACGAAGGTATTTTTGCAATACTGTATGTTAGCATGCTTTCCCTTAAAACATGAGTTTACTAGAATGTATTGTATTTGTATTCTCCAAACCCCATCAACCCATGACATTAAAATAAACAGAAGACTTTGTGCGTATTCTTGACTTTATCGACTTTATTCTTGAATATATATTCTCCAACTCAGCCCTTTGACTGTATTCTTGAATATACATTCTCAACTTCAGCCCCTAAGTAATGCTAAGAGTTTGTTCTTTATTTATTTTAATATATCAACTAAAATTAACAGTTCACATTAATGCAAAACCTGTAGCATAATTACTTCAGGTCACAGCTACTTTGTGTATTTCTAAACATTTATATTGAGCCTTTCTTTAGCATACAGCAACTAAAGGCTTAACATAGCAGCTAAGCAACCTAACCAAAGGCAATCTGCCATTTTAACCTCTGGTTTAAAACCTTCCACAGAATGCTTGCCCACTACTACACCAAGCTTGAAGGAAATGCAAAACAAGTGATTTGTCAAGATTGAACTGCTTTGCTTCTTTCAAACCTTATCGCTATTCAACTTGCCAATGAACTGAGGGGAGGGAAGGATGGAATGGAGTGCTGAGAATTTGTGCATGAAGAGAGCCTGGAAACCATCACGGTCACCACTGCAGGTGTTTGAGAAGAGCTGGACTGTTCCCATAACAAAAAGACATCTCATAATTGGACAATGTAATAGAGTGGGGAGAAAGGGAAGCTATTGTTTAACTAGGAAAGCATTTGCACGGAAAAACTAGAGCTGAATTTGATTCTTCAGTACCAAATATATCCAATAAAGTTTTATTTTTGGGAATTCAAAGCTCCCGAGAGTGTTTACTTGTTTTTGGTTCACTAGTCGGACAGTTGACATAATTGGTATCTTTCAGCTTTTCCAAGATAATCTTGTCCCATTGTTCTCATATGCTACAATAGCCTATTGTAAATATCCAAAATATAACCTATAATGATTTTAAATCAGTGATCTAGAATAATCCTTTTCTCAGTATATGATTGAAGTTTGTATGGAATTTCCAGGTAAGCTAAAGTTTTCTTCCATTGGCACAATAAATACAGGTTTTGTTAGTTTAAGGATATAGGTCAGGGTTGTCAGCATTTCGCAGGCAGAATCCACACAAATGTCATTTGCGTTAGAGATCAAACACTTGTTTCCATCAAAGGAACTTGGGTCAGAACTGCCTCTTAAATCAGGCTGCAGCCAGCTGTCACTAATTAAGAGAGTTACTCCCTTGCTTGGCAAGGAGTTTCATAGAAGTCTCTGCTCTGCTTTCCTCCTTACTGACCGAGTGCAGACTTTACGTCCTCCTCCTCCTCCTCTAACTGTTTCAGCTATTCAAGTGGTGCATGTTTTTGAACAGCTTCATGTGATTGATTCCTGGATACTATAATTCACAGGTTCAGCTCGAATAGGTTCTTCGTAATCAGATGCATAGTCTGAGTCCTGGGCCATGACACACTAGGAAGTTTTATTTGAATCCTACAAATTTGGTGTACCTCAAAATCTCTCTGTTTCTGCTATATGCATATAATTATGAGTTTGATCTACATGTATTGGCAGTACAATTGAATTTATAGAAATGTAGCTATTTTTAAAAGTTAGATCTAAGTGAGGAGTATTACAAACTTGTATTAATGTTTCTACTGTTTCTACTTGTTTATTTATCAAAGTATTGCTATATAATGGATTTCAAACCCTTTCTCACCAGGCAAAATCTCCCTCCCCAAAAAAAGGTGTTTCTGAGAAATCAAAGAGGAATTTATTTCTCTAGACTATATGTTAATTCTGGCTAAGATTGTTAAAATTATGCTTATAGAACTGGAAACTAGGAGCAGGCTTTCTATTAAAATCAGTAGAAAAATGGCATATTTTGGACCATATGATACAGAGGAAATTGCAGCCATACTTCATGCTCTACTGCATCACTTATGTCATACAGTCATATGACTGGAAAATTAGCTAAGATTCCAGACCTGAAAAATTTGTACAAATTCTGATTAGGAGATCAGTGCCCAGAGAAAATGTGAAAACTGAAAAAATATTATGCCAAAGTATGCTTAATATGTATACATTTTTATATATCTGTGAGCTCTAAAAATCTTTGTTTCCTCTTTATATGCCATTCAATGACAATAAATGTACTAGAATTGAGGTTGTTTTAAACTATGGTTTCTTAAACAAACCAGTATCCACATTTTTGATTGGTCAGTTTGAAACAAATCATAGGGTGATTATTGCAGTTTCATTATCTCCAAAACAGTTTGTAGGTGATCTGCAATCATCTTTAAACTTACTGATCTCTCAAATGTTAAGAAACAAAACACATACTATCCACTACTTCCACAAACTGCAGCATTTCAAAGACTTTCCTGTTTTTAACAGTTTCAAATATCCTGAAGCGGAGGTAAAAGTAAATTATTCCAATTCTTGAATGCAACAAATGTCATGAGATTACCTAAGCTTTTTAAAGAACTGGCACAAAGTTAGTGGTGAAAACTTAATTAGGTTCCTTAAATTCAGATGAGAAAACAAAGTAATCAAAATCAGGACTGAAAGTTCAAACCCCTCGCCCTGAAGGAGGCTGGCTCAGAGAAAAGGCTGACAAATTCATTGGAGGGCTAAGATCATCTCTTTGAACCATAATTCATAGCATGATATTGAAAAGCAATCGTTAATATATTCCAGACTAAAGCCATATACAAGACTGGGAAAGTATCTTGTGATTTCTACAGTCACACATCCACTTGCAATGAAAGAAGTTTGCATTAGTAGCACAAGGCTGCCTGGAACCGGGCGGCGACGGGGGCCTTAGATAGGATTGCGCCTTTGCGGCCTCTCCGTGGCAGCGGATCCAGGAGGGCTCCTTGGTTTACTGAGGAACTCCGGGAGATGAAGCGCCTAAAGAGACGCCCAGAGCGACGATGGAGGGCTAGTAAAGCTGAATCTGATCGGACACTTTTAAGAACTTGCATTAAGTCTTACTTAGTGGCAATACGGGCGGCAAAATGCGCGTATTTTTCTGCCTGGATTGCGTCCGCCGACTCCCGCCCAGCCGCCCTGTTTAGGGTAACGCGCTCCCTGCTTGCAAAGGGGGGGAGCGAAGAACCCTTGCAGGGTAGAGCTGAGGAATTTTCTCAGTTCCTGGCGGATAAAATCACTCAGATTCGGACAGACCTGGACTCCATTTGGACAGAGCAGGCCGAGATGACAGGGACGAGTCTTAGTCCTGTTATTTGGGAGGAGTTTGAGCCTATCACTCCTGAGGATGTGGACAAGGCCATAGGAGCGATGAGCGCCTCCACTTGTTTATTGGACCCGTGTCCCTCCTGGCTGGTTTCGGCTAGCAGGGAGGTGACACGCGGCTGGCTCCAGGCGGTTGTGATCGCATCTTTGAGAGAGGGGTCCATCCCGCAGCCCTTAAAAGCTGCGGTGGTGAGGCCCCTCCTCAAGAAGCCTTCCCTGGACCCAGCGGATTTAAAGAACTTCCGTCCAGTCTCCAACTTACCCTTTGTGGGTAAAGTTGTTGAGAAAGTGGTGTCGCTCCAACTCCTGCGGTTATTGGAGGAAACGGAATATCTGGATCCCTTTCAATCGGGTTTCAGGCGCGGCTACAGTACAGAGACTGCTTTGGTCGCTCTGATGGATGATCTCTGGCGGGCCCGAGATGGAGGTCATTCCTCCATCTTGGTGTTACTTGACCTCTCAGCGGCTTTCGATACCATCGACCATGGTATCCTTCTGCGTCGTCTCGGGGAGATGGGAGTGGGGGGCACCGTCCTTCGGTGGTTATCCTCCTTTCTCTCCGACAGGACGCAGTCGGTGTTGACAGGAGGGCAGAGGTCAGCCCCTAGGCCCCTGCTTTGCGGGGTGCCACAGGGCTCGGTCCTCTCGCCCATCCTGTTCAACATTTACATGAAACCGTTGGGTGAGATCATCCGACGACACGGGGTGAGGTATCAACAATATGCTGACGATACCCAGTTGTACATCTCCACTCCGTGTCAGTTCAGTGAAGCAGTTAATGTAATGTGCCGCTGCCTGGACGATGTAAGGGTCTGGATGGGAGTGAATAGACTCAGGCTCAACCCAGACAAGACTGAGTGGCTTTGGATATTGCCTCCCAAGGATTATGTCGACTGTCCCTCCTTGGTTCTTGGGGGAGAAAAATTGACTCCCTCAGAACGGGTCCGCAATTTGGGTGTCCTCCTAGATCCACAGCTTAAATTGGAGCAACATCTTTCAGCTGTGGCTAGGGGGACCTTTGCACAGGTACGTCTTGTGCACCAATTGCGACCCTACTTGGAGAGGGAGGCTTTGCTCACAGTCACTCATGCCCTTGTCACCTCACGGCTTGACTACTGTAACGGGCTCTACATGGGGCTACCCTCGAAGAGCATCCGGAGACTACAATTGGTACAGAATGCAGCTGCGCGAGCTGTGGTGGGTGTACCGAGATACACCCACGTAACACCCATCCTCCGCCAGCTGCATTGGCTGCCCATTAGTCTCCGGTCGCAATTCAAGGTGTTGGTTTTGACCTTTAAAGCCCTACATGGCTCAGGGCCAGGTTACCTTCGGGACCGCATCCTGCCACATTCCTCCCTACGACCAGTGAGGGCCCACAGAGAGGGCCTCCTCCGGGTCCCGTCAGCCAAACAATGCCGGCTGGCGGGCCCACGGGGAAGGGCCTTCTCTGTGGGAGCCCCATCTCTCTGGAACCAACTCCCGCCAGAGATCCGGACTATCCCCACCCTACTGGCCTTCCGCAAGGCAGTAAAAACATGGCTCTTCCGGCAGGCGGGGTAAAGAGATGATTCCCCCAAGGATGAATGGTTTTTGTTTTTGTTTTAATATTGTAATATGATGTTTTTAGATGCATTTTTTAATGTTGTAGTTCTAATCTCTGCTGTAAGCCGCCCTGAGTCCCACGGGATTGGGCGGCCTATAAGAACTCTTAATAAAATAAATAAAAAAAAATAAGTAGGACCTCTATTCTAGAATATTAATGAATCTTACTGTTTTTGGAAATGTGGATGAATTAGCAACTACAATCATAAAGAAGTAAAATCATTCTAAGTAAATATTAGAAATTTATTTTGATAAGAGTCTGTGCAATTCATTTTTAATAAAACATACATTGGTACTTAGCATTAATGATATAAAAAAGGAAAGCTGTAGTTGTAAGCTTCCCAGTAATTTTGATTTAAAAAAATGAGGATTGTTTTATATGAAATATCAGTATAAAAAGCACATTCAAACACAAAAAGTTTTTTTTTATAAAAGCTGATGCAAAATTTATCATACAGAGATCCCTTTATTCAAAGCACATCGATGTTGAAAGATCCGCAGGGCATAACACTAGTAAGCCGTTCATTGAATAAAGCAGTGACCAAAGAACTCTGGTTCAGATTCAAAGCGGGTTCCCACTGCATTTAACTCTTTTCTTGTGCAGCTTGTCCTAAATTCATACAAGTTTAAATTAAATTTGTTATTTCACAAACTTTTGGAAATAGATATATTGCAATTTTAAAATAATATATTTTAAATGGGATTTGAATTAAACAGTATGGAAAATCTAACTTACAATTAAAACTGAATCTGATGCTATACAAAATATATTGACATATTGCTATTTAAATAATGTATAAAAGGACATACTCTGATCTAATTTGCACATAACAGTGAGACATAATTCTTCCCACTCCAATAAGTCTAGTTGTACATGCTGCTTCTGCATTCAAATTAGCTACTACAACCAATCAGTTTTAACTTCAGACTTTGCCTTAACAAGCCAGAAGTTCTTAAACTGTCCATGGTTTGTATAGATTTAGATCCTAGAGTTAACATTTTGGGTTCAGCAGCATTTTGATTTTTAAAAAATATATCACTCAAGAAAGCAAACTACATTAAGGCATTTTGTTCTTGAAGTTTCTACTGCTAACTAATTCCTAATGTAAGGTTGAGCTTCTAGAAAATTATGTTTGTAGCTGTATCTGACCAAAAATGTATATAATTGCACTTAAAGTAGCATAAAAGAACAAGCTTTTTATTGTGCTCTTAAACTAAAGTGAATTACTGATATTGTGATATTACCTAGGTATATAGGAATGTATACACTTAATGACTCTTATTGGGATTGGAATTTCCATTACTTAGTGATGCGGTTTTTAGGCCAAATATCATATAACTGCACCACTTAGCAGTGATAAGTTTTGGCAATCCTGGTTGCAGTCATTAGGTCAGGACCACACACTTCTTCTACCTTGCTGCATTCACCTCTGCCTGAACTCCCGCCAATCCCCTATCACCCCCGTTTTAGCCACCCTGCACTTACTTTCCTGTTTCCCCTACCAGTTGACTTCCCTGTCTTCTTCCTTCTGCTGCTGTTGAGGTGCCTCCAGCCTGGCCCTTCATGAGGAAGCTGCTGATCACACACAGCCTTCCCAAGGCCTTGATGGCAAAGGTCAGCTGGGGACAGCAGGGGCAACTGAGCTGAGGACAGCCAAAAGAGCAAAGATTGGGGGAGATAGGTGGGTTGGGTAAGTTGAAGTATACCCTGTATACTGAATATGGGCAGGCTGCCAAGTGCCTAAATTTTGATCATGTGACCACAGCTGGTCAACTTTGATGACCAGCTTTAACTACCAATCATTCAGTACTGTCATAACTTTCAACAGTTGCTGACTCAATAGTAATTAAGCAAGGAGTACTTGAAATTTCTGTTTCATGGAGAAAACCTGTACTAGTTTCTCCCAAACTTGGTTGAATAATTTGACTGGAATTTGCCTGTCAGGCAGACAGAAGAACTTTTATATGTTCTCTAGAAGATAAAGGAAAATAGGAAATCATTGAATTAAACTTGTATAGTGTTCACACCAAAGTCAGTAAACTGAATCTAGTTTAAGATTGGACTTTATGTCAATATAAGATTATCAAGTATGATTTAAAACAGGTAAGGCTTTGATTCAGAATTTATGAATATGAAGTTACCTGGCAGAAGAATTCCTAGTCTTTCCTGAATGGCCTCCAAGTGTGCAATGTATTCAGTTAATGAATCTTCAGGATCTTTTGATGAAGTTTGTGAAATAAAACTAGTAGACCTGTACAACAGAAGAGCAATTATGCTTTTCTTTAAAAACATTACATATCTTAGAAAATATATAAGTAGAAAAATACAAAAGGATGTGTTAAAAGACTTACAACTGTCATAGAGATTATACTTTTCCTTATTTATGTACATGCTTTTGAGTCTGTGATGTCTCCTGGCAACTGTTTGCAAGACCCTGGAATTTTCTTTGCAATTTTTTTTGAAGTGGTTTGACATTGCATGCTCTCATTTCTATGGCTGATAGTGTGACTAGCTCAAGGTCACCTAGCCAGCTTTGTGCTTAAAGTAACACCAGAACTCATGATCTCCTGATTTCTAACCTGAGACATTAACTACAGCTTAACTGAAATTAAAACACCACTTCTGCGCGAGCTGTAGTGGGTGTTCCAAGATACACCCACGTAACACCTATTCTCCGCCAGCTGCATTGGTTGCCCATTAGTCTCCGGACACAATTTAAGGTGTTAGTTTTAACCTTTAAAGCCCTACATGGCTCAGGGCCAGGTTACCTCCGGGACCGCATCCAGCCGCATACCTCCCTACGACAGGTTAGGTCCCACAGAGTTGGTCTCCTCCAGGTCCCATCAACCAAACAATGCCGGTTGGTGGGACCGCGGGGGAGAGCTTTCTCTGTGGGAGCTCCGTCTCTCTGGAACCAACTTCCCCCGGAGATCCGGACGATCCCCACCCTGCTGGCCTTCCGTAAAGCCGTTAAAACATGGCTCTTCCTGCAGGCGGGGTGAAATAGAGATCAATCCCCCATGTACGAATTATGGCTTGTTTTAATTTTTGTACTCATTTTAACTTTTATTATTGTTTTTTATAAGTTGTTCTTGCCTTGTGTTGTACGCCCTGAGTCCCGTGGGAGTTGGGCGGCCTATAAGAATGCTTAAATAAATAAATAAATAAACTACTACAGCAAACTGGCCACACTAAACTTTTTGGTATATGAATTGTGAATAATGGCATATACAGTATTATATCAAGAACCATGATAAATACATATGGATCACAAAATGAAAACTATGAAATACAATAAAATATGTCCATAGTACTAAAAGTCCATTCTAATTTTAAAATCCTGTGAAATCGAAATATGGACTTTAGGCAGATAGAAACTCAATTTCTGGATGTGTTACAAATCCATGTACAAATCTATGAACTGGGGTCTAGGAATAGGTTACAATTTGAATTAAATTGTGTTGTAAGATTATTCTTAAGATATGAAATTATTTTAGACAACTTCCGGTGGCAACGGAACTGCGCCACGAAGCAGAGGAACAGGGCTCTGTTCCCGAGGCTTCTATTTTCCTCTCGGGGGACCTGTTTTGGGTGCGATCGGACCTGGAGGGACAGGTCGATGAAGAAGGGATTTTCTGGAGTCCAAGAGGCAACACACCATTGCCTTGTAGGATGAAGATAAACCCTTCAACTCCAACAGGAAAGAGAAACGGCTGTTTTTTCAGCCGGCCATAGCAGAAACAACCACGCAGCAGGAAGCAGAAGAGACTCAAAGAAAGCTACATCAGAAAATGAAGGAGTATTTGAATTAATAGAATATAGAGCACAGATCGAGAGAGCCCACTGTGGATTAAAACGAGAGAAATAAGCGGCGAACGGAAATAAGAACTGGAAACAAAAGCCATATAGGCGAAGTTACGGTGAGAGTGACAGTGCGGAAAAACCTTAAAGAAAAATCTTTGTCAAGAAGACCGGGGCTCCGGGACTGAGGTTTGATTGATAATATCGCTTAACCTCATTTAAGAACTTAAAACTCTTGGAATGTTGTATTGTGGACTTTGATTTAAAGATTGGAATTTTGTTTGCCTGGGAGAGAAGAGGTGCTCAGGATATTAATGACGAAGCGGTGAATGGAAAAGAGGAGTGGAAACAAACGCTATAAAGACGGACGGTGAGAGCAACAGTGAGAGAAAACCTAGAAAAAATCTTCGGCAAGTAGATTGGCACTCTGTAGTCTTGGACTGAAATATAAAGAGTTTTAAAAGTTTGTTAAAGAATTTCAAACTCTTGAAATCTTGAATTTTGGATCCCGATTTAAAGATCTGAACTTTGCTTTGGTGGAGAGAAGAGGAGAGGTGCCTGAGGGAGGCTTCCCTCAGGGGTTTGTACGGAGGCCCCGTAAGAGACTGGAGAACCTTGGGGAGATCCCAGGTTGGGTACCTGTGAACCACCAGCGGGTGGCAGTTTGTGACCCCTTTCAAGAAGCGATGCACTGTGGGGATGTGAGAGAGAGTGAGTTCCAATGACCACACAACAGGACCAAGGACAAGGCCGCGACCTGTCGACGGAGAGTATTGGGCGAAAGGCCCCTGTCCAGTCCCCGTTTGAGGAAACGCAGGACCATGGGTAACGGAACATTGAGTGGCGACAGTTTCTGGGAAGAGCACCAGGAACAGAAGGCCCTCCATGTAGAAGAGTAGATGCGTTCCGTGGACGGGCAACGCGATGCTTGGATGTAGACGATCACGTCCGGGTCATAGTGCTGTCTGCTTAGGGTGCCCCACTCAACCGCCAGGCGGTCAGTTGACACCATCGGGGATCCGGGTGGATGAGGGATCCCTGGTTGAGGAGTGTTGGAAAGATGGGCAGCTTCCAGGGATCCGTTACTGACAGTGCCCTGAGGTCGGCAAACCAGGGTTGTCATGGCCAGAATGGAGCAATTAAGATTAAGTCCACTTCCTCTTGGATCACCTTCTGGAGAACCTGGGGCAGAATCAATGACAGTTCCCAGGTGGGTGATGGATATGGAGGGGGAAAGATGGCTCTTAGTAATGTTAATAGAGAAGCCATGATCGGTTAATAAGGTAGATACAACGTGGAGGTGCTGCAATGCTAGGTGTTTAGAGGAAGCATGCACCAGAATATCATCCAAATAACACTGGACCCTGACCGGTAATATCCGAAGATGGGCTGCTAAGACCGAGAGCACCTTTGTAAAAACCCTGGGGGCCGATGATAGCCCGAAAGGAAGCGCTCCATATTGGAAGTGCCTACCTGCATACCAAAACCAAAGGTATTTGCAATGCTGACGGGAAATAGGGATATGCAGGTAGGCTTCGGTCAGATCCAGGGATGCCATGAACTCTCCCTATTGGATGGATGTCAAAATAGATTTTAGGGAGTGCATCCTGAATTTTCTATAGGAGATAAAATGATTTAGCCGCTTAAGGTCTAGAATTGCCCACTATCCCCCCGAGGCCTTGGGTACCACGAAAAGAATAGAGTAAAACCCCTGAAAATGCTGGTCAAGGGGCACCTGCTGGACGGCTCGAATGTCCAACAGGTGCTGCACCATCTCGTCCATGAGCGCCCGTTTGGCGGGGGCCCTGGCCATAGGGCAATGAACGAAAGACCCCGGGGAAGAGAGAGGAATTCCAGGGACAAACCGTTTTGAATGGTGTCTAAAACCCAGGAGTCATTAGTGGTCAAGGCCCAGCGGGAGGCAAAAAAGGCTAGTCGTCCCCCAATGGGAATCTCCATGGGGACGGGAGAACGACCACTTTCCCCTTCTGGCTGGGTGCCCTCTGGCTCCCCCACGGAATGGTTTTTTAAATTGTTTTCCTCTCCTGCCCCAGTCCTGGTTGGATCGGAATCTGCCCCCATACTGACCTGGGGAAAATTGGAGCCCTGGTCAGCCTGGTGAAAGGGCCGTCTGGAGTAGGGGAACTGGTGCGGGAAACCCTTGTGTGACAATGATGGAAGGGTCTTGCGTTTCTCCCGGGACTCAATGAGGAAAGGTTCGAGAGATTCTCCAAAGAGTTGTTTGCCCTTGACCGGCTTCGTCGCCAAGAGCCACTTGTGCCGCATTTCAACTGGCTATTGCTTCAACCAGTGCATTCTTCTGGCTACGATGGCCGATGCAATTAACTTGAAGGCAAACTTAGACGTGTACAAAGTGGAATCCGCCAAGAATTGGTAGGTTGCGAAGACCTTATTAAGTTCCTGTTGTGCCTGAATATTGGAGGTTGGAATGAATTCCTGAAGTTGTTTCAACCAAAGTAGGGCTACCCTGGTGAAGAAGGAGGAAATCGATGCTGCTTTGATGGCCCAAGCTGCCGACCGGTGGGTCCGGACTAGGGCCTGTTCCACCTTTCGATCTTTGGGTTTTAGATTTTCCTCAGACTCCCCCAGAAGTGTAGTTTGGGCATGCAATGCCAGGACCGGAGAGTCCACGGTGGGGACTTCGAGAAGGTCTCCTAATTCCGCTGCAATGTTGAAGAATTGCCGTTCGAGACTTGATGGGGATGGGCCAGCCGCCGGGTTGGTCCACTGTAGCTTGTCCGTGTCCAGAAATAAGGAAGGGGCGGGCACCGTATCCAGCTCGGGTGTGACTGATGAAAAGAGAGGTCCGAGCGGGGTGTCATTCGAAGGCCCCTGACTGGCGGGCGCTGCTAGGCCGGCCTCAGCTCTCGCCTTGCTTAATAGAGACTTGAATAGCCCTGGGGGGAACAGGGTGGAGGACTGAGGTTGGCACAGAGCTGGTGTTTCGTCGTCCGACAGATCGCCCATATCTTCCTCCTCCGCTTCAGGTAGATCCTCCAAATCATCATCTTCTGATACGTTGGACAATTGATCTTCCTGTATGAGCCCTGTGCTGGGGCCTGGTTGAGTCAGAGATTGTGGCGTAGACCCTCTTGACCCCTGAGTTGGCAAGGAAGCCGCTAGAGATTGGAGATTGGTGGTAATGCTATTTTGTACTGCCATTTGTATCCATTGTTGAATCAAGTTTTGGTCAAAGGCTATTGCTGGAGCCGGGTTAGTTACAGCCGGGTCGGATTGTGCTCTAGAGGCCTGACCCGTTGGATCAGAGTGGGGTCATATTGACTCTGCTCTGGATAGATTGGGCCTGGGGAGTTTGAACCTGGCTAGTTTGGCCCTAGCAGGCAATGGCCTGGGGATCCTGTGGGGTAATGGCCAATCCCAATCCCCCTGGTCCCCATAAGTTAGGGGAGACCGGGGGTAGCACAGGGGCCTCCAAGGAAATGGATGTGTTAACTGGGCTTTTGTTTGCTGGTTGAGAATGCCTGGATCTAGCTGCCTTGTCATTGATCTTCTGTAGGGTACGATCCCTACGCTGTTCTGCCCTGGCAGTGGCCCTGGTAGGATGAGGGGACCCCTGCCTCATCATCGTTGGGCCTATTGGTCTTTCCAGTGCGTTCCCCCCCCCCCGGTTTGGAGGTCGAAGAACTCTATTAGCCATGTGAGAGCTACTAGAAAGGCCTGGAATAGGATTGCCAATTAGTGTTTGCAGGCTGATTACACTGAGCTGGGCTTGCAAGAAAACAACCCCTCTTAATTGCTTGAAAAGCCCGGGGAAGGAAGGCCCGAGACTCCGCCCCCCCCACTGTGCAGGTTGCAGGCGCTAAGAGTGGGCACTTAGTAGCCACGACGCGCCAACATTAATTTCCAGGCAGAAGGCTCTCAATTGTAGCTCGAAGCTCCATCCCCCCCACTATCCTGGTTGCAAGAGCTAAAATGGGCTCAGAGGAGCTGCGGCGCGCCAAAATTAACTTCCAGGCAGAAGCGACTGTTGCAAGTTGGCGCCAAGAGCAAAATGTGACCGGCCAGCACAAAGGAAAAAAACCGCAAGCGGGGCTCCAGCGTCTCGACTTGAAAAGGGAGCTGATTAAAATTCCTGTCCTTGTCTGTGACTTGCCTTTCCTTATCAATGCTGGCGGCAGCACTAAGAATACCCCGGGGGCAGCAATCGCTCTGTTCTCAGGAGGGAGGTGGGCTAGGGTGCGGCAATAGGGAGGTTGTCCCTCACGGCCAAGCTGGAGCAAAGCTCAAACGGTCGGTGGTTGTTGTCTGAAGTTGGCCACGGCTGCGGAGCAATTCGGCTTGCTTGAAGGGAGGGTTGGGGGGGGCCGAGGGCCCTGTTCCCCACATGGCAGACTGGGCTGCAAGCCGCTGCGTCAATGCCACGTAGCCCTGAGCCCACTAGACGAATGAAGAAGAAATTTACTGTGAAAATACAGTTGTAAAGATTGTTGTAGACCGTTGGAACCAGCAGTTGGGATGGGAAGTCTTTCACCACGTCCTATTCTGCTGAGGACCTGAGTCAGAACTGGGGTCCAGTGGGCGGATCCAGGATTTAAAAGAGACTCGGGTCCTCACTGCTAGTGGGCGGAGACAACCCATCCTGACTGCTGGCTCCTCATAGGATGGAGAAGTTGAAGAAAGTGGAGGCTGGTGAGTTACATTGCCAAAAGAAATATTAAAAGAAATATTCTAATATTTAAAACGGGAACAAAAGGACCGGAAATTAAGAAGCGGCTGATAATAGGTGGATACAATAGTGCAACAAAATTAAAGGGACTTATAACTAAAGCCCAACTTTTAAAGATTTAGATTTTTGTCTTAAACATTTAATAAAGGTGAAGAAGTACTTGGAAAATAAATTTGGAGGAAATAATCTGTAAATTGGAATTGATTAAAAATGGAAAAACCAAAACAGGAAATGAATTTGACTGGAGAATGCCATCTGGTGGTTGGAAAAATTACTGTTATGGTAGAATACCTTCATGGATATTTGGACAGCTGTCCTGACCTTGAATGAGGGGGGGACTTTTTTCAAAGCTGAGAGAAAGTTGAGAGAATCTAAATAAACTACAATTTGTTATTGCCTGAAAGAAAATGTTTGGACTGGTCTGGATAAGAAGGAGTATGAACAGATGTTAACAACAAAGAACAGAAGGATTTGGTTTTCTTTAATCACGATAGCAAAAACTTGCAAATTATAAAAGGCTGTGGAACACATTGTTAGCAGCTGAACCCTGAGACATGGAGATTAGTGATTACTGAGAGCTGGTGACATCTTTGAATGAACTTTGATTAAAGATTGAACTTTGACTAAAGATTGAACCTATCTAAGCTTGGGATTTAAGAACTGAGAACTGAGACTGTAAAGATATGGAGAGAATTGATTATGAAGAATTGGCTGGGTTTTTGAAGGATCTCTTTGAAGACTTTAGAAGACAAATAGAAAAAAATGGACAACATAACAGAAGAAGAAAAGAAGATTGGAAATATTATAGATGATGATGAAAAGGGAAAGAATATTGAAAATGCAATGCTGATTAATGATTATGTTAATGATAATGATTCCACTGGGTTTAACAGTGATAATAGAGATAAAGATAACAGTGATAATAGAGATAAAGATATCAATAACAATTATATTCAGATTGATGATAAGGATTTTGAGATACATAAAATGAAAAAAAGATTGGAGAAAATTAGATATACACAGAAAGTAAACTTAAGAAGAAGGAAAAGAGCATGGGGAAAGAGAATCTATTGGCATAAAATTAAAAGAAAAAGGGAAAAGAAGTCAAGGAGATGGGGTAGAGGAAATATATATACAAAAAATGAAATAGTTGAGAAATTAAAAGGAAATGGATGATGGCATTGAAATATTATGGAAATGTTTTTTCTTTTCAGTATTATTATTTTATTCAGAGTTAAGAATTTGTGTTTTTTTTGTTTTTTTATAGATTAATATTGTTTAATGAATTAAAAGATTTGACATTCTAGATAAAACAATTTTAATTAATATGAGAAGTATGAATGATAAATATGAATATTAAAGCTTAAAAGACATATTATGATTGTGTAAATGAAAATTTTAAAAGGGAAAAATATATTATTTTAAGAGTTGAATATTTAATTGAATAATTCAGAAAGAATTTTGATGATTAATATGTGAAAAAGTATATTATGATTGTGTATTATTATTTTTTATATATGACATCTGTTCAAATGTTAAATTTAAAAATTCTTTATTTCAAGAGTTAAACATTTAATAGAATATAAACAACCTAGGAAGAACTTTGATGATTAATATAAGAAATTGGAATGTATAATTGGGCATTTAGTTTTTTGTGATAGAATAAGGATAAAAAACATAAACAATGAATAAAGAGACAAAAAAAGTGGAGGAAACAATAAGGCTGGAAATTAAGAAGCAGGAGAAATAGTAATTATCTTGGAAATTAAATTAATAGCGGATAATTTGGAAGAACTTAAAAATTAATTGGTGAATATCCCAGATGACAAAATTACTTCCCCCCCCCCTTTTTTGGGAGGTAAGTTGAAGTTAGCAGCATGTACCTAGAATAAAGTATTATATATAAACAAATGATATAACAACAATAATAATAAATTCTTTTTTCTAAGAGACATGATGAGTCTAAATTTGAGATTGTATCATCAGCCTGTCAAACATAAGAAGATTTAGTACAAAAGAGTACTCGGGGAAGGCAAAGAGAGTGTAAGAGGAAGTAGAAGGGGAGGAAGAGAAGGAGTAGAGAGAGTAGAGGAGGAGTGAAGGAGTAAGAAAGTAGGAGGAGATGATGGAGATAGAGAGAGGGGAGTGCAATGGGAAATAAAAGTAGAACAGACTGATGATCAATGATGTAAGTGTTTGTATAAGATATTGACTTTTGAATGATGGATTATAAATGTAAAATTGTGTATTTTATTGTAACATTTTAAGGTATATGTCTACTGAATTGTAAAAGTGGTGGAGGAAAAAATGAAAAAAATTTGGGGAAAAAATTCCTAGCAATTACAAACATTTAAAGAGGTTTGTTTTCCTAGTTAAAGTTTGATATGAAACTTTATTCATATTGTATTTTTATCAACAAGTACCGTATTTTTCGGAGTATAAGACGCACCTTTTCCCCCCATAAAAGAGGCTGAAAATTTGGGTGTGTCTTATACTCCAAATGTAGCTTTTATTAAGCTTTTTTTCAGCCCTAATGAGGTGCTAACGAGTGAAGCGATCTTCCATGCTTTGCTAGCGATCTTCTCTTTGCCTGCTTTTCTCATTGTTTCTCTCTCTGAAAAGAGAGAGAGAAGTGAAGTATTTTAGAAACTGTTTTTTATCCCTAACCAGGGAATAAAAAGCAAGCACGCGTGCTCAAAACCAGCAAACTAATGTGCTGAAGCTGACCAGACTAGCCAGATGAATACCTGGTAGGCAGATTATTTTTTCCCTATTTTCCTCCCCAAAAACTAAGGTGCGTCTTATACTCCAAAAAATATGGTACTTGAATCATACCATTGAAGTTATACCATTCATAAACATGGAAATAAAATAATAAGTACATGTAGATAAAATACTTTGATATAAATACAGATTTTATTGATCTATAGAACAAGAGTTATTGAACAAGAGTCTAGTCAAGCATAATATAAATATTTTTATAATATTGTTAGTAAAAATAATCCTGCAAAGACACACATACAGTGAAGTAAGGTCTGCACTAACCTGTTATGTAAATGGTGTAAGGATTTAACTGTGCAGTTTGCAAGTCTCATGAGATTATTTCTGTTGCAGTATTCACCTTCTGGAGCAGCATAACATGGGAATGGCTGTTGCTGCTTTAGTACTTCTAAACTAGCTACAGGATCTGTTTTAAGCAATGTAAAATTTTAATCTGAATTGTGAAAATTTCAGGTTATAGCTGTTTCCTCACAAATGAAGAAAAATAAGCATGATTAATACAGTACATTCTATTGCGCAATAAAAATGGTGTGTATAGATAGTCTTCAAATTATGACCATAACAGAGCCTGCCCATTGCAGTCAGAAGTCAAAAGGACTGTTAAGTGAGCCACCTCATTAACAACTGCCCCATCACTGCTCTCCCCAATGCATTCGTTAAATAATTGCATTAAGTGGAGCATGGGATGCCTTGTGGAGGGGGAGGCCCTGGGAGGTCTAATGCAGACACAAGCCCACCTGCTTTGGGCTTCCCAAGGCTTCCCACCACCACCGTGAGATACCTCATATCTCCTTCCTGCCCACAGCCCTATGGGGCTCCTCTGTACTCCCACCGTCACAATCGCACACTTATGTTTTGAGATCTTCAGAGCTCAAGGAGGTCAGGGTAGGGAAGGAGGACAGGCTGCTCTGTTGCTGGGCCATGTGACACAATTGAGAAGAAATCCCGTCTTGAAAGGGAAAGCCCTTTTATCATCGCTAGTCTTATATATGCTACCACCGGGGAAGCTAAAACTGTCTAGGAATGAGAGGAAAATTGGCAGGATTTCTTGTCTTCACTAGCATTAGCATAGCTAATGCTGGGGCAGCTAACACTTTTGAAACTACCAACCATGGTATCCTTTGGGACTCATTTAGGGAATTGAAGGTGGGTAGCACAGTGTTGTGCTTATTCACCTTTCTCCAGTCCCAATTGGTGTTAATAGGAAGTGACAGGTCCAGCTCACAGCTCCTTCTTTGTGGGGTGCCGTGGGGCTCTCTTTACTCCTTTTTAGCATCCACACCGAGCCCTGTGGAATGAAACTGCTGAGCGAGATCATCTGTCACCATAGGATGAGGTATCAACAGTATGCTGATGATACTCAGTTACATATCTGTATCCTGGGAAAAGTGAATGATGCAGCAGATGTTCTTTTGTGGTACCTGGAACCTGTCAGGGCCTGGATGGGGAACAACAGACGGCAGCTGAACCCTGGTAAGATGGAGCGGCTGTATATTCAGATCCTTAGTCTTGGATGAGGTTGTACTATGCAGATGGACCTGGTGCGTAACTGGGAAGTGCTCTTGGACTCATGGCTCTTGCTCAAAGAGCAGGTGGAAGCTGTGGCTAGGGCGGCCTTTGATCAACTTCATGTTGTGTGCCAGTTACTCCCTTTCCTGGACAGGGAGGCTCTTGGTTTGATCAGTCATGCCCTTGTCACCTCCCATTTGGTATCCCGCAACTACATGAGGCTACCCTTGAAAACTATCTGGAAGCTTCAACAGGTGCAAAGGGCAGCTCTGCGAGCTATACTATTAGTAAAGTATACTAGGTGCCCAAAGAAAGGCACATGTAACACCTCTGCTCCGCGAACTGCATTGGGTGCCAGTTTGCTTCTGGATCCAATTCAAGGTGTTGGTTATTACCTATAAAGGCCTAAATGGCAAAGGGCCAGGCTACCTACAAAACCTGCTTCATCCCATCCCATCATCCCATCCCACACCACACCATCAAGCAGGGAAGGTATGTTGTGGACATCAGTTAAATAGTTTCGACTGAGTCTAGGAAGAGAGCCTTTTCTGCCGCTGCCCCTACTCAATGGAATATTCATTCTCTGGAGGTAAGGCAGCCCCCCACTCTCCTGGCCTTCTGAAAAGGGGTTAAAATGTGGCTCTGTGACCTTGTGTGGGGAGCCCAAAGGAGTGCATAGTCATAAGGTTGGTTAGCACCACGAGAACCATATCTTTGCCTTTGTCAACCAATTTTTAACAGGATTATTTCTCCCTCCTTAAAAATGTATAATTTTAAATTTTTAACTCAAAAATTTAACATTTTAATTTTTTAATATATTGATTTATATTTTGATGTCTTATTGTATAATGTTACTTGCCCAGAGTCTCTCTTTGATGGCAACAGCTGAATGAAATGTAAATGTAAATATAAATAAAGTATTAAAAGTAGTGTATTTATTTCCTGCCTAACCCTAACTTCAATTATACTAATTTTATTATGAGGAAGGTGTTTGAAAACCTCTGAATTAAGATATATATTAATTTAGAATGTTTTTATGTAAGAAATAAACAATGGCTTAAGATTTTAATATTGCTAGTGACAATAAATTTTGAGAATATAACATATATTGGCATACAAATGCTAATTTGCCTATAACAGTCATCTGTTCTTTTCACATTATTCAAATTAATAAAACTGAATTAAAATTGTAATTGGAGCAAATACCCAATTATTTTATCAAAATATCATACAGAAAAGAAATATGATGTACCTATTTGTTATAGGCAAGTGACACATTTCCCCAAACAAGATCTTCATATAGATATAATTTTGCTATATAAATACTCCCAACTTAAGGCAGCTAAGCCATCCATTGAATCTCTCCATTGCTCTCTAACAACCTGTCTCATACCGGTATCATTTCCAAAAAGAAAGAATATGCTGTGTTATGCTTTTTCAATTTATGCAGCATAATAAAATCTTATTTTGTTTACTCAGAATAAATCAAACAGAAACATATGTATATATCATTACTTTACTTTTCAGTTTAGTTAATAGAGATGATTTACTAACTATAGGATTCATTAGAAAAAACTCTCACATGAATTGTGTCCAAGGCTAGAAGAAATGGCTTCCAGTGGCATTTCTTTCTTATTTACTTTATGCCATTTTTTCACTAGAAACTTTAATCTTTGGAGATAGAAAAAGACAAACATTAATGAGTAACTTGAAACAACACACAAGATAATATTTCTATATTAACTATTAATTATCAAAGTTTACAAGTGCTGTCCCACATTATTTAAATCCCATTAGTTCCATTGGACTTGCAAGAATTTTTATTCACCAGAAGTTTCTTATGGAAACTAGTATCAGGAAATAATTAATGTAACCCTTTGGGGGGAAAAAAGTACTGAAGATTAGTTACCTTAATATTGCAATGACCACACGGACTGCAGATCTAAATTTGGTAAAAAAACGGCTTCGTGTTTCAGAAACATTCAGATCAGGAGGAGAAGGATAAATGCCCATGCGTGCTATCAGGGACAATGTTGCTTGTTCACATTCTTGAAATCCACCCAAAAGCAGAAGAAGGTATTTTTTCTGATAAACCAGAGCCTTCCTAAAACTCTCAGCTCTCAAATACTTACGATATAGCTTTTGTATCTAAATAAAAATAATAATAAAAGCAAAATAATAATTTGTATGGGGAGCTAAGAAACTATTCAAAAAATACTTCTTATGAACTGCTTATGTTTCCATAATCATTTGTTTCCATCTATGGAAGATCTTTTATACTGGACAAAGCAAAGAAAATCTTTTGGAGTTCTGGTAATTACAGTGCCTTAACAACAGTTATTGGGACTTGAATTTCCCTTGTTAAGTGAGTCATAAAGCACCAAGTCAGTGATTGCATCAACTGCATCTCTTAGCGCTGGCAATCCTGCCATTCCTGATGGCTGTAATAAAGCAAAAATTGCAGAATGTTACCTGATGACTTCCTTGGACTTTCTGCTGCTCTTCAACAAGTAAAGGATTATTGTTGTGGGGGGGAAATGGAGGAAGAAGAAATATTAGCTATGCTTGCCAGCTTGAGTTACATACAAAGTAATAAAGGTGGAATAAAAATCAAACATATATGATTTTTATCCTACTTTATTACATATTAGATATACCAGGGGTGTCAAACTCGATTTCATTGAGGGCTGCATCATGGTTGTTTGACCTCAGGGGCCGGGGTGGGCGTGGCCAGCTTCACATCACTCGTATTGGGGGCGCCTTTGGTGACCCGAGTGCTCTGCCAGCGAAAATGGGCTGCTGAGCTCCATTTCCGACTGCAGCGGCCTCCTGCAACCTTGTTAGCAAAAAAAGAGCCCAGAACGGCCACACGTAGCCCTCGCACGCTCTGTTTTCAGCTGCGATGGCCTCCTGCACCCTCTGCCAAGGAAAATGGACCTCGGGAGGGCATGAGGCCCTCCCGAGCTCTGTTTTCCAAGGCAGAGGCACCGCGGGCCAGTGCTTCACTGTTTCCAGGGCAGCCCCGTGGGCCAGATCTAAGCATCCCGTGGGCCGAATTCGGCCCCCGGGCCTTGAGTTTGACACTCCTGATATATACATATATACATACAGTGGGGAAGTCACAATGAAGTCATAAGTGTCAGGCAGTACACAAGCAGGTAAATGGCTGCTACCAAGGGAGGGGACTGCAGGATGGATTTGTGTTAAATCAAGATTTAAATCATGATTTAAATCACTAGTAAAAAGGCTTCATTTAAATCAACTAGATTTAAATCATAATTTTTAAAGAGCAACTGTCATCTCTGTCCTGCAGCGACTCCTCCTCGGACCTGCTGTTGACTCACCGACAGTCCCATTCACTTTAATGGGACAGCTGGTGATGTGGCAGTGACACAACAAGGGGAGGGATGTGGCAGGCAGCAGGTGAGTGGATGCCCGCTAACAGGTGCTGCCATGATGGATCTGAAATGACAGGTGCTCTTTAATATTATATTTATAAACTGCTTAGAAGGTTTCACTTTCATTTTTACTGCTTGCCCTTCCTCCTCACACTTAGAGCCTGGTGGTACAGATGCATTTCTCTTCAAACAATTAGTTTGTAGTGTATATAGATTTGCAAAACAATGGGATAAAGGAATATTCCTGAACTTTGTTTTATGATTTATCTCATGGTTACTGTGAAATTGTGTGAATGCATCAATGCAGTGCACGTCATCTCAGCTTGCAGCGCTTGGATTCATTGAATGAGTTTACCAAAAATGTAAATATTGGAGAATATACAGCTTCATGCTACATAACTAAGTTCCATTTCATGCTGAATAAACTAAATTAATGTATCTTAAAGAAAAAAACTATATTTAGATTTTTGCAGATTTTTTTACTTCAAAAGCATTTTATTAAAATAAATTTGATTAAAATAAAAAAAAATCCAATCTAAATTTTTTTAAAAATATTTTTTTTAATCATCGATTTTTATCCACCCTAGGGGAGGGGGAGGAGAGTGCATTAATGGCCATTGAAATGCAGGCTGAGCATGGTGAGGCCAGCTGCTGCCTAGTCGGAAGGGTGCACAAGGGCAGGTGGCTGGCACAGTGCAAGCAAAGCATGGCCAAAAGTGGCTGCTGTCAGGTGAGGGTGGGGCTTTGGCAGCCTTTGGGGAATGGTGTGTGTGTGTGTGTGTGGTATGGTGTGGCCAGGGCTGGCTGCTTCTGGGTTTGCAAGAATGTAGGAGGGTATGTGATTGTCTAGTGTGAGTGGGACCAGGGAGTGGCTGCTGCCATAAGGTAACTGCTGCTGGAGGCACAAGATTGTGTAAATGTGACATGAGCACAGTAGGCCTAGGGTTGGCTGCTGCGAGATAGGGGAAGCTGCATAGATGGCTGCCATGGGGGGTGCAGCAGTTCCACATGAATATGGAGTATAAGATCCCCAGAATTCTCAGAGGAAAAAGCCATGGGAGTCTCAGCGATTTACCAGACCAGCCTCCTCCAACCTTTTGGGCACCAGGGATTGTTCCGTGGAGAGGTTTTTCCGTGGACTGGAGGGGGCGTGGTTTGTGTGCTGCCTGCATCTGGTGGATGGGGTTTCACTTATTTGCATGGACCAGTTTCTGGCATGCCACGGACCAGTGCCAGTCCACAGACCAGGGGCTGGGGACCCCTGTACTAGAGCAACTCACAACCTTTCCTACCAGCTCTTCGATTGACTTTGCTTAGGGGAAGCCAACAGCAAAGGTTGCAAGTGATGACAATGTGATATAGGATACTGCAACTGTGGTAAATGCAAGTCAATTACCAAGCACCAGATCATGATCACATGACCACAGGAATGCTGGGATGCCAGAATTTAAAGAACTAGTTTCACTCAGCACTGTCATAACTTCAAGCAGTTGCTGAACAAATAGTCGTTAACAAAGAATTACCTATAGCTTAATGAGTAAAAAGTTATTTGCATCTCAGAAGTTGCACTAGACATACAAAATAAGGACTGGATCCAACAATATCAATTAGCTGAATGTTCTGTTGTTTAGGGCAGTAAATTTACCGTATCCATACTTTGTTAGTATTCATAGTTGTACAAATTCTGAATAAATGCTAAGAATTAAGCTTTTGTATCATTCTTATAAAGAATAAAGTTTAGATTTATTATGGATTTTTTTTTCAGTAACTGGGAGTTGAAAGAGTTAACCATTACATCTGACGAATTTAAAAAGATTAAAACAAAGCTGGTCTGTTTCAATTGTTTTGGGGATTATTTTTCAAAAATACTTAAAAAATCTTCCCTTCTGCCAAATTAACTGTATGATGAACAACAATCCAATATAGTTGGTAGATGACATCCAATCTGGGAATCTAGGGTGGGAAAGAATGGAGCAGCAGCAGCTCATCCCAATTCTTATTTTTTTCCCTTTAGCCAGAACACTCAAAATATTCATGTGATAAAGAAAATTTACCTTGGCTATTTTGTGTGCTCCTAATTCTAAAAACTACATGAATCAGACACTACTTAGAGATTTCAGCTATTAAATTAAAACTCCCCTTTCTCTTGCCAAGCACACTAGATCCCAGTCTGCTTTCCTTTCCCATTCCCAGACAGACAATGAACAAAAATAATAGAAAAACTGAAGATGGCATTTAATTTCATTGTACGTAGTGCAATGACAATAAAGTAAACTTAACTTAAATATAGTTACAGTGTTGTTTACCTTTGGGCTGGAAGACATCACAGTTTGCTTATTTTCTGGCACATTTGTTTTCGTTGCTGCATAGTTTGTTGCTTTCAAACCATTCTGTAAATCACGCTTATCCTGGTAAATATACCCTTCCGATGTTTGCATAGAGTGAATTATACTTGTAGGGATTACCTAAATGTAACATTTTAATAATGTGATACAAACTTCATAATACAACAAAACTGCTTTAATTCAACAATATAAATATATATGTCAAAAAAATTAAATCCATTGTGGCAAATCAATCTGCTACAACATTAAAAGGGGACTGGATAACTTCCTGAGGATACCTAGTTTTCACCTTTAAGTCAGTACTGACTTCTGGCAACAGTCTGGACTAGATCCTGCAGTTTTCTTGGAAAGTTTTCAAAAGTGATTTACTGGTGGAGAGGATCAAAAGTTATTGGAATGTCTTTGGAAAAGTTATCAGTTACTAAAGACAAGATAAAGATGCCAAACGTGTGACCCTATAGTCCAGTGATGGCGAACCTTTTTTGGTTCGCGTGCCAAAAGGGTGTGTGCGTGCGCTAGCCACACCCATTCCCTCCCATGCATGCGCACAACCCCCCCCACGCTGCCCCCTGAGCATACGCACACACACCCACCCCCGCGCAAAGGCCTTACTGAAGCCTGGGACGGTGAAAAACGGCAAAACGGGCAAACCAGAAGTTCGGAAAAACACACTTCCTGTTTGCCCATTGGGCTGTTTTTCGCACTCCAGGGCTTCAGGAAGCTTCCCTGAACCCTCCGGAGTGCTAAAAACAGCCCAACGACAAACCAAAAGTGCATTTTCTGAACTTCCGTTTTGCCGTTTTTCGCATTCCGGGGCTTCAGGAAGCTTCCCTGAATCCTCCGGAGTGCGAAAAACAGCTCAACAGCAAACCGGAAGTGCGTTTTTCCGAACTTCCAGTTTGCCGGTGGAGCTGACATAGGGCAACGCCTCGCGTGCCCTCCGATATGGCTCTGCGTGCCACCTGTGGCACACGTGCCATAGGCTCGCCATCACTTCTATAGTGGGTACCGGTCACCCTGCCTTGATGGTTCTTAATTAACTGAATGTTGGGACTTCTCTAAAGAAACAAAATGCTCACTATTTTTAATCTTCCCAAAAATTGTGAAAAAACCTAAATAATTGCTTTGCTGAAATTCAACAGCTTCTTGTTGTTGTTGATTGATGTTGTGGCAAAGTATCTTTGATGTTGTCTCTCCATCTTCTGCTAGGTCTACCTCATGATCTCCTTTTTTTGTATATGCTTTGTATGGTATAGAATCTCAAGACAGCATTCAACAGCACATTGCCAAATTTAGATGGAGCAACACTGACTCATTTTTCAATCAGTACTGTGTGAGGAGGAAGAAGTGGGGATCAGTATGAAAATGGGAGCACTTAGCCTCCCAGAAGCCATTCCTACACTTATTGGACATTACTGTTGAATTTCAGTTATGCAATAAGCCATGGGAAGGCCATATCTGATCTACAGAACACGACTTGTTAACCACTGAAAATATTTCACTGCATACATGAAAGTCTTCATATTTCCCATCAGAATCTAAATGATTTTAAATGTTAGATTATTTAACACTGAACAAATGTTATTGGGATAAGAATATAACTGGTTTGGATTAAAAACTACATTCAAAGAATATATAGAGGGAAAAATAAATAGGTAGCCCCCGAGTTACAGCCATTTGTTCAGTGACCATTGAAGTTACGATAGTGCTGAACAAATGGTGGTTACAACTAGTCCTGAGTTTTGGCTGTCCCAGCATCCCTGCGATCATGTGGTTATGATCTAGGCCAGGGGTGTCAAACTCGATTTCATTAAGGGCCGCATCAGGGTTGTGTTTGACTTCAGGGTGGGTGGGTGTGGCCAGGGTGGGCTTGGCAGCTTGACATCACTTGTGTCGGGGGCACCTGTAATGGCCCAAGTGGGGCTGGGGGAATCCATTGTCTCCAGCGGAGGAAGGCCTTCCTTTCCTCCCTCCCTCCCATTTAATTTCCCAGGGAAAGATTTGGGGGGAGGGGGGGGAAGAAGTTTATTATGATTTTTTAATTTTTTATAATAATAAATATTTAAATATTATAAATATTATAAATATTATAAGATGCTATAAAATATATATACACACATATACATATATACAATAATATAAAATTACTGAGTCCTTAGGGAGTAGGGCGGCATAGAAGAACCTAATAATAAATAAACAAACAAACAAACAAATAAATAAATAAATAAAATGTTATATTATAAGAATAGTTAATTTATTTTAGTCAATCTACTGTTTTAAAGGACAAGATCATAGGTTTATGCCAAGATTCTGCCACAGAGGATTTTCAAACTACAAAGCTTGGAAAAATAGGTTGCTACTGTCAGAGTTTTCTTGCCATTTTTGACATGGATCTAGACTACAATACACTGAAATCTGAGCAGAGAACGTCAAATTGTGTTTTGATTTGCCTGTACCTGGTACTAATTCAAAACTGATGTGATAATTCACAGCTTTATTATTGTGGGGGAAATAGGAAGAGGAAAGTGTATTGGATATGTTTGTTGCTTTGAGTTTTGTAAAATAATAAAAGGATATAAATAATTAAAATAAAATATTTTTATCCTATTGGAAGACATGAGATATTAGCTGGTTTTCTGTAAATTAAAACCTGTAACTAAAGTCTAAATAGTTATTTATGAAAAGAAAATGTACCCTCTTACCATAGGTTTGGAAGAAGCCAGTAATTCTTTGATTTCAAGTATATGAAGTAAGGCTGCAACTATCTCATCATTTGATGCAGACCAATTTACTGTTCTGTTAAGTACAAGTCAGAAAAATTTAATCTAGGTACCTATGTGACAAGTAGCTGTCCCAAAAAAGAGATATATAACTCTGTATATTTAGTCTTGAGCAACTTGGCTAAAGATAATAAGTTTGTGTAAAAACAATTAACTAATCTTATGCAGAACTTTGCAATCATATAAAATTAATATTCACCAGCCAACCTCAAAAATGATTTTGGCCAGGGGACAATTTCTGCTATTCGGAATCTTCATACAGCACTTGCCTAAAATCTGGAAAGCAGTACAGTAATATTCAGTACAGAAAGCAGAGTTACATGTATCATTGAATGAAAGCTTCATGATTAAGCATTGCTAATCTAAATGTAATATCAGATATTGCCGCTAACATTTTTTTCCAGGGAAACTGATATTTCTTGAAAGGTATAGATAGCGTGTCCAATTGTTAGAATGGATGAGTTCCCCTTATTTCTCCAATTTCTAGAAGATGTTTCTAAAACAAAGAATTCTTAAAAGAATACTCACTTGTCTATAGTTTTATATATGAACTCAGAAAGATATGCAGCAACAAGAACCAGCTGTTCTCTGATGTTTTCCAATATCTGTTGTTCAACATGCAATCTTACAGTATCAGTTGTAAAAGTTAAGTTAGTGTAATTATTTTTTGATGGAAATTGGTTATATTTTTTTAATAGTATTTCTTGATTCTTCAGATCTTCTAGCATTTGTTGCAATTCCTTGAATCTCACACAGTTATGCAAATATTGTAATGTGGACTCATTCTATTGGGAAAAAAAATACAGTAATTTGTATTATATCCAATAATGTATATGCAGAATATTCATAAACAGAGGGAACTTGTCAGTGTTATTGATTTTTAATTGACAAAATATTATTTGAAATATACTTCTCAACATCTGAGTATCCTGAGATTTTTTTTTAATTGCATTAATCCTTCTGCAGTCATATACAGAGAAACCAAAGAACTTTTTGGGGTACAAGAGGCACCTTGTTGTAGTTGTGCTAAGAGAAATAAGGACTGAGTATGCCAAACTGGTATTATATCACAGGGACAATCAGAATATGATGAACAGGTTGCTGAGGCTGCAAAATGTGGTATCTTATCCCTCTGAGTATTCAACATGAATGATAATTCAAAAAAGACTTTCAAAGACTACAAGGTCCTGGGCAAAAAAAAATGGGAATATAAATATTGTTTTGGTAATCTTTCTACCTATCAGGATAAAATCCTTTCACGTGTTGTAAGAGGAACAGGATTCTAGAAGTCCACAATTAGCTACTGTATATAGATTGTGCTGCTATCTTTGAGTTACTTGATCATGGATCTTTTACACAAAGAACTCATGAAAAAGGTGAGCCTGGGAAGTATATGCTCAGCAGGTATCTCACCATTCTCAACAAGAAAGCATTGAATTGAAGGAAAAGGGGAAGGACAGTGAAAACCCAGAATTGAATGTATCAGTAAGGACTGAGACCAACTGTCAGGTGCAAAAGATCAGGTCCACACTTGAAGGGCCAATTAAACTGATTTATTGCTACTCGTGCACAGGAATATTCTCAACTGATATTTAACACATGCTTGGATTTAGATACGGGTAAACAGAATTCAAGGAAGGTTGGACTTAGTTCACTTGTGGTTACTTAGGGATTTTAGGCTGATCCCTCTTTTAACTGCATTCCCAGGTTCTGCCACTCCTTACACAAGCAATGCAGGAGACAACAGGAAATCAAAGGAGTAGAAGGTTATGTAGAGATTGAAAGAAATTATAAAAGTGGAGTCAATAGAAGTCATTATTTTAAACATGATATTATTGTGAGTTTATTAGATTACCTTAGACAGGCATAATAAATGGAAGAAATCCTTCTGTGCCACATTAAAAACTGGACAATGGGAGATTTTAATTAATATGATATCTACTGGAAATCTAACAATTATAGTCCTCTCTTGCTAATAACCTGTTTCGCAGAAAGTGGAAGGAACAAAGGGGAGAGGGTTCTATTTTGGACTCAATCATTTTAAATTTTATGTATGTGCGTATTTATAAAATACATTTATTGTATTGATTATACCCTTGAAGAGTATCCGGAGACTTATATTGGTGCAAAATGCGGCTGCGCGAGCTGTGGTGGGTGTCTCAAGATACACCCACGTAACACCTATACTCCGCCAGCTTCACTGGTTGCCCATTAGTCTCCGGACGCAATTCAAGGTGTTATCATCTTTAAAGCCCTACATGGCTTAGGATCAGGTTACCTCCGGGACCACATCCTACCTCATACCTCCCTAAGACCGGTTAGGTACCACAAAGTTGGTCTCCTCCAGGTCCCTTCAACCAAACAATGTCGGTTGGAGGGACCTAGGGGGAGAGCCTTCTCTGTGGGGGCTCCTGTTCTCTGGAACCAACTACCCCCAGAGATCTGAGTTATCCCCACCTTGCTGGCCTTCTGAAAAGCTATTAAGACATGGCTCTTCCTGCAGGCGGGGTGATTTAGAGACCATTGAATACCGTAGGTCTCCCCCAATGTATGTATGGGTTGTATGTTTTTAAATGTTTTAAATCGTTTTTAAATTTATTAATATTGTTTTATAGTTGTTCTTTACATGTTGTACGCCGCCCTGAGTCCCTAGGGAATAGGGCGGCATATAAGAACACTAACTAACTAACTAACTAACTAACTAACTAACTAACTAACTAACTAACTAACTAACTAACTAACTAACTAACTAACTAACTAACCAACTAACTAACCAACTAACTAACCAACTAAACAAACAAACAAACAAACAAAATATAAGAGAGTCAGCCAGCTGGATGACCTGGGGCCAGTCATTCTCTCTTAGTCCAACTCACCTCACAGCATTGTTGTGGGGAAAAGAAGAACAATATGTATTAGGTATGTTTGCTGCTTTGAATTGTTTATAAAAATAAGAAAAGTAAGACTCAATTCAACTCAAAACAAATCAATTAATCAATCAATTAATGTTCTTTACTTAAAGGCTTAAAACAGAGCAATCTGTTCCAAACACTTTAGTAGCCCTTGCACAGATGATCTATAGGCTGGACCACAAAATCTACAGCTCTATGTAGATTCTTTTATATGCAAAATGCATTATACTACTAAGTCAACAACAACAAAAAGGATATTCTTACTTGATTTTCTTGAGCTTCTAGAAGTCCCCTTAGACAGTGACATTCAGGTTGTTGCTCCTGTGCCATTTTTCTTTCTCTTTGCACTGTCCTGATCTCTTGATCTCTCGTTGATTTGACAGCGGACTGCAATTGTTTCCACCCCATTTTTGTTTGTGCTTCTTTCTCTCTTTGTACCTCCAAAGTATGAACAACATCTTGTTTTTTATTTTGCATCATTGACCCTGTAACTTGAACAGTGTTTTGGAGAGCTTGTTCTTGCTGAAAGTCTTTACAATGCAGATGCATTTCTTCCATCTGTTTCTTTGAATCAAATATCTGCTGCTGTGATTTCTCAATTATAGCCAAAAGTTTCATAGAATTGGACCTTTCTAAATGCAACTGTGCTTGCAATTCCTGCAATGAATCTTTATGTTTACAAGACCCACATTCATTTAATCTCATAGTCAGATGTTCTGTTAAAATACGTTCATGGTTCAAGGCAGTTAACATGTCTGCATTTTGTTTTTTCTCAATATCTAAATTTTTCTGCAGTTCCAACAGTTTATTCTGTTCCTTGGATAATAAAGCCTCACAGCGAGACTGTTCAATTTGGAGTTCTTTACGGAGATTACTGTTTGCTGACTGTTCATGCTCTAAAGCCACAGTTAATTGATTGTTCTGAATACACTGTAACTCCAAGGCAGCTTGCAACTCCTGTACAACACAAAGATATATTTACATTAATTACACTAAAATTCAAACTTGAATATGTATGAAGTCTAATACTGTAGTCAATGCAATTTCATGGAAATTAAGATTTGAGTCCAGACAACTTTAAGAAAAACAGACAGAAGTATAGTTTTTAAGAAATGCAAAGAAACAATTTCATCAGAGAAAGGTCTATCCTTTGTACCTGTGTTTTCAGCTATGGGCTACACCGTCCCGAAGATAAATTGATTTATAAAACATCAGCATACAATCAGGGAATGGGTCTGTCCTAACAAGCACTTACCCAAGAAAATATGTTTAAAAATTAAGTAAATTGATGAGACATGGATCTATATAAATAAAAATGTAAATGTTCGTTTGTTCAAAATCTTAAATATCCCAAAGTTCTTAACCGATTGCTTTGAAATTTTGACACAACGTTGCATTCAAATATGTGCGTGTTTTTATATACCTATATTATATAGATGTCACACCTGTGACAGGTAAAAACATGCTTTTTTTGAAAAACAGCACCATCTGTTGGACGTAAAAGCAACACATGCTATACTAAATATTTTGCAGGACGAATTTCATTGCCTCATAACTTCTGCAATTTAGTGACGTTAAAAGAAGAATTGGTTGAAAAAGTATTTCCAAATATTCAAACCAATTATAAGAATCACGATTGGCTGAGTGAACGAGCTATTCTTGCGGCCAAGAACAAAGACGTCTACGAACTTAACAATATTATTCACTCTAACATTCAAAGCGAGGCAGTCACATACAAGTCCGTCGACACTGCTGTGGAAGCAGATGAAGCGGTTCATTATCCAACAGAATTTTTGAATTCACTCCATCTGCCAGGGATGCCACCGCACGTACTGCAATTGAAAATCGGCGTGCCAATTATCATGCTGCGAAATATCAACCAGCCAAAGCTTTGCAACGGCACGTGGCTTTCAGTACAAAAATTAATGGGCAATGCCGATTCGAATCAGGAAATCCTTTTCCAAAATATACTGTACATAAAGCCCAATTATTACCTATAAACTAGATTTGCGGTAGGGAGGAAAAGAGAGAGAGGGAGTGGGAGGAGAGAGGGAGGGAGAGGGGGGAGGGAGAGAGGGAGGAAGGGAAAGAGAGAGAGAGAGGAAGGGAGGGAGAGAGAGAGAGGAAGGGAGGGAGAGAGAGAGAGGGGGAGAGAGAGAGGTGTATGTGTATGATTGCAAATCATGGCGAGAGGGAGGGAGAGAGGAAGGCAGGGAAAGAGAGAGGGAGGGAGAGGGGGGAGGGAGAGAGGGAGGGAGGGAAAGAGAGAGGGAGGGAGGGAAAGAGAGAGGGAGGAAAAGAGAGCGGGAGGGAGAGGGGGGAGGGAGGAAAAGAGAGAGGGAGGGGGGAGAGAGGTGTGTGTGTGTATGATTGCAAATCATGGCGGATATGCCATTTCAATTTAAGAGATTGCAATTCCCAATTTGATTGGCGTTTGCAATCACCATCAACAAAGCTCAGGGCCAATCTTTAGAATTCTGCGGTTTAGATCTAGACACGGATTGCTTCTCACATGGACAATTACCGTATTTTTCGGAGTATAAGATGCACCTTTTTACCCCCCAAAAGAGGGTGAAAACTTGGGTGCTTCTTATACACTGAATGCAGCCCCACCCACCCAGCCACCCCCACCCTTTGGCCTCTGTCTTCCAGCAATTTACTTGCTTGCAGGAAAGAGGGAAGAACTCTGTAAAGAGCTTGCAGGAAAGAGGGAAGAGCAAGTCAGTAGCAGTTTCCCGATCTACAGCTGATTAGGTTTGCCACGTGGGAAAATGAAAGTGAACTAACTACAAAGAGGCAAATAGCTGGGAGAGACACAGCAGATTTTTATTTTTTGCTGAACTGGATGGAAGGGGGTAAGTGAATAACTATAAATGTTTGTAGAATGTTCAAATTATTAGACTTATTTTTTAAAGGCTGCTTTATTATTGTTCTAGAGCCAGGGGTCTCCAACCTTGGCAACTTTAAGACTTGTGGACTTCAACTCCCAGAATTCAACAGCCAGCTTTGTTAGCATTGCTGGCTGTGGAATTCTGGGAGTTGAAGTCCACAAGTCTTAAAGTTGCCAAGGTTGGAGATCCCTGTAAATCTAGACAATTTAACAAAATAAAGAAGCTTTTTAAAATAAATGCTTGCTCTGAAGAGGCCCAGTGCTATTGTATCTTCTTTTAAATAATAGAGAATAATGTATACTTCCAGAAATTTTAATTAATTTTAACAGCTCTGTACAAGTATAGTCTGAAATGTACCAGTGTCCTGCTTAGTATTAGAGTTTAGTTACCTTGGAGTAGATCTATTTAAATAATTGGGAAGAGTTAGTGTGACTACATTTAAGAATGTAGTCACACTAACTTTCTGGCATAATGTACATTTCTCCAATTCTTTGCTATTTCTATGGGTCAGGCACACATGCACAGAAATACACAGCAAATAGTGTATATCATCTGTGCTGTTTGCTGTTTGCCAAATTGCTTGGAGGTAGAGGCCTTTTTCCCTTGTTTTCCTCCCCCAAAACTAAGGTGCGTCTTATACTCCGAAAAATACGGTATATATTGCGTGTTCTAGAGTCGGCAAACCAGACAATCTCTATATCTGCACAGACAATGGAACAACAAAAATATTGTATACCCACAAGCATTGTGACATTAAACATATTAGAAACGTGCACTTTCTTTTCTTTCTTCTCCATTTAACCAGACTGGGCCACAGCAACGCGTGGCCGGGTACAGTTAGTAGTAAATATATTTTTATCATTTCAATTGGTGTTGCAAGGGTGAACCTATTTGAAGTGCTTTAGTTGATTGAAGCTTGCCAAACCAGCAATTTATAGCTATACAAATCTAAAGTGTGCTTCTGCTGGTTAGCTGAAGGTAATTTGATGATTTAAATTTTAAAATATTTTGGAGGTAGATTTACTGCTATTAGGCTTTTCTTTATAACTATTGGGAATTTGGACTGAATCTGTCAGGACATAAACATCATGCCATATCCAGTAGATCTAACATTCAATTCAGGGGTAACAAATTTGATAAAGCCCTCAGAGAAGATTTTAACTGGTGAGCAGTGGGTTACCTAAGCTACGCATCGCAAGCTGACAGCCTGACATCAGTAACAGGAGGAGGAAGTATGATCATGAGTCTGCTGCCCGAAAACACTTTCCTCCCCATTACAAAAATGCCCCGTGGTGTAATGGGGAGGAAAGTGTTTTCGGGCAGCAGACCCATGATCCCCTTCCCAATTCCAAAAACGGGGTGTGCGGAGGCAAAAAAAGTGCATCGTGTTTCAGGCGGTGGCCAGTTCCAGCCAGCGCTGCCACCGGAAAATGCTTTCCTCCTCGATTCCCTTGATTCCACGATGCACATTGCAGAGCCGCGTGGTCTCCTCCTCCTTTTCCGCAGACTTCTCTTTCCTCCTGGCCAGATCCGCCGCCTGAAACACGCTGTTCCAGGCGACGGGGATTGGCAAAAACAAGCATCACGTTTTCAGTCTCGACAGCACTGGGAACCGGCCAAAAACCACTGTCCCCGCATTTTCATGAGGGCGCACGGCTGTCAAATTGCATTGGGGAATTGGGCCAATAGCTAGGCAGCGGTGGCTGAAAAGGAGGGATGTTTTGCTTTTGGGGCTCCCGCTCGGCTTGGCTCCCGGGCGCAGAGAGGACATAGGCAGTGGTGGCGGTTCCTCACATTGCTTTATCGCCGAAGCCGCCGGGCAGATCCAGCCCCCCCCAGACCATCCCGAAGAGGTTCGTTCCTCAGGCTGTGCCCCGACCCTCCTCCCAGTAATCTCAGTAATCTACGCGCTCTGCGAATTGCATCAGGGAATTGGGGAAGAAAACACCCAAAAATCTGTCTAAATGTGGAAGTGAGGATCCCCGCCTGGAACCACCAGAAAATGAGACGTGTGGAGCGGGTGGGTGGGGCTACATTCGGTGTATAAGACGCACCCAGTTTTTGACCCTCTTTGGGGAAGTAAAAAGGTGCGTCTTATACTCTGAAAAATACGGTATGCTATAGAAACAAGTGGTTAACTGACTGGCCTAAATGAGTGCTTATAGAGTTAGAGAATCTAAAACACTTACATGTCCCAATTTCTTTGATTTGGATAGAGGACTAACATTTAATCTAACTATAGTATTCCTTTGTTTTTCAAACAAGCCATTTAAAATTATTACATGAATTAATTTATGTTTATTTATATTTGTTCTGAACACAATGAATGCTTAATTTTCTTGGAGCAGGATTTAAAGACAAGAATATAAAAAACAGTGTAGCAATAGGAGTTATCATTTTCATGAGATATTTTACCTCTATAGCTTTTGATTTTTCATCCTCTTTTATTTTATGATGTTTCTGCTGTTCATCCAACTTAATCTGTAATTCTTTGTTTTTAAGATGTTCCCTCTGTAAATTCTCAAGTGCTGCTGTAATACTTCTCTCTTTATTTTCCAATGCAGAACTATGACATAACATTTTAAAATATTATTTATAAAAATAATTACTTCTATTTTCAGCAAATTAGATCTTTAATGACTGAACAAAAATAAAATCAATATATTTTTCACATTATAGATTTTAGTCACAGTGGTAAAAAATAAGTCAAATTTCTTTTTGTGAATCTTTTCATCCTGGTATCAAATACACAATATAAAAATGATTTCTCTATCTGTGTACACACAGCTGAAAACATAAACTAGGAACGGTATGTATCATTACAAAATTAGGGCTATGTGAAAAGGACAACTAAAATAAGAAAATCATAACAATAATAAAGTTAATTGCCACAATAAAATTAACAAAAATACTTCTTTATGTAGGAAGCAGACATTTTATTAACAAAGTTGTAAACAGCCAAAGAGAATTTGAGCATCTATAAATTAGAATTCGCTTAAAATAATCCCAGAATTGAACCTTTATACTATACAGTAGGGATTGATGCTATATACTCTAAAATGATCAGTGAATTGATGTGGACCATCCCCTTCTATTCAAATTCCCATGAATTGAACTAATGATTTCATGAGTGAGATAATCCTACTGAAGGGGCCATGAAAATCCTACATTTTCCTTTTTTCTTATGCAAATTCTAAGGATAAATATACATTACCCCTATGCCAGAAATATAGTAGGTTACTGGGAGGGCTTTCCACATGCAATTTACTTTGGAGTAACTTATACATATGATAAATAAGAACATGCTGCACACACACACAAACGAATATTTGTATGAATGAACATTCAAACACACTAGGGTACATCTTCCCCTGATGCATTTATATTTTGCTGATATGTAGGCTGACATTCTCCCCATCTTTCTTCTTCTTCCATTCCAGTATATAGCTCACTTTTTTTCCCTCTTCTCTACCCTCTTCTATGCACAAGGGAGATTTCCTAGTTCTCCTCCTTCCCAGAGAAGGTGGTTACTGAGGTCTTTCCAAAAGTCCATATTGGTGTGCCCTTCACCTGAAAAGGGAGGAAACGAACTTCTGGATCCCAGCACCACCCAAAAGCTCCTTCTCCCACTTGGCACTTTGTTTTCCAGTTGAGTCTGTTGGGAATGGTGGCCGATTCCAGACTGTTCCTGTATGGAATTGGGATATTTTGCATGGTTGTGCAAAGCACTTGAAAGGGCAGGAGTAAAGATAGGAGTGAATCTCCTTTCTCTTTGTTCCTTTCTGCTGTTTTTCTCTTATCCTTTCTTGGCTTGCCTGTTAACAGACCCTAATGTGTCATACTGATCCCACATAAACAAATGAATATGGGTACTGATAAGGTGCCAAGTCAGAGGATGTACCACAACTCATCCCTCCCCATATCAACCATTGTTTACTCTGGTTTGGTCACCCATGGGTAAGATTCAAATAGCTGAGCAGTGGTACTATTAATGCCTCTACTGCATTTCTAATACAATAGAACTAATAAAACTAAGGCGAAATTTCCTGACAGTAAGAACAATTAACCAGTGTAATGGCTTGCCTTCAGAAGTTGTGGGTGCTCCATCACTGGAGGCTTTTAAGAAGAAACTGGACAGTCATTTGTCTGAAATGATACAGGGTCTCCTGCTTGAGCAGAGAATTGGACTAGAAGACCTTCAAGGTCCCTTCCCACTCTATTATTCTGTTTTGTTGTTCTGTTCTGTTATTCTTACAAGGCAGCTTCCCATACCACAGAGCACATGTCTGAAGATACATAGGTTCCAGAGACAGTGGTTCTCAGTCAACTAAGGTTGCAGTTGCAATATAAATCCAGGCTGACATTGGCTCACCACCATCTCTCCTTGCAAAATAGCTGCCACACTGTACTACAGAAAGGGAAGAGGACATGAACCCTCATTTACCCCACTTCCTTAGGGCTTGTAAATGCCCCTCTCGGCCTCCGTTTTTGCCAGCAAAGTGCTTCAGGAGGCCTTTGCTGGTGAAAACAGAGGCCCAGTGACACACATGCGTCCCTCCCAGCCTCCATTTATACTGGCAAAGGGCTCAAGGAGGGCTTTGCTGGCAAAAACGGAGGCTCAGCGGGATGCACCCCCCCTCCTGGCCTCCGCTCTCGCCGGCAAAGGCTTTTTGCAAAATCAACTAGAGCCTATAAGGACGCAAACATTCTTCCCTGTAGGCATCGCAAGCCTTTGCTCAAAGCAAAATCATGGCAGAGAGGCTACACAGGAGACAGCTCCATTGGTCATAAAGATCTACATAAGGTAAGTGATCCGGTCAGGCAGGATGGGGGGGGGGAGGAAGCAAGAGATATCCTGGGGCAGGGGAGGCCTTGGGTAGTTAGAAGTACTAGCCCTCCCATGGCCTTCCCCACCCTGAGATACCTTGTGCACTTAACGACCCATGTGGGCAAAAGCATGGAGTGATCACATTTGTTACGTGATTCACTCTTACGAATCCTAGGGTTACAAATGTAATTGGCAGGCTCCATTACATTCATAACTCGAGGACTACCTGTATATGGGAATAAAAATAAAAGATAAGACTTAAGACAATCCTAGTGACCCTGGTTGCAGAGTTCTTTGGCAGAAGTCCCTTGTGTAGACAAGCTGGCTACAACTCCCTCCGCCTAAAATTTGCCTATGATCCCACTCTCCAGAGGATTGCAAACTTCTTGTTTAAAAACCCTTGGGGAAGAAAAGAGACAGATTTCATAATATAGCAATGAATTAACAAAAATGTAAGGCAGAATCCATCTGGAAATCTTTACCTGTATTTAATTATTTCATTTTGGGTTTTTTGTAAAGATTTTTCTAATCTCTCATTTGTTTGTTTGCTGTCACAAAGATCTGATTTCAAATTCAATATTGCAGTGTGTTCCTGTTTCAGCAATTCGTGCATTTCAGAAGCTTTCTCTTGTTCATGTTTTAGGGAAGCCTGCAAGTCATTTGCAATGGATTGTTGTTGCTGAAGTTTGTATTCTAGAAGTTCAACTGAGAATAAATTTAAACATTGCAAAATGTAAATACATAAATCTATTTCTAAGCTTTCTATATTTTCCCCAAATATATTTCCCAATACATTCCCTTTACCATTTTTAAAAACAAAGTTTCAATTTAGATGGGCCAATGAGGATAAGGTAGTCCTCAACTTAGCACACTTCATTTAGTGACTGTTTAAAGTTAAAATAGCACTGAAAAAAGTGACTTATGACAATTTTTCACACTTACGACCATTGCAGCATTCCCATAGTCACGTGATCAGAATTCAGATACTTGCACCTAGCTCATGTTGATGGTTGCAATGTCCTGAATCATGTGATCATATTTTGTAACCTACTGATAAGCAAAGTTAATGGAGAAGCCAGATTCACTTAATAACTGTGTTACTAACTTAACAACTGCAATGTATGACAAGAATGGTCATAAAATGGGATAAAACTCACTTAACAACGGTCTTGCTTAGCAACAGAAATTTTAGGCCCAATTGTGCTTGTAAATCAATTTTTATGTTTAATATTTATTTATTAAAATGAACAATGAGAAGAAAAGAAAAATACATTACCCTGTCTTTGAAGCTGTTGTTCTTGCTTTTTCCCATGATTCTCTGAATTTATAAGTGTTTCTTGGAGTTCCTGTAACTTCTCTTGGCTTTGAAGTTGTGTAAATCTCAACTGAACTTCAAGATCCTGCATATCAGAAAGCAAGCTGTTCCTTTCATCTGAGGATGAAAGATGTTCCATGACTCTCTTTGGTTGCTGCTCCTCCTGAAAAGAAAGTTCATTTCATACACTGAAAGAATATATGATAGATTTTTAAAAGATGTAAATTCACATGCCTATTTTTTACACCACAGAATTTAAAACTCATTCAAACTATGAATTACATATCATTTACATTTTTAGGGTATTTGAATTTACATAGATTTGTAAGATTTTTCCTGATTCCTTAGGGAAAAATAAAACATTTAATGTGAATTGTTTATATTGGCACTGGTTTGGATTTGCATATGTACATGCATGCATATTTCAGTGAACCACATATATGTATAAATAGTAATTTGAGACAAGTAATATATAATTGTTTTGTTCCTATTATGGTATGTGATTTCCAGACTAATTTTTTAAAAGAAACAAAACACTGGGGGGAAATAGCAATACACAGCCGTTTGCTTCAAGTGTAATATTAGTGAACAGAATGTGGCAGTTGAAAATTATCATTTCACTTTACTGTTGCAGGCAAAAGTTTAGACATTTAGTATAATTGTATGTTTCAATTCATCCTTAAAAAATGGAACTTGGTACAACCTATACATGATACAAAGTTAATACTGAAATTTCTCTGCAAATTTTAATGTACATTTTACTAGTTATGTTCATTTGCTTATAGATTCAGAATAGGAAAATAGTGAACATGACAGATACAAGTATTTGGATCTGATTTCAATCAGTACTTTTCAACACATCCTTATTCCAAATGTTTCCTATAGCCAGCTTTCTATATGTGCTTTTAGATTGTTTCCCCACTCTTGTTTGCAAAACTCTTTTATTTCCGAAATATTCTTAAAGTCTCCTTTGAACTGCATGTTTGAGACTTCCTTACAGATCATCAATAATATTCAAATCTGGTGACAGTAAACATACCAATTTTTACCTTTCTTTCTTGTAAGTACTTCATAGCTGCTGACTTTGAGGTGTGCTTCAGATTGATCCTTTTTCAGCTTTAATTCCTTCATTGTTTGTGGGCCATAACCCTAATCCTTGGTATTTAACTGAATTAATTCTTCCTTCCATTGCCTGTGCCACTGACTGTCATACTACTTCTACAGCAACTCCATGCTCAATGGTTGGCAAAGTGTACTGGAGGAACAGTTCAGTTTTTATCAATCCAAAGCAGAGGTGGGATCCTGCCTCTGATTGCCGGTGCGGTTAATCGCTGAGTTCGGAGCAGAGCCGAAGACGCTGCTCGAGCCTGCTCCCGTTCGCGGAGCGGGAGCTTTCCCTGGGCGCTTTCCCCGCCCGCATGGATGCTGCCAATTGCGTTCTTTTGCCCTCTGCGCATGCCCAAAGCGTTCCGCATGCGCAGAGGGCAAAAGAACACAATTGGCGGCATCCATGCGGGCAGGGAAAGCGCCCGGGGAAAGCTCCCGCTCCGCGAACGGGAGCAGGCTCGAGCAGCGTCTTCGGCTCTGCTCCGAACTCAGCGATTAACCGCACCGGCAATCAGAGGCAGGAACCCACCTCTGATCCAAAGCAACTTATTTAGAAAATGTCCAGGTTTATCAAGGTTTTTGTATGGTTTAAATGATGATTTAGGAAAAGGTTGGAGAAAGAATTTATTTCTGACAACTTGCTCATGCAGATCATAATTGCTTAATCCCAAGTGGGATTAACTACTCCAGTGAAAGCTAAATTTCCAAGAGGTCATTAGTGGTTTGTTACGTATATCCTGTCAATCTGACTAGTTTTCAGGCAGTTACAGCATTTTTTCTTTAGTTCTAGAATTTGCTTTTCTATGCATAACTATATTGATACATGATGACATCCTAGACCTAGGCTCTTGGGAAGAACTTGATGCATATGAAAGCAAACACTAGCTAAAGAACTGGCAACTGTAATTTTCATATTGTTTTGTATGTAATAATTACATATTAATTATATACATTAATAATTACAGTGACACTAAACAAAAATGTTATAATATCCAGGTACCTTGTTTTCTTTATTAGATTGTTTGAGATAATTTTTCAGTGATTGTATTATATCAACCAAGATTAGTCTCTCTCTTTGCCAACCCTCCACTGATGGACCTTGTTGAATCTTATCACCATCATCAAGAGGTAGAGATTTTTCTGATAGAACAAGTATTTTGTAACTCTCATCATATACCATCTTCAGAACAGTCTGAAAAGGAATTAAATATGTTACTTAATGAGAACAAAAGGTCAACACTTAATAAGGCATTTACCATTTGAAAGTTTGACTTTCTGCTATGTTGCAATTTATAAATTAAGATTCCTACATGCTGTGCCCTTGAAGGAGAACTTTAATTATTATTATTATTCATCTCCATGTCCAGGCTTTTGTGATGGAGGAAGGACAAATTTAATTTCCAGCAACAGTTGCTTTTTATATGTTAAGAAAAATACTAAAAAGAAGACAGAGTAAATGGAAAAGTTTTCTTAAAATCCTGTCTTCTGATGAAATCAATAAATACCTTATTTAAAATATTGCTATTTCATATAGATAGTAGATCACCCATTTATTTATGAGATATTACCTTCAACTGTTGTGACATCATTTCTGTTTCTTTAACTGTTGGTGCAGTGACATCTGGAGTCATTCCAAAACATTGCAGAGGAGCCATGACATTGCTGTTTTGGCATACCTTATTTTTTGGCTCTGCCTGATTAAGCTGAAGTATCAAATCTAAACTAGTATCTGAAAAAGAGTATTAAATAAGTTATTAAAACAGAGCAAATTGTGCAAATGAATCAGTAGTTGTCTAACCATCTGAATTTCATTTAAATTGTGTAACTAGCCATGTTTATCTCCTTTATAAAGTGTTAACTCACCCTCCTTTATAAAGGGGCGAGTTAATTGCACTAGGAATAGCTTGGACTTGGACTTTCAGAAAAATGTTAGGCTATTTGCTGGCTCTTTGTTCACTTTCACTTATAACAGTAGATTTATGAGGAAATCCTTTAATGTTAAAGATAATAATATTGTGTTAAATTAGGTCCTTAAACTTAGGAATCTGATAATGAGGAATTATAATTATGCCAGGCCTAGAGTGTTACTAAGAGAATTATTTTGAAAAACTGGAAAAATAGCATTAATTTTCTAAATTAAGAACTGGATTCAAGAGAGAAGTAATTTATCTGTTTTTGAAAAAGCAATTTTATCTACTAATTAAAAAATAACGCAATATGTTTCCATTTGGCAAAGATTTCATATTTTACAGTATATTATCAGTTATTCTTTTATTTAGAAACATTTAAATAATATTTAACATTTCATGGAAATCTATATCTATAATACTGTATACAGATATCTATAAATAGATTCCTTCCCTTCCCTTCTTCCTTCCTTGTTTATTATTATTTTTATTATTTTTTCTATTTTGTATTTTTGATGCAACTTGTTAAAATAATAGTAATTAAAATAATAAAGTATATAGTACAACAAAAGGCAAAATGTTTATTGTCCTCTGTGAGGGCCAAAGTGCATCAAATGGTAGCATGATTTTCTAATGCTTGTGGTTTGCTGTTAGCTTTTTTGTATTTAATTTCTATTCAAATGACTTTCTAATCTGATGCTCTCTAGTTCACTTTATTTCATATGTCATATAGCCAAGTCCTTGCCCATGCTAACTAGAGATTATGGGTACTGAAATGCACCTTTCCCAGGTAGAAGTTCATTCGGGGCACGGGGGGACCCTTCTAACTTAACTACTTTATTTACAGCTTCTGTTCTTATAAATTATTCCATATCCTTGTTTAGCCCAAAACTTTGTCATGGAATGCCCCTGAGTTAATTCTAGAAAATATGTATCCATGAACTCACTGCTTCCATATTCAGTGCTTGCACTTTGAAATCTGGACATTGTCACTTTCAGACCATCTTGTAACTCAGGTGGTATCAGAGAGAAGACTTCAGCGTTGTTTACCTATTATATATCATACATAGGTATGTTAAAGATTGATCTACAACCACTCTTGCTTTTATTTATTTAACTAATAACCCATGTTTATGCTGTTTCCATCCTTTTGTTCTAAAAATAGACCTAAATAGACCTAAATAAACAAAAAATTACAAATTAACATCAAAACCAAAGCAACACAATTATAAGTATAACTAATAGTGTCCAGCAGTTACAAGTTGTTTCAGCTTTTAAATGTTCATTTAAAAGCTCCCCAAATATTTGATTTTGGATATCTGGGTAAAAACTAGGAACGATGAAATTCATCTGGACTCCTTTAACAGAGAACTTCTACCTCTAAAAATAAATCCCCAGAAGGTCTTTTTTCACATTCTCCCCAAATTATCTTCCTACCTTTCAAATAGCCTATTCCCAAATTATACAGATCTAAATCAGTCATAATCTACATTGTGAATATTGAACTAGACCAGTGAAGCTGCTATAATAGTCACAAGTTGCACATACCATATAGTTGAAATATGAAACATAAATTTCTGAACATTTTTTCAAAGTACACTATACACTATACACTTATAGGCTGCTATGTGTTAATGTGACCAAACTGGTATTTAACATTGTACAGCATTAGCTGTGCAAATACATTGCTAGTCTTTGCACTCAAGAATTAAATGAGTCCCCACTGCTGAATATTCTGAAGCAATATTCTACATATTTTACATACGTCATATTATACTGTATCCGAAGGAACCCTTAAGTAGGTGATCCTCATATCAGTGACTAAAATGATATATTTGCACCCCAACTCGTAGAGAACTCATCTGAGGAAAACTTTGGTTTCTACAGAAACTCTTGTTCTCATAAGAAGTTCTGCGGAAGGGAGGTCTTTTTTAGATACACCGATTCTTCTATCCCATCCCGAGCATTGCAAAAATCCCCAACGTTTCCCAGAGCATTGGAAGCAGCAGACCCAATACTGCAAGAATCCAGTTTTATTTAAGAAATAATAATCCTATTAGGAAAAAATCTATTTAGACGGGGAAAACATTCAACTGAATAATAAGACCTGGAACATAAGAAAAGTGAATGGTCTCCTCAGTACCCCTGCTCTAGCTTCACTGTGCAAGGAACTGCTGCTCCCACCATAATTCCTATCAGTAATACATTAACAGGATTCACAAAACACACATGCTTTTTGCAAAATTTTAATAACATTTCTCCTCAGTATAAGGGAGCATGCCATATAAATTAAAGGGCCTTCCACAAAATGTTGTAAGACAAAACACATGGCCATCTGAGTGCAGATCATCATGTGGTATGACGGGAAGGGAGTGCCTGGTCCTTTTTTAATTCCACTTTCTCATTAGAATTGAGCAGCTTGAAAGGAAATTACACATGAGCAAGGGGATAGGAAAACTACTTTCTATTTTCTCAAGATTTTTTTGTTTATTTTTGAGTTATTAGATGTACTTTTTATTTTTACAATTGCCCATGTGCTGGCTACCCAAATTTGCAGAGAAATTCCATCTTTTCCTTTTAGAGACTCCCAATAAGAGAAGATTAAGAATAATTTTCTTCTTACTTAGAGGATGACCCTCGGGCAGACACTACATCTCTTCAGGCATACAGAAATCTGAATGGAAAAACTCAGTTTTCTTTTCAGGGAAATCAGATTCTTTGGCATTGGTCAGAATATTACGATATACCACAGTTCTTGATAGCTTACATAAAGCTTCACATAGTTTTAATTCTCTTGTTAAAGCAACAATCTTCTATATTAGGAAAAACTTAAGCATCCAGAACTGTCAAGACCCCAAATAAATTACAGTGACTGATCTAGATTTTATCTGCTTCATTCAACCATGCCTGCTAGTCATCTTGACTAAGCATCTTTCATTGGATTCCATCTACCATATATTAACTTCACCTTGCCTTGAGGAGAATTCACCTAATGTATGGCTCATCAGATGCCCTTGCCTATTCTTCTGAATCCCAGGACATAAGTAGATTTAAGGATCCCTCTCTCAAATTGTTCCTATCATTAAATTTTCATTTTGATCACCTTTTTCATCCAACAACCAATGCACTAATTATGTGGCTTCCATGAGAAATCCTTTGAAAATTTCCCAGGCAAAAGCAAGGTACTGGAGTAGATAAACCTTTGGCTTAATCTATACAAATTTGCTTTTATAGCTTGCATGGTTCAACATAATCAAATATTATTCAGAAAGATTTTGGATCTTATGTGATTATAGTACCTCTCTTAATCATAAAAGTAACCTCTTTTTTTAGGTTTTCATGTCAACCTGAAATAAGTGTAGTTGCTTTAAGAATCACACTGAATTAATTTTTTAAAAGCAGACTGGCATTCTTTTATGCTTTGAGGCATTCTGCTTTAATATGTGGAGATGCTGCATTTATGAAAAAAGTAAAGCACTTCTTCCCAATCACTTTCAAAGCATGCAGAAGATAATCAGTAACACTTTCTTTGGAACCATTAGTGAATGGATAGAATAATCCTACATTCAACTGTTATAATAGCTCTCTTGTTAGATTAGATTGCTGCAATTGTGTTTATTACTTCGTAAAGTAATTATATTTACTTTCAAGGAGTCACTTACATATGATTGATTACTAAAAAGTCACGGCAGTATTATCTGAGAATTACCTTTGCTTTCCTGACAAGAGTTCATGGTGAAATGATACAAAAAGGACTATGACAAAGTAATTACCATTCATAACTCATTTAGTCTCCATGGGAACTGTTGAAGCTACATGACTCAGCAACAAAACAATGTGAATATGGAAATAATTAGTCACTTACTGATACATTTTCTTGTAGACCACTGCACTTGTTAACAGAAGAGGTGGGTTCTGAGAACACAGAAGTCAAGAAGTGGGGATTGGCTGCTGCATCCTCATTGCTATTAGAATAAGAATCTGGACATTCTAAAACTCTAGGGGTGTCTTCCTGGATGATTGAGTTCTCCGAGCATAGGCTTTCAAAGGCTATACTATGCATAACATCAACTTCTGAGAAGGGTGTTAGGGAAAGACTCGCTTGAAACTCTAAATTTTGGTTCTCTTTTCTCATATTCTCAGGAGAATCCCACAAAGTTTTATTCATGATTATATTCTGAAAACAATTTGGTATTGTTTGAGAGACTTGTGAGTTTTGAGAATCCTGATTTGATTGCCACATATTTTTAAAAAGAAGTTTCAGATTTTGCTGTACTTCATTACAATCTGTTTGCTTCCTCTGAATGAAAGGGATGTCTTGCAGTTGTTTATTGTGAATATTTGAATTTCTGCTCAAGATCTGCAGATTAGTCGCACTATCTTCTTCCTGTAAAATAATACAAATCTTTAGAAAATTGCATACTTCCTAACATTAGCTGAGATAAAACAGAAAATAGGGAACTTTGTGCAAACATCTTGTTTCTGTAAAAGAAAATGAAGCACAACTACATTTCTCAGTATGAATTCAGAAAAGTTTATTTTTTCTAGTCATCTAGCATTCAGTGATACTTCAAAGTGAACTTGTTTGAAATTTCCTAAAGTTGTGGTATTTTTCCCAATAGGTATACTGACCCATTCTTTTGATAGTATGTTTAGAGAGTAATTCTGTAAAGGTGCATCATAGCAATATAAGTTTTGGTATGATGACTTGGCAAGCTAGTATTACTGGTGATAGGCATATTCTGCTTACTGAAAAATGATTTGATAATTTCCCTATACATCTGAGTTTCTTTTAACCATGTTTATCTTAACCTCTGAGTCTCCTATTAAAGAGTTAGCAATAATTGGGGATTAATACATACCAGTGGAAAAGAAAAATCAGCAGGTGCTGAAAGCATATTACTTAAATCTCTTTCTTCTCCCCCCTTCTCTTTTTCTTCAGAGGGAAAAAAGGCATCAACATCAAGGGTCTTAGGACATGCAACTTTTTCCTGGTAATTGTCTTGGTCATTTTCCATGGGGATCTTCAGCTGGGAGTGAAACAGATCTTTTTCAGACCTTAGTAATCCCAGTTCTTCCACCTTTTTCTCAATTTCAGCCTTCAGTTCTGCAACAGTAACTTGAAGCTCACTTATCTTTCTTTGATAAGTGGTCTCATTATTGTGCAGTGCTTGTGTCATAATTTTAAGTTCATTTTCAAGTTTCACAATATTGTCGGTCATATGCTGAACTTTAGCTGTTTGCTCTACATTCTGCTCTGACACTATTTGGAGTTGTAGTTCTGTCTCTAAGAGTTTCATTTCTCTCTCTCTTCGGTGAACTTCAAGATCCTGACTACATGAATTCATCTCTTTCATTTCATCTTCCCTTTGCATTACATACACCTTCAGAAGCATGTGTTGTTCTTGCAGTTCTTTGTATAACAACTGTAAAGATGTTAGCTCAGAACAGTGCTGCCTAGAAGATTCCTGAACATTTTCAAGATTTTGTTCTAGGATTTTAAATTCCATTTTAAACTGAGATTCTTTTTCATTAAGCAGCTGCTGCAAAGTTTCTTTATCCATCAAAGACATTTCTAGTTGTCTCTGAAGTTCATTCTGACTGCTACTAAGCCATACACAGTTGTCATCACCCTTTTCGTTTTTTAAAAGACTTTGTGACCCTTCCTTAAATTTATTATCAAGATTCTCTTCTGGTTCTTCCAAAGAAAAATAATTTGGATTGCCTTGCCCATTTTCAGTTTCATGATAGATAGGTATAAGAGCTCCTGACTCCTTCTGAAGCGTCTTAATTACTTTACGTAGCTCTTCGATTTCTTCTGCTTTATTTCTTAACAAATGCTCCTTCTCACTACGAAGTTCTTCTATAGTTGATTTCATGACTTCGGTTTCAAGCATTTGCTTTTCGAGAACCTGAAATATTACTATGCATTAGTTCTGATGTATCTTTTTATTTTTAAACACATATTATAAACATATTTTATTTTATGTGATCTATGTGGAGAGCTCTTTTTAATGACTTTAATATTGTGAAGTAGAAACTAATTAGGAACTCAAATAAAAATGTGATTGTGGGCTGAAAAGAAATGATGACAAGCAAACTATTACAGGTAGTCCTCAACTTACATCAGTTCATTTAGTGACTGTTCAAAGTTACAATAGCACTGAAAAGAAGTGAGCTTATGACCACTTTTCACACTTATGACCACTGCAGCATCCCCATGGTCATCTGATCAAAACTCAGATGCTTGTGAACTGGCTCATATTTATGACAGTTGCCGTGTCTAGGGTCATGTGATCACCTTTTGTGGCCTTCTGACAAGCAAAGTCAATGGGGAAGCCAGATTCACTTAACAACCATGTTACTAACTTAACAACTGCAGTGATTCACTTAACAAATGTGGCAAGAAGAGTAGTAAAATTGGACAAAACTTACCTAGTAAATTATGTCACTTAGCAACATAAATTTTGGACTCAATTGTGGTCATAAGCCGGGGTCTACCTGTATTTGTCATATTTGTCACATGAGCCATGGTGGCGCAGTGGTTAGAATGCAGCACTGCAAGCTATCTCCGCTGACTGCTGGCTGCAGTTCAATTGTCCCCAACTCACGGTTGACTCAGCCTTCCATCCCTCCTTAATAAAATGAGGAGCCAGATTACTGGAGGCAATATGCTGACTTTGTAAACCGCTTAGAGAGGGGCTATAAAGCACTGGGAAGCGGTATATAAGTCTAAGTGCTATTGCTATTTAGGTCAATAAATAAAATCTAGTATTTTAGAGTAACTTAATACTTTAGCAGTAGAAACTTCTAAAATCATATTCTCATATGTTTGAATTTGTAGCAATTTTGTTGTTATATCTGTTTGAACCTCTATAATTTAATATATATCAATAGATTCATTATCAGGCAAATTTTAAAAAGTGATATCTGTTACCTCATTTTCCTTGTTACTCTCTATTTTTTGTTCCAGTTTCTCAATTTGTTCATTCAGATGATCAGTTTCTTGATTTTTTTCTTCAAGCAAGGATTTGAGAAACTGCAGAATAACCAGCTCATTTTCACCTGGATTTTGACATTGTATGGCCAATTTTTCAATGTTTTCCTAACAGAAATAGTTCTATGTTAGACAGATCAATCTATCACAATCTGTTTCTTTACTATTGACAAAAATAAAACAGCATGCTGACACTCCAAATATGTTCCACATTGTGGAAAATATTACTAATACTTTTTTTAGTTTATATGTATTAAATCAGTAACTTCTCTCTTATGCTATATTTGGAACAAATTATATTTGGAACAAATTGAAACAAATAGCCTCTGCTATTAGGAATATTATGAGATAGCATAGCCTTGATTAAAACTTTTGGCTTGCAGATGGATAAAACTTAAGAAAATATGTTTGCACTGCTTTGTAATTCTGTTCAAAAGTATAAAGCTATTGCATTTTCCTATTTTCTAGGAAACAGATTGTGTTTGCAAGATTCTTTCTCTTAGCCTTAGTAGTATCTGAGCACAGACATCAAACTGCAAACAGGATTGAGACATAGCTTCTAAATGGGGGAAATTTAGACTCCCAAGCAGAAGATACATATGAGCCTTGCACTTTAAAAGCAAAATATACTTTGATGTGTACTATATAAAACATAAACATCAGCTAGCATACAAAGTATAAAGATAATCCTGTTAAAATTTACAGCCTTCAGTGCCTCAAAATTTTACTTCTGTTTTTAGGTTCCTTGCTCTATTTGTATGTCAATGAGGACTTAATGGTCCAGGCCAAAGGTATCTAAAGGTTGAATCATGGCAACTGGACCATCTTTGTTAATCTGAGACGTTTTGTTGCTAATCCAAGTAACTTCATGAGTCAGAGCAAAATTGCTCTATTTGTATTTTTATGTCTATTTCCGAAAAACCACTGAGTGATAAGTTTCTAACTCAAAGGGAGCCAGGCTGTAAAATACAACACTAGTTTCAGTCTATAACAAAGACTTATTTTAAAAAAATGAATAGTGTTCCTCCAATTTTTCCTAGAAATTAGATGGGAAGTCTATCAAAACACCAATTCAACAAATGTAAATGGAAAAAACAACTCTGCTTTCCTTTCTGAAAACCATATAATGAATATAAACATATCTGTTCTCCTAAGAAGTCCTATTTTGAACATAGACACTGGAATTAAATTTAGGATTTGCATACCATCTTCTCCTAGTGCAATATTTCTCTAATTATTATTTGCTTAAAAAAAAAGGCTGTGCACCTAAACTAGATCTAAACTCTAGGTCTAGTTTTAATTAATGTTTTGTGGCATTACTACAGCAAATTCTCCCACAAACACATTATATGCTTTCTCCTTAATTAAGGTAATTATATGTAGTTTCTAGGAACACAATCTCTAAAGCAGTGGTAAAATCCTCCCGGTTCTGTCCAGCACGCGTGAGTAGATAGCGGCGGTGGCACATGGTTCAGAGAACCGGTAGCGGCGGCAGCGCAAGACTCCTCCCATCTGCCTGGACGTCAGTTACTTCCTGGTTTTAACCCTCTGTGCATGCACAGTGCATCAAAAAACGGATGCGACGTCGGCGCATGCGCGAGCTAAGTGAGCGCTCGCACGGCGCGCACACTTCCAAACCAGTAGGGAAGGTAAGTAGATTTTACCCCTGCTCTAAAGAAACTATTTTTCCTTAAAATTAAATTGCAGGCATACTTTCAGGTGTGCATTTTCTTCTTTCAATTGGATTAGTTTGTTGATGTTAGCATTTTTTTCTACTTCTAATTTTGATTTCAGCTGTAAGATTTCTTCATTTTTATTCATTAAGTTCTCTTTAAATCGTTCAAGTTGTTCTAATAAATCAGCAACCTGAAACAAAATGAAATTATGGAATTAAACAAAGTATTACTATCTTCAATCATTCTATCAACATCTTTGTAAAAGTTCACATTGTTTATTTATATAAAGTATATATATTTCAGTTAGAACGACTCCTAAACTGTAAACATCTATCAAAAGAAAAAGAATTATGCCCAGATTTGCAAACCTGAGCTATAAACTCTCTTACAAAAATTGGTAATGAATGCGCTAGCTTCATTGTTTATAAGCAATCATCAAGGAAACTCCCAGCTTTCTTTTTTTTCTCAGATCAGAAAAGTAAGAGAGAGTTTTGAAAATGCTAAAAAGAGACTTAATTCTTTTTACAGGTTGTGGAAATTAAATAAATACCATTTTGTGCAAGTATGGAAATGTTTTCTGCACACTCCATTTAACCATGACGATTTTTCTGAGAACTAAATAAGACCTAATATTCTTTGTATCTTAGAGAAGATAGAATCAAATGTTCCATTTACCCATGATGGATAGAAACTAAATTGGAATGTTTAAGGAGGCAGAGATGATTCTTGTAAGCTGCAAAGGCTACTACATAGGAAAAAGGATGAAAGCATCTAAAATTCTGTAGATTTTCACTCTGATCAGCAGGCTTATCAATGGGAAAAGCTACAGATGAAGTCTATTCTATAAGAATAGTAAGAAATAGCTGGAGGTGAAGAATTCTGCCCTCTGCCCCTATACTGAATCAGGTATTTCCAAGAAATCTGTAAGCTTTAGAAGATTCTGAACATACTCTGCACACATGACACTCAATGTATATAGGTCACAGAGACCATGATAAAGAATTCAAAGTAAATGGGAATTATCTGTTTCTAGAAGTCCCACCCTAAAAATGTAATATATTTCCTGCACCTTTATAGTGGGAAATAAAATTATTCCTGCAGCTGTCACTTAAAGGCAAGTCATTTTTCCTTGATAAATTTAGTTCTTGGTTAACAATGATACAAGTCTTCAACTTACAACCCATGACTTAGCAAGCATTCAAAATTATACACCCCCCCCCCAAAAAAGTACTTACGATCTAGATTCAAAGTTCCAACGCTGCCCCCCTCTGAAGTCATGTGATTGTATTTGGGTGCTTGGCAATCAACCCATATTTACAGCCACTTGGAGCATCCCACAATCATATGAACACAATTTATTATGCTTTTTGCCAGGAAGCACCGATCGCTTTTCAACTGCTGCAATGTTGTCAAATCAAGTTGGCCATGTGGATGTCTTGATTTATGACTGTTATGACATATGAAAGAAATTCCTGACTCCATTATGGTCATAAGTCAAGAACTATCTGTTACTGGGAAAGGGAGAAAGGTCACTAAGTGGTGCAGTCAGTAAAGCATGACACCACATACTACACTGTGTTTCGACAGCAGTTTGGACAGGTCCAAATGTGGTGTCTAAGCACGACTGTTAAACGTGATGGCATGATTGCCATCTGCAACCTTCCGCTAGTGTCCTGACTGACTCTGCTTATCATAAGCTATCACAGTGAAAGTTACAAATGGTGATCACTTGAATGTGGGATGCTGTGACAATCATAATTAACAACAGGCTGGCCAAATGTCCAATTGGTAATCATGTGACCACAGGGATACTGCAATGGCTGCAATTTTGCAGAATGGTCGTAAATCTCATTCAGCACTGTCGTAACTTCAAACAGTTGCTGAAAAAATGGTCTCTAAATGAGGACTACCTATATAAACATCTGCAAACAAAAGAAAAAGGATCTGTGGACTTTTACAAAAGACGTTATGCATTTATAAATTATATTCTTGGAATAGGATTTTTCACTGCTAATTATATTTACACATGAGAAGAATCAACATGAAATTTGTTTCCACTGAGTTTTAAGTTATATTTGATTTACCTCTCTTTTTGTTGTTGTAAGTTCTTCTTGTATTTTTAGTTGTTCCTTTAGCATATGATCCTCATTAGTATCAGTAAATACTCTATGTCTAACTTCATCTAGTTTAGATTGCAAAGTGGAAATCAGAATTAAATTTTTGTTATGTTGCTGCTGCAATGTTCCTTTATCCTGTAAAACATCAAAAATTGCTTGTGTAAGTAAATATTTTTTCATACAGCCTGTTGATGTTTTAGCTTTCTAGAAACACCAAAAGCAAGATGCAAGTGTTGCTCTAGTCAGTAATCATGTGATCATCTTTTGAAAGGATTTTATATTTATTGTCTAATTTGAAGATAATTCAAGATCACAAAACCCTATAATTGAAGAAGAAGCTATTTAGGCAATCCAGTCCAATCCCCCTTCCCAGTAAAGAAATTGTGGTTAAACCACTCTTTACATCTTGTTGTTGAGTACATTCAATAAAGAGAATTTCCCCCACTGTTCTGGGTAATTGGTTTTCTTCCGGAAGTCCTCTTTTTAAATATTAAACTGCTATCTCACTTCCTGTAACTCAAATCCATAATAAACTTTTTCTTAAGTGGACTTAGCTTCTTATTCCCTTGATTATCGTTGCTACCCTTTGAACATATTTAATGTTCTTAAAATCCACTTGGATTTCAGGCCTGGTTCCGGGAGAGAAACAGTATTGATCACACTTGTGATTTGATAATCTCACAAAAGCTTGATAGGAATAAAGCATCCATCCTTGCTCTCCTTGACCTCTCAGCAGCCTTCAATATCACTGACCATAGTAGCCTTTTGGTATTGCTGCAAAATCTAGGTGGCACAGTTTTGCATTGGTTTGGCTGTTTTCTAATGTTGGTCCTAATCAGTATTTATAGAGAGTGAGAGGTCCAGTCCATGGCCACTCCTTTGTGACATATGCAGGGCTTGGTACTTTCTGCGCTCCTCTTTAACATCTACAGGTAGCTGCTGGGAGATGAGGCATCATCAATTTTCTTGACAATACTCATGTCTTCATCCAGGTGACCCTTATGTTGCTGTTGCTACCATCTTGCAGTACTTGGAGGCTATGGGGTCTGGATGGGGACAACAGACTTTGGTTGAACTCTGATAAGACTCGGAGTGGCTATAGATGCATGGATCTTCTTTAGTTCTGGATTGGGTTGCACTGCACCAGACACCATGCAGAACTTGGGGTTCTTCCTAGAATCACAACTCTTGCTTGAAGAGCAGCTGGAAGTTGTAGCTAGGAGAAACTTCGTACAATTTTGTGTTACATGCTAGTTGTGCCCTTTCCTGGATCATGGGTCCCTGCAATCAGTCCCTCAGACCTTGGTCATCTTGCAATGTGATCAGCAGAAGTTGGTAAGTAATTCTTTTGTTTCATTTTTGCTTCCTAGGCTGCATAGTCCAACTACATTTTTGTCACTATCTCCAACTCTGGCATTCCAGTCTCCAACCATATGCAACTCATCTTGCTTACAAATTGTGTTCACTTTCAGATTGACCATAAAACTCATCAACCTCCTTTTCATTTATATCAGTCGTTGAGTATAAACTTGGATAATCTTTACATTAAAGTCCAAGAAGTCTAATTGGTATTATTTGGTCATTGTTTGCCTTGTATTAATTGTCCTTGCTAAATCCTTCCTGAAGCAATGCTGTACTTTTTTGTTTTTCATGTCCTAGCTAGTGATCTTCTGACTGAAAATGTCTAATTCCAGGCCATTTCTATTTGTTGACGCTTAAGATGTCAATGGACAGTTCATCAATATAATATTTTATTGTATTCAGTTTTTCTATGATCATATGCTTTATAGAGAGCTGAAGTGGTGCAGTGGTTAAATGCAGCCATTGCAGGCTGACTGCTAGTTCAACAGTTCAGCTGTTCAAATCTCACTAGGCTCAAGGTTGACTCAGCCTTCCATCCTTCCGAGGTCGGTAAAATGAGGACCCAGATTGTTGGGGGCAATATGCTGAACTCTGTAAACCGCTTAGAGAGTGCTGTAGAGCACTATGAAGCGGTATATAAGAAAAGTGCTATTGCTATAATGTTCCATATTCCCACTATAATTCTTCTTTCCAGCTTTAATTTCACTGGACAACAACTTTTTTCAAAAGTTTTTCTTTCTGGAAACCTTCTGATGGTTATCATAGATTCCTTCAAACTGAACACAAATATAATTTCAGAATGACATATCACATAGGAATCTTGAGAATATGAAATTAATTTTCAATTTTTATAATGTATTTAGTTACTAATACTTCTGACATGCTGCGTGAGTTCAACAGAAGTGTTTAGCTGCTGATTTTGGTTTGTACTCAAGTGCCCGATGCTCCTCACTGCAGCGTCTAACAATAGCCAGTCAGCCAGCCAGCATTAATGGATTCCAGTTGCCCTGATATCATTTTTTCATTATGGCAATATCCTAATGAAAATATTCACCATGTTTTTTACTGACTGCACTTAGATTTTGGGGAAAGAAGTCCAAGTGTGAATACAGAAAAATGAATCTTAGTGACATTTTGAACTCCATGGTCATATGTGCCATAAGAAGTTTGTCAACCAGAAGAATGTACGTTGGTGCTCTGTAGTTGCCAAGAAAATACTCAACAACATCCCTGAATGCATTCCAGGCAATTTTCTCTAGCCTGACTAACAGATTTTCGTATTGCTTGATACTAATAATGTATCTGATCTGTGGACCAACAAATGCCTTCCTTAATCTTGGCATCAGTTATTCTTGGAAACAAATTTTTTAATCAGTGAGTTTTATGTAAAGCGGAGGCAAAAATATTTGCTGGGTCAACAAGGGGTTCATGAGCCAAATTTTTCTGTCCTGGAACCAAATTCTTTTAGAGTGGCCATTTCTTTTTAATGTAAAGTGACACTCTCGCACGGCTGTCCCCTCTGCATATGTAACAACAGTACTTGGTATATCTGAGCTGCATTTCAAACAGCAGCCACTACTTTTGGATCTCCATAGATATTCCAGTTGTATTTGGTGTACTGGATGTGCTTCAACAACAGTTCCATGTTTTGTATGTTTCTTTCATGTGTGCAGCATAGCCAACAAGTACTGAAGGTGTAAATTGCCATTGTGTAAAAACAAAAGATTTCTATAGAACATTAAGCAATAGGTTAAATTACAGGTGTTTTTGTGATTAGCAGCCAAAAATCTGTAAGACATACCCAAAAGTCTTCAGGAAGCAAAATCTTCATTATCCAGTGTTTCCTTTATCTGTCCAGAAACATCAGCAACTGGCTATCCTGAATGTTTTAATCTAACCACTTCATTTATACTGTTAGATCCTCAGCATTTTCTCAATACAATACTGAGTGCATCTGACCTGAGAAAACTAATATCTGGCATTATACTGGCATTCACTTTATACTAACCAAGTGATTTTCTTGGTAAAATAAAGAAATGGTTTTGCAATTGCTTTCTTACATATAAAATGAAATGATGCTTTGGCCATTGTTACTAAAGTGATCGTCCGCTGCAAGCATCTGCCCAATATACAGTAAGTACCTACTTGCTTTACCTGAGCAGCTGGGATGACCGTCAAACCTTGGGTAACCTTGATGAGAATATATTCTTACACTCTTTCAAGAAATTTATCAATAATAATGAGATAAGATTAATAAACAAAAACCTATTCAAAATAAGGGGGGGGCATGGTGGCTCAGCATTAAGACACTGGGCTTGACAGCTGGAAAGCTGGCAGCCCAGGTTCGAGACCAGAGCACCATGTGACAGGGTGAGCTCCTGTCCTAGCACTTTGAAAAGATGCAAATCCAAGATACAAAGGAACTACCCCCATGACATCATGTTGGCCACATGACCGCCAAAATGTCTTTGGACAATGCTGGCTCAAAAGCCTTAAAACGGAGATGAGCAATTCCCCCTTAGTTGGCAAAGACTAGTGGAGTAAAATCTAAAGGGACTCCTTTACCTTTTATTCAAAATAAACAGATATTCCCTGATTATATTTCAATCAGTCTTGAGCTTTCAGACCTCTTCCTGCTCCTCACAATGCTGCCAAATACATGCCCATGCCTCTTAGTAGACCAAGCCAAAATACTTGAATAGCTCCATTTTTCTTTATTACCTGTTTGCATTTTCCCATCTTCATTGAGAAGTTTGTATATTTGAAAAAAGCACACAATTTCAGTTATTAGTTGTCCTGTATAAATTCCAAATCCCTTCTAACTAAACATGTAAAATTACAAAATTAAGCTTACTTCTTTTAATTCAATTTCCTCTTTTTTCATTTTTTCCAGTTCCTGCCTGAGTTTATCATCATTCTTTGCCATCTCCTTATTCAGACATTGCAACTCCCTGACCTGTCCTTCCAGCTTTTCTATTTCTTCATTACGAGCAGCAAGGAGTTTGTCTGTTTGCTCTTTTTCTGTAAACAGCCTGTTATAATCATCCACTCTCTCTTTTATTTCATTGTGGAGAGATTCTACCTATAAAGACAAATACAAAAGAAACACAAACGATAAAAAATAATCATCATATTCCTAATATTTTTACTTTGATTACTCTAAAGTTTCAAATCAAAAGCTGCTCCTTGGCAGTACTAAAAACCTGAAGGCCTATATTCAGTTAGCTCCAAGTATTTGGCTCCAAGGCAACTGGAGGCTCTCTGAAAGATCCCAAGAGATTACAAGGAAGAAAAAAGATAAGTCCCACTGCATGTGTGGTAATCAAGTCTAACTACACTATACTTCATCCTGTACTGTAGACTATTTATATATTCAACATATTCTAGTTTTAATGATACAGCCATAAAAATGCTAAGATACATATAGGTCTCATGTAGTCCTGCCTTGCATCAGAAATGAATAGGGTGGGAGGCTTAGATAAAACACTATGCCTAATTATAATTAATTAATATGCATCTTTAACTTTTTTATGTTTAATGGCTAGTGGTACTATTGATATAACTAAAAGATTGATTCTAGAGCTTTATTATGTACTGTATCTTATTGCACTGAAAAAAGTCAGAAATTACTTTTTCTTTTTAAAATTTTTCTCACTTTATCCCCCCATCCCCTTTCTCCATTGTCTTTATTTCTATTTCTATTTTATATTAAGAGAAAACTTTTAATAAAATAAAATTAAAAAAAGATTATGATCCAGATGCCAGGTGTTATGATTACAACATTGCAAGCTGCAGTCATGTGATTGCCATTTGTGATATTCCCTGCTGGTTTCCCAGAAACAAAAGTCAATGGAGAAGCTGAAGGGAATATCACAAGTTGCTCTTGCTACCTTTCCCCCCACCCCCAAGGAACTTATTACGGAGTATGAGATCACGGAGATCAAAAAAGGTAGCAGGAGCAACTTGTGATCCACCCTGTCAGCTCTGGATTATAATCTTTTTTTAATTTTTAATTTATTTTGGATCTCCTACTCTATAGCACCCTGCCTGCACTGAATAACATTACCCCATACATCTATGGCCTCCACCAATCTGTATACAGTCTCTGCTTATCCACTCATGACCTCTGTTGGCCCTTCCAAGATCTCCAATGATCTGCATGTAGCCAGCAGTTGCCTTATAAAGGGCCAGGCCATGTGCACTTTGTCAGCAGTGGGAGGAAAAAGACAAAGCTGGTGGAGCATGAATGGCAAAGGGCAGGGCAGCAGTGGTGTCAGAAGAGCACAGGGTGGCAGGGACAGCAAATATGACAGAGTGTAAGGTGGCCAAAAGAGTAGAGAAAAGAGGGAAATTGGCAGGTGGGAAGAATTGAGGCAACAATAGCAGGGAAGGAGAAGTGTGAGGTTCTGGTCTAATGACAGCATGATTCTGGCATAACAATAGTAACTGGGATTACTGAAATTGATCTAGGACAACTCACCACGGCCAATGTGCTGCAGCCAACTCACTATGGCCAACTTGCCATGGGACAATTCAATGCTGTTTTAATTGTTTAATTCAGTTACTTTAATATTGGTGACCATGTTTTCGTCAAAATTATTTTAACTCTTGTATTTCTGGATTGACTTTATTTTATTATTATTTGCCACGGTTACATTGAAATTAATTTAACTTTTGTATTTGTTGAATTATCCTGCAGCTAATTGTCCCATTCCGTACTGAAACTGCCAAATTGTGCAGTCATATGAAGTTTCACTTGAGAACTGCATAGCTTAGCGATGGAAATTCTGGTCCCAACTAGAGTCATTAAGTGAGGATTAACTATAAGGATTTCATTGCAGGAACCTTTAAATGCTCCATGATAATGGGGAAAGTGAATCAAGTTGACTGGTTAATTTATAGCTGGTTCTGATCTTGATAAAGCCTATATATTGTAGATTGCCAAATTTCATAAAATGATTCCAGAAAAAGCTTGGGAGACTCTGGCATTAGAACACTACTTTGATTTCTATTCCTGGATCTGTCAGTAAGCAGTCATCAGACTTCATTTATTCATTGCTGATTAGAAGCAAAGAAAATTGGAGGAATGAGTGAGCCTATAAAGTTTCACTTTCTCCCTGAGTACCTCTAATTCATTTCCTTTGATTTGGGAAAATCTACTAAAATTGTGGCCTGAGGCTTCAGTTCTGCCATCCTGTAGCTGAATTTACTTTTTCTCTGTTAAATCTTTTAAAATCTTTTGGTGCCCATGGTACATCAACAAAATGGTGTAAAACAAAACATTCATACTGAACTCATTGGAACACCGTATCATATTGTAATGGAGCAGTTTTCCAATTTAGCCTGCATACAATCACAGCAGATCAATTTCTAACATTCATTCTTCTTCATTTTGATATATTCTCTTAATGCTTGCTTCAAGCACAAGGCTGCCCAGCCAACGAAATACTTATATTGTAAGGCCGTGATGGCGAACCTATGGCACACGTGCCACAAGTGGCACGAGGAGCCATTGTTGTGGTCCGCCAACGGCCTGCGGAGCTGGCAGCAGAGTCAGACAGCGAGGAGGCTGGGGAGGACCATGGCCTGGAGTTTGGAGAAGGCTAGGTGCCAGAGGCAGGGATCCAGCCTGGGCCATTTGGGAGGTCTGTTCCGACTCGAGCCTCAAGAGGCTGACATGAGCGAGGAAGAGGAACAGGGGGAGCCTGTTCGCAATGTGCGCATGCGCAGAGCTGCCAGAAGGCAAGAACAGTTACAGAGGAGAAGGACTACTCGGGAGTAAGGCTTGGAGATAATTGGCCTCTCCCATTGGCTATATAAGTGAAGCACACGAAAGGGTTTGTTGCAGGAAGCAACTTTGTTCAACTCGTGTCATTCTAGCTCGGACTCTGTTTCTGTTTGGCCTTGCCAAATTACTTGCCAATTGGTCCTTGGCAGTTTGTCAAGGAAGATCAAGGTTCGTGTGTTTATCTGCCTTTCCCCAAAAGACAGTTGATGGACTTGTTATCATTTGTTTGGGACTTATTACCGCTGGCAATGAAAATAATTACCAGCTGTTAAAATAAAAGAGGTTTTTGGGATGCCGTTTGTGCCTTATTATTTAATCAGGAAGCCTAGGTCAGAACAGCCATGTCGGTGGGCATGCGAGCTCAGATCCGCAGCTGATTTTCAGGCCTTCTCGGCCCACTGGGAGTCAGGAAACAGGCTGTTTCCAGCCTCCGGAGGGAGTGGGGAAGGCCCATTTTTTGCTATCCCCAATCTCCCAAGCTTTTCTAGGAGCCTGGGGAGGGTGAAAACGGCCTCCCCCCCCGGGGGCCAGAAATGGCCCATTTCTGGCCTCCAGAGGGCCTCCTGGGGGGTGGGGAAGGCCATTTTTGCCCTCCCCAGGCTCCTAGAAAGGCTCTAAACCCTGGGAAGAGCAAAAAAATGGAACTTCCGTTCCAACTGGAAGTCAGTAAACGGAACGTTTCCGGCCTCCGGAGGGCCTCCGGGTGGTGGTGGGGAAGGCCGTTTTTGCCCTCCCCAGGCTTCTAGAAAGGCTCTAGAGCTTGGGGAGAGCAAACAAACAGGCCTTCCAGTTTAACCAGAAGTTGGCAAATGGGCCATTTTCTGCCTTCGGAGGGCCTCTGGGGGTGTGTGGGGAAGGCCGTTTTCGCCCTCCCCAGGCTCCTAGAAAGGCTCTGAAGCCTGGGGAGAGCGAAAAACGGGCGGGTGTCACGCGCGCATGTGCGGGGTGTGTATGGCCGCATGGAATTATGGGTGTGGGCACGCGGGCGCGCGACCCCCCACTCTCTCCCCGCTTTTGGCATGCGAACCAAAAAAGGTTCGCCATCACTGTTGTAAGATAACACTAAAAATAGTTTTGATATGCAATGATTTTACTCACCAGATAGGTTCTGGACTTTCCAGAAGCTTGGGATTTTGTTGTAAGTTTTAATTCCATTTCTAGTTTCTGAATTTCTTCTTGAAACTCATCACGTTCATGTTCCCTTTCAATAGCTTGCTTCTGTTAAGAAAATGAAAGTCAGTTTTGCAGATATTAGTGTCTATTTTAGATTTCAAACCAAATCAAAACCATTTAATTACTAATTTTTAACATTTATTTTTTTGATAGATTAGCATAATTTTATACTTTGAGAGAAACCTTTAAGCCAAAGTGCTAGCAATAATAATAATAATCCAACTTTTTATACTTTGTGTTTTTCTTACATCCATGAAATCTCTCTGATTTTTCAACTGTCTTTCAAGAGCTTCCATTTGTTGTCTTAGGTCAATAACTTCAGATGCCATTGCAGCTAGATTTTGATTTTTGTTTAACTGGTCTTCAAGTTCAATCTCCAAGATTTTCATCTGTGTATTCAAGTTTGAACAATCTTTCTCTGCTTGACACTGCAATTCCAAATTTGTTTTTGCTAGACGCTCTATTTCTTTGATTAATTCTAATACATAAAGGAAAAACAGCAATACCAAGAACATAACATTTTTCAAAATTCATATATTTTTAAATTAGTTATGCACCATAAATTAATCTTTTTTACAATACACTAGAATTATAATTATGACTCAGATGGGGCGTTGGTCTTACCTGATACGCTCCTTCTCATAGTGTGGAGATAGCATCTAGACATGGGTTATCCTCGTCCGTTCATCTAATAGGACTGAGTCTTTTAAGTTAATTATTCCTGCCTGTGTGCAAGGAGCCCTAGCTTCATGAAGGCAGAAGACTCAATGTGTGGTGCTGCGGACAGATATGTACCCCTCTTTGATGGTACCAAAAGAAAGGTTAGTGCAAAGAAAAGAGACATGGACCAGGACCAGAAAATAACCAGGGCGAGGCTAGATGCTATCTCCACTCTACGAGAAGGAGGGTATCAGGTAAGACCAACGCCCCTTCTCCATAGAGAGTGGAGCTAGCATCTAGACATGGGACATACCAAAGCCGTATGTCCAAGGGTGGGCTGGTCCTGAGTCTGGAACTCACTGTGAATGCACCTGCTGAAGAACCCTGCGACCAAAGGCCGCATCCACCGATACGAAGGCATCAATCTTGTAATGTCTGATGAAGGGCGATGGCGTAGCCCAAGTAGCCGCCCTACAGACCTCCTCGATGGAAGCCACCGTCGTTGGAGCACTGCGAGTGGAATGCGCCGTCACCCCGGAGGGATGGGGAAAAGAACTCAGATCATAGGCCTTGGCGATGGTGCCCCGCAACCAACGCCCAATAGTAGAGGAGGACACCTTGTGGCCCATTGTGGATGGAAGAAAGGAGACGAAAAGTGCTCCGTCCTACGGATCGGAGATGTGTGTTGAATGTAAATCCGTAGAGCCCTCTGGATGTCCAACGTGTGCCATCTTCGCTCCAAGGGATGAGAAGGGCTAGGACAAAAATTTGGGAGGATGACCTCCTGGGCCCGATGGAACCAAGAATTGATCTTGGGAAGGAAGGACGGGTCCAGGCGAAGCACCACCCTGTCCAGGTGGAAGATGCATAGGTCCTTCCGCACAGAGAGTGCTGAGAGCTCTGAAATCCGCCTGGCAGAGGGGATGGCTACCAGGAAGGCAACCTTTCAGGTGAGGAAATGGAGAGAAGCATGTAAGGGTTCATACGGTGCCGTCATTAGAGAGTTAAGAACCCTGGACAGATCCCAGGTAGGGTATCTGTGGATGACTGGTGGACACAGATTGGTGGCCTCCCCGGATAAACCTCCTCACCATGGGATGTAATGCCAGGGACTCCAGGAAACCGCAGGATAACACAGAGGACAAGGCCGCCACCTGTCTCCGGATGGTGTTAGGTGCAAGTCCCTTATCCAGACCTGCTTGAAGAAAGTCAATGATGTTGCCAATGGAGAGTTTTACGGGTAAGAAGCCACTCGTTGCGCACCATGTGCAAAAACCTTCCAGGTGGTGGAATAGACGCGCTCGGTGGAAGGACGCCTGGATGCCTGAATAGTTTTGATGGCCCTGGCGGAGATGTTCTGGCGCCTCAGGGCGCACTGCTCAAGTGCCAGGCGGTCAGATGGTACCACTGGAATGGAGCAGCGCCCCCTGGCTGAGCGCACACTCTGTGACTGGAATCTGCCAGGGCTGAGATATGGACAGGGATACGAGATCCGCAAACCAGGCTCTCCTGGACCAATGGGGGGGCCAAGAACAAGACATCCGCCCTCTCCTCCAGGATCTTGGTGACGACTCTGGCCAGTAGGGATAGAGGGGGCAAGGCATAGAGTAGGCCAGGAGGCCAGCTGCAACAAAGGGCATCTGTCCCCTCGGTGCCGTGGGTCTTGTAATGGGAAAAGAATCTCGGGAGTTGAGTGTTCTCCGGGGTGGTGAACAGGTTGACCTGTGGAAGACCGAAACGAGCTGTCAGCTCATGTAAGAGATCAGGATGCAGATGCCACTCTGCGTGGTCCACTTCTGACAGACTGAGCCAGTCCGCCTGGACATTGGACTCTCCAGCGATGTGCGTGGCCGAGATGGAAAACAGATGACGCTCTGCCCACAGACCCAGTCTCCTGGCCTCCCACATGAGGGAGTGAGATTTGGTACCCCCCTGTCTGCTGATGTGGGCCTTCGCACTCACGTTGTCAGTGAGCACCAGAATGTGTCTGCCGGATGTCAAACGTCGTAGCTGCCTCAGGGTCAGGTAAACGGCCCGCAACTCTAACCTGTTGATGCTGTGGCCCCTTTCCACTCTGGTCCAGAGGTCCTGAACCATAGTGGTCTGGGAGTGAGCCCCCTAACCTGACGGGCTAGTGTCCATGGTGACAGTGAGCCTCTCCGGCTCGTGGAAGAGACACCCTTTGGAGAGGGCCTCCAAGGACCACCAGAGGAGGGAGCGGCGCACCTCTGACGGAGGGGAACCTTCACCATCGAGGAGGCCCGCCCAGCCGTCTGAAATGGGAGAAGAAACCATTGGAGGTCTCTGGAGTGTAAACGTGCCCAGGGAGTGAGTGATATGCATGAGATCATTTTACCCAGGAGCATAGAGAAAGATTGTAGAGGGACCCTATGTTGGGTCCTAATCGTGAAGACCAATTGTTTAATATTGTCCTGTTGCTCCTGGGAAAGGTATACCTTACACTCCCGGGTGTCCACAATGGCCCCTAGGTGGTTTAGACGAGTGAGCGGAGACAGGTGACTTTTTTCCATATTAATGGAGAACGCCAGGCGCCTAAGGATAGACATGGTCACCTGGACGTCCCTCACCGCCTGGTGCCTGGACGGGGCCTGAATCAGTATGCCATCGAGATAGCAATGTATGCGAATGGGAATAACCCTGAGGTGGGCTGCTACCACTGACAGGAACTTGGGGGCCGAGGATAGACCAAACGGAAGAGCCGCATATTGGAAGTGCACTCCTGCATAACAGAACCTGAGATATTGATGGTGAGATGGCCGAATCAGAATATGCAGGTACACTTCTGTAAGGTCTATCGAGGCTAGGAAGTCTCCCCTCCGTACGCTACCAAGAATCGTTGCCAATGAGTGCATCTTAAACCGCCTGTAGCGAACGAGACGGTTGAGGCGTTTTAGATCCAAAATTGCCCTCCACTCCCACCGAGGACTTTGGTACCACAAAAAGGATGGAGTATATCCTTGTCCAATTTGGTCCGCTGGCACCCTCTGGATAGCCTGGATGTCCAGGAGGTGGTTGATGGCTGAATCCATTAGGACCCATTTAGCGGGATTCTTGGACACAGGGCAACGTAGGAAAACCTTGGGGGAGCAGAAAGAAATTCAATGGAGAGACCAGATCGAATGGTCTCCCGGACCCAAGCATCTGACATAATCTCCTCCCATCGGTCAGCATAAAGGGCCAGACGACCGCCGATGGGAGGGTCAGACGGAGCCTCACTTGGAACGTCGGAATGGATGACCGCCCCCCCCGCGCGCGAAATGGCTGCTTGAATGGCTTGCCCCTGCTAAATCTGTCTGAACCCTGTCATGGCCAACCCCCATATTGACCTTGGGGTCTGGGAGAGAACCCAGAGGAATCTGAGGCCCGAAACAACTGGCGTTGTGTAGGTGTGTAGCGGAAGGACCCTCTCCTGCAGAAGGATGGCAGGATCTTCCTTTTGTCCCTGGACTCAACGAGGATTGGGTCCAGGGACTCTCCAAAGAGCTGCTGACCCTTGAAAGCTGAGGAAGCCAGGCGCTACTTATGACGGGTGTCCGCCTGCCACTGCTGCAACCAAAGCATGCGGCGGGCCACCACGAAGGAACCAATGGCCCAGGAAGAAAATCTAGCAGCTTGGAGGGTGGCATCTGCTGAGAATTGGGTGGCAGCCAGGAGCTTGTTGATGTCCTGGTGGGAGCGTACATCGTCAGCGGGAATTCTCTCTTGAAGTTGTTGAAGACAGATGAGCGAAGTACGGGTGAAGAACGATTCTGTTGTCGAGGCACGAACCGACCAGGCCGCCGCTGATGAGTCTTCACGAGAGCTTGCTCCGTCCTCCTGTCCTCGGGCTTGAGGAGCTCCTCTGAAGCGCCCGGCATGGAGGTAGCCGAATGTATGGCCGCAATTGGAGCATCCACAGCCGGCAGTTGCAAAGCATCTGCCAATTCCTGCTGTAAATTGAAGTACCTCTTGTCCAGTGACGATGGAACGGGACGTGAAGCAGGGGCGACCCACTGACGGAGAACTGCATCCAAGAAGAGAGGAGTCGGAATAATGTCGAGCTCAGCCATTGGTTCCACGAATAATGGATCAGTGATGGGCCGTGGAACAGCCAAAGAGGATGGGGGAGGGTTGAGGTTGGCGGAGGCCTTGGCCTTGAACAGGAGAGACTTAAACAGCGCTGGCTGGAAGAGAGTCGATACCTGAGGCTGTTCAATAATCAGACCCTCCTCCAAAAGATCAAGGCCCAAGTGACCCTCCTCCTCCGACACATCTGAGCCAGAACCAGCAGAGCGCTCCGAAGCCAGGTAGCCAGAGGCCCTGACACTGGTACCTGGGGCAAACCGTTCCTGATCCTCGCCGAAGAAACAAGATCCCCCAGAATACACAAGGGAGGCTCTCCCCAACTGATGCATGCCCTCAGCAATGCCCTTACTGATGGCCGCTGAGATGATAGCCTGCATCTCAGGCAAAAATGCAGGCCCTTGGAGGCCAGAAGGACCAGGTTGGTCAGGGGCCCGTGAACCTGCAGCAGTTGGAGTGCCAGTGACAGAAGGTTCTGCCCCAGGAAGGGCCCCAGGTTGGGTCACAGTGGATTCCGCCATTATCCCTCTGAGGGAGCGACCTGGATCTGATGATGGTCCAACAATAGTTGATCCAAAGGCAACCCTGCGATTGGAGACCGAGTCGGGGCTTCAGCGCTACTGGGCCGAGGATCAGAGGATTTGCCTGACTGAGCGCACAATTTTTCCAGCGCTCTGTCCCTGTGACGTTCATTCTGCTCAACAGACTTGGATCCCCTAGTCTGAGGATGGAGGCTATAAGAATCCTTGTGAGAGATGGATGGACCAGGTTTGTCTGGATTGGCCTCAGGCCGAGAAGTGTGCTTTGATTTGCAGGACTGCTTGCCATCTTTTTTGGCCTTATCAACCTTGCCAGCTCAAGAGCTCATAATGATTGTAGGTCAGATAAGGGAACCCATGTCCGCTGAGAATCTGTTCAAAGAAGGTGGGAATGTTATTCAATGCTTGTGCAAAACAAACTCCTAGTATAAGTGTGTGTGTGTGTGTGTGTGTGTGTGTGTGTGTGTGTGTGTGTGTGTGTGTGTATCTGGGGTTTTTTTGTTGGTTTTTTAAAAATCGTGATTATATTTAAACTGTTCTTGTATCCCATAAGTGCCTGCTGGATACTCCCAGAAAAGCAGCCACTGATAGGCAAAAAAAAAAAAAAAGGTTCAGAATCATCCAAAAGGATCAAAAAGATGGAAATCACAGAAAATAAGTAGAGCTTGTTGCCACGAGGGGCTCAAAATGGCTGCCAAGGACCGGCAAGAGGCTATCGGCAATTATGGGGCGAGGTAGGCAAGGCACCCAAGCCCCTCCCCTTTCTTGTAACTTAGGGGAGGCCTCAAAATGGCACCAGGTGAAAGATTCCCTCCTGCGGGTCGCTCTGCAGTCCACTATAGCCATGCTAGGCAGAAAATCAATCTGAACGAAGCAAGCCAACCAAAAGGCCACTAGACATGAAGAAAAAAACTTTAAAGAGAAAACTGACTGTAAATTCCGACGAGCTGTCTGATAAGGCGCTGTGCTCCACGAGGTTGTAGCTCAGCCAGGCAAGTGCTTTTTAAAATGGTGCCCAAGACCCACTAGCTTCCAAAATGGTGCCCGCACGCCCGGGTCACGAGGCAAGACAACAAGCACAGCTCCAACAGTATAACAATCACTTTGCCTGCACCCCCCGCTGATTTAAACTAGAAGTGGGAAACTCCGGTGGCTAAATGGTCCGTTTAGGACCGTAGCAGCTCGGTCTGGGCAGTCGTGGTGAGAGCCTGCTGCAACACACACACCGCGTGTGTGAGGGAGCATAAGAAACTCCACTAGTCATCTCCCAGCCTCTGATTGAGGGCACCAGGCTCCCTCCGATAAGTAAAACCTGTTAGCAATCCATCAGATGATAAAATGAGCGTGAAAACTCCAGCGGCAGCGCAGAAGGCTAGAAACAGCCCCTCGGGCGAAAAAAGAGCCGCCTACAGGTTACAGAGGCAATTGGATGAATAGAATAGAATAGAACAGAATTCTTTATTGGCCAAGTATGATTGGACACAAAAGGAATTTGTCTTTGGTGCATACGCTCTCAGTGTACATAAAAGAAAAGATATATTTATCCAGCTGAAACCCAAGCTTTGTACAGTTAGGAAAGAGAACAGTGATCCCAGTGGAGAGGGATCAGTTAGTCGCTCACATTTTGTAAAGAAGAGTAGAAGGAATCAGCTACTGGAGGAAAACACCAATTTCTCGATAGAGCTAGCAACCACACGTCCGTCCTTGTCTGAGGACTGAGTGAAGCTGGGGTTCCTGGTACACAGGCAGGAATAATCAGCTTAAAAGACTCAGTCCTATTGGATGAACGGACGAGGACAACCCATGCCTAGATGCTAACTCCACCCTCTATGGAGAATGGCATCTAACATTGTCTTGGCAAGGCCCACAATTGACCTCATGTAATACAGGGAATAGGAGTCTAGCTACTTTTTTCTTTGTAAAATATTCTGTAATATGGCTGTACAAGGAGGATTTTGGGAAGTTAAAGTGGAGGTCATAGCCACCTAACTCTGTTGCCTATCATTGCTAGTAAGCCCACAAGGGGCAAAAGAAGGGGGTTAATCAGAAGAAAACTTCACCATAGCTTTCCCAGTTTTTGTGAAAAGGTTATCCTCATTCTCTCCAGATCCATGTATAAGCAAGTCTATATGGTATACTGTATGTATATGTATAAGCATGTCTATATGGGTCACAATGCAAAATAATCTTTCAAGAAACATGAACTCTCAAATATTACTTTGGAAATGCTGTTAGAAATAATGCTTGTGTTGCAGCTTAACCAACATAAATACTACTGCCTACTTTTGTTTTAAGTAGACTTTTAAATACAATGAAAATCACATTAACACTGGCAGCAGTCTCATTCTCCAGCCAAGATTTACATGTATTTAATATAGTAATGTATATTTCATTTCATACCAACTTCTCTCTCTCCCACATTGGCAGCCAAAGCTCTATTTTGACTTATTAGTAATTTTTGTTCCTCTGCAAATCTTGCATTATGCTGGGTTAACTTCTGAATCTGTGCTTTAAGTTTTTCCAATTCTGCAACAAGACGATGCTCAGATTCTTCTTTAAGATTTAAAGCTTCTTCCAAAGTATGTCTTTCTGTTAAATAACCTTCAATGAGACCTATAATTCAAAACAGAATAACGTTTCAATTGTTATTGAACAACACTAAAATAATTTATACAAAATAGTAATATAACAACTGCTAGGTCTAACATTTCCTATGTGTAGGATTCTATATGCAGGGAGTCTGTCTTTAAAATGTCAATTTCACTATATGTACTGTGTTTCCCCGAAAATAAGACGTCACGATAATAAGCTCGACAGGGATTTTCGGGACATGCCTTGAAATAAGCCTCCCCCGAAAATAAGCCCCCCCAAATACTTTCCGGGGGAAGGGGGGACATGCCGGGAGCCTCTCTTTCTCCTGCGGGCACTCTTTTGGCCGGGAGAGCGAGAGCAAGCGAGAGACATGTGCGCACACACCCCGCGGGACTAGCTCGGCTCATCTGGGCTCTGGCTACGTCAGTTTGAAACACGCTCCTGGCTGCGAAGAACAGGAGATGAGCATGGATCCCTTCATCACAGGCAGGAGCATGTTTCAAAACGCTGCCAAAGGCAGCCCAGAGCAGCAGAGCCAATCCTGGGGGGTGGTGGTGCATGTAGCCACCTCTCCCTCTCCCTCTCTCTCTCTCTCTCTCTCTCTCCCCCTCTCCCTCTGCCAAAAGAGTGCCCGCTGCAGAAAGACCGGCTCCCAACCGGGAGAGCGAGAGCAAGCCTCTTCGGTTCTGTCATCTGCCACCACCACCTCCTTCACTCACCTCCCACCGCCCCTTCAGTTCTGCCGCCGCCTCCTCCTTTGCTCGCCTCCCACCGCCCCTTCAGCTCTGCTGCCGCCTCCTCCTTTGCTCGCCTCCCACCGCCCCTTCAGCTCTGCCGCCGCCTCATCCTTTGCTCGCCTCAAGCATCAGATGGCGGAATAATCAGCATAGCATAAGAGAGTCTTTTCCCCCCCATGTAATATATTGTGCTATGCAAAAATGTAACACCATAATCAAAATACTCCTCCCTTAAAACTTTCTTGTTGTTACTTGTTTCTGACTTTTTAAAAATTTGATGGATGTTGTTTAATCAGAAATGTATGCCATTGGTTGCTTCTGTCTATATTATCAATGACAGCTCTCTAACCATTTTGGCTTCTTTTTCTGTTGCTTTAAATTTTTCCAATTATTAATGTCTTTTCCAATAACTGTTGCCTTTCCATTAAGTTTCCATATTTAACCTTTTGCTTCATTATTAGTATTTCAATTGAGGATTCTGACTTTACATCATCCAACATTGAATGATGTTGTGGTGCAAGCATTCTCAATTTTCCCAGATTGAGCAAATATCAAATTTTAAAATGGGCTGGATCTGGTTGTAAGCTGCAGAGAAAAACACTGCAGTAACTATATCAGTGCATTCCTATAGCAAATGTAGTTAAGCAGCTACTCAGTGTTGCTGACTGCTCCATTTTAAGTCTCTCCTCTCTGATCACATGAGCCAGACTGGAATATATGCTTCCCACTGTCCACATTCCAAGTCCTTGGAATACATAGATGCAATGTACTGATTTGTTATTCTGAAACAGTACTGACCCCTTACCTCTTATAGCCAGTTCTGATAAAGTGTGGCAGAAAGAATTATAGAAGCCATGTTTTCCTTATCTTTTTTATTAATTGACAAATATTTCTCAGGAATAATCCAGTACTCAATTGATTTTTACTACTGTGCCTAAATTTTTAATTGAATTCTACTGTCAAATTATGAGGATTAGCAGTAAAGAATAGAATGAATGAAATTATATATAATAAAATCAAGTGAAAACTTTAGCAACTGGAAAAACATGTTGTTGTAGTAGCAAAATTCCAGTATTTATTCAATGTTTATGGCTCTCTACTTGCTAAGAATTTTCCATTTGGATATGCTTTCTTTCTTCATGTAATTGTGGACAGGTCCATGATTACTGGGAAGTTTAGCTTGCTTACCTTTTGCTTTATGAAGCTCTAACACAAGTTGATTCTGCACTTTACTCTCTTCATTAAAACAGTCCATTGATTCATGCTGTTCATTAAGGATTTGGCATGCTTCCCAATTCTTATTCTTGCATGCCTCTTTAATATTACTATGAATATTGTGCATTTCCTCCAGCTTTCAAACAAAGAGATTTAAAAGACAATGAAAGTATGTACTCTGAGAGGTCACCTGAAATCTTAGATTGCACCTAGTCCCCAAATCCCTCTTACAGCTGTCACCTGAGATCATTATCAAAATCTGGTGGCAAATGACTAAACAGTAGTACAATTCCTAGTGCTTATTGGTGGGAAATATATCTAGAAAGCTGATTTCTCCCTGCCCCCTCCCAAGAATCCAATGAAAGAAAGGATAAGAAATCCTAGCTCTGTCAGTAACATAAACACATCAGCATTCTGTAATATTTAAAATTTAAGTACGGTACCTTCAAAGGAGAAAGATTAAATTTTAGTGAAGTTTCATCTATACTCATTGTAAGAAAACATACTTTTCTTACACAAAAACAATTTCTTGGTAGGAAATTTTATATATACCAGGGGTTTCAAACTGCAGGTTGTGACCCTTGGGAGACTGAGCATCAGGTGTGTATGTCACAATTAAAATAATGCCTTAGGCATGGTGTCATGTTTGGACTTTAGAGTATTGGTAAGATAAGAATATAAGTATCCACCTGCTTCCTTTTTGAAGCAGAAAAAAGGGTTTTATAACCATCACCAAGATTAAATTCTGTTATATTATAGAATGTTATTTGAAAGGAATGTTTACACTTCCATAATGTTTTTATTATACAAAATGTTTAATTTATCTGTTATATATAATATAAAGAGCAGAGGTGGCGCAGCGGTTAGAGGCAGTACTGCAGGTCACTTTAGCTGACTGTGATCCACAGGTCAGCGGTTCAAATCTCACCGGCTCAAGGTTGACTCAGCCTTCCAGCCTTCCGAGGTAGGTAAAATGAGGACCCAGATTTATCTTTAATAATAATAATAAATAATCTTATGTTATTTATCTTTATATATAATATAAAGAGCTGAGGTGGCGCAGCGATTAGAGGCAGTACTGCAGGCCACTTTAGCTGACTGTGATCCGCAGGTCAGCAGTTCAAATCTCACCAGGCTCAAGGTTGACTCAGCCTTCCATCCTTCCGAGGTAGGTAAAATGAGGACCCAGATTGTTGGGGGCAATGTAAATATACATTGCTTACTGGTGTAAACCGCTTAGAGAGTGTTTGCACTGTGAGGCGGTATATAAATCTCACAAATAAATAAAATAAATAAATATATCTAAAATCCCAGTAGTTTTGAAAATGTTAAACTACTAAAAATAAAGTAAAGCTATTAATTTATTTAGTGGACTGGAGTTTTAATACAACTGAAATGGACAATTTCAATTTCTTAAGAAGCATAAGTGATATTTAATCATATGGCAAAGCATTATTCAATAATGATTCATAGATGTTGACCAATGATAGTTGGGTTTCATGTATCTCAAAATTCTCAACTGATGTGCCATGCAATAATGGTACTCTTTAGAATGTCTATAAAAGTATTAGTAATGTTGGGTAGTTTTACTTGCTATGTTTTATAAAGCTACATTGATCTCTCATTCTTTTATTTAATCATATTGCTGAGCATGTAGTTATTTGCTTCACTTACGACCATTCATTCAGCGACTGTTCAAAATTACAACAATGCTGAACAAAGGGATATGCAATCTGTACTCAAATTTATGGATGCTGCAGTGCATCCACAGTCACATTATGACAATTTGGGCGCTTGGCAATCCACCTTCCATTCTGACCAACCACAAGGACACTGCAACTGCCCCACTCATCTATCGCCACCTCACCTCTGTTTTGCCAGATCCCAGAGGCCCTGGGTCTCCTCCCCACTCAGTCATGCCTTACTCCACTTTGGAAAATCACACCCTTCTGAGATCCTGAGAATGGTGCCCACTTCCAAAATGCCATCCACTTCTGGGATGGCTCTAGATGGCTCTGTGTCACATTGGCTGGATGCTCTTTCAAGAAAGGTAATTTTCAGAAGAGGTAAGCGGAGCAAGGCGTGATGGGATAGGGAGGAAGCTCAAGGCCTGTGGGTCCCAGTGGGGTAGGAAGCTGTGCAAGGGTGCCTAAGGCGTGGGGGAGGCCTTGGGAGGCCTTCACACGCCGCTTATGAGCTGGGAGAGATGCTGAAGTATGGGCCTATGCCTATGCCGGGTCTCCCAGGAACCCACTCCCATCCTGAGGCACCCCGCAGTCTGCTTAACAACCCCAGTAGAGAGAGCAGGGATTGTGGTCTTTAAGCAGGGCAGTCATGCAGGTGCCTGTTAATTACAATTTATCACTGTAATTCCAGGCTCAATTGTGGTCATAAGGCGAGGACTATCTATATTTAAAGTGTTATACTGAAGACTGTTTGAGTTGCAATAACATGTGAACATAACAGAAGCATACCAGTTCAAGAACTTATCTCCAGTTCCTTCCCTCCATGGGTATAAAAGAACAGGTCTTCAGCACTGCCTGGCTTCCCATACTATTAATATATAAGATTTAATTACTACTTAACCAAAAAAAAGTATTTTACTTGTTTGGTTGATTCAGCAAGCATATCAAGAAGTTTCTCCACAGCGATATATAAACAACGGCCAATTTTTTTAATCCTCTCTTCATTTTCAAATATAAGTTCTGGATTTTCAAAAATACTTTCACATAAATGCTCACTCAATTCCAAAGAATCAAAGCTGTGTTCCAGTAGTGTTTGATCAGGAACTTCACCTATTCAATAAATTGATTTTTAAAATGTAAGTTTAAAAAACATAGAAAAACAACATTTTATTATATTTTCCTAATATAATTTTATAAACCAAGTTACAATTCAACTGAATTAAAATTATTACAGAATTGTCACTGTGCATAAAATAATTCAGCATCTATAATAGAATTAATTTTTTAGAGAGTATCTTTACCTGTAACTTTCGTATATTTAAAATATTCAAGAGATTCTGTTCTGACTGTTGTTGTTCTTAGTATTTTTATATCTACTATTTAAAACTATATCTGGAGATGTTTTTAATTTTTACTGGTGTTGACTGGATTTTATTGATTTTAGTATATTATTTGTTTGTACATTTATTATATTGCTTGGTACCTTTTTTATCCCCACAGTGCTCTTTCTGCACATTCCAAATGTAAAACTTTTGACAAAGTCCAGTTATGCCCCCACAGGGGGATCCCATATAAGGTATGGATACTTCTCATTCTCAATCATGAAGACCTTCACAATGAGTCCTTAAATTCTGGTTTAGAGGGTTCAAATAAGTTCATGGCCATGTGAAGAATTTCATTTAAAGTATTCTTGTTTTCTGTGGTTTACAATATCAGGTGGAGAATAAATTGAATCCTTGGTAAAAGAAAATTCTAAATATTGACCAAGTATAGTTCAGAATGATAGCTGGACTTACTGTAAGGCACTTGACTAGTCATTGAAAGATGGACCTAGGAGGGAAGGGTTAATTGCATCTCTTCTAGCTTAGGTCTATGATTTCTCCCTGTCCAATGGAGGAAATCCCTTCCCATCAGATTTCATTATCAGTGCTCAGAGAAAATTGCAAAGTAATGAGGGTGCTCTCTTTCTTTTTGTCATTTAGAAAGGCAGCTCAAGGGATTTCAATGGTAGTGATCAAAAGAACAAAAGCAACAGAAATTTGCAACAGTAGGTTCCTAGCGGACCTTATCAGGCACCCACAGATTATTAATTGTCTAAACCTAAACACTTTCATTGACAGCAATTAAACACACATTTAGCACTCCCAGGACTGGGAAAATTGGGCTGGCAGCTCTACCAGTAAGCAAAGTGGTTGCTAAGTGGGAAATCACCTGACCATGACTGGGCTGGGAAAAGGGGCTGCCTATAGAAATGGTTTTCTTTTCTTCATAGAACCCCTTGCAGAGCAGAGATTGGAGAGGAAGAGATTTCAAGAGAGTAAGCTATTTGCTCTTCTACACATCCTGAGCAATGCCAACAGCAGGAAAGGGTTAGGCAAATGATAGTCTGCCTACACAAAGCTCTTGCTTACCCCCCACCTTGCAGAGTGGAGAGACTGGACAAAAAGAGATTTATTTATTTATTTTGTTATTCTTATATGCCGCCCAACTCCCGAAGGACTCAGGGCGGCGTACAACAGGAAAAAATACAAGAATAACCAAAATGCAAGTGATTAAAAAAAAAAAAATACAAATTTTTAAAAACAATATTAAAACAACAACATCCATTCGATATCATACATACTTGGGGGGTGATCTCAGGTGGATTAAGCTATCCCCCCCACCTGCAGGAAAAGCCATGTTTTAACGGCTTTTCGGAAGGCCAGCAGAGTGGGGATGGTTCGGGTCTCTGGGGGAAGTTGGTTCCAGAGCACGGGGCCAGCCACAGAGAAGGCTCTCCCCCTAGGGCCCGCCAGCCGGCATTGTTTGGCCGACGGGACCTGGAGGAGGCCAACTCTGTGGGCCCTAACCGGTCGGAGGGAAGTATGAGGCAGAATGCGGTCCCGAAGATACCCTGGTCCTAAGCCATGAAGGGCTTTAAAGATGGTGATCAACACCTTGAATTGGACCCGGAGACCAATGGTTTTAAGATTTTAAGAGAGTACTTATAAACTGTTATGTATAGTGTACCCAGGGCTGATAGCCCAATCGCATTGCTTTCAATGTGTAGAAGAGCAAACAGCTTATTTTCTTGCTATCCCTTTCCTTCCAATCTCTCTGCAAGGGAGGGGGGCACAGGGAAGGAATAGGACAGTGATGGTTAACCTTTTTGGTGCTGAGTGCCCAAAGCATGTGCGCACGCGTACGTGCCCCAATCCCCAAAATGCAATGCGAGTGCACCCGACACATGTGTGCACATCCCCCACGCATGCCCCTGGCACCCCGTTCATGCTCCCCGTGCCACATTTTGGCTTCCAGGTTGGTGTGGGCGGCAGAAATTGAGTACAAAGATAGGGCACGCTGGGGGGGAACCTGCAGAGATCGGGGAAGGCACGAGCGTCAGAAATGGAGGAGAAAGGTAGGGCACGCTGGGGGGAGAACCTGCGGAGATCGGGGAAGGTACCGGCGGCAGAAATGGAGGAGAAAGATAGGGTGCGCTGGGGGGAACCTGCGAAGATCAGGGAAGGCACGGGTGGCAGAAATGGAGGAGAAAGGTAGGGCATGCTGGGGGGCCCCACCCCCCACGCATGCGCAGCAGAGACCCGAAGACCAGCTGGCTAGTGGGAGGCATGCGCGCATGCGCGGTGGAGCTGGGCTGAGGCGATGGCTGGCGTGCCCGCAGAAAGGGCTCTGCGTGCCACCTGTGGCACACGTGTCATAGGTTCGCCATCACGGGAATAAGACAATGCGTATTGAATATAATGACAATCAAATGAGTGAGGAATACTACAAAAGTTGTAATTGAGCAAACTTTTTTTCAGCACAATATAATCTTAGAACAGTCAATAAACAAATGGCTGATAAACAAAGACTACCTGTACAGCAAAGCTATGGAAGACAGCAAGAACATGTTTGCAGAATTCTGTCAAATAAAACTTTATTTTCCCTTCAAATTATTTACCTTGGCAAATTCTATTGTTTTTCTTTAATTTCCATTGCTCTATTGTTTTCAATGGGTGTGCAAATACTATTTCTTCAGATATGATCTCTTGTGACTCTCCAGATGCCAAGCTGTCATCAAGACAAAGGCCAATTTTCTTGCAGATAAGATCTTCCAAATCTTTTGTAGACTGCACCATTTTCAGAAGTAATTTCAAAGCCTGCTGACAAGATTCTTGTAGTTTATCCCTATAACAAAACATTATAGATTGAATTGTTCTGTTTGCCATTTCCACTGATTACCTCTTCTTCCCACAATGATTTCTTCCTTATTAGAAAACAGGAAGCAAATTAAAACAAAAGCAAAAATAAACATTCACATGTTATGTATTTATTAGAAGCCATACAGGAAAGGCTAAAATAGGTGTAATTCTTATATCATTTCTCCCAGAAATTATCTCTAGTCAAGAGCTGTTCTAAAATAAAGTTAAAAATTATAACTTTATTTGTAATTTTGTATTCTATTTATGTATTTGAAATTACAACTTTGGATACAAAATAGCAAGCAAGATAAGTCATATTTCAGCTAAAATTATTCTTGCTACCAACACAAAACAAAAGTTAAAGTTTAGATATGCATAATATCCAGTTGACTCTTTCTACATTGAATTGACACAGAAACACACAGAAATTTAAGTTTTACAAAACTAAAATTAAGATCTAAGGGTGAATAAGGATATTTGTCACTTTCTTAGGAAACTGGATTAGTAGATCCAACAATTCAAGGTGGTATGCAGCATCCTACTGAATAGCACCAAGGAACAGAATGCAAGGAACAGTTAATAAATAAGGGCAAAAAAGCAAAGTTGCTCCAGGTTTTCCTATTACTAACTTCCATTAAGCATACTGTATATTTTAATTGTATTACTACTTAATCCTTTAGCATAAAATTTCCTTTTCTCCATTTGGTAAAAATGTGCACCTTTCTTTGTAATGCCAAAAATTTCCAAAGTAGGCTTATACACCTTATCAGTTGATTTATAACAGCTTACTATCCCATAGAGATTAGTTATTGCTCTTTAATGTTTGGGCTATAAGTTGGAAAAGCACTGACCAAGATTTTAAAATTGGACCAAGGGAAAAAAACTCTCATGTAGGAGTGACACTATAGTCCTTAGGTTGTTTGTCTCCAGAACCCATGAAGATCGCAAACAATGGGGAATTAGAATTAGAATTGAATTATATTAGCTTCATCCTTTATTCTTAAAGACTTTTGGAAGCAGACTGAGAAGAGATATACAGGAATACTTTTCACCATGGATCTTTTCCAGGGTATTTGTACTTAAAGCAGCTGGATATATGATACAGTATCAATAAGGACCTGTAAGCTACATAGTTAGCAGTGACAAAGAGCTGATAAGAGTAAATCCTAATTTCACTATCACCTCGTAAATGCTTGGGTATTCACATAGTTGTGGATTATTCATTCTACTACCGGTACTATATCACACAGTTGTATTTTTATCCTTGCTCTTTGACAGGCATGAGATGAATTTCCACCCAACTCATTTTTATTTGTTAGACTATTCACTTAACTTATCCATGTACCTTTTTATTTGTTGACATTAAAGTTTTTAATGCTATCCATTCATCATACCATCAAAACAGTTTACCATGTTGAAGATCTGAGAGATCAGAAAAATGGTATGATGATTTTACTTGGGCTAAATCAGATTCTGCATCTTTCACTACTGTTGTCTTTGCTTCTTACCAATGTATTTATATTAGAAGAAATAGTAATACACTGTAATCTCTAAGTGCCTCTTTCCCAACCCATCTTTAAAAATGGCATATTGGTCAACTATATCATAAAGTTAAAGATTTAAATACATTTTTTTATTTCTAAGTTTCATATAATTCTGGAAAAGAATATTAATAATCAGGCCATCTCTCCTAATAAGTTCTGCAGTATATCATAGTGTTTATACAAAAGTTATGTTAAATATTATATATTAACATATATTGTAATTTCCCTACAAATTATCTTCAAATTCTGAAACGATTTCAAAATTATTATTACACTGTGTTGCATTACTAATGTTTAATATTAAATGTTTAAAAGTTGGTCTTATTGTTGACAAATATGTTAGCTTTAATATTCTCTATCATACATACCTGCCCATCACACTATTCCCTTTCAGGGAAACAATTTTAGGCAAAGTGCCGAAAAAAGGTAAGAATTAAGCACAAGAAATTAAATGGATATAACAACAAAAATACTTTTTACTAGATCTAGTTAAAGCCAACACCATTCATAACTCGCTATATACCTTTCTGTTTTTGAACAATCCTCTCTTCTAGCACATCCATAAATCAGTTCCTTTTTTTCTTTTAAATTTCCTGTCCTTGAATGTCATTAGTGCTATCCAGCTACAAGTTTCTTGGTTTTCTTGACATCTCCCTCATTCTCCCTTTATATATGCTATTCATTGTCCTGCAATTTGATCTTCATTCATTTTTTCTATATGATCAAATTACTTCAATTTAGTACTATTATATTGATCATTAATTCATTCTATCATTCATTCTTGACCTTCTCTACTTTTGCCAGACACATTTTAAGTAACTCACTTCAACTTACTTTTGTTTGTTCTTACATATTCCATGTCCACATCCATTTTAACATTCATTTCTTGCACAAATCACATATACCCCAATACAATTGTTGTATGCAATATAAATTTCCCTAGGTTTAGTATGCATTTTACCAAAGTATAGTTTACTTGTTCTATTTTTTCCTTTTATTTATGACTTGAAATTATTAATTCAATTTTTTTTGTCAGTATAAATAACTTGATATTTGATATATGAATTCTCAGACCCATACAATCTAACAAGCTAATATTAACTGCAAATCATTTGGGTTCTTGTCAAACAAGACTACATCATCTACGGTACATACAAAATATGCATACATTTTCATAGTTTGTTTACTTTATATAAAATCCAAAATATACTCCAGAATGTTTCAAGTGTTCAAACCTTTCATTCCTGTAACTGTCAATATCAGATCTCAACACGGCTATAAGAATATTTTCTTCCTGATTCTCTCTCTCTTGTGGATATAACTTTTTAAATTCAGTATTGGCCTTTTCCATTTCTTTCCTTAAAAATTTGATTTCTTTCTCCAACTGTGGGGAAAAATGAACAGTAAGGATAAATATCAATTTTTGCTAAGACAAGCATGCAGCTATCCTGTATTTTCACTGCACTTTGATGAACCATGCTACATAAAATTGAATGAATAATGTTATGGAAATTTGGGAGATAGCAAAAATATTGAAATATATCTAAATTTATGTTTTAGGCTCGAGTGAATGACTTTTTTTGTGGTCAAAGTTTCACATATGTTTTAAAATCAGTTACCAAGAACAATAGTAAGCATGTTCAATGTAAGAATATTACTGGAATAGATAAAGCCAGAATTTCTGGCAATGTTTTTAAGACCATACAACAGCAAAACAGACATATGCACAAGAAAAATGTCCTTCTGGAACTTGAAAGAGGTTTAAAGCACTAACTTAACAACTTTTCTTGGGGAAAAAAGTACAGGTAGAACTTGAATTATATTTGGAATTACAGTAGTAAGTCATGCTGGTTGTTAAGCAGGTCACTACATCACTACCTCTGATCTTAAGACCCTTTTTTGTGGTTGTTGTCAAGTGAATCACTGCAGTTGTTAAATGAACATTGCAGTTATTAATCAAATCCATTGTTCACAATGGGTATGTTTTGCTGGAAATCAAGATTAAATACTGGTTTCCTGCAAAAAAAGTCATAAACCTTGGTTGTAAGTTAAGTTCTACCTGTACTTTTTTTTAAAAAAGTTGGTAAGTAAGAGCAGCAAAACTGACCACTTCTATTATAGTTTCTTAAATAGGTAATTGCAAGTTATAGCAAAATACAAAATGAGGTCCAAATGGAAATACAATTTTACTTTTTCAAAAAGCATTTCTTACCTGTTGCTTGTCTGACTTTATTTTCTTCAATTCTTTCTGAAGCTGCTGAATTTTTTCTTTTCCTTTTTCAATTTCCACCAAATGAAGATCTTGAAAGCCCTGTATTGTTCTTTTATGTTCTTCTTCCATTTGGAGGATTGTTTTCTGCAAAACATCCAGGGCTTCATGATGCTCATCTTCAAACAAATGCCTCTGTATTTCTGGTGCAACAGTCAATTCTTCCTACATAGAATCAAAGGTAATAATTCACAAATTATAAACTGTTCATTTGCGGGGGGACGACGACAAAAAGTTGCTACCAGAAAAAACTAAAATAATTCTTTTCCCCTCTATACTTACAGATTAAAACATAATTTAGAGCTTATTATTCTTCCTGTTTAGTTCTAACTTGAAACAATGCAATGATTTAGTTTATGTCACTAAGCCTTCTAATAGTCTTGCAGGTTATCATAGATCTAAGTTCACTACATTTTAGTGGTAAACTACCACTAAGCTACCAGATCTAAGTTGCACGATTCCAGACAATAGAGAAATTAGGAGAAGAAGAAAGAATAGAGATAAATCAACAAACAGATAAAGATATGGAAGAGATAGTAAAAATTTTCAAAATGGAATAGGTAGATTACTCTTTAAGAGGTCAAAATATAGAAGAGGACAAAGAGAAAGATCTCCCAGAAGTGCTGAAAGAGTTATTGATGGGTGCTCTAGAGATTCAACAGCGAGAGGTAGATGTAGAGGCAGATGAAATACTTAGACTAAATGTGAGTGATGTAAGGGGATACAAGATCCCAAGGGAGGAGCATGGGAGATTTGTCAAAAAGTCAGTAAGAGTTGAAATACTAAAAAGAACAAGAGATGATGGATATATACAGTATACTTCTTAATATGGGATTTGCTTTATTAAGGGTTAGAAAACAGAGGTAGAGATTAGAAATTGGGAAAATATTATGTATACTGCTTACATAATATATAATTACTATGTATACGTAAATGTTAGAAGTTGAAAGATTACTATGTATACGTAAATAGCATTATTATTAGTATTGTGTATAAAGTAAATTGACCCAGACAATACACCATTCACTAAGCACTTATGTATGTCAAAGAAAAAACTATAAATAAAATTATATTTAAAAATGTGCAATTTTACAAACTGTTGTTTTATCAAACAGCTTGGATTAAATAAAAAACCCATTATTGCATCATTATTGTACATCTCTTTAAAAGCCTTCCCTCGATTCCTCAGAGATGGACAATTTACATCTTTGAATTCTTAAATAAGCTATTTGAAAAAATGGTTTCTCAAATGCAAACAGATTACTGAAATTATTACCACAGCAGCCAGAATGAACAGCCTCGTAAGTCTACTAAAGACATGAGATATAGCCACTAATCCAATCTCTTATAGATGATAGGATGTCCTGAGAGCGGAACTAAGACCTAAAGATGCAAAACTGTGTGCACATGAGAAAAAAGGGGGTACTGCAACAGATAATCACAGTGCAACTATGATACCCAGGTTGGCCTGTATTGCTAAAATCAGAACTCAAAACCAACCGCAATCTTTACTGTTCAACTCTACCTTATGAACATCTTTATGTTCAGCAGCCATTAATTTATGTTTTTCTTTTTGAACATCAGCCAGCTCTATTTTCAGATTGTCTTCACAAATCTGTAATTCTTCAGCAAATTTTATTGTATTTAATTCTTGAGCCAAAAGCATTTCATTTTCTTTATCTTTCTGAAATAATTGTTCTTTCAATTTTATCTGTAAACCGTCAAGAGCTTTCTTGTGCTCTTCTTGCAGGAACTTTATTTTAAAAAGGTATGTAGCCTCCAAACTATTCAAATCAGATAAATGCTTTGTTTCCAGCTGCGTAATATGTGCTTGATTATTTCTCTGGATATCAGCCACATGAGTCTCTAACCAATTCTGTTGTTTTCTTTCTAAGGTAGATTTGAGAATTTCAATTTCAGCTTCCTGGCTGGACGTAAGGGACAAAATGTGTTCCTTATGTTTCTGATGCAACTCTTTATTTTGAAGCTCTAGCTCATCAATATGCTTTTCCCTCAATTTCTGGAGAAGAATTTCATGTTCTGTTCTGGTTTTTTTATTTTCTTCCAAAAATCTAGATTTATAAGGAAGCAAACAAAATATATTACCAAAAATATAACAGTGCAAAGAACAAATAACATAATGTAAAATATCTGGGATATTTTTTGAACATTATCTTAAAATACTATTTATATTTCTTCTGCTTGTAACTGTAACGTAAGGCAAAGGAAGTCTGCTTATTTATTTCTCATATCAGCCATCTACTTTTTTCTGCCCCACATTTATGTACCAGGAAGTCCACTAAAGCTATTGATACAAGTCCATGAAGAGAAGACTGAAAAGAGACATGACAGCAGTCTTCCAATGCCTGAAGGACTGCCAAAGGGAAGAGGGTGACAATTATTCTCCACAGAACCTGAGGTAGGACAAAAAACAGTGTGTTTGCCAGAGGGAGATCCAACCTAGAAATAAGGAGGAATTTCCTGACAGCGAGAATTATTAAACAATGGAACAGCTTGCCTCCTGGAGTTGTGGGTGCTCTGTTGATGAAGGTTTTCAAGAAACCTTGGGCAGGGGGTTGGACTAGAAGATGCCCAAGGTCCCTTCCAACCTTATGATTCTATGAAAGCTTGTTCGTAAGTAGCATAGCAGTCTTCTGCTGAAATCCAAAGATAAAAGATTATTTACTGGTAGTCCTTGACTTACAATGGCAATTGGGACTGGGATTCCCTTTGCTAAGCGATGCAGTCATAATGTGCAACTGTATCATTTAGTGATGGCATCCCCTACAATACCATTTGTCATCATTAACTGAATCACACTGTCATTAAGCAAGGTAATTTCATGCTGGTTTTCCATAGCCAAAGTCAGCTGCCAGGAAAGATGCAAGTTCCAGGTCTTGAAGCAGGTTGTTGTGGTCCACCAGCAGAGCTGGCAGCAGATTCAGACTGTGAGGAGGTTGTGGAGGAACATGGGCCAGTCCTGGAGTCTGAGGAAGGCTCTGACGAGTGCTCTGCGTCGGAGGCAGAGATGGGGCCAGGGCAGTCTGACAGATATCAACTGCCTCTGGAGTCAGACATCAGTGAGGCAGACAAACAGCTGGAGCCTGTTCCCAGTGTGTGCATGCGCAGAGCTGCCAGACGAAGGGAAAGCTAAGGAACAAGGGTGGACTTGGGAGTAAGGCAACAGGTGGACAATGAATGGCCCTTCCCATAGGGAATAAAAGAGGAGTGAAAGGAGATGGGAGTTTGCAGGAGACAATTAGTTCGCTTAATTGGTTCGTGACTCTCAGAGTCTTCTTGCCAAGTTTTGAAGATATTGGTCTGGCAGCTCTCCAAGCCAGATAAGGTCTGTGACTGTAAATTTACCCTTGAAAGACTTTGCTGGATGTGAAAGAGAAGAATTTACAGTAACTTAATAAAAAGGGTTTTTTGTCGGGACAAGAAATCTGCTTCGTGGTTTGTGGAATCCTAGGTCAGAACACAGGTAGCTGATGTTGGAGTGGGGGAGGGAGCCAAGTGGTAGGTGGATATGTCAGGCAGGGTTAAGAGTGTGTGTGAAAGACACCATGAGAATAGGGAGGATGTACAATGGTATGTGAGAAGTACTGTGCAGATTGGGAATGACATACAAGGCATGGTGTGAATGTGGAGGGGCTGGGTGCAGGTGCACAAGATGGGGAAAACTTACCCCAATGACTTGCAATCTTCCCTGTCACTGACTTTCTGGGGAAGCTGGGAGGGAAGGTTGCAAACAGCGAACATGTGATGGGTGCTTGGCAACTGATTTTATGAAGATGTTGCCAAGCACCCAGATCATGACTACATGACTGCAGGGTTGCTAAGATGGCTGAAGACCAGTAGCAACCATAATTTGTTCAGTCCAATCATAACTTGAAATGGTCACTGACCGAATAATCATAGGTCGAGGACTACCTGTACTGTTTTGTCATCATGATAGTGTGGCATTATACATACAAACTTGTACACAGATTTTAAGTATAGATTATAGATTTAGTGGCAGTAGTAATCTGCAAAAAAAAATTCACCTTTACATTAATTTAATTATTAATTTTATTTGCCTACCATCTCACCGTGGAGCTACTCTGGGTAGCTTGCAACAATAAAACAGAAAAAAATGATTAAAAAAATATAACAATAGCAAAATAATAAACAATAAATAATGAAAGTATAACAATATGAAATTTAAAAAGATGGTTGGTGCAGGAAATGCAGGGGGGAGGTGGGGTCAGCTAATTAGTCCAATAGCTACCTCCAATTATGGACTCTCCTATTGGTTCCCCAGGCCTACCAGCAGATTGTATTGAATGCCAATTCTGTTCTCACCATAGGAACACAATATGTGGTACTCTAGATCAGTGTTTCCCAACCTTGGCAAGTTGAAGATGTCTGGACTTCAACTCCCAGAATTCCCCAGCCAGCATTCGCTGGCTGGGGGATTCTGGGAGTTGAAGTCCAGACATCTTCAACTTGCCAAGGTTGGGAAACACTGCTCTAGATGATGCTGAAGTACAATCTGTTTTTTGGGACAAAGCTTTTCTCCACCTGTTATCTTTGAAGTCATATTCAGTGGGGATGTACGATAGCAATTGCACTTAGATTTATATATCACTTCACAGTACTTTGCAGCCCTCTCCAAGCGGTTTACAGAATCAGCATATTGCCCCCAACAATCTGGGTCCTCATTTTACTGACCTCGGAAGGATGGAAGGCTGAGTCAACCTTAAGCCGGTGAGAATCAAACTGCCAAACTGCTGGCAGCTGGCAGTCAGCAGAAGTAGCCTGCAGTGCTGCATTCTAACCACTGCGCCACCACGGTTCTTCATGATAATGCCTTATTGTAATATTCTTGGCTAATTCTTGGTTAACAACAGTAATTCTTGACAACAGTAATCCTTGAATTTCCAGTGCTAAGTAATGTGGTCATAAAGCAGAATACATGACTGCCTCCTGGCACTCCCCACTTCTGTCATTAACTGAATCCTCCCCTAGTTGTTAGGCAAGGCACATCCTGATTCAACCCATTCCAAGGTTGGCCCTCCGATAAGGGATTGTTTTCTCTTTATCTCCTCTTCTCAACAATCTTTGCTCTTTTGGTTGCGTTGCACTCTGCTTCTGCCAGCCCTGCCTCCTGGGGATCTGCAACCCGCCCACCCCCAGCTAATCCTTGCTGTTTTATTCCTCCCACTGCTGATGAGGCATGCCCACCCTGGCCCTTCTGCTCATGTCCAGATTGCATGCAGTCTTATTCAAAAATTGTGTGCAGCCTTCTTGAGAAGTTTTAGAAGGCTTCAAAACCATGCAAGAAAACCACACAGAATTTGGACAAACAGGAAGAAGTCCTGGTACAACTAACAGCCATTTTGCGAAGGACCAGGCAGGCCATAGCTCATCAGCAGTGAGAGGAAGAAGGCAATAAAGATCAGCTGGAGATGGCAGAGCCAGTGGAATGCAGGGCAGCAAAAGGGCAAAGATGGAGTGGGGGAGGTGAGTTGAAATGCCCCGCTGATTGTAAATGCACGCAGGTTGCCAAGTCTTAATTTTGATCACATGATGGCTGGGGGCACTGCAACAGCTATAACTTCAGAACTTTGGTGTAATCAATATTCATTCAGCAACAACTACTACTTGTATATAGCCCATATTCAAGTTACCCTGTCACCAAGTTGGTGAATATTTATTTATTTATTTATTTTGGTATTCTTATATGCCGCCCAACTCCCGAAGGACTCAGTAATCTTTTAATGTTGCAATTGTGCTTTAAGGTATATTTATTCTTTGTGTATTTATTGTATTAATTGCATTAAATTTCGTGAATGCCATTCATTTATGAAAAAGTGGTATATTTGTTACCAATAATGTGTGAAAAGCTGGCATTGTATAGAACACCTAGGAAATCTATAGAATGTGTGACTTTTTAGGTGAAGTACAAAATGTCTGTGTTATTTTAATAAGCTATATACTTTCACTAGGCATTGTATATAAATGCTAGGCATTGTGCAGAATAACAAGAACTATTTAGGTAAAGTATGAAAAAAGAGTCATTTACTGAACCTTTTACTGAAAAGACTGGTATGAAAATGAAAGAAATGCAAAATAAAGTATAGGACTATCTTATTGAAAAAAGAGAAAAAGACCAATACTGACCTACTTATTGCGACAAAGAAGGCTAGAATGTCATATTCTATTTTATACTTCTAATACTTTGCCAGTTTGCCTTTTGGCATTACATAGAATGCCTAGGAAATGTGTGAAATATTAAGCGTTTCATACTTCGATGTCCCATTTTTGGCATTCTATAGATTTTCCTAGGCATTCTAAAAATATCTAATTTCACACATTGATGGTTAACTTATTAATGAAACAGCTAAATTACAAAAGATACTGCATGTACAGGATCTACCCTTGGGAGATGATTATGAAAACATTTACACTAAATGATCAAGTTAGAAGTAACAGGAAAAATTACAAACCTGCTTTGTGCTTCTTTATATTTAGCCTTATATTCTTCTTCTAAAACTTGTTTGGCTTTTTCTAATTCTTCGGCCATGAGGGTCTTTGTGGAAGATAATTCACTGTTATATTGAGCCAAAGTCTTCTGTGTATTCACTAAACTATCTTCTAACTGCTGGATAGTATTCTGTTGCTCCTTTAGAGTTTTCTCTAATTCTACAATTAGAGCAGCCTGCTGTTCTTGAAGACAAGTCATTTCTGCTTCTCGAAGGTCAAACTGTCTTTGCCATGTTTGCTTTTCATATTCTGCCTTGTTCCGAAGCTCTTTACAAAGCAATAATAATTTTTCTTCAGCTTCTGCTACCAATATCTCCTTTTCATGTCTCCATTCTTCAGCTTCTGCTTTATGAGTCTGTTCCACTTCCTGGAGCAATTTCCTAGTTCTTCTTAATTCAGCTGTATGATCTTCAATTAGTTTATGCTTAATCTATTAAATATTACACAAAATTCATTTGTTGTCCACTTCCAGATTGTCATTTCTCTCTCTCCCCCCTCCTCCCATTACCATTCTGATACCACAACCCATCCTATCTTCTCCATCAATCACTCCCTCAAGTCCTGGGAACCATTTAACATAATCATCTCCACAATAAACAATCATAGCCAACTATCAGTGAATACCATCTCACCAATCTGCTTCCGCTGTAGCACATTCAGCAGCTGGAGGAAACACCAAGTGGTTGCAAAGGCTATACCCCACATTCCTTATACCCGTGATGGCGAACCTATGGCACATGTGCCGGAAGTGGCATGCAGAGCCATCTCTCCGGGCACACCAGTCGTCGCCTGTTGCTCTTCTGGGTTCTGGCACGCACATGCGTGCCAGCCAGCTGGTCTTTGTGCATGCATGAGCGCCAGAAACCAGAACACCAGGTGACCGGCGCGCATGCACACGCCAGAAACCAGAAGCTCAGCTTCCCTGCACGCACATACGCAACGGGGAACTACTCTTCCGGTTCCTGGCACTCCCCTGCGCACGCTCGTTTCGGCACTCGGTGCCGAAAAGGTTCACCAACACTGCCTTATACCATTTGCTAAGGGCTGGAGCTACTTGCTTAATCTCTCAATACATAGAGCCAGTTCAAGATCTTAGAATTACAACAGAGTGCCGAAGGCAGTCCCACAGGAGGTCCAGCAGGCAAATGTAGTATTAGCATTTTTATTAAATCTTCATAGGGCAGAAATGGCTTTCTCCACTTTTTGTTTCACCTTCCTTTGCATACAACTCGACTTACAACTGTAACTGAGTCCTCCAATTATGGTGGTAAGTCATTATGGTCATAGCACGTCATCATGTGATGAGACCAGATTCTATCATTTTTGCAGTTATAGTCAAGCATATGCCATGGTTGTAAAACAAACCCATTATTCACTATGGGGTGGGTTTTTCCCCCAGAAACTGAAAGTAAAGGCCAGTTTCTGGAAAAATGTCATAAATTGTGGTCATGTGATTGTGGAATGCTACAAATCGTTGTAAATGCTGGCCAATTGCCAAGCACCCAAAATGTGGTCATGTGACCCAGGTGTGGCTGGATATCGTAACTTTGTAACTGAATCATAAGTAGTTTCAGGGGGTGGGGAGGTTCATTGTAAGCTTAAACAATCACTAAGCAACCAGTCATAAGTCAAGGACTACATATATTAAGACTCCTCTTTCTTGCCCTGATAAAAAAAATGTTTATTTACTGACCTTGTCACTGAATTTTAGAAAAATGTCTGCTACAGTCAGTTTGCTTTTTTCTATACTACCAATAGCAATCTGAATATTTATAAGCTAAGTTAATGGTAATATCTTTGAGCTAGTTTCATCTTTAATAAAGCCATCTTTTAAACTCTGAAATTAAATTGTTATTTTTTAAAAAAAATTACTTATTTTAATTTACCCTTGATTGCATAGTAAACACAAACCTTGTTGGCATTTTTAAAAAATAAAAAAAAAATTAAAAATTATTTTTCAATAATAAAGATAACTTAAATGTCTAAACAAATTATTTACTAAAAGCAGTATTTTTGCATTGCTCAGTATATACCTGTTCTAATTCTTCTTTCACATTCTTTTCTTGTACTATGCCGATTTCTTTTAATTCAGTATTTTTTCTCTTCAGTTCTTCTATTTCTTCATGTTGACTAGAAATGGATTGCATCTCAAGCTGAAGACAACCCAGGTCATTCTTGTATTCATTCTCTAATAACAAGAGTCGCTGTGCCACCTCTGTTTCTATCTGACGTGCAGCATCTTGAGTACTTTGTTGATGAATTTTAGCAATCTCTGAAAATGAAATGTTTTAAAGCACAGAAAAGAGGGTTTCATATTGGCAACACAGAAAAGAGGGTTTCATAGACCAGCAGTCCTCAATTTTTCTGGCTCTACGGACTGGTAGAGTTGGCAGTGGCGGGGATTGGAGGCAATGGTTTCATGTGTGCAACTTAATTCTGCGCATGCGCAAATAAAGCTTCACGTGCTCACCCACAAACTGGTTCCCAAAGGCCTGGGGTTGGAGGCCCCTGTGATAAGACTGTAGTTGATACCTTGTCTTGTGAATTCTGAGAAACTATGTTGTCACTTCTATTATGATGCAGTTAAAATTATTCATAAATCTAATTCTCTGATAAGAGACAAATTGTCAACCCACTTGAAGTAGCTGGAGAATATTGGTTCTGTCCCAATGAAAGCCAATCTAGAAAAGTTAATGCAAGTTAAAGAGACAGTAGAGAAGATATATATATATCTAAAAGTATGCTGAAATTCTAGAGATGGAATTACAGAGCTCTTATTATCTAAACAAATATCCTCCCTTCATTATTTTTATAAATAACTCAAAGCAGTGAACATACCTAATACTACTTCCTTCTACCATTTCCCCCACAACAACAACCGTGTGAGGCGAGTTGGGCTGACAGTGAGTAACTGGCCCAAGGTCATTCAGCTGGCTACTAAGACTTGCAGTAAATTTTATAAAAGATTTCATAAAATTTTGCTCTAAACAATATAACCAGGTAATTCAACCATTTAGTTGCAGGTTTATCGAATTACACATGATAAAATATTTTAATATATTTTTCAATGTATTTATGTAACTATATTACAGATATAAGCTTTACCAATCTTTGTAGATAGTTAGACTTTAAGATATTTTTACAAAATTACTGTTATGCAGCACTTTTAGTTTACAACAGCAACAAAAAAAATTGCGACGTTTAGAGGTTGAATATATTATGGTATATATTTCTCAATATGTTAGGATATGGTTACGGTTAGGATAGCAGAGGATGGGGAAGAACTATTCTCTGCCAGTTCTGTACTTAAGCCATTAATTATGTTTTTAAATCATTAGTGTTTTATCTTTTTAATTCTTCAGAGGTTTTACTTTCTTTTAAGCAAGCAAAATTTCAATATAAAAAGTACTATATCCCAAAACTGTGATAAGGAACCTTCATTTGCTCCCATATAAAATACTCATTGTAAAATACATATTTAATCTTAATAATTAACCACTATAGCAGTAGTGGGTTCCTACCGGTGCGGTCCACTCTACCACACCGGTAGCGACCGGCTGGTGACGTCATAGTTGGTTGCCGGTCCCTGGGCGCTGCCATCTTTTTTTAAAAAAATTTTTTTTAAAATTCTTTTGAGCATGCTCACCAGGCACACCCACGCGGCGAGGAAGGGAGGGAGCAAACCAGCAGGAGGTAAGTTGGAACTCACCCCTGATTTGGGCTGGAAAACACCCCCCACACCCCCACCTTCTGCTTTCCCTGGTTGCTTCCCTGATTCCTGCACTACAAAAAAACCATTGAAAAATCAGAATGATTGGCCCTTTTTGCAGGAGGCTCTCCTAACAGGAAAAGAAGGGAAGGGACTGGCGAGGAGAAATAATCAGTATGAGGAAACCTCCCAGTTTTGTAGCAGCGCTGCTGAATTTCAAAAGATAACCAACAGTTCCTCCCCACGTGAGTTATTTGTGGCTGTGCAAAGGAGGGGGGGAGAGAGAGGGAGAAAAAAATGTGGCTTCATTCCAGATCTGGCCAAAACACCTTTCACCCTCCCCACCCCACCTGATCGGAGAGCCAGAGATATTTTTGAGAAACCTGTTCCAAACCCTAATTTGCTGCCGGAAGGGGCAGAGGGAGTTTGGAAACGTTGGTGGAGTTGTCTTACTGTTTAATCCTTTTCTTGCTCAAAGTGGGGGGACGTCAGCAGACTGTCCTTTGTAGAATGAGTGGAAACACACACATACAGAGAGATGAAGGGAGGGAGGGAGAGGGGGAGTGTGTGTGTGTGTGTGTGTGTGTGTGTGTGTGTGTGTGTGTGAGAGAGAGAGAGAGAGAGAGAGAGAGAGAGAGAGAGAGAGAGAGAGAGAGAGAGAGAGAGAGAGAGAGAGAGAGAGAGAGAGAGAGAGAGATTCCTGGTATGTAAGCACTCTTGTGATCTTTGACTTTTAGGCTTGCTGTCAAACAAGCCTAATTTATGGCTCTTGTGTAGCTGAACTTAAGTGAGGCCGATTGCTGCTTTCTCCCTGAGAGTTCTCAGGGAGGAGATAATTTAGACCGTGACAGGGGTCTCCAATCTTGGCAACTTTAAGACTTGTGCACTTCAACTCCCAGAATTCTGGGAGTTGAAGTCCACAAGTCTTAAAGTTGCCAAGGTTGGAGACCCCTGAGTGTTTGCAGCCAATTTTGGATCTCTCCTTGAAGCCTCTGCATTGGCTAATTAGTATCAGCTGTTTAGCGGTGTTAAAGGCGGCCGCTTTAACCGTTAAGGTGACGGCTTGCATTGGAGCTACTTGAGATTACTTAGACAAGTAAAATTCTCCCACTTGATTGCTAAAGAGATAGAGTGTGAGATCCCAGCAGCAAGGCTTCTACTGGCCTCTCCTCTTGCCAGAACGGTTAAGGACAAGTCTCCACAAATGGCTATTTTATATGTGAAATTATGACTGAAATATTTCTGCACCTATATTGGTTCTCACTGTCAGGAAGTTTCTCCTTATTTCTAGGTTGAATCTCTCTTTGATCAATTTCCATCCATTATTCCTTGTCTGTCCTTGGGTGCTTTGGAGAATAGCTTGACCCCCTCCTCTCTGTGGCAGCCCCTCAAATATTGGAAGACTGCTATCATGTCTCTCCTGGTCCTTCTCTTCACTAGACTAGCCATTTATTTATTTATTTTATTAGTGACATAATAAAATGTCACTAAGCAAGCACTCTCTAAGCGGTTTACACTAGTAAGCAATGTATATTTACATTGCCCCCAACAATCTGGGTCCTCATTTTACCTACCTCGGAAGGATGGAAGGCTGAGTTAACCTTGAGCCGGTGAGATTTGAACCACTGACCTGCGGATCATAGTCAGCTAATGTGGCCTGCAGTACCCCACTCTAACCACTGCACCATGGCCAGTTCCTATAACCGTCCTTCATATGTTTTAGTCTCCAGTCCCCTAATTATTTTTGTTGCTCTTCTCTGCACTCTTTCCAGAGTCTCAACATCTTTTTTATAGTGTGGTGACCAAAACTGGATGCAGTACTCCAGGTGTGGTCTAACTAAGGCTGGTATTAATACCTCACTTGATCTAGATTGTATCTCTCTGTTAATGCAATTTAGGATTGCATTGGCTTTTTTGGCTGCCGCTGCACACTGCTGGCTCATGTTTAGCTGGTTGTCCACTAGGACTCCAAGATCCCTTTCACAGTCACTGCTATTAAGCCTGGTTTCACCCAGTTTATATGTATACTTTTGGTTTTTTTTACCTATGTGTAGGACTTTACTTTTCTTTACATTGAATTCCATTTTGTTAGATAGGGCATTACATTAAATACATTGTCCCCCCCTTCTTTCTGGCAGCCCTTTAAAAGCCTGTTGCCTATCACACTCTTGGGCAAAGCATGTGAGCCATTTCCTCCTTTCAATGATTCATGAAAGTACACTGGTTGCCCATTGGTCTCCGGGTGCAATTCAAGGTGTTGATTATCATCTTTAAAGCCCTACATGGCTTAGGACCAGGTTACCTCCGGGACTGCATCCTACCTCATACTTCCCTTCGACCGGTTAGGTCCCACAGAGTGGGTCTCCTCCGGGTCCCGTCAGCCAAGCGGGGCCTAGGGGGCCTTCTCTGTGGGGGGCCCTGTTCTCTGGAACCAACTACCCCCAGAGATCCGAATTATCCCCAACTTGCTGGCCTTCCGAAAAGCCATTAAGACATGGCTCTTCCTACAGGCAGGGTAATTTTGAGACAACTCCACAGCCTAGGTCTCCCCCATGTATGCATGGTTTTGTATGTCTTTTTAAACTCTTTTAAATTGTTTTTAAATTATTATATTGTTTAGTTTGTTCTTCAAATGTTGTACGCCGCCCTGAGTCCCCAGGGAGTAGGGCGGCATATAAGAACACCAAATAAATAAATAAATAAATAAATAAATAAATAAATAAATAAATAAATAAATAAATAAATCTATAGTGTGTAGATAATAAAGGTGAAAAAGGTGAACAACATTTTTACAGACCTATAGATACGTTGAGGCTGGGTGTGACAAGGAATGGCTGGGAGGGGAGGGGCCAGGCGAGGCACCCCTTGACATGAGTGACATTGAGTTGGCCACACCCACCCAGTCACATGACCATGAAGCCACTCCCACCTGGTCACATAGCCGGCAAGCCACTCCCACCCGGTCACATGACCATCAAGCCACGCCCACAGAGCAGTAGTAAAAAAATTTAGGAACCCACCCCTGCACTATAGGCAGACCTGGTCAAACAACCATGAAGGTATTTGTAACCTATGTCCAAGTTACAACCCTTGCAGCAGCCCTAAGATCACGATTGTAATTAGGGCATTTGGCAACCCACTCACACAATGTGTTGCCAAGCTTGCTACATTCATATGATCACTATTTGCAATCTTCCCTTTCCCAGAAAGTCACTCCCCCGCCCCTTTTAAGCAATGTGTCTGCTCTATGAGGGCAGGGGTAAGGAGAAGACACCAGACAATCTTTCCTATACTTGACCTGTTGTTTTTCTCCCATTGCACAGAGGAGATATTGAAGAAGGAATTACAAAGGGTGAGCAGGGACTCTCCACTCTGCGGGGGGGGGGGAGAGAAAAACAGGTCAGACACAAGGCAAAATGATTATAATGGCAAACATGTGACCAAGAGACACTGCAAAGGTCATAAGTGTGAGCATTGGTCATAAAATTATTTCTTCAGCAACATTGTAACTTCAACTCGTTGCTGAACAAGCCGGTCAATAAGTGAAGTGAGATCTTCCTCTACAATAAATGACTACTGGCTAAGCGGATAATCAATTATTTATCTTTGACATTTTATGTAAAATGTGCCCATTTACAGTGTAGAGTTTTTTTCTTTTAAATCTGTTACAAATCAGGGCATTTAAAACCCCCAGCTTGCTTATGAGACACAGTCTTTTACCTTTGAGGTGTTCTTCTGAAATTTTTGCATGGAGCTGTTCAAGATGTAAACAATGTTTCTTTTTCAATTGTTCTATTTCAGAAGTATATCTATCTGAAAGCTCCAATTTCAGCTTTATAATATTGTCTTGGTACTGGAGTGTGAGAGTAGATCTTAATAACTCAATCTCATGTAAATGTTTTTTATCCAAACGCAGTTGTAAAGAACACAGCTCTTCCTAGAGTGAACATGTAAGAAAAATGTATTACTAAGACTAGGACATTTAAATTTTTATATAATTTAACTATTTTGCACTATTTTATACATTACCACAATCTATACTCTTGGTTAAAGTGCAATATTATACTACAATATGCAGATGACATTTTACAAGATCACAATCAGGTTGAGAAAGCTAAATCTTCATAAAGAAAATGAGAACTGAACAAGTGTTAGTATAGCATTGCTTTTAACAACTGGAGTATCAATGCAAACAAAGTCAAGGTGCAGAAATAAATAAAATAATTCAAGAAAAAAGATTCAATGATAATGATTTTAGAACACAAGTAAAATATTTAAAGTGAATAATTTATAGTGCACTTTCTTCTAAAAAAAAGATAAAAAGGAATATGAAAATAGAATAAGAAGCATTTAAATTCTGTTTTTACACATTTAAAAATTTGAAAAAATGTTTTAGAGCAGTTTTAAGGTGGTAAAATGATGTATTTATTTTCTTCAAAAAAATTATTTTTTTTCCTGTGAATAAAACATCTCCCTCACTCCTTTGAATTGTGTAGTTCAAAACTACAGAATTTTAACCACGCAGAAGGAAATTATTTTTCATGTCACATTTAAATTAAAAATGGATTGCTAAGGCCTGACCAATAAACAAATAGAAAGACAATTCAAAGAGAATTCAATTCAGCCATTCAACATAGCTCAGGAACAAAAAGGCCTGCCCTGCTTCCCTAAATGTGAGCTATGGAAAGATCCGCAGCAATTCACAGCTTGAGGAAGCAGAGAAGGCCATTCTGTTCCTGGGCCATGAGGCGCAACCCTGGAAGCAGCTGCCATGTTTGGAGTGCCTGCAACTCAGTGCAGCCGCCCCCAAAATGGCAACCACTTCTGGAACAGTTTCATGCGGCCCAGGAACATAGCAGCTTGCCCTTCTTCCCTAACCCAAGCTTTGGAGATCTTTGAATGTGATGGATGATGCGAGGTGAGGAGGGCCTGGGATCCGATGGGTTGGGAAGCAGACCCAAGGCCTGTAGGGACTCTAAGAGGTGGGAAGCAGAGGAAAGAATGCCTCAGTGGGTAGTGTTCTATACTAGTCCTCCCAGCGCCTCCCTTGCACATGTTTAATGATTGCATTGGGAAGAGTAGGGAGGGCGATCGCAAGTTAGGTGATCACATGGGTGCTTCACTTAATGGCTGTCACGACTTCTGACTGTAATGGGCAAGTTCCATCAAGGTTATCAGTCAAATACTATCTGTAATTCAACTGTTGATTATTCGACCTAACCATTTAAGATAGAAACAAGAACACTCTTTTCCAACTTCAGTAATAGGCAGCCTGCAAGCGGGAAGCTCCCCTGTAAGGATATGTTCTCAGCAAATCCCTAGCATCTTTACACTTTGGAAATCAGGTGGTATGGAGGAGCTAAATAACTTTCAAATACTATTTATTGCTTGGTAACTGACCTTATAGTGCTCCAATTGCTGAGTTAGCTGTTCAAACAAATCCAATCTCTCTCTTTCTGTCATTTCTTCCAATAGCGTAACAGAAGGGCTGTATAAAATATATAGAATAATTCAGAAAAATAACTTTAGCTAGTATTCTTTTAAGAACAGAATAATTTAAACTTTCTGAACTACAATCTGAGACAATCTTAAAATCCTCACATATGTATCAATATTGTAACCTATGATGAATCAAGTAAGAAAATACTAGCATGAAGTAAAGCTATATGGATTTCCTAATTCATGTTCATTTATCATGGTTAGAAGACACAAGTGTTAGTAATATACAGCTAATTTCACACTAAGTGCTCAATAAAATTCTAAAATTCCAATATCTGTAAAATAGGGGAGTAATTGCTCAAGAGTCACTCAAACAGTTATTCTCATATAAACTGGAAGTCATAGTACCTTTTCCTATTCTTAGTGAACATGGCTAGCTAAAAGGTTTTCTTTAACAAGAAATTAAGAGAATTACTACCATGTTTCCCCTAAAATAAGACATGTCCCGAAAATAAGCCCCACAGGGCAGGCAACACTCACTGGAGTTTTGCAGCTCCGTGGTGTCTCGGCTTGTCTGTTTGCAAGGTTTTTTCCCTAAACAGACTAGCCGAGAGACCACGGAGCTGCTAAACTCCCATAAGTGGTGCATCTCGTGCCCCGCCCCACCTGCACCCCAAAAATAAGCCACCCCTCGAAAATAAGGCCAGGGGCATTTTTGGGGGGATAAAAAAATATAAGCCCCTGTCTTATTTTCGGGGAAACACGGTATATTCATCCTAAACTAGGATTTAAAGCTTACTGAGGTGGAACCAATAGCAGGATAGCAATATTAAATTATTAGCTTCACCCAAATTCCATATCTTGTTCTTGTGATTTTTCCATCTCCTCTATGGAATAATCTTTCACTTCTTGCAATCTCTGATGCAACATTGTTAATTCTTCTCTGTAATTTTCTTCCACAGACTTTAATTTCTGTTCAAAATAAAGCCTTAGTTGTTCCAACTCAGTTTCATGTTCAGTCTTTTTTTTATCCCATTTAAGTTGATAATCCTTTTTCAGATATTCCAGTTCTTCCACATGTGAGGTACGAGCAAGCAGCTGTATTTTCAGTTCTGATGGGTAAAAAAATATTGTTCACTTTAAATATATTAATTCAGCTGAATATTTTTTAAAAAATGTAATCCCTATACTATTAAGGTTTCAATACTGAATGCAAACACTACTGAAAACAATGGGACTTAATTCTGAACATGGAGATCTCATTACAAAAATATGCATTTCCATTTTATGCACATCTATGCAAAAGATCTCATTGAATTCAGTAGGATACTGTACATCCTGATATTTATCTATGGGATTGCAGCTTAAGTTTGTAATATCATTTGATTTTCTCAGCTGGCCCTCTGAAATTATATGAGAAATAAATTAATAAAAAGTTTTTTTTCTTTAAAAAGCATCCTCATTTTATCTTGACAATCTGAATTTTACAGGATGCCATGATTGCTTACGTCTATAATCTACATAGGGAATGGATATGACAGTAGTTTTATTTTATTCATTAGACATATATGGCTGTCAGATTACAAAGATTTAAGTCAGCTTTTCAGATCAAAGACACACTTTAGATCCCAAATGATAACATGACACCCATTTTTTCATTTCTTTTTTCATCTCTTCATTTCTCAGGGCAGAGAAATCTGCCCTGAGAAATGAATCACACTTATTCTTTCCACTGTGCAACTAGATTGCACTGTACAAAATGATGGGACCAGAACAAGAACTGAAGTTGCAAAATTAAATTAATATATACTGTATAATCACTCCACAATATTTCACTTTTATTTAAAATGAATATTTTAGAAGGGCTTTGGGGATAACATGTAATGTAAGGTTACAAGTAGCACATTCTGCATTAAGCTAGAAAACCAGATTGGAGTCTTGTAACCTATGATGAATTAGTTGTGCAATTCCAATTAATAAAGGTAAAGTAATTCCATTATGCTCTATCAGATCCTTAAAAGAGAGTTCCTAAAGAAGGAAATAAATGTCTTATTGGATTTCTTTAAATCATACAGACAAAATTCTCTACATAAAAAATGCAATACTTTGTTTTACTTGTAGGCAAGATCTACAAAACTACAAACCAAGTCAAGGACTAGGGGTATTTTAGATACTGTATAGAAAGTTACTGGAGGTGTACTTTAGGTCCTTCATATTATTTGAATAAATACCAGATTTTGAGATCTTACAGACACAAATGCTTAATATCATACACTTCTTGCATCGATTCTATCAAATTAACTAAATCAAAATAATGTCATGATTAATACATCTTGTATTACATCTGTCCAATTACATCTGTCCAATTAACTTTCTTAGGAGAATTCCCTATCTATGGAAGTATTTCTGAATAGTTTTGCTTTGTGCAATTACAGCATCAAGTGCTCTTTAAGAGGTGAACAATAACTAAGCAGGACTACCAAAGATTGATTTTGAGTAAATGGGAAAAATATGTATGAGCAACAGTGATCCTCCCTGACTCCAGATCATTCAGGCCTATAGGGATCAAATATCATTACTGTAAGAAGGCAGATACTGAAGCTGAATCTTAAATACTTTGGCCGCCTAAAGAGAAGAGAGGATTCATTGGAAAAGACTCTGATGTTGGGAAAGATCGAAGGCAAAAGGAGAAGGGTACAGCAGAGGATGTGATGGTTAGATTAGTATCATCGACCAATGAACAGGAATTTGGGCAAACTCCAGGAGAGTAGAGGACAGGGGAGCCTGGTCAAATTGTGAAGAATGAGACACAACTTAGGAACTGAAGAACAACCATTACTGTGAATTGAAATTAAAAATTTACAAGTAAGTTTATGATACATATGTATCATACTTTTGAACATGAAAAAATTGTATCTATTTTCAAAAATGAAGGTAGATATAATTAAAATGCTGTTAATTTAATTAATATAATTTAAAGGAAGCTATTAATTATTCCTTTTCTAGGTATACAATAAGACACTAAAAATCATTCCTTTAATATGACACTGCTAAACATAAAGCAAAATACATTCACTAAATTATAGCAAATCTATTCTAATTACAATTTACAATTTCCCAATTTTAAGCCTACCACTTAATTCTTGCCGGCTTGCCCTTGCACCATCCAATTGTGACCAAAGTTGCGCCATTTCTTCTTCTGATTCTGCCTTTAGTTTCTGTATCTATAGAAGTCATCGTAAGTTACCACATCATGGTCAGTTTTTACATTAACATATTATTATATGAACTGTGGAACATTATTAAGGGGGAAGCTGAAGAATCAATAGGAAATAAATGCCACTTTCATTTGGATCACATGTACATACACAAAGAATAATAATATTTGATAATACTTTAGATATAGAAAGTTAGTGGAGATACACTTTTTCTTATCCATTATTATATGAAGAAATATCAGATTTTGGAGTTATCACAGACTCAAATGCTTAAAATCATACACTTTTTGCAATTATTCTACAAAGTTTTTGTTGTATATCGCAACAATGTTGTGAATTATCAAAGCCATATAAATAACAATTATATTTTTGCAGGGCTTCTATGTTACTCTGGCTATCTCAAAAAATGAAATAAGATCAGACCTGGTGATTACTTGCAGGGGAGACAATCAGGATATACCAGACAAGCATATACCAGAATATGCCAGACTAGGAAATTTAAATAAGATTCAGAAGACAATGGAAAACTATTTTATACTGTTGCTGAGACACTAGGAGTTGAGCTAGGAGCTTTACACGTACATAGAGTAAGGCACAATTCTGCACATTTTACAATACTGACTCCCAAGAGGATATGTCTTTATCAAATACTGTGTCCATAATGCATATTTACCTCTTGCTGCAACTCTTCTACTTGTTTCTTGTTTTGTTCTTTTATATCTTGCATTTCTTTTTCATGCTTGGTCTGCAGTGTTTTCATAGCTAGATGGTATTTATTTTCTAGATTTTTATGTTCCACTACAAAATAATGTTGAGTTCTGTTATGAACATTTTTGTATTATAAGATGAGATGACTTATTTAAATTACCTTTTCTAGTATCAGAAGTAGAGAACTAGAAAATTCTGAAGAGATGTAGGAAAAAAGGAGTGAATTTGATGGGTTAGTTTGTATAATTTTATTTAACTTTTAAAAAACAAATCATTGAAATTTTTGGAGCAATCCAAAAACAGAAAAGGCTGTAACAGAAAGAATTATATGTTTGTCAGTGGTGTGTATGCATGTGTGTATAATAGATATAATAGAAAGAAATGGGAAATTGCTATTTCAAGCATCTACTCCATAGAATACTCTATATAACATATAGATGAATCACATCTGGAAAAAACAACAAAAGGCAAAAGGGATAGCTGTAAAGGGGAGTGGTTAGCAGTTTAGGTACAAAATGATCTAAACTTGGATAACTTTTTTAGAATGGATATATATGGAGATGAAAGAGATATGCTGGTAGACAATACATTTATGTGGCCACATAAAATACAAAAATAAAATGACCTTAGCAAGGAATTTTGCATGAAATAAAAACATGTTTTGTTTCCCCACCTGAGTTTCAAATTGACTATGTTGCAAGGTACAAAGCTTAAAAGAATATTACAATACCACAACTAATCCTCTCATAAATATTCTTCACTAAATAGATATGTAATCATCCTTATTCAGATCAGTATGGGATACTAGTTTAAACAATACAATCAGGAAAAAATAAATATCAATTGAGCATAGGGGCTTATGAGGTTTTACATATTCTTTGCTATAAGCCAAGCCCCTGGAGATTATCGTCCTCCAGAAACCCCACTGCAAGCAATGCTGCTGTTTCTTCACAGAAAAAAGAGATACTTAATACTAAATCTAGATCAGTGGTTCCCAAAGTGGGCGGTACCGCCCCCTGGGGGGCAATGGGATGACTTAGGGGGGCACTAAGAGGCAAGGGGTGCGGCAGGGGGCGCTAAGAGGCAAGGGGGGTGGCAGAGGAGTGCTGGAAGTGGTCCCCTCGCAAGGCGCAATTCTGCCTGGGGCTCTGTCGGCCGCCAGTCAGCAGGCAAGCGGAAGGCCATGTGGAAGGCAGGAAAGCATGTCAGGGTGGCGGGGGAGTTAGCAGCCTACTCCCTTCCCCGCAGCCCTGCCATGCTTGGTGGCCTTCCAGGCGGTCCCCCACGCCCGCCTGCCTTCCGAGGTTGGCGTCCAGACCAGCCCGACCCTTGGTGCAGATGCTGAGAGGGGCGGCAGAAGGGCAAGCGGATGTCCCAGGGCTGCTGCGCATGCACCCTCCCCATTTCTGCAAAGGCAGAGCCCCCCCTTGCAGGGCGATTCAAAGAGGGGAGAAAAGGCCGCCTTCCACTCGAGCTGGCTCAGCGGCGCTTGGGGCTCTGAAGCAGCCCACTGGCTTCTCACCCAGCCACCTGCCTACTCTCTTTGCAGACCGCCGGCACCATTCTGGGAATTTACTGAACAGTGAAGTACTTACTAAATATTACTGTGTTTACTAAGTTAGTAATTACTAAGGTTCTTGATAAATGACTATCAGACTTTGAAAACCTGGTATCACTGGAACATGTTCAACAATTTTGTTGAATTAACAAAATATTTTTAAATTGGATTTTGAATAAATGTGCAATTAATTGTTACAGTTTTGAATTTTACTGTTACTGTCTTCCTTAGTGGGTCGTGCAAACCACTATTCCGAACAATGCTATTTATAGGGGGTGAGGGGCACTGAGGATGAGTTTGTAGCACCAAGGGGGCGGTGGACTGAAAAAGTTTGGGAACCACTGATTTAGATACATTACTACCTGTAAATAGTGTCCAGAACACTGGGGAGAAGATATGAATAAAACTGAAAGAGATTCTTTAGAACTACTGGCAGGTGGTGATAGTGAGTGTAATAATAGGAGTAATCCTCACACTATCACTTTTCCTACCAGTGCAGAAGATTAAGCAAATCTTGATTATCTCAGACAAAGAAAGCAACATTATTTAGTATAGATAGTCCTCGACTTAAAACAGTTTGTTTACTGACCGTTCAAAGATACAGCAGCACTGAGAAAAGTGACTTATGACAGTTTTTAACACTTACAACCATTGCAGCATCCTCATGGTCACATGATCAAAATTCAGATGCTTCACAACTGACTCATATTTATGATGGTTGCAGTGTCCCTGGGGGTCAGGTTATCCTCTTTTGCGACAAGCAAAGTCAATGGGGAAGCCAGATTCACTTAACCATTGTGTCCCTAACTTAACGACTGCAGTGATTCACTTAACAACATAAATTTTGGGATGCATTGTGGTTATAAGTCAAGGTCTGCCTATATAGAGCATCTAGTATTGATTCCGATAGTTACAGTTTTAGTTCCTAGTTACTTAAGACTTAACAAATTTCACATCATTTTGTATGCCAGTCCACTTTTGAAAAACATACTTCAAAATAAACAAAGTCTACTTTTATTGATAACAGTAAAAAACATCTACTTGTTTTAATGCTACAATAAAATCTTTTATTTTCCTGATTTCTTGACCTCTCTGGGGAGCACAGAAATATTGGAGAAAATTATTCCCAAAATGAAGTGCTTACTTTCAGCCTGTCTTTTTTCAAGAGAAAGCGTCTCCATTTTTTTCTTTAATTCTTCAGTTTCTGCTGTTAAGGTTTGCTTCAGCGTGTTCAGTTCAGTCTGTTTTACAGATAACTCTTCAGATACATTTTTTAAACTGACATCTACATTCAAGGCCCATTCCTTTTTAAGATTCTAAAAGGAAATTAAATTTAATAATGAAAATTCCATTACCTTAACAAAACATTTTTTACAAATTGACTCTCCGTAACTTTAGTAACTCTTCTACTCTGTCCCAGCTACTACAATGTAAGACTTCACAAAAACAGAATAGGATTCTATTGCAAAACCTCTATCAAAATATGAAACACAACCTACCTTCCCCCCCCCACCCCCAAGAACACTAACATCTTACTAATCATCTCAGGATTCTTTTAGCACCTCTGAAATCTGTCTCCTAATGGGAAACACAGAACTCTGAATTTATCCTTAACTAGGTGACCTTAGGAAGACTGGTATTAGCAATTTCACTCCTATACTTGCCTCTTACATAAGAGGCATTCTGGAAGAACTGAAACAGCAACGTTTGTCACTCTTCTTAGCATTGTTGCCCCATCCTTCTTACATACATATATCCTTTTTTCCATGCCTTTAATACAGTTATTACTTTTCTGCACTCCAAGGCAGAAGAGCCCAGAGTTATGCAGGAGGTAATGGTTCCCAGTTATTGATCCCCAACCTATCAGCTATTGAAAAACAGTAGCTAGGATAAAGATAGGAGAGGCAATAGCCAAGAGCAATTGAGTTGCTGCAATGTGATTCCACACAAGATGGACAGTAAGCTCAATGTATCTTCTGTAGTGTGAAGTTTAACCTACTTTAGAAATGAGAACACACAGAACTTATTGACATCTCAAAATGATATATATAAAACCTGTTTTTAATTAGCATATTCATATCAGATTCTGAACAATATTAAAACAGTTCTAATTTAAAAGACAGAAATTGTTATTTAATCAAAGTAACAAATTACATACAATACCTCCAAAATATGAAGATGCTTCTCCTCCATTTCCAGACTTATTTTCTCCTTCATTTCATCTGCAAAATGAAGTGGAACAGGATGGGACTGAATATTTTTTTAAAATTTGGTAGTAAAAGCACATTCTTCATTAATTTTCAAAGTTAGTAGAAATTTTTGCACGTTTCTTGTTATTCCCTCCTTCAGCTTGTACAAAATAGTCAGAATATTACAAAGCTTAAAATATGTTTTTATTTCATTTATTTTTTTTAATTTTACTGGCAACTCATTTTTTATTTCATTTTATTTAATCACTCTGAATATACTGCATGATCCATTATTACAGTATTTGGGATTCATTTTGCTTCCTATTTATTGCTTCCAGTAATAAGTCAGCTCATCAAAAAATCTTGGTGTTTTATTAATCATATTCTTGAGTCAGAATCTATAAGTTGTATACCCATGTCAAGTTGATGTTTCAAAACCATTTCTTCCTTTTCTTTCTGATTCTGTTTGTTTACGTGCTCCAATTCAAAATGGTATCGACTTTGCAGAACTGCAATTTCTTGAGCATGCTTATCATTGAGGATTTCACGGAGCTCCATGAGGGCAGTTTCCTTCTCCTTTGTCAGATTCATTTGCATTAGTGCCATCTGAGATGTGCATATGTTATTTGAACTTAGTCTTATGGCTTCCAGTTTAAGATTATCTGGGACCTACAAATTAAAGAAGACAGCATATGAACGAATATACTTTATTATAATTATCAGTTTCTCACAATATTAAAGTTCCAATGCTGTGCTCCTTGGAATCAAGCTGCTACTAAAAACAGAAGATATATTAGGTGTATATGGGGTTTTGAGGGCAGCATGCTGTTTCCTCACAGCTTGGTTTCATAATTAGTATAACATCATGCTGACGATATAAATGGCACAACTTAAAAACTCTATTGATTGCAATCAGTGGGGATTTAAGATCTGCAATAGCCAAATACTTTATTATTCTATTGAATATTGTACTTCAGCTTGCTGTAGCTCCCCTTGAAGCGCAGCTTCCACTTTTTGTTGCAAGTCTTCTAATAACTGCTTTTGTTCCTCCATCAGTTTAGCATGTAGGTTTTTGTTCTCATCTTGACATTTAAAAAATTCACCTATGTAATAATTTTGTTCTTGTTCCTGAACCTAAGAAGTAGAGAGCATTACATATATTTATACACAATAACATTCACATATCCATCAGAAACATAATAACCAGATTTCAAGGTTGAAAACAAAATTTGCTTTTTATTATAACCCTGAGATCCAGCAGCTGCAGTAAACATATACTTGGAATTAAGTAACTCCAACTTCAAGACTATTTTAAGTATCAGAACTGAATTTACAGTCCTTTTTTTAAAATTGAGTTTTCTTCATCAGCAATATGCTTTACTGTTTGAGGTTGGTCATTTTCCTGCTGATTTTAAACAAATTGGATCAGGAATGCACACTGCTCTATTTCAAATCACCAAGCTATCCAGATATACCTTCACTCTTCTGATAACAGCATAAAGGATTATTAAAATGTACATTACTTTTTTCCCCTCCAAGATTACAACAGTTTGATTTGTATATCATTTGCATACTACACTAAGATAGCTTTAATATTTCTTTGCTATAATTAGATGATTAGCATCATTATTTATCCCATGGCTGTTACTACAAAATTCTGCTATGAATTCAAAGTATTCTGAAATCTTGCTGCATCTTCAACTACTCTTTTTTTTAGTTAAAGAGATTAATTTTAAGATGCTCATCTTCATTTCCCTGGTTTTCTGGATTATCCCTGCTAAATCAGTTCCTCATTAACTTCTAAAGCAAATTACTTTTACTTAAGGAAGTGTTTTTTTTTTATATTTACTGCTTTAAAGTACTGACAGTGAATGTAAATATAATATGTCTGAATATAAGCAGCTGGACCCACACACTATGGCCAGCATAGGGTAGTCCAGTGATGGCGAACCTTTTTTTCCTCGGGTGCCGAAATAGTGCGCGTGCGCGCTATTGCACGCGTGTGTGTGCCCACACCCATAATTCAAAGCCTCTCACTTGACCCACCCTCCTGCACATGCGTGCATGACCCCCCCCACTCCCCCATTTCCCGACTTCCAGTGGGCCCGGTGGGCCCATTTTTCGCCCTCCCCAGCCTCCAGAGGCTTTCTTGGAGCTTGGGGAGGGCAAAAATGCTCCCCCTGCTACCCTGGAGGCCATCTGGAAGCCGAAATCGCCCTCCCAGAGCCTCCGTGTGAGCCAAAAATCAGCTGGCGGGCACGCACATGCGCACTGGAGCTGAGCTAGGGCAACGGCTCGCGTGCCGGCAGATATGGCTCCGCGTGCCACCTGTGGCACCCGTGCCATAGGTTCGCCATCACTGGGGTAGTCTGTAACTATTAAAAGTATATTAATCCAATTTCAGGGCTTTTCCCCTCTAAAATACCTCTAATAAAAATAACTGTTTGTAATGTTATTTATATGAGGTCCATGACTCTGGGCAGTTTACAATTGTTAAAAACATCTGAAAACAAAGAACGCAAAAACAGCAGAACACACAAATCAATTTATTCTTCTATCGGTGCAGGGCAGACTGATGTAGCGTGCCCGCGCACACGTTTAACCGGTGAAGAGCTGTCAGCCGTTCCTAACGGCGAAAGGGAGGTGGGGAAACCACACAAGACGCCCTTGGTGAAAGACCAGTTGAAGAAACAGAACCTCCTAAGAATGCGGGAATTGCTACTGCATTGAGGCAGGGCTAAGGACAACCTATTTAAGGCGGGGGGAGCCACGCGCCGTGCAGACACGCGCATCTCACGGACCCCTCCTCACCCGGCACACAAGTCCCCGGACCCTCCGGATGGGGCATTCTCCCCCTCCCCAGGCAGCTCGGGAAATAAGCGCCTGCACTCTGCGACCACCCCGCCCCAGACCAAGTGGAAAACAACGCACCTCTGGAGGAGCGCGGGGGCTGCCAGCAGCCTCTCGAACTCCTGCCGGATCTTCCCCTTCCATACCCAACCGGCTACCTTACTCTCGGCCATCAACGGTCGAGCAACCCGTGGAGGCCTCCAACTTTCAGCCAATGGACTCCCTCGGCGTCATTCAGCAACCCTCCAACCCAGGTGCCGTGCAAAGCCCAAGCGAAGCAGCTTCGGCGCCATGTATTGGAGCGCCGGGAACCAATAGAGAGCCAGTAGCAGGGGCGCGACGCTCCAAACTGAGCTCGCGGCGCAGCTTCCGGAGCCTGTAATCGCCGAACGGGGAAAAGCGAGAACTGAGAACTCGGGAGCTCTTTTGGGATCCTTGGGGAAACAAAGCTTTCTTTTGGTTTCGATTGTCAAAATTTCAAAACTATAACCTGTCTTCAGTGATGTATACAAAAAATGGAGTCAGAACGGCCTCTGAAAGAAAGTTACGTACTAAATCCCCTACTAATTCATACGAGCCTGTATCTGCCGATTGTGCACTCGAAGTCCCTGGCACGGCCGTTTCTATAGTAGTTTTGTTTTTGTTTTTTTCACCTTTGTAAGCCATCCTAGGTCATGCGCGATTGGACGGGCAAAGAAAATGAAATTGCAGTGTGTTTTCGGACGGCGTATTAATGTATTACTTTTGTGGAAGAAAACCATAAAGCATTAGTAATTTGTACTGTCCAATATTCTCGATCAAAGTCCAAGTACACTAGTGAAGAAGAAATAAGAGATACAGTATGTGTATATATTGGGTATACGCACCCCCCGTTACGATTCGAGCATACAGGTTTAACAAGTTATTATATATACTTTACATATACCGCCATTATGAGAGGGATGAGAAGGGGGAGCATAGCGAAGCTAGTAGTGTTAACAAATGAATTATTGAAACTGGCATGGCTTTTTAAAAACGTAGTTTCAGAACTGGAAAGAATAGCATTGAGATACATTTTTCGCTATCAGCTGTAAGGCTTCCTAGTTTACAATGGACCTATTTCACCCTCCTCCAATGCATTAAATAATGTTAGTAATTTTCAATTCATTTCCAGGAATTGAGTTCTAACTTCATCTTTCTCTACGCTCATGCGGAAACTCACGAAGAAAACTCACGACCGTAATTTGATCCAGGAGAACACTGCGCAGTGTCTGTTTTAGTTTTAAATTACACTCCCCGCCTTCGTTCTCAAAACAATACAGTACAGCGTAGCGAAAACATGGATTTCCTCCATATAGAACAGCCGCCAGCAATAGGAAGAGGAAAAGGCAGCGGCGTAGATTTTAACTCTTTGATGTTTACGAATCAAGCTCTTTTCCTCCTATGTTAAACTAAGAAAATTCAACTTAAGAAAAACGGACGTTTCTCAAGCACTAATCAGCAAAAAATTATAAGAAATATAGAGTGGAGCAGCTTCAAGGCATCTGCGGTATTAATTGCACATTTATTATTTTGGCGTTGAAGTGTTTAATAGATTTTTTCTGACATGTGAGATTGGATATACTACATAAAGTGAACTTTTTTGTTTACAGCACTGAAGTTGCATTCTGCTTCTGTACCAATTGAAATAGTTTGTACTATTTCAATGGCCATAATTGTGGATTTTTAATACCACTTTTTATTGAAAAAATGAAAGTGATCGAACTGTGATTTTATCTGTCAAACAGAATTTTAAGTAGGCTTTCATCATGAAACTAAGGAGAAATTTCAGTACTCTATATTTTCCCTGGCTGTATATATAAAGTACTGTATTTAAGTTAGTGGAGGCAAAGTACCTTCAAATCATTTTTGACTCCTGCCCACCAAGTCAGTCCACCAATATGTTTTACAAGTCTTTGTGATTTTCTGGGCAAGGTGTTCAGAACTGATTTGCTGTTTCCTTCCTGGACTGAGTTTTGTGCCTAGAGCAAGACTAGAATTCACAATGTTTCACTGGCAACCATGATTTCTACAAGTCAGTCCACCAATATGTTTTAAAGACTGTTTCAGGGAGTCCTCAACTTACATCCACAATTGAGCCCAAAATTTATGTTGTTAAGTGAGTTTGCTCCATTTTATGATTTTTCTTGCCATATTTGTTAAGCGAATCACTGCAGTATTTGGTTGTTAAGTGAATCCAGTTTCCCCATTGACTGCTTGTCAGAAGGTCACAAAAGGGGATCACATGACTCTGGGACACTGCAACCATCATAAATGTGAGTCAGTTGTCAAGCATCCAAATGTAAATCATGTGACCATGGGGATATGGCAATGGTTGTAAGTGTGAAAAATTGTCATAACTCACTTTTTTCAGTGTTGCTGTAACTTTGAATGGTCATTAAATGAACTATTGTAAGTCGAAGACTACCTGTATTGATGAACTAACCTTCAGTTCACCGATATATCTTCTCATTATTTCATATCATATATCACCAATATATCTTCTCATTATTTCATATGTGAAGATATATAGCTATATCTTCACATATCTAACAGGAAGGGTTAATCAACTAACTTCAGCACATAACACAACTTTTAGAAAGAGGCAGTTATTGCAATGTGTTTGAAAAATACACCTTTGAAGTCAGAGGACTGTAATAACTAACCTAATAACTAATCCCAAACATTTTCCAGGGTCTGTTGAATGAAATTCAAGTCCCATTGCTGAAACTCCACTATCTGAAAACTATATTATAACTTGCATTTAAAGATCAATCACCTAAGAAAACTCTATAAATGTGAAAAAAAAATGGAATAGCACCATTTCTGACAGAAATGTTATTAAACGTGTGAACTCAGTCCAGATACATTTTTAAGTGTTGCAAATACAGTACTATAGATCTTCCTTGGCCATGTATATATAGTACTGTAATTAAGTTAATGGGGGCAATGTACCTTCAGGTCATTCTCCATCCTGAAGTGGAAACAGCCTTCAGGATGGGTAGACCTCAACCAATCAGCTTGAGGACCGAGCCAGTCAATTTGAATAACCTGTAGGATCCGCCCTTGGCTTCCCAGATCTGACTCGGTCCACTCAAGAGGAAAGTCGTGGTTGAACTCCTGTCCCATCCTGAAGGCTTTTCATCTTAGATTCTTCCTTTTCCCTTCGTTACTTTCAACTCTTATTCACTTTCCACTCTTCCTGCTTCTTAATTTCCTTTTTTAAAAAAAGCAAAATCCTTCTTCAACTCAGCAAGAAGATGGGAGGAGCGTTGCTGGAGCACCCCCCCCCCCAAGGATCAGGCAAGTGAGGGAGACCGAGCTTCGGTCCTCCCGTTCCTACCCCCCCCACAGCAAGGGAGGCCGCGTTCCGCGCGGAGCTAGGAAGCGTCGCTGGCAGGGCGCCCTTTGGATTCCTGCCTACCCAAGGAATTAAGCTACATAGACTGTGGTATCTGTCTATCTGGTAGACTGTGAGCTTTGGTACCACCCTAGGCACAAAGCCAGTTGAGTAACCTTGGGCCAGTCATTCCCTCATAGCCCTAGGAAGAAAGCAATGGCAAATCATTTCTGAAAACACCTTAGCAAAAAAACTGCAGGGGTTATCCAAGCAGTCATTAAGAGTTAACACTGATTCAAAGGCATACACACACACACATAAAAGGAATGGATACATACAATCTCAGATGTGAATGCACTGATTAGACTTCTAATTAATAATGTAGGAAAGTATTTTTCACATACTCTGCCCTCACCGTCTTTGCAATAATTTATAATTAGCAGTCCTGGGCTTAAAAGAATTACGTTAGGCCATATGAGATAGTATCTTTTTTGAAACAACAATCTTTTAATTATTAATTGGTACATTTTGTTGCTTGGGATTTCTTTGTATTTTATCTGTGATTGGCCAGAAACAAACAAATTAGGAGACCTACATCAGTGATCTTGATATACAGCTATATATTATTATTTGTTATTGATCAAATCTGCTTTAGGTTAATCTTCAGCACAACTATACAATCTTCATTCTATTTTTCTTTGATTTCTGAAATCTTGATTTTAATGAATATCAGTTGGTGCTTTACAGTATATTGTCAAATATTGGTCATAGTGTGAGATTTCAAGAATTATTTTAAAGTATAGTTTGGTTAAAACTTCCATTTATAGAATCACAATGGATAGCCTCCCCCATTTTTTCGTTTGTTTTTTTCCTGTCTTTCTCTGATGACCAAATATTGTATGAGCCAGGTGAGTACTAATCCTTGGAAATATATATTGTTTAAAATACGACCAACAGATGTGAAGCTAACTCATTCCTTAGGCTTAACAGAGTTATTCAGAAGAGGGTGTTAGCAACGCACAGGGTTGGGCACATTGAACTTGCACTGGAAGAGTCAGCAGCCCTAAAGAAAATATTGCTATTGTTCCAGTGAAACAATATCTTAGCAACCATGTTGAGTGTACATTTCAAAAGACATGGTGCAGTATAAGAAGTTTGTTTTCCTTGTAACCACGGCCTGAAGCTCTTACTGAGGAAAAAATACATGGAAATTTATAACGAAGCTGGAGAGAGAGAAAGTTAACCCATATTCAAAATAATGTAGCTTACCAGCCACACATTACCTTGGAATTTCCACCCAGTAATGGAATCTGATGTGGCTGATCACATGACCCGCCTGAAGCTCAAACTCCTTGAAAAGGTAAGCTGATTTTTCTACAATGATATCCAAACATTAACTATCCAGTAATAGGACAGAAAAAATGTTATCAATTAAAATGGAGATTTTTGCATTAGTTAGCTGTTAGCTGTGTCATACTAAACATGTCAAGAATGCTATGTATGCATAAAGATGTACCTTTAGTCAAGCATTCCTGATACTTTGGGCCTTTCCCCAAGTTGTCTTGATTTCCTACCTGTCTATCAGAAAGTCTTACCGTCATAAACTTTACTGTCCTATTGCCAAGCCATATCCTGCTTTTATTGCCTGTGTTCCTTAAATTGCTTTGGAGGCACCAACTAACAAAATTGCACAGATACTTGAAAAGTTGCCCAAGAAACGTGTTAGAATAGTAGAGGAAACCCTGCTTTTACACTGGTGCAGCTAAGGACAATTTTACACTGATTGCTGGCTAGGGTTAAGATATAAAGCAAGTTTACAAGAAAGAAAATGGATGTCAGAGGACATTGGTGCTATCAGTCCAAGAGTGATGTCTACTCTAATGCTGTACTATAGCAAATTGAGTTTTATGTAATTCAAGATTTATCTAAAGTTTGATTGTTTCCCACATATTCCTTTTCTTAAGAATCAATGTTTTTTACTATGAAAATTTAACATGTTAAAATTAATGTGATAAGTTACAGGGTTTTTAAAAAGAATCCTATTATATTTTCCCACAGAAATTAGAAAATGAACGTGAAAACTTGGATGACTCTGAATCACCCTTCTCTACAAGTAAGCAATTAAAGCATATTTGCACTGGAATTATATATGATGTCAAGTCATGGATTGCAATAAACAACTCTGCAGAATTAATCGCATCTGGATTTAACATCTGCCTAAAAATATTTTATCACACAAAGTTTTATTGATCAGGTTACCTAATTAATTACTACACATTTGGAGGATGAAAGTTAAAAATATCAGTGTTAACAAAAGCATTAATCTAGGATTGCAGGTCTGTGTATATCTACTTGCAGAGCTGTCCTGAAATCTCCATATGGCAGTACTTACCCCATATTTTTCAGAGTATAAGATGCACCTTTTTACTCCCAAAAAGAGGGTCAAAAACTGGGTGCACCTTACACTCCAAATGTAGCCCCACCCACCCACTCCGCACGTCTCATTTTCGGGTGGTTCCAGGCGGGGATCCTCACTTCCACATGGAAACTGATTTTTGGGCGTTTTCTTCTCCGATTCCCTGATGCAATTCACAGAGCCACGTGCCCAAATGAAAACATGGGGGGGGGGCGGTTTTAGCTCGGTTCCAAGTGGCACCCTAACTGCTGCCACCGCTGATCTCCCAGCATGCGGAGACCGAAAAGGCAATGCTCGTTTTGGCAATCCCCGTCACCTGGAACTGGGAACCCAGTTACTTAGAAGATTTGGTTTAAGGTGGCGCTGCTTTACGCTGCCCTCCTCCTCCTCCTCCAGCAAGTGAGAGGTGCCTCAGAGACAAGGCTGGGAAAGAGGGCGTAGATTACTGAGATTACTGGGAGGAGGGTCGGGGCACAGCCTGAGGAACGAACCTCTTCGGGATGGTCTGGGAGGGGATCTGCCTGGCGGCTTTGGCGAAAAAGCAATGTGAGGAGCCGCCGCCATTGCCTAAGCCCCCTCCGCGCCTGGGAGCCAAGCCCAGCAGGAGCCCCGAAAGCAAAACATCCCTCCTTTTCAGCCACCGCTGCCTATTTGCCTGATTCCCCAATGCAATATGCACAGCCGTGTGCCCTCATGAAAATGCGGGGACGGTGGTTTTCAGCTGGTTCCAAGCGCTGCTGAGACAGAAAACACGATGCCTGTTTTTGCCAATCCCTGTCTCCTGGAACAGCATGTTTCAGGCGGCGGATCTGGCCAGGAGGAAAGAAGTCTGCGGAGAAGGAGGAGGAGGCCGTGCGGCTCTGCAATGTGCATCGGGGAATCGAGGGAATCGAGGAGGAAAGCATTTTCTGGTGGCAGCGCTGGCTGGAACTGGCCGCTGCCTGAAACACGATGCACTTTTTTTGCCTCCGCACACCCCGTTTTTGTAATAGGGAGGAAAGTGTTTTCGGGCAGCAGACCCACGATCCCCTTCACTCACTCCAATTAAAGTAGGGTGATAGAGTTTGTTTTAAACAGATAAAAAAATCTGTGCTGCTCATTATCAAAATCCGAGTGAAAGTGAGGACCCCGCTGATCCTGATGGTGGTAGGCAAAGACAGAATTTCTTTTTTCCTTGTTTTCCTCCCACAAAACTAAGGTGCGTCTTATACTCCGGTGTGTCTTATACTCCAAAAAATACAGTACCTCTTTCTAAGTATGTTGATATACTATATATTGTTTTTATTACTTTTCATTATCTGTTTAATGTGTTTATACTTTATTATTAGCTGCTTAGAGTCCATCAGGGATAAATTACAAATATTGTTAAGTAAATAAATAACGAACATGGATTGGCTTGAGTTGCAAAAGCTCTGACCCAAAATATGACCCTCCTTTTCTAGTTCTTTCTCTTGCTTGCAATGTCAGCTTCAAGATCTTCTTTAAGTGGAGTGACAAGTTTTTGAATTCTGCCGGTTTGCAGTAGCTGCTTTGACTTCTTTTAAGGAGGATGTGGGGATGAAAGAAGAAAAGAACATCCTGTTTCCAGCAATTTTTATAGTGGTTAGAACTTCCCACCTTGAAAGGATGGATGCAAGTGATTGGAGATGCTATTATCCCCTCCTGCTACAGTTTGTAGAGCATCACCATATATGACAGGTCCTTTGGAGCTTTCCCAGCGGCCAAGACAAAGCAGTGACAGGTTACAAAATGGAAGAGTACTCTAAATGGGCCCTGAGGAGAATCGGAGCCTTTCAGATCCCTCTGCCCCCCAAGCAGAAGCAACACATTTGCTCGTGTCTTGTTCCAACCTGTGTTTGCCAAATGGAGAAAGCTTCCACAGGCTGCTCAGGATATCCTTTGCCTCCTAACGAGCGAATGGTTGTTCAAACTGTTCTGCATGGCGAGTAATATGCCAGTTTTGCTCTCTCTTTTCTCTTCACTGCTTTTTAAATGACATATTAATGTCACCCATAATTTTTTGCAGGGAATTATGACAATTATGGCTACGCCTTACAAAGTGCACTGAGAAGAAGGAAAGACCTTTTACAGCAGCTCAGGGTATGATATCCCTAATTCTTATCATTTTCTTTTAAAAATGGAATAAAATACACTTTCTTCTGCTCACTTTTTACTATGTTAATACAATGTTAACACAGAGTAGTTTAGTTCTTTGCCAGATAATATTATCAGTTTAGATAAGGTATAGTGGGAATTTAAGAAAAGTAAAATTTCTAGGGAAAAGCAAAGTAATTTTGACTAGGTAAATTTGGGAGGAGAGGCGAGAAAACCATTTTTACATCATCAGTCTTTCTTTTCTTTTCTTTTTAAGTAAAATCTCTTATAGCATTTTTAAAGTTTAATAAAATTGGGAGGTGGGGTTATGCAGTATGACATCTATTTCCCTCCAATATGTTGAATACAATTAATGAAAAGTGTAATGTTCTTTTTTTTTTTTTGCTAATGTCTTTAGCAAGAAAAGACTATATACTGGAAATGTCTCCAGTTTCTGTCTTGTTATAGGTTGGTTTTCTTTAAGCAAATGTATGAGTTTAGAAAAACTATACTTTGTATTATAGGAACAAAATCTTTTGGAAGAGATTTCAGTACCACAAAGTTTACCAAGAATTCATAAAAAGCCCTTGAAGCCACATCATATCTACCAAATTCCTCCTTCTCCTCCTCCTCCTCTTCTTCCTCCTCCTCCTCTTCCTCCCCCTCCTCCTCTACCTCAACAACCCAAAATTATTCAGCAAACAGTAAGTGTTTTCTGCTTTATTTCAAGGAGGAACAAAAAAAAAAAACCCCATCAAACTAATCCAAGCAAAATCAACTGTGGGCAGCACAAATTTATTATATGACAAGTCTGGAACATCATTTCATCAGTACATCATGATTTCATAAGATCTCTTGGGGTATTACTGGATTGGTTCCAGATTTTATAAATAGCAACTTGATTCCAGATATTAATGAGAACTGTAATATATTCACTATCTAAATTCTGCATATTAGGCTATGCAGGTTTCTGCATATCAAGCAGGCCGAGTTACTTTGTTGTGCCCTGATCAGATGGCAATTCTTGATGAATAAAATTTGGTGGCAGATTTCAATTCCTTAACAAATTACCCTGAAGATGACACCACATATTAATTGGTGAATGGTCCAACAGTGTATACATTAAACCACTTTAGCACTGGTATGATAAATTTAGTATTGAAGATTTAAATATACTTTACGTTCAATTTGAGTAGCATAATCTGAGATCCCAAAATCCTAGATAAAACTCTTAGAATTGTACCAATCATGACCAGCTGTAATGTTTAATAGAATTATTAAACACGTGGAAAATAATACTCATAAGCATTTATATTGTTATGTTTGTTATGTTATGTTTTATATTATGTTGTTATGTTATGTTACATACTGTATTATCAAATCAATTTATATGGCTGCTACAAATGCAATTTTGGGCAGCTATCAACATATTAAAACAATAAAGAAAGAAATACAACATAAGTGTTATATTTAAAATGCTTATGTTGTATTTCTTCCTCTATTGTTAAATTAAATCTAATTTAATTTTTTGTCCTGGTCATTCCCCATTTCTTTGTAATGATCTTCTTCTATGATAATCTTTTCAATCTTCATGAATCAACATGCAATTCTTCAGAACATACAGCTTTGCTAGCCTCTCTTCTCTCCATTAAACTCTTTCTAGCTTTCACTGTTTGTTTGCTCAGTGAATTTTATGTAAATATAACATTTTAATTGTTTAATATGTTGTCCATTAACTTCATTCAGCTGTAGATATACAGTAAGAATGGAGCTACGGTTTACTTTTTTGCTATTCTTTTTTCCATCTTTTTTTCTTTTGCAAGTTACCACAGCAACCAGCAACCATAATTCAACAAATACCTTCATATCAGCCACCACTCATTACACAGATTCCATCTCCACAGTCCTTTTCAGTACCCAGATCTGGGAGTATTAAAGAAGGTATTTGTGTTCAAAAACTATAACTGTGTACACTATGTAGGAATAACTCTCATTTAATATAGTAGAACTAACTTCAAGTCCTAGGAAATATATCTAAGATTACAGTATGCTGCAGAGGTACAACTCTCTGCAAATTGACTCAGAATTAAGTCCACTGGACAGAACTTGGACAGGATTGTTGATAGGGCTCCTATTTATGTACACAAATTTAAGACTAAGATTGGTTGGATTCAGGAAGACTAACAAGATTTTATTTCTTCCATTCAATTGTGTTCGATTCTCAGACACTGAACAAGCCCCTGCAGTTTTCTTGGCAAGATTTTTCAGAAGCGGATTGATCTTGCCTCCTTCCTAGGGCTGAGAGAGAGTGACTGGCCCAAGATCACCCAGCTGGCTTTGGGCCTAAGACAGGAATAGAACTCACAGTCTCCTAGCCTGGTGCCTTAACCACTAGACTAAACTTGGGTCTCAACTTTTAAGTACCAGTAAAATGGCATAGAGAATGCCAAATATTATTTTTTAATTTTCCCACTTACAAGGTTTGGGGATGCAATTTAAAAAGTAAGGAGTAGCTATGGAAAGTCTGGTGAATAAGAGGAGCTTACTATACCCTTTTCTTTATTGTTATATAACCTGTGTGTATCTGTATCTGTATTATGTACTGGATAAATTTAATACATGCAACAAAACAAGGACTTGTGGATAAGATAGTGTCACCAAGTGACAGGAAATCTAGATTTGCACACAAGTGCTAATCTTAAATTACAATCAGACAATCCAAATAAATACTGTAAATAAAGGGACAGAAAAGGTTCAGTCACACCACTGACCAATGTAGCTTTGAAAAGAAATAAAACCATTCATGGCACTTTCCCTGACAACTTTACCATACTGGCAGGGATGTCTGCAGCAGCGGAGGGTTCCAGTTATTTTCGCTACTGGTGCGCATTACGAGCATGCGCAGAAGTGAACTCGCGTTCCATCGGCCGATTTCACTTCCACACATGCTTAGGACGACATTACAAGCCAAAACACAGCTGAGGAGTTTCTCAGCTGTGCTTTGGAGGAAAAATAAAGGTCGGTATTGAAACAAGGGTGGGTGGGAGGACTTTTTTCGGACAGCTCAGGATGCGGAGAAGCCGGGAAAAAAACCGCCTAAAATGACATCATCGCCGGGCTCCTACCGGTGCGGCGTCCCGCACAGCACCGGTAGGAACCCACCACTGGTCTGCAGAAAGGATCAACAACCTCACAATGGCAGGCATAAGCAACAGAAGGCAGAATGGTGCCTTTGAGAATTTATTTAGTTCCCACCTTTATTATTTTTATATAACTCAATGACACATGAACATATCCAACAAACCTTCCTCCTCCTATTTTCCCACAATGACAACCCTGTAAGGTGGCTTTCAAGGCAAAGGCAGGACTTGAGCTCACAGTCTTTTGCTTTCTAGCCTGGTGTTTTAACCACTAGACCAAATTGGCTACCATAATGGCATGCATGGGGCAGTTATCTTCAGCCTGGGATCTCGGTACAGGTGCAGAGAATAGCTGAGAAAACGTGGCCAAAGATGTCGCTGCTTTAAGGAGCTACAAAAGATGCTACTTGAGCACTCTGCACACTCTAAATAAACATATATTACTCTGATATAATGTAGGCAAGTAGCTAAGAACCTGCTTGATTTTTTTCCCATTCAATTGAAAGATTTATTATGTCTTTTCCTAGATTCTGTCTGGGCAGACTTTGAAAATAAAGGCATTGTTATTATTTCCTTCTTTGTTGAAGATCTCTGTGTACATCTGTAGTACATCCACTGTGTAATATATTCAAGTTCTTAACATGTGTTATTGTTCATACTTTTAAAATATAAATTTTGCAGCTCAGCTAATACTAGGCTGCTTGTTTTAAAAAAAGGCGTTGATCTGTTCAAATGGCTGTACTTCACCCTTTGGATTACATTATGTTCTCCATTATACTGTAACCCTAGGATGGTCTTGAATTGTCCTTTATACTTTATAGATATGGTAGAAATGATGCTAATGCAAAATGCACAGATGCATCAAATCATTATGCAGAACATGATGCTGAAATCTTTACCACCAACATATTCACCAACTAGTGGGTACGGGGTCCCTATGCTTCAACATGGACAACAGGTAGCTATGTTTTTAAAGGACTTTCAGTAATAACTATTTAGTCTGAGTCATATCTCTACATTTATGTGCTAATCATTTTAATGGTCAGTGTCATTCAAATTGAGATTCTTAAAAAGATGGATTATAGTGTACATATAGTTCTCATTTAGGGATCACAATTAGGACTGGCAGCTCTGTCATTAAGCAGAGTGGTGGCTAACTGGCAAATCACACAAGCGGGACTGCGCTTTCCTTTTCCCCACTCCCCCACCTCTGAAATGCTCAGCCCGATACTGGATAATTAGCAAGAAGGGAATTCATGTTTCTAGTTACAATCATTGGAGAGGAAGGTATTACACGTGAGTAAGTAAGAAGGCACATTATGGGGAATATGCACCAAAAGGAATGCACTGGCACCAGGAGTCACGAGTGTACTATATATACAGCCTGTTGTATTCCCCATTGTGTGCCTGTTTACTTCTTATAATCCCTTCCACTCCATTCTCTCTGTTGTGTATATGTTTGTGGGGGGGGGGGACTAGCAATTTCTGTAGGCAACTCCCCTGTACCTGACCCTTTTTCTCCCAATTTGAAACCTAAGCTTTACAATACTTAAAAATTTCAGTACTGAAACTGCATGCACAAGTATAGTAGTTTTGGCAAACTTCAAAAGTATATTAGCATTTCCAATCAAAGCAAGTGAAAGCATTATAGAATGAAATGTTTTGTGCTTCTTCCAACATGAAAGGTTGGCCCTCCCTCAGTGGAGTTTATTATGGTGGGAAGTAAGTTTGTCACTGATTTATTAATGTATTTTGTGAGTCTGAAACAAAGGAGAAAAATGGATTTTAAACCATAAGCTTTAAATCAGTATCAAAATCATGGCATCATTTGACTTGATGTATTTAATATGTTATCCTGATTTTTAAAAAATTATCTGCAGCTTACTGCTCCTATTCCAACAAGAGTGGAGAAATCACGACCATCAACTGTACATCATCATCACTATACATCTTTAGGAGCACCAGTTATTCCTTCTCAAAGTGGCTTTCCCATGTGGCCATTAGTTCTGCAACCTGGCCTTAGCCCACAACTGGAAGGTTTCCCATCTGAAGTACATAATCTGCCCATTCCAGTCAATGCATCACACACGTAAGTCAAGAGTTTGCCACAGTAGGAAAACTAGTTTCGAAGTTTTCTAATACATTTGTTCTATTTGTTCCCTTTTTACAGTATTCCAGTTCAGGTATATTTCTTTTATGTATTAGCCATAAAGAATCACAGAGAAACAACAATAAGTTGTTGTGAAATATCAAAAGTCATCTTTTTAGGAATAGCAAGTTCTGTTATATTCTATTGTACCAATCTCATGTCAGTTTTCTAAGCAGATGTTAGCCTTTGTAGCCTTTGAAAAGTTTCCTTATAGCAAGTCATATATGAGTTACTTTCAATTGCTCAAAAGGAGTAAAAGGAGTGCAGTAAAAAGGAGTGCAGTAAAAAGGAAAAATTAGATAAATCATATAAAGTTATATCATTGTGTAAATATAGAAATATATATATTTCTAACTACACATTTTCCTTCCCAAAGTGTGCCACCTCACAGACTGCTTGGATTACCTTTGGGTTTGTAGATTCCATAGCAACAATCTAGAAAAGGTAATTTGAGTGTAGACTTCCTGTATTTGTATCAGGGCTACGTCAGCATGCCAGATTAGTCCTTTGCTGCCTGCTAACTCAAGAGATTTGATATTTTTTTAAATAGTTCCACTAGGCACAACTAACAGTAAATTGCTACATAACAGTGATGTTCCTCAGCTTGCCCTGTCGGGCTTCTCTCATAACCTTGTTGAGCTTTTCTGCTTTCATAAAGTGAGGGCAGGATAAAGATGAACAATCCTGAATCTAGGAAAGTCCCCTCTAGATTTATAGGAGTACAAACACGTTGGCAAGACATGGTGGGAATTATAGCCCAACACCCCTCGAAGCTTGAGTTTGGACATTTCCAAATCTGTATCACCTATTGAGGAGGAAAGTAAGCAAGCATCTTTTTCCAATTACTGTACAGCATAGGAATTACATCTTCTTGCATGAAACTTCTATTTGTTCAGTTGATCATTTTGTAGTAAGATTCTCCTGGAATGGCTGGTATAGAGAACTCCTGTTAGGGAGAACTAATCTGCATATTAGATAATGGTAAGCTTATAAAGACAAAGCTGTAAGTTCCCACAGATTCTACTACAGAATTTGATGTGTTAGGTACCATAACTGTGTAGCAATATTTGCTGAGTTCAGAATGTGAATAAAAATAGCATGTAGAGAATGGATTGGAGAGTGTATTATGTGTCTTCTGAATGATTCCAGATAAAATATTGGCCCCAAAATAAGCTGAGAAAATTTTCTTTTATCTGGAATGGCCCCATCAGCACCTAGAGTTATATTTTTAATAGTTTTTCTGGATACATATTTTATTTTCCGCCAGAATTAGGATGATGATGAATAGCTTATACAGTTTATCACTCTACCTCTGGCTATTCCTATGATTTTTAATTTTAAAATTAGATTAGTATGCTGATTTTATAGAATTATTTATTTTATATTTTTATACAATAATAGAAAAATGTGTGGTTTATAGAAAGCCTATGATGCAAGCATAGTAAATAGTAAAACATAATGAATAGTCACATTATGCAATTGATTTCAATTATTAATGAACTTCTTGACACTATAAAGATTTTATTCATGAAACTATCTGAGATGCAAGATTTTGGAGCTAGAGAGAAGGAAAGAGAACTTTAATAGCATATATAAACTCTTTTTTCAAATTAGTTTTTTAGTTCTTTTCTTTATACCCCTCCATCACTGTAGAAGTACACTATTACCTTGCTTAAATATTGTATACACGCTAACTGGTTTCTCTTACAGGTGGCTTGCAAAGGGGCAATGAGTACCTAATTAAAAGCATTGAAGCTCTCTCATCTGATACTTCACTTCGCTGCAGACAGAGACCGACAGAAATTATGCACATTTGCTGAGAACATAGGGTTTGCAGTGAGCATAAAATTTCCACCTGATACAACAGTCTTATGCATCAATTCTATTTGAGCTATACTACGTGATAAATATTGTGCACCATATCCTGTTCATTCATGTCACTGGCATGAAAGAGGAGGAAGAATGCAATGGGAAAATAAGGAAAAGTGCCAGCATCCACGGCCATACTAGAAGCTATGAGTTACATAGCAGCAGTCGTATGATAATAATTAGGAAGTGATGGAGACATCTTTGGGCATTGTTCAATCCACCTAACAACAACATGTCAACAACAGCCTTTCACTGCAAGGCTGTCTGCAGGAGTGGTCCAACTAGGAGTTGATGGGAAATCACTACTCTAATTACCCAACAACAGGGAAGAACAGGTAGCATGGAGCACAGTAGCACAAATCTTCTCAAACAATGGAAATAGTGTTTGGTCATACAAAGAGAGTGATAAAAAGTAAGAAAGCCAGAACCATTGTAAAAGTGCATTGACTAGGGCATAAGGCTTGGAATCAGGAGCAGCAAAACAAGCTCTATGAGACAAAATAGGAAGACAATAGTTGTGGTTTAGCTAGCAAGAATGTCATCATATCCAAAAGAAAAGGGGGTCTCAGAAATCAAAACTATTGTGCTGGCTGTTCACAAAGAAATTCTTCTGTTGCAAAATAATAGAGAAGCTATGAGGCACTCATCATCCCTTTTCTTTTGTGCACGTTAAATAATTCTGGGTTATATGTGCAGAATGTCCAAAGTTTAAAGCTGCTAAGGCTTCTCAACAGGAGTGGCATGGAGCCTTCTTTGCTATCTGAAAACATTATTGTTCTTTAGTGTCAGGCCCAAGCCCAAAGACAACAGAGTGAAATCCAATTGACTTCAATTCTTTATTTGCTTACATGTAATAGGAAAAAATCTTGCTAGACTATAGCTATAAATCAGTGGTGGGATTCAAATTTTTTACTACCGGTTATGTGGGTGTGGCTGGGTGGTCATGTGACTGGGTGGGTGTAGCCAACTCGATGTCACTCACATGGAGGGCCGCCTCGCCTGGCTTCTCGCCCCTCCCCTCCCAGCCAGTCCTCGCCTCGTCTTGCATGTTATGGTGAGAGGAAGCTTTTTCAAAGTCATCTTTCCCTTGATACTAGCCAATAAGATGAGATTTTGCTATCAGAAGACCTGATATACATTTCCAAATATTGTTTATCACCATTCTCTTGGTAAGACTGAGTGGAGAGATTTATAAAGAATAACAGAGTTGGAAGGGACCTTGGAGGTTTTCTAGTCCAATCTCTGCTCAAGCATGAGACCCTATACTATTATGGACAATTTTTTTCTTAAAAACCTCCAGTGATGGTATACCCACAATTTCTGAAAGCATCCCATTTATCTGATTAATTGTTCTCACTGTCAGGAAATTTCTTATTTTTAGGTTGGATTTGTTTGATATGTTTCCATCTCACAGATCCGTCTCACAGTTACTTCCAGTTCAGCCAGGCACCACCTATTTTATACATTTTTTCTTGTTATGTGTGTAAAATCTTACTTTACTCTCCATTAAATTGCATTTTGGGTGGGAAATGATGTTCTACAGTGGTATTCAGTTTACAACAATGATTTTTGCAAATGCATTAAAGCATGAAGAATACAACTCTGCTTATACTGATAAAGATTATTCTTTTTTAACATTAAAGCATACAGTCAAGCAAATATTTCCAATCCTACAATTAAAAACACATTTGAAAGGCATTTTCAAAGCAGTCAGTTAGTGGATGTCTTACCATTCTTTCTCTTCTCCTTTAATTAAATCTTTCTGCTTTTTTTCCCCTTGGGCCTTATTTCAATATTCCAAAATTTTCACAGATCCTTCACAAAGAACCACTTCTAATTTAACTGGAATACAAAACAATCTTTCCGGTCTGGAATTTCCTGACTCACACTCACATCCCTCAGCTACTCAACACTTCTCAATGTTTTCCTTTCCTTTCTATTATATACAGAAACGTACTTCACTTTTACTGCTTATTTTCAAATTAATCCTCCCCTGATGCCTATACCTGAATTTCATTCAGGTAAACCCAAAATACAACACTTCTTTCCTAAGTTGTCAAAATGGAAAGTGCTCCAAAGGGAATTACTCAGGAGGGTGATATTAGCGATTCATAAACATAATTATCTTGCTCTCTGAAGAGATGGGGACTTAACAAACTAATTAAGCAATGCATGATTAACTGCATAGCACCAAAAGGCGGATGAGTTGCTTTTTGAGACCAACAATGATACAAGCAAAAATCAGTCCTGTTAGGAAAGCCTGCCTAATAAAAAAGTACCCAGGTCTTCTCTTATTATAAAATCATCCTGGACGGCGGCGAAACTTCCTCCCCCCCCCTCTCTTGGGGAGATTTACAAACAACTTCCAGGCAGGTTCGCCCTGCAGCCTCGTCCACCCCCGCCAGCAACTCTTGTCTGGGCAGCGGTTTGGCTTTACCTTGCCCTTATCTTCCTCCCACGGCTGGTGGCAGAGGGGAAGGCCAGTCCCTTCAGCTCCAGCAATGCCCTGTGTGCTGAGTCACGATCCGGGGCTCACCATACCTGGTGGTGGGGGCACTGTCTGGCTGTTTTTGGCAAGAGGGGCTGCGGAGGCTGCGGCAGCAGCAGTAAAACATCCCAGAACTGCGCAGGCAGCGGGGAGTTTTCCTGGGTGGCTTAGGCCGCGGCCGGCACCAGCAGCAGTGGAGACAGAGCACACCAGGGCAGCATTCCCCTGGCCAGATCCAGCCACAGCACCAGCGGACAGCAGGATGCGTGGCCGGTGCAAAAAAAAGGATGCCTTCGGCCTACGGGCCCATTACAATACAGCCTCTCATACACACATACTTGCCGATGGCTTCCTGGTGCTGCTTCTTGTAGCACTGAGCTCCTTGGCTTTTGAAATCCAGCACTCTTGGATTTCAAGAGTGCTCCAGCTCGGCAGCCGGAGAAGCGGTGCTGGATTTCAAAAGCCAAGCAGCTCAGTGCTACAAGGAGAAGTGCCGGGAAGCCATCAGCAAATTTGGCCTGCATTCAGAGGCAAGCGGGAAGCTCCGTGAAGCAGCACAGACAAGCGGCTTGCCTCCCAGGCAGCGTGGGAAATGCAGGAACCTCTGGGAAGTGGCGCAGACATGGCGGGAAACTCTGCAAGTGAAGGAAAGTCCATGCACGGCTGGGCACGCTTGGTGGCAGGAGGGGGCGCGGCGCGATGGGGCTATTTTGTTCCTCCTTATCTTGCGCCGGCCTCTCTGTTTCCCATTTCACCATTTCAACCCCAGGCCGCACCACAAAGCTTTCCCCACCTACCACTGCCCAGATGCCCTCGCTTCTCCCAAGCATTTCTTTGCCTACCTGATGTCCAGCTCCATTGGTTTCTCACCATCATGTGCAGGGAAAGAAAAGTTTGTGGGACAAAAAAAATCAATGAATTCCAACTTCGTGAGATCTTTTTCTTTCGTGAGAAGTTGGAATTGATTGAATTTTTTTTAGCCCCACAAACTTTAATTTCCCTGCACACTATGGCAAGAAACGCGAAGGAGCTGGAAATCACATAGGCAAAGAAATCCTTGGGGAATTAGTTCTTCCAGCCAGTGCGGCCATACAGCTTCCCAGGGGGAGAGCGTTCTCCCAGCCAGCGCGGCCATGCGGCTTCCCAGTGCCACGTGGGATGCAGCCGTGGTGACGAAGCAAAGCAGACAAGTTGGAGGCTGGGGATGGGGTGGCAGCTTGCTAGGCTGCGAGCGCCACAGCCCGCATGGAACCGTGGCAGTGAAGCAAGCCATGCAAGCTGGAGGCCAGGGACGGTGAGGGGGGGTAGCACGACTCTCAGGCTTACTTACCCAGGCCTTACTTACCCAGGCCGCAGGCACCACATCAGAGGGCAGACTGTGTGATCGGCGGGGCAGGGTGAGCGGGCGGGTGGGGGCAGGATCAGCGAGAGGTAATTGCCGGTTCTCCGAACTACTCAAAATTTCCGCTACTGGTTCGCCCGAACCGGTCCAAACCCGCTGAATACCACCTCTGGTTATAATAGTCTAATCTAATAGATACAGAGATAGAGATTCTAGGGTATAACCATCCTGACGTCAACCAGTCACTAAATGAATTGTTTTAAATCCTGGAGTCCTGGGAAAAAGTTAATGCTGCCAGCCAGTGAATTTATTTCAACAGCAGATCCAGTCTGTTCAGAGACTGAAAAAATCCTTGTCCTAATGACAATTCTACATTTTATATTCAGCTGTAGTTCTACAAGATCAAAATCCCTTTCAATCATTTTCCTGTGTCAGTGGAGAGCTCTCCAATCTCCTCATGTTAATCAAGAGATCTGAAAGGGAACTGAACTTGTCCTTCCTTGAATGCAAGTACAGCTCTGTGCATGATCCAGGACCTAAATAAAGGAGAGTCCAGATTGTACTGACAGCTGTATTTGTCTTTAAGTAAACATTAGAACTACCTTTCAGACTTATCACCTGAAGCATGCATGACAGTTGGAGAAATTGCAGCAGGGTTGAATGTTACCCATACTCCCCTAACTTTGAATTTTTCTCCATATTCAAGTCCCTGAATAAGATTTGTATTTCTTATGATATTCTGGCATTAGAAGCAATTTTCGGAACAGAGGTCCTTCCAATCAGTCTCAAAACTATTCTGTCTCTTGAGATCTACGCTTCAGTATTATGCATGCAATATTGCAGAAAAGAAAATTTCTCTGATGGTTCAGGCCACTTGTTATCAAATATAGCAAGAGGATGGGTATATGGGGAAGAGTTACAACAGTGATATAAACAGCAGGCAATCTTCCAGTTGTGAGCTAGGAGTTACCATGGATGTAGGGGTGGGTTCCTCCCAGTTCGGACCGGTTTGTGCGCATGGGTAGTGACCCGCTGGTGATGTCACAATGACGTCACCACCCGGATTGGTCGGTCCCGGTCCCTGGGCGCCACCATTTTTTTCTGATTTTTTTTCTGATTTTTTTTATTTCTTTATTTTTTCTTCTTCTGAGCATGTGAAGAAGCTGAGTTTCCGGCACAGCGCATGCATCACCATTTTGTTTTGGGCGGGTTTTTTTAAAAAAAAGATTGGGGTTTTTTGCACTGCGCAAAAACTTCTTCCAGGCCAGGAGCAGAAGCCGTCTGCCCTCCGCCTGGGTCGTTTGGAGAAGGGAAGGGAAGTGTTTTTGGGAGGCAGCTACCTAGAGGTAAGAAAACGAACCACTGAGGGAAGGAGCCCCCGAAGCTGCGTCCCCCCTCCCCGCAGCTTGGAACTCCAAGAGGAACAGGTCCTCAGTTGTTGCAAAGAAATGGCAGCTCTGGGTGCACCATGCCCGCTTTGAGAGCTGCTTTACAAACAAGGTGCAAAGGGGTTCTCAAAGAGAACGAAGCAGGCATGGTACAACCAGAGCTGCCACTTCTTTGCAAGAGCTGAGGACAGAAGAGTTCGCTCAGGAGCAAAGCCGGCGAGGAAGGCGGCCAGGTCGGAGGGAGGTGTAGCCCAAGCTCTCTGGGATGGGTAAACAAGTGTGGGGAGGCGAAGGGGAGTGGACTCAGCCCCCCATGTGTTGCATCCCCCTCCCAGCCTTCGCCCATGCCTCCATGCCGCCAGTGTCTCCTGAAGTCGCTGCCGTTGGAGCCGTGACAGGTGAGCGTGCCGGCTGTATGTTCAGGCAGGGTGAAGGGGGGAAATGGCCTTGGCCCTGTTCAACTGCGCCAGCAAAGAAGCGCGGAAGTTTCAGTCCATCCGCCCCATGAGCTAAGCGGACAGGTGAAGGAGACCGCTCGGCAGCAGCAGGTTGCAGAGGAGGGGCGCCGGAGAGGGGGGATCCCCTGCCCTCCCCTCACCTGGTGCTGCTGCTGGCCGGGAAACAGTGGTTCCCAGCGCAGAGGATCTTCTCCAGCTGGCGCATGGTACTGCCGAGGTGGGAGGGAATGGAGAGAGCTGCTGCCGTCTGTTCCCCCACCCACCTCGGCAGCCGGAGAAGCTCCAAACTCATGGCGATGATCCCAGGCATCGCCGCATGTTTGGAGCTTCTCCAGCTGCTGAGGTAGGGGGGAATGGGGAACGGGCGGCAGCAGCTCTCTCCGTTCCCTACCACCTTGACAGTACCATGCGCCAGCCGCGTAAGGTAAGAGTGGCTGGCAGTGGGGTTGGGAGCCAGGCAGGGGTGAAATGCTGTGGTTCAGGCGTGCCCGCCGGTGGTCAGAAAGCCAGTAGGAATGGCAGTGCGAGGCGCCACCCAGACACTGCCATTTGGGTTCTTTTACCCTCTGCGCATGGCTGGATGTCTCCTCCATTCTTTGGATTCCCGTGATGGGCAGGTGGGGTGGCAGCACCGGCGTGTCCTCGCTGCAGACGGTCAAGGGCTCCCTGGTGCCCATGAAGGTGCTGGGAGGGGCTGCTCTTTCTACCAGACCAGGCGTGATGGAAGCTGCCCTCTGCCTTGGGTCCCGCTCTCTGCATCCAGCCCATGACAGGGGACGCGCTGCTGCTGGTCCGGGTTGTCTGCCCTACCAGAGCACTTTCTTCTCCCGCCGCCAAGAGAAAGAAAGATAAAGAAAGAAAGAAAGAAAGAAAGAAAGAAAGAAAGAAAGAAAGAAAGAGGAAGGGAAGGGAAGGAAAGGAAAGGAAAGGAAAGAAGGAAAGGAAAGGAAAGAAGAAGGAGGAAAGGAAAGGGGAAAGGAAAGTAGGAAAGGAAAGAAGGAAAGGGGAAAGGAAAGAAGGAAAGGAAAGGAAAGAAGGAGGAAAGGAAAGGAATGGAACGGGAAAAGAAAGGAAAGGAAAGAAGGAAAGAAAAAGGGGAGGGGGAGGGGGAGGAAAGGGAAAGAAGGAAAGAAAAAGGGGAGGGGAAGGGAGGGAAGGAAAGGAAAGAAGGGAAGGGAGGAAAGGAGAGGGGAGGGGAGGAAATGGAAGGAAAGGAAAGGAATGGAACGGGGGGGGAAGGAAAGGAAAGAAATGAAGGAGGAAAGGAATGGAATCGGAAAAGAAAGGAAAGGAAAGGGGGAGGGGAGGGACTACTCCGGAATATGGGACTGACTTTCCCACCAATATCAGCAAGCCACTGTCAGTCTGCCCATCTTCATTTTCCTTCACTCAGATTGACCAAGCTTCTTGAGAGAAGGAATACAAAAGAGGTTTCCAGGCTGTGTGCCTGGACCAGGCACTTTCTCTCAGACAGAAGCAGACAGGTAGGCCTGAAAGGCGGCTGAGCTCCCCCCCACCAGTGGTCCGTGGGATTTAAAATTATTAATTTGGTGGTCCCCGAGGTCCAAAAGGTTGGAGACCCCTGGTCTATCACAATCTTGGGCAAAGCGTGTGAGCCATTTCCTCCTTTCAGTGGTCCATGAAAGTACATCTATAGTATGTAGATAATAAAGGTGAAAAAAGGTGAACAACATTTTTACAGATCTATAGATACCTTGAGGCTGGGTGTGACAAGTTATGGCTGGGAGGGGAGGGGCCAGGCGAGGCACCCCTTGATGTGAGTGACATTGAGTTGGCTGCACCCACCCAGTTACATGACCATGAAGCCACTCCCACCCGGTCACATGACTGCCAAGCTACTCCCACCCAGTCACATGACTGCCAAGCCACTCCCACCCGGTCACATGACTGTCCAAGCCACTCCCACAAAAGTAAACCACACCCACAAAACCAAGCCACGCCCACAGAGTGGTAGTAAAAAAAATTGGAACCTACCCCTGTATGGATGTGATGGAAACAAATGAGAATGGCATGTCCAGGCTTTGGGAGCCTCTGGTTTCTTAATGTTTAAACATCAACAATCCTTTCTGAATCTTTGTTTCCCCCCCCCCCCAAATGGAATGAAATTGTGTTTTTTTGTTCATGACACTTTGCTACCAAAACCAGCAACAAACCAGGAAGTTGTTAAGTGAATTTTGCTCCATTTTATGACCTTTTTTGCCACAGTTGTTAAACAAATTACTGCAGTTATTAAGTAAATCATGGTCATTAAGTGAATCTGGCTCCCCACATTGATTTTGCTTGTTGGAAATCAGCTGGGAAGATTACAAATGGTGATCACATGATCCCCTGAACAGTGCAATTGTCATAAATACATGCCAGTTGCCAAGCACCCAAATTTTGATCACATGACCATGGCGGTGCTACAACGGTCATAAGTGTGAAAACTGATTATAAGTCACTTTTTTCAGTGCCACTGTAAGTTTGAATGGTCACTAAATGAATGGTTGTAAGTCAAGGATTACATGAATGGCCATCAAGTTTCCACTTATGAGTTCTGCTTTGGAGCATGAATTTGCTCCTGAGCAATGCTTGTGTTTGAACATCCCCAACTGTGTATTTGAGGCTTGCAGTTCTTCAATAATTGTCTCTTGAGTGATTTGACAGAATCCATGTCAAAGTTTTAGAAGATCAGATGTTAGTGATAGCTCAAGTTCTTGAATGGGAAGTCAATACTCTTAGGCAAAATGTCCTTTAGGGCTCTCAGATTGTGACTGCAAAACCTTAGATGACTACTAGCTGGCAGCAGAGACCTGCATGAAAGTCCAAGTCTGGCTGGATGTTTGCAGAACAGCCTATTTTTTGTTTGTTTGTTTCTATTGTTCTCCATTTTGTATTGTTAAGTGTATATGAAATGGAAATTGAGATATCTAATACCCAGCTGTGTGCCTTATCATTTGATGATGGTCTCCTTGATTATCTGCAGTGATGTGTATAGGATGATAGTATAAATTCAGTGTAATTTACAGGTACCATTTTATCCCTACTTTGACATTCAATGAAACATACAATATTTACAGTTATTGTAAATTCCGAAATTAAAGATATTGGAAAGATAAGGAGCTGGGGTTATGAATCACCAAGAAGATTGGCAAAAGTTTGATGTAGTGGTTAAGGCACTATGCTAGAAAGCGGCAGACCATGAGTTCAGGCCAGAGGTGGGTTCCTCCCGGTTCGGACCGGTTTGCCCAAACCGGTAGCGAACCGCTGATGATGTCATGGAATCGGTTCGGTCGGTGCCGGTCCGTGGGAGCTGTCATCTTTTTTTATTTTTAGATTTTTTTTATTTTTTTCTGGGGTTTTTTTCTTCTGCACATGCGCAGAAGCCGAGTTTCTGGCACTGTGCATGCAGTCGCCATCTTGTTTTTGGCTTTTTTGGGGGGGGATTTTTTGCCACTGCGTATGTGCGGCGTGAAGCACGCACGCGGCCAAGCAGTGTGGCCACATGGCGCGGGAGGAAGCAAACCGGCAGCGAGGTAAGTTAGAACCCACCCCTGGTTCAGGCCTTGTCTTATCCATGAAAGCCAACCCAACTCACTTCATAAGGCTGTTGTTATGGGGGAAATAGGAAGAGGAAGATGTGTTGGATATGTTCACCACTGAGTTATTTGTAAAAATAATAAAGACGAGATATAAATACATTTTAAAAAAGCAGTAGTGGAAAGAGACTGAGTAGATTGGGTATTGGGCTTGTGGGAAAATGCTTAGAAGATGTAGTAGCACTGTGAATTTTTATAATACCAATTTTTACCCTTGCAGAAGAGTAGAAACAGAGCAAGAATTTGTAGTTGAACAATAGCAATAGCAATAGCACTTAGACTTATATACCGCTTCATAGTGCTTTACAGCCCTCTCTAAGCGGTTTACAGCATATTGCCCCCAACAATCTGGGTCCTCATTTTACCGACCTCAGAAGGATGGAAGGCTGAGTCAACCTTGAGCCAGTGAGATTTGAACAGCCGAACTGCAGAACTAGCAGTCAGCTGAAATAGCCTGCAGTGCTGCACTTTAACCACTGCGCCACCTCGGCTCAGAACTCAGATTCTGGTACCTAATTTTCTACCAATGTTACATCTCAAACAGAAAATGAGCTGAGATGGCGCAGCGGTTAGAGGCAGGTACTGCAGGCCACATTAGCTGACACTGATCTGCAGGTCAGTGGTTCAAATCTCACCGGCTCAAGGTTGACTCAGCCTTCCATCCTTCCGAGGTAGGTAAAATGAGGACCCAGATTGTTGGGGGCAATGTAAATATATACATTGCTTAATGGTGTAAACCGCTTAGAGAGTGCTTGCACTGTGAGGCGGTATATAAATGTCACTAATAAAATAAATAAAATAAATAAAACCTTAATTACAGAATTGCATTGTAAATTGATTTTTTAAATTTTTATTTGCATCTGTGCAGTCTGATATATTTTGTTTTTTCCTGGGATTGCAGGGGTGATTGGAAAGACTAAATCATTCAAAAGTATCTATAAATGCATTTTTCTGTGCTTGTTTCACCAATTTATATTATAAATTATTATATTGTTCTCATGTAAGGTTAAAATACTGTGTACTCAGAAGTCAAAATAAATAAACCATATTCCCGATAAAGAAACACTGAAGTTTAGTATTTCTTTGCTATTACAGCCCTATTTTACATGCATAGCCAAAAAGGAGCAAGCAGAATAAAGTGTTTGATTCATTGTTGCTTTTCGACATTGAGTATGTGGCCATTTTGGGAGGGGGGTTAAAAGATCAAGAATACATCTGACACAACCCCACCCCCCTTGTGTTGACATTGTGATGTTCAGGGAAATAGATAAGGGTTGGGAGAGATCTTGTATCACAATGACACGACACATTTTGTAATTTTGGCTCGCTGCATACACCACTTTCAGGGGCTGAACATTAAAACGCATGAAGTTGGAGAGCCAGCTATTGCACTCAATAGCGCAATGGGTTTACAAATTACAAGTCATAAATTGCTTTTACTGTGCTTTGTGTCACATGTTAAACAAACTAACCCAGATTATAGCATACCCCAACTTGTGAGGCAGTCCCATGGTCTGGCTGACAACTAGGACGTTCTTGAACTTTTTCTTTCCAAAAGGTTCAGATTAGGAGTACCTACACTGGAAAGAAAGAAGAAAAAGACACCCCAGCCTGCTCTGATAATTTAAAAAAATGGATTCATAACAGGAGCTGAGTGAGAAGTACACCTAGGAATTCCCTCATCCTTTTTACAGGTAGTCCTCGACTTAAAACCATTTGTTTAGTGACTATACAAAGTTTCAGCGGCAATGAAAAAAGTGACTTATGACCGGTTTTCACAATACCGTTGCAGCACCCCCATGGTTACATGATCAAAATTTGGATGCTTGGCAGCTGGCATGTATTTATGACGGTTGCAGTGTCTCGGGGTCATGTGATCAACTCTTGTGATCGTCTGACAAGCAAAGTCAATGGGGAAGCCACTTAATTACTGTGCTACTAACTTAATAATTGCAGTGAGTCACATAACAACTGTGACAAGAAAGGTCATAGAATGGGGCAAAAGTCACTTAACTGTCTTGCTTAGCAACAGAAATGTTGAGGTCAATTGTGGTTGTAAGTTGAGGATTACCTGTATAGGTAACAGATACCCAAGTTCAGATTCAAATATTTTGTCTTGGAGGCAGTGGGGAAGGGGTGATCTTTAATCTTATTATTATACTGTTGAAAGTTATATTAGAGAATGAACAACCTAAGAAGACCTGATGTCAAAATGTCATCTGCTTCTGCAAAATCTGGTTGGTCATAGAACTGAACGGACCCTCCTCTTTCTCCTCCCTTGCAAACATTTTTTGCTGAATGCAAGAAGAGGGTACAGACTCCTCTGACTAGTCAAAGGAGAAACATTCAAACCATGGATTCTTCTAATACACAGAGAAAAAAAGTAGCTATAATAGGGGGAGGATTGGTAAGATCTTTTAAAATATTATAAAAATATAACAAAATTATGGTCACTGAGCAGAATTGCAAACCAAATTTTAATCATCATTGCTAGGTTTTGAATGGTGGCTATTTTTTTGTATTTGCATGAAACAGGAAACCTAACAAGGCTTGTCTATTTGACAGAAAATGTTTCAACCTTTAAAAAACCGTTTAAGCTGAAAATAGTTGCACATTCTATGTTGATAAAGGATTGCTTTCATGTCTTCTTATCTATGTATACTCACAAGTATGTCATAATTCGTTTTTACTTTATCATAAGGGTTTCTCAATGGCTTTTGAAATATATTTGTAGGAATGCTGGACCTGTTTGTTTTCAGCAGTTCTCCCCTGTAAATTGTAGCTATTGAAGTTCTGTTGGTATTTTGGAGCACTATTTTAATTTTTAATTGGCACCAGTCTGCAGAAATCAGGAAGCTACCATAAGATGTTCCATGTCTGCTGAGTATAGGATGGCGTAAATTTGTGTGTGGGACAGAGAAAGAGAGAGAGAGAAAGTGTGTATGGGAGAGGGGGGGCAGCTAATGTTACTTATTTTGTATAAAAATGAATTGGGAAGAAATTTAATTTGATTCTGTATAGGTTAGCTTCTTGAAACTTTCTGAGAAATTTGTTGTCCTTGTATTAAGGACAAGTGACTACAGTAACAGATCCCTGTTTTATTGTTAAAAGATATATTTCTTTTAACAATTCATGCAATTGTTAAAAGATATAAAGCCTCCCCTGTGTCTAAAGAAATAAGGATAAAGTAATATGGCAATTAGAATATGGTCCATAAAAGACATTTGTCTTTTCCTTAAAAGTTTCTAACTGTGATACTGTGATGTGAATGGCAGCAAGTCAGTAGAGCCAATTTCTCCCAATTGGGAAGGTTCTGTGCATTAAAAAAAAAACCTGTTAAAAGTTGGTAAAATTTGTGGTTTTGAACAAGTTAAAAAAGAAAGCAATTCTATAGACAAATATGCCTTAAATACAGAATTGAGAGTGATTGTGTGATAAATGAATAAATGTAAAATAAAATATGACATAAAAATGAAAATATTATAATAAGACAAAAACATATTTTCCAATTTGCTTTGACTGTTATAAGAAGCAATGATTACCGTATTTTTCGGAGTATAGGACGCACCGGAATATAGGACGCACCTTAATTTTGGGGGAGCAAAACAAGAAAAAAATAATTCTGCCATACCTAGCATTCAATACTTTAGCAAGTGACTGTGGTATGCCCCCCTCCTCTCTCTCTCTCTCTCTCTCCCCTTCCCCTCCCTCTCCCTCTCTTCCTCCCTCCCTCTCTTTGAAATAAATCTGCTGGCTTTGGTGGGGTTTCTATGGACACCCCACCGTTTGCCCTGTTTTTGGAATGGGGAGAAAAGTGATTGCAGAAGCAAAAAAAGAGCATTGCGTTTCAGGCTGCAGCCCGAAAACACTTCCCTCCCCGAATTCCAAAATTGGAGGAAGGCTTTTTGCACGCCGCTCAGAGCATTGCATTGCAGCCCCTGCTGCCGCGGGGGTCTCTGCCTGAGAAGGACCCTCAATCTGCCACCTCCAGGGAGCCACCCCCGTCCTCAGGAGGCAGCCGCCCCTTTAAGAGTGAAGGAGCTTTTTTATTTTTTATTTCCCTCCTTCTAGCCTGAGCCGGCCGATCGCAAGCCCGCCGGCAGTGGGGAGGAAAGCGTTTTCAGGCGGAAGCGCTGCGATCCCCTTCCCGATTCCAAAAGGCTGAGTGGCGAGCTGGCAGATGGGTGGAGGCTTCTTCAGCTCCGCAGCTTCCTTGGGGCAGCAGCAGGACAAGGACCCTCCAACCCGAGGTGCGGCTGACCCTTGGGCGACTCACATACCTGCGTGGCGGTGGCAAACGATCACCTCCCCCCTCCCCTCCGCGAACGTCTGTGGTGCGCTGTCACTGCCGGCGGGTTCGCGATCGGCCGGCTCAGGCTAGAAGGAGGGAAATAAAAAATAAAAAAGCTCCCTCACTCTTAAAGGGGCGGCTGCCTCCTGAGGACGGGGGTGGCTCCCTGGAGGTGGCTGATTGAGGGTCCTTCTCGGCAAAGAAGAGCATCGCGTTTCCGGTGGCGGGCAGCGCCGGTTGCACGCCCCGTTTTGGGAATCGAGGAGGGGATCGCAGCGCTGCCGCCTGAAAACGCATTCCTCCCCTGGCTAAGTGGCGGGCTGGCAGGTGGGGGTGGGGGGTGGGGGCTACATTCGGAGTATAAGACGCACCCAGTTTTTGACCCTCTTTTGGGGAGTAAAAAAGTGCATCCTATACTCCGAAAAATATGGTAAATAGTTTCCTTATTCTCTGCATTTCATGACTCTTTTTATAAAAGGAACTTCTTTATTTGGATAGAAACAATGAAGTGGCATATTCAAAATCTTCACATTTCTAGCAGAGGAAAGTCCCTCAACATTTACATTTTGTCAACATCTTGTCAAGCCTAATTCATACGAATATATCATTTTGGGGGATTTGGTTGACTTGATTCTACCCTACAGAAAAGGCTTCAGATGCAGTATGCATTTTAAAACCATGTAGCATTCTCACAAATCCTTTTCAGCATATTTTTGTTTTTGACTCAAAAAACACTGCAATGCTTCTGTTGCAGGTGGGTTCCCTAAATGCTTCCTTCTTTGCAAGAAGGGGATTCCAAGTAGAAATGTATGAAGCAAGATCAGGTATGATCTGTTACTTGATAACATATGAACATTTTAGATGATAATCCTACTTATATACAGTAGATGCTTGAAAATCTTACTGGAATGCTGTTTTTTAAAGTGGAGATTTTATAGTATTAAATCACCAGGAGACTTCGATAATTAACATTATTTACAATAATACTTTAAGTGATGGTTTACATTTTTCAGATCAAATACAGCATCTCTGTTATCCTTATATTTGCAAGTTGGAGCAATAGGACCTGCTTCTAAACTTCACATCAATGAATTTATACCAAAAGTTATTGATCAAAATTGCACAATCAGTAAAAAAAAAATTGTAGAATCTTTATTTTACCCCAAGTGTGATTTTAAAAGCAAAAGAAAAATCTGTATGTTTAATCATGTTGCCTGTGAATACAGTATTCAGGATGGAGAAGTAAAGTGACAAATATTACACTGTGCAGAAATACAGCATCGGTGATTCCAAGACTAAGGAAATGCTGTTGTCCAAAGCCAAAGTATATGCATGGTATGTTAATAAAGTCACATATGAGAAGATAAAATCATATAAATAGCCAGTTGTCTTGCTAGAATCAGAGTTTACAAGAGCCTAGATGGGAAGTCCATCAACCATTGTCAGGTTTTTCTTTTCAAAAAGTGGGAATTCTATCCCTTTAGTTCTCCAAGCCTTCCAAGCAATTCAAATATAATATTTCTGAGATCAGTTCTCAGAGTGTTATCCTATGTGCCCAATTCAGCCTTCAACTTAGAAGACTTAGAGGATTTGTCTACCTGGAGGTAAGAACTTGGCTCATTAACACCTGTAACTGGCTGAAATTTATAGCCACAACCTGGGGTGGGTGGGTGGCTACATTTATGCTTGCTTATTGTTGATCAAGCTGGATAAAAATGCTAGCTTCATTCCTTACATTACTGGTGATTCAATACTGTTTAAAAAAAACTATTCAGCTCAAATAACAACAACAACAACAACAAAAGTGCAAAGGAAGGCCCAGAAGAAAAGACATATAGGCAGACCCTTCTGCCGTTCTGTGGCCAGATATTTTCCTCTGGCTAGTGCCAGGCACAAGAAGGAGGTCAGAAAATCCTATGGAATCAATAGTGTTTGGGGGAGGGGCAGAGTGTTGTTTGAAAAGCAATCCATTGTCCATCAACATCCAAAAAGGGAGGGCAAGAGAGTCAGAATGCTGTAAACAACATTGCAATGAAACCCCTCACCTTCCCATTGTGTAAAGCCATTCCCCCAGGAGCAGAAAATTGCTATGAGATTGAAAGTCTGTATAGATCAGGCTGGCTCAGGAATTCTGGGAGTTGAAGTCCACAGGTCCTCAAAGAACCATAGTTTGGCCACCTCTGGTATAGATTGTCAGTCATCCAGGTCATGGTTGTCCCAAAGGTGCTTTTTCAGGAGGCAATTGCTTTCTTGTTTTTTTTTCTTTTAAGACATTTCGCTTCTCATTCAAGAAGTTTCTTCAGCTCTGGCTGGATGGTGGGGAATGGAAGGATTTATATTCCTTGCAGACAGCTGGTAATTTACATCCTTTTTGAGGGTCGTTGAAGCACTTGGAGATTTATCTGTGTCCTCAGGGTCACCTGAGTAGTGCTCCTGGTTCCTGTAGTCTGCAATTTTTCTGGAAATCCGTTCATACTCCCACACCATTCGAAGAGTGTTCATCCCAACACATCCAAGTACTTCAATGACCCTCAAAAAGGATGCAAATGACCATATGTCTGCAAGGAATTCCCCATCATCCAGTCAGAGCTGAAGAAGCTTCTTGGATGACAAGTGAAACATCTTCAAAGAAAAAAAAAACAAAGTCCAGTTCCTCCTGAAAAAGCACCTTTGGAACTGCTATGAAGTTGATTTCATTATACATGTTTTCAGTCATATAGAAACCGACACCCGCCCCCAAAAGGATACCCACCATGAGGTACAACAGAGACTTACGCTGATATGTATTTATTGATACAGCCAATAAATTTTATAAATTATAAATAAACATGCCATTCGTATTCTTCTGCTATCCTTAACGGGAAAAATTGTATAGTACTACCCTGGCACAAGTCAATATTTGGAAAATGAGTAATAAGGAATTATGAACATTTTTCATACTAGCAATTATAATATCTCAATGCGCACAATAAACATCTTCATTTCTTTTCAGATATCCGTAGTTCAAGTGTAACTCGTGGCAAGAGCATTAATTTGGCCTTATCTCACAGGGGACGGGAAGCTCTCAAGGCAGTTGGAATGGAAGATCAGGTGACCTTAAAGAGAAAGAGCTAACATTCTTTGTGGATTATAAGACTATTTGTTTATTTATCAATAGCATTTCTAGGGCAGAGTATTAAGGATTCTGTCCATCATAATCTAAACCTTTACAAATAATATATAATTATATATTTTACCCCTTGTTGCCTTGGCAACAGAGCTTGCATATCTCCATCAAACTCATCTTCCTTACTCTCTACAGAACAATAAATCACGCTGCTAGCTATTGTGTTTGACCTTGCAGGGATTAAATCATTAACTTTTCAAGTGGGTCTTGCTTGATGAAAGTCCACTACCCATTATGGGCTTACATTACTCCTTGGCTGCCAATAATTCATAGTGGAATATGTTATGGATGGTGTACAGTTTAGATAATGATATGTGATGGACTGGTAGAGATCCATGTTCAGGAGACCAAACAAAGTCTTCCAGAACCTTCCAGTGAAATAGACCATATAATACAAGATTTCAATCAGAATAGAGCTGGAAGGGACTTTGGAGGTCTTTTAGTCTACCCCCCTGCTCAAGCAGGAGACCTTATACCAGGGGTGTCAAACTCAAGGCCCGTGGGCTGGATTCAGCAGTGGGGCCGCCCTGGAAACAGTGAAGGGCCGGCCCACAGTGCCTCTGCCAGCGAAAACAGAGCTTGGGAGGACCACGTGTGGCCCTCCCAGGCTCTGTTTTCGGCCACAACGGCCTCCTGCAGCCCTCTGCCAATGAAAACGTAGCCCAGGGAGGCCGAGCGCAGCCCTCCCGAGCTGCATTTTTGCTGGCAGAGGCACCGCGGGCCGGTCCTGTTTCCAGGAGCTTCGATGAGAGACATTGAGCTGGCCATGCCCACCCTGGCCACTCCCACCCTGCACCCCCCCAAGGTCAAACACAACCCTGATGTGGCCCTCAATGCAATCGAGTTTGACACCCCTGCCTTATACCATTTCAGACAAGTGACTGTCAGTGTCTTCTTAAAAACCTCCAGTGATCAAGCACCCACAACTTCTGAAGACAAGTTGTTCCACTGGTTAATTGTCCTCACTGTTAGGAAGTTTCACCTTAATTTTAGATTGCTTCTCTCCTTGATTAGTTTCCATCCATTGTTTCTTGTCCTGCCCTCTGGTGCTTTGGAAAATAAATTGACCCCCTGCTCTTTGTGATAGCCTCTCAAATACTGGAGTACTGCTATCATGTCTCCCCTAGTCCTTCTTTTCTCTAGACTATATAAACCCAAATCATGCAAACATTCTTCATATATTTAGTCTCCAGGCCTTTAATCATCTTAGTTGCTCTTCTTTGTACTTTTTCCAAAGTCTCAACATCTTTTTTGTAATGGATGCAGTATTCCAGGTGTGGTCTTACTAAGGCTTTATAAAGTGGTACTAATACTTCACATGGTTTTGATTCTATGCCTCTGTTTATACAGCCAAGGATTGTATTAGCTTTTTTGGCTGCTGCCGCACACTGCTGACATGTTTAAGTGATCGTCCACTAGGACTCCAAGGTCCCTCTCACAGTTACTGTTTTTAAGCCAGGTTTTGCTTAAACCTGTTCTTGTACCTTTGGTTTTTGTCTTCCCAGGTGTTGCTTTTCTCCACATTAAATTTCATTTTGTTGGATAGGGCCCATTGTTCAAGTCTGTCAAGATCTTTTTGGATCCTGAGCTTGTCTTCTGGGGTCTACTTGAATTTTTCCGAGATGCTCCAGGATGACTTGACATGTGTAGAAAGCTCCTGTGGTGTCTTGCTTGAAGAGGCATATGTGCTGGTAGAGAAGGTGCTTGGCAACATCCACATTCAGGGAAGCAGTGAATTCTCAGTATCCTTTACAGCCCAATGCTCCATGAGCTGTGTCAGTTGCAAAAAATGGAAGAAATGGAAGAAAGAACTGAAATGCTGGGAGAAAGTATTAATTTTTGTCTATGAGAACGGATGAATTTAAGAGGGATTCCATCTCCCTTTTGGATGCTTTGATTATCAAGCAGGAGAAAACTACAAATGTATACAATATGCAACAGAGAATTAACAGGGGTAGAATATGGCCTGTGATCGTTTTGCGGAAAGTCTTGAATTGTTAATCTTTAGATCGATTATTAATTAATTAATTAATTATGAAATTTATTTGCTGCCCATCTCATGTCCAACGACTCTGGATGGATTAGCAATAATAAGAAGGATAGGAAGATACGTTGCAAGTCACTACAGATAGAACATATATAATGTAAAATAATAGGGTTGGAAGAGACCTTGGGAGTCTTTTAGTCCAACTCCCTGCTCAAGCAGGAGACCCTATAGCTTTCCATATAGAATAGAATAGAATAGAATAGAATAGAATAGAATAGAATAGAATAGAATAGAATAGAATAGAATAGAATAGAATTCTTTATTGGCCAAGTGTGATTGGACACACAAAGCATTTGTCTTTGGTGCATATGCTCTCAGTGTACATAAAAAGACAAGATACATTTGTCAAGAATCATAAGGTACAACATTTAATGATTTTCATAGGGTACAAATAAGCAATCAGGAAACAACAAAGGAAACAATCAATATCAATATAAATCGTAAGGATAACAACAAGTTACAGTCCTGCAGTCACAAGTGGGAGGAGATGGGTGATAGGAACGATGAGAAGATTAATAGTAATAGTAATGCAGCCTTAGTGAATAGTTTGACAGTGGTGAGGGAATTATTTGTTTAGCAGAGTGATGGCGTTCGGGGAAAACTGTTCTTGTGTGTAGTTGTCTTGGTGTGCAGTGCTCTATAGCATCGTTTTGAGGGTAGGAGTTGAAACAATTTATGTCCAGGATGCGAGGGGTCAGTAAATATTTTCACGGCTCTCTTTTTGACTCGTGCAGTGTACAGGTCCAGGTATAGTGTACACTGTACAGGTATAAATGGCTGTCCAGTGAATTCTTGAAAACCTCCAGCAATGGAGCATCCACAACTTCTGAAGGCAAGTCATTCCACTGATTAATCGTTCCCACTGTCAGAAAATTTCTCCTTAGTTCTAGACTGGATCTCTCTTTACTGATCTTTCACCCATC